>CM062818.1:253296074-254496074 GCA_031772625.1 Pinus tabuliformis | reverse complement strand
GAAAGAGACATCTAGTCAACTGGGATGACCTTAATGACTAATTTTACAAGAATTAGGTGGCTACTATATGGAAACAGAATGTTGCAATGAAAATTTAGCTATTTTTTTATCTTGGCTATGTGCCATTGATAGTCTCCTTTAGGTATAAGTTAACATTTATGTGGAAACCCAAATACTTAAATCTGACTTCGAAGGAAAAGGCCATGAAAGGGAAAATATGATTTATATAGTGATTATGGGGTTTAGAGATACCATTACTAATAACTAAAGACTTTGAATAATTTATCAGCATGCCCATCACTGTGTAGACTAAGTCTAAAATTTCCTTGAGTTTATCCGCCATAAACTTGTAACTATTGCAGAAGATTAAGATGTCATTTGCAAAATGTGAGAAATGGAGTAGGAATTTCTAATTAAGATACCTTTAAAAGAGTCGTTTGTTGAAGTTTCTCTAAGTGCCTTGTTTAAGCCTTCTGCTACAAGAAGGAGGAGCACAGAGGAGAGAGGACATCCTTAACAAGTGTATCTTTTAGAATTGAATAGTGGTGAATTTGACTCGTTGATTAAAATTGAGAAGGTCATTGAGTAAAAGCAAGCAATTACCAAAGCCACAAAGTATAAGCTAAACACCAAACAAATGAGAATGAGTCAAGAAGGAAGAGCTAAGTGACTCTATTAAAGGCCTTGTATAGGTATAATTTAGTTAT
Source organism: Pinus tabuliformis (assembly GCA_031772625.1). NCBI lineage: Eukaryota > Viridiplantae > Streptophyta > Pinopsida > Pinales > Pinaceae > Pinus > Pinus tabuliformis. The sequence continues at coordinate 254,495,367 of CM062818.1, read as the reverse complement.
GTTGGCCTTCAAGTTTTTTGTTTTCATAGTGTATCTCTTAGTAATCAAAACCAACTAGCTTGTGAATTTGGTGCCCTTCGAGGAAGTTGAATTGCTCAAGAGAGTCCTTTTTAGTGAGTGTCTCTTTGAGTCCTTGGGAGATAAATTATCTGATAATGCTATAGATATTGTTGCATTGTGAGATTGGATGAAAGCTCCTAAATATGGTTAGTTTGTCCATATTAAAAATAAGTGCAACAAAAGTGGTGTTGAAGGTAGAAAATGTGGCTTGTACTACTTTTTGGATATCCTTCATTATGAAATCATAGTAACTATGGAAAATTTAATGAGTAATCCATCTAGACTAGGGTTCTTGTCTTTCTGAAAGTTGTGAAGGGCTATAAGAAATTATTCCTTCCTTACCTTTGCAATGGGGTATTGATTGTCTTCTAGGTCTACAAATCTAGGGAATAAGCTAGGTAGTCTTAAAATTGCATTAATGGAAGCTTGGTTATCCTCTTTGAATAAAATTTGGGAGTATGGAAATGGAAGAAACATTCAAAAGCAGTTTTAGTAAATTTATCTACCCATGACTCATATGATTTGTCTATTTTCTAGACTAAGTTGATATTAGGCGTCATTCCTTTTTTTCCTACAAGAAGTTTCCTTTTTTTTCTGTTGAGATGATAGAGTCGCTCCTTCTATGAATTGGATATAATTCCAAACCCTTCTGATCAGAGTATGGAGGTAATGGCTTCTTCTAATTCCCAAAGGAACATTTTTTGCAGCTTGTTAGTGGGTGGTAAGAGAATTATTCACCATGTTCCATTGTCCATTCTAAATCACAAAATGTTGAGTTACTTATTAATTATGATGCCCAAATATGTCTGAACAGCTCACAATACACCTTTCTGTGCATGGTTACAAGATTGCAATCCTATGCGTAATTTCTAATCTGTATGGTAGAATGAGGTGGAGTAATGGTTATACCTCTATAGTCATGTGTGTGAATTGAAAAATAAAATGGTGTGTATTTAGGAAATGTTTGCTAATTCATAGGCTAAATATACTTTCATAGGATGGATAGCCATACATGTGACAATCAAACAACATACAGACCTCCTAGGAAGTATTAATCTTAGGATACATTGATATGATGTAATCTATGTAGTTGAAATTACATATCATATTCTACTTTGAAGAGTGAAGGTCTCATGCTTCCTTAAACTTGGGCCACCAGGTATTACAATAATGACCTAGGCCACCACTTTTCAAAATTGGTTTCTATTCCATCAAGACCTGAAGCAACGCCTGCCCCATTTAAAACCAATACATTATGTAGAGTTCGGAAACTCTTGACTTTCTTTTCTAATGAAAATAACAAAACTGTATATTCTCCATGTACTAGAGCCCATGCAGGAAGGGCAAGGGCATTGTAAGTAGATACTAGATATTGCTAGTGAGATCGCAGATTTTAGTGCTCCCTTCAAGGCATAAGTATCTGTGAAATCTTCTCCACATAGGATCAAGGTTGATTGCTCATAGTCTAATGTAATAAAGTCACCAAATAAAAGCTTTTCCACATAGGATCAAGGTTGATTGTTCATAGTCTACTGCAATTAGCTCACCATTTTCATTTGGCCCAAGCCCAACATACTTACCATGCCTATATATTCTTTCCTGGTAGAACTGGTGATTTTTTCAGACTGCAATGTCATGGAATTGATTTCACTTTCTATTCATTTTAGACTGATATTTCAAAACCTGTATATGTGTTGTTAAAATATCACTCATTGCTTTTGCCTAATCTTGGTTTGATTTCTTGCATAATTTGTTAGGTCCCTATAATACTAGTGATTACCCCATTACTATTGTAGTTTTATCCCTTATTAATATTGTTGTGCCCCTATTGTCCCCATATTTTTATTACTATGCCCCATAGAATCCCTCTATTGTTATTTTTGTGGCCTTACATTATTATTGTTAGGTCGGCTGGGTTATATTGTGACTCCATAGACTCCTATATATAGAAAGGAGGTTTTGTCATTTGAATCATCCAAGAATTGTTCATTTGTGTAATGTAAAGGAGGTTGCCCCCTAGAATAGGCTGAATTCTAAGGTGTTGATCACTGTTTTCTATCTTTTTGTGAGATGGTTTCATAACATTTGGTATCAGAGCTTTGGATTTTAGGGTTTCATTGCTCCAAATAGGTCATCGTGGCATTTTTGCTATAACTTTTTTTTTTCTGCTATGTTTTAGAAGCAAAAAACAAAACCTATTTGAGAGGAAATCGCATTGAACCTATGGTCCAATTTTCAGATCTTTTCACGCTATATTTGCGGAGATATGATTTGAGGAAGTTGGTCTTTTTGCAGACTCCTGAGTTACATTCCAAACAGGTGACTTGGGGAAAATCGTCATAACTTTCTCTCTGAGCATTGGATTGAAATTTTGTAAGAAGGTACAAAAAGAAGACAAACTATAGTTTCTTGTATATATTTTTCAGTGCCATAGGTTGAAACAGTGACACGTGGCACTTCATACAATTTTTCTCTTCTGGAAAGGTCTATAATCAGGTCATCTTGGGAGATTGTGCATAACTCTTTCCGGGAGAATCCAATTTGGATTAGATTGGTGGCATTGGAAAGAGGATGCAAAGGGATACTACAGATCACAATTTCAGAACTAGATGATCCAAAATTACATAGATACATCAGATTCAATATCAAGCTCTGGCAAAGTGAAAAAAGGTGTGTAGTTTTTTTTTAATTTTTTCTTAAGCTTAGTTTGAAAAATTAGTTTGAAGGAATTCAAAGGGAATAGTAAAGCATTATTATCGGTAATTGATGCCCCGAGGAAAGAAAATACAAACACTTAGTAAGCAACCTAAAAGCTCTAGCATGACTCATGAAGAAGAGGAAGAAATGCAACATGATATATCAAAATTATGAGACCAAGTGCAACAAGTGTCACTTGCACAAAAAGCAACAGAATCAAAGATAAAAGATGTAGAAGCTAAGATGGATGGTTTAAAGAAAGGTGTATAAGCTAAGATGGATTATTTAAAGAAAGGTGTAGAAGCTAAGATGGATGACATGGAAGCTAAGATGAATGGCATGGACGCTAAAATGGATGGCATGGATGATAAGATGGAAGAATTGAAGATAAATATGAATAAGTTGCTACAAGAAATGGTCATTGATGGTAAAAGGGTAGTAAAGGAAACTCATGATGAGAACAAAAAAAATTTAGTCATGATTCCATAGACCCTAATGTTGGATCGAAGACCCACCATATTCCAAAAATCGAAATGAGGAAGTTCGATGGCAAGGATCCCGCAACATGGATATTACAGATGGAGCATTTTTTCGATCTCAATAATGTGCAAAACACACAAAAGGTACGTATTGCAACTTTATATTTCGAACCAAATGAGTTTGTATGGTATCAATGGCTTTGATCTCGTAAACAAATTATCACTTGGGAAATTTTTACGGAAGAATTGACAACACATTATGAGGATACAAAATACAACACTTTTTTTAGCCAATTGATAAGTCTCAAACAAAAGGGTTCAATAATGGAGCATATTGAGGAGTTCCAAAAATTGAACATAAGGGTAAAAAATATTCCAGAGGAGCATAGGATTGATGTGTTCATAGGGACTTTAAAGGATAATATCCAACATGATGTTCACCTTTGTGAACCTGATTCATTAGAGAAGGCATTTAGGTTAGCAAGAAAAATGGAAAGAAAAATTATGGCAACCAGGAAGCATACCAGTCACAACTATAAAGATGGAAGTGTTGCTACCCCTAGCCTTCCACAACCTATAAGGTTGACACCACAACAATTGGAAGAAAAAAGAGCAAAATGGCTTTGTTACAGTTGTGATAGCAAATACACTAAAGGTCATAAGTGTGTTGAGAAGAAATTATTCTACATATATTGTGAAGAAGAAGAAGAAAAGGAGCAAGAAAGGTTAAAGGAAGAGGATATACTCTAGGAACAAAGCCTAGATAAAGAAGAAATGAATCCGACCATATCTTCTAATGCATTGGCTGGAATTACCACTCCTAAAACCATCAAGATAGAAGGACAAATCAAGAAGAAAAAGGTAATAGTGTTGATTGATTCAGGAAGTACCGACAATTTTATTCATTGTAAGGTAGCAAAAGAATTGAATTGATTCCTATATCCAGCACTAGAGTGTCAAGTGATGATTGCAAATGGAGGAAAGATAAATTGCTCTGGAAAGTGTCGTAATATCAAGCTATCCAAGGGAGAATATGTATTGACTAGCCCAATGCTTTCCATTCCAATGGGAGTTGTTGATGTTGTACTAGGAGTCCAATGGTTACAATCCTTGGGTACAATAGCTTTTAATTTTCAAGAACTCTTGATGAAATTTTCTACTGAAGGAAAGGAAGTTGAAATAAGGGGTATTGCAGGGAAACCGGGAAAGATAATCAGCTTTAACAGTATGACAAAGCTTCTAAAAAATGAACAAAGAGGTGTAATTGATCAATTATGTTCGCTAGATGTTTCCACATCAGAATCATCTATTTCTCCAAATCTCCAAAATGTATTGGACAATCATTCGAAGGTATTTGAGAATCCCAAAGGTCTCCCACCTATTCGTGATAATGATCAAGCTATTCATCTGATTCTAGGAAGTGTTCCTCCAAACATCAGGCTGTACAGATATCCCTTTGCCCAAAAGAGTGAAATTAAACGTATGGTTGTAGAAATGCTAGAGGCTGGTATAATTCAACCTAGTAAAAGTTCTTTCTCTGCTCCAGTAGTATTGGTGCACAAGAAGGATGGATCATGGTGCATGTGTCCGAATTATAAGGAGCTCAACAAGCTCACTATTAAAGATAAGTTTCCCATTCCTATCATTGATGAATTACTAGATGAATTGCATGGATCAATTTACTTCACCAATTTCGATCTTCGTTCAGGATATCATCAAATCATAATGCAGACTGAAGACATTCCAAAAACAACATTTAGAACTCATGAGGGTCATTATGAATTTTTGGTCATGCCTTTCGGCCTTACCAATGCACCTTCTACATTTCAAGGTTTGATTAATTCCATTTTCAAACCATTCCTTAGAAATTTTGTGTTAATATTTTTTGAGGATATACTAATCTACAACAAGTCTTGGAAGGATCATGTTGAACATGTTGACAGGGTGCCACAACTATTGGAGGAGAAACAATTATATGCAAAACGATCCAAATGTTTCTTTGGAGTACAAGAGGTGGAATATCTGGGTCATATTGTATCTCATGAAGGAGTTAAGGTAGACCCTAGCAAAATTAAATCCATTAAGGAATGGAAAATTCCCACATCCATAAAGCATCTGTGAGGATTTCTTGGATTGATAGGGTATTATCGCAAGTTTGTTAAGAATTATGGGAGAATAGCAGCACCTCTAACAACATTATTGAAGAAAGATGCATTTCCATGGACTACAGAAGCAACAAAGGCCTTCGAACATCTTAAAGTGGCAATGTGCCAAGCACCAGTCTTAGCTACACGAGACTTCAGAAAAACCTTCATTGTGGAATGTGATGCTTCAGGAAATGGAATTGGTGTTGTTTTAATGCAAGATGAAAGAACCATTGCTTTTGAAAGTCGTCCAATCAAGGGAAAGTTTTTACACAAAGCTATTTATGAGAAGGAAATGCTGGCAATACTAAATGCACTTAAGAAATGGTGACCCTACCTAATGGGAAGACACTTCAAGATAAAAATGGATCATGATAGCCTTAAATACTTTTTATAACAAAGATTATCCTCTGAAGAGCAATGAAAGTGTGTCACAAAGATGTTGGGTTATGACTTTGAAATCATCTACGAAAAAGGGAAGCAAAATGTGCTGGCAGATGCACTCTCAAGAAAGGATGAGGATGTGGAAGCAATGTTGTGCACCATTTCTATTATCCAACCAGATTGGATAAATGAAGCAAGGGAGGAATGGAAGAATGATGAAGAAGTATGGGAACTTATTCGAAAGTTACAACAAGATTCCAGTACATCTGATACATTTAGTTGGCAAAATGATTCGTTATGGTACAAAGATCGCTTATACCTCTATAAGAATTCACAACTCAAACAAAAAATTCTTATGGAATTGTACACTTCTCCCTTAGGAGGGCACTCAGGATTTTTAAAAACTTACCACAGGGTTAAGAAGGAATTTTTTGGGATGGCCTTAAATCGAATATTCAAAAGTTTGTGGCGGAATGTTTGGTTTGCCAACGAAAAAAAGTTGAAACAATTAAGACCCCAGGTCTATTACAAGCTTTATCCATTCCAAGCTAACGTTGGGAGGAGGTTTCAATGGATTTTATCATAGGTTTACCCAAGTCTAAGGGAAAGAGTGTCATCATGGTGGTAGTTGATAGACTTACCAAGTATGCACACTTTTGTGCATTATCACATCCATTTAAAGCCAATATAGTTTCTATTGCATTTATGGAAACAATTCAAAATCCACATGGAAACCCAAAGATTATTGTAAATGACAGAGATCCCATTTTCACTGGAAATTTTTGGACTGAATTATTTTCTTGTCTTGGTACCTAGTTAGCTCATAGCTCATCTTATCATCCTCAATCTGACAGGAAAACTGAGATAGTAAACAAATGTTTGGAAGGATATATTCGTTGCTTTGTATTTGATAAACAAACACAATGGGTCAAATGGATGCCTCTGGCTGAATGGTGGTATAACACTTCCTTCCATACAATAACAAAAATGACCCCATTTATGGCACTTTTTGGATATCAGCCACCATCCATCACATCATATTTAAGAGAAATTCTAAGGTTCAAGCAGTGGAACATCAACAACAAGTCCTCCAACTCTTAAAGGATAACCTCGTGTTGGCACATAATAGAATGAAACAACAGGCAGATCAACATCGAAGTGAAATAAGTTTTGATGTAGGTGATTGGGTATTCCTACGGCTACAATCATATAAACAAATGTCCCTCAAGCAAGCTAATAAGGATAATAAATTATCACCAAAGTATTATGGTCCATACAGGGTGTTGCAAAATATTGGTACTATGGCATACAAATTGGAGCTTCCTACAGCATCTCGAGTGCACCTAGTTTTCCATGTTTCATGTTTAAAGAAGGTTATAGGCAACAAGCTCCCAATTCAAACAATATTTCGAGAACTTGACGAGGAAGGAAAAATTATATTGGAACCGAAAGCAGTCATAGAAACAAGAACTCGACAGCTATGAAATTGATCAATTTTGGAGTATATCATCAAGTGGAAGAACTTATCCGCTGAAGATTCCACATGGGAGGATGAGAATTTTATACAGAAGCATCCAGAACTACTCAAGCGTTGAGGACAAAACTTTTTGAAGGAGAGGGGTATGTTAGGTCCCTATAATACTAGTGATTACCCCATTACTATTGTAGTTGTATCCCTTATTAATATTGTTGAGCCCCTATTGTCCCCATATTTTTATTACTGTGTCCCATAAAATCCCTCTATTGCTATTTTTGTGGCTTTATATTATTATTGTTAGGTCAGTTGGGTTATATTGTGACTCCATAGACTCTTATATATAGAAAGGAGGTTTTGCCATTTGAATCATCCAAGAATTGTTCATTTTAGTAATGTAAAGGAGGTTGCCCCCTCGAAGAGGCTGAGTTCTAAGGTGTTGATCTCTCTTTTCTATCTTTTTGTGAGCTGCTTTCATAACATAATTCTTCCTAGTGTTAAGGGAGCCAAATTGATTCTTGATGACTCATCTTGAGCCCAAGCCTAATCAATATCATCATTTATATGTACCTAGAAGTCTGTAGTAACTCCAAGGACTTTCAGATGTACCCAGAAGAACTTTCATGGTTTATTTCATTACTTGAATATCAGACGTCGGTTTTTCCACTGTCTTTATTACATTACACCATCACATTTCACATCTCATTCAAACTTCAATGTCGAGTATACTGAAATATAACACCATCTTCATATTTGAGATTATGACCTCTTAGGTGCTAGTTTCTTCAGTCCATCATTTCCTCTCAATAATCACATTTAGATAACGGTAGTAAACCAATATGTTTTTCAGAATCTTCTAAATTCATTTATGCTTTTAAAATCCTATATACGACATCATAGACTTATTAAGTGCTTATATATGAATCATATCAAGTAATATTTTTAAACCTAGAAATTCTATTCAACTTTGGCGGCAGATCAAATTTGGAAATTGAAGAATATTCAAGACACTTCATCTAGAAAATTATCAATCCAAAATAGCTATAAGAAGGAAGAGTTAATGTTATATATTTTCATAGTTGCCTTAGTACTTCTAGAGTAATAATATTATAATTGAGAAAATACATAATGCCTTTTCTGGAGAGTTTAACAAGCCTATTGATAAGTACGCACAAACCGTCAAGGAGAGATGTTAAAAACTAAAATTCTTATTAGCCAAGATAGCCTTGAACATCAAGTTTTAAGATTGCATATAGTAGGAAATAGAGACAGTAAAAATAAAGGTAAAATGTGACTCGTTAGTTCCTAAACAGTGAATAAGGGAATATTTTCCAAATCAATTTACATTACATCTATGCTTGACTTTTATCCAAGCTCAAATTCACTAGGATGAATAAGGGAATATTTTCCAAATAAATTAGCATTACACTTATTCTTGACTTTTAGCCAAGATCAAATTCACTGGGTTGTAGTCCTTTGCAAGTTCATGTAGGAAGTATTACGTCTTCTATGGTTAAAAATAAAATTCCTAGCCAAATACTCTCGAGCATTAAGTCATCAAGCGAGTACACAACAGACAAATGAGAGAAGAAAATGGAAAGTATAAATGCACCTAAAATTCACTTGTTTGCACTAGTACTCCACTTGTTTTGGAGTTTTGGTATTGGATCAAAGCAAGAATAGTATTAGAGAATTTGACTAGAATCCATGGAAGTTTGACAAAAAAGGCTAGAGTGAAACATTTAAGATTGTTTGCAACAGAGATTTGATGGTGTTAGAATAGTTGAGTGCTTATTTTTGGGCCCATGATATTTGAAAGGGTGAACAAAAAAGGGTTTAGAGTTTTGAATTGACGGGGGGTTTCAGAATAATAAGTTGATTGGTGGAACTATTGCAAGGATCGATCACTCAGGAGGGGAAGGGAAAATCCATTTTAATGCTGCACATATAGTCGATGCTAAGTCCTGACTTAATTCTACTTTTGATGTTTCTCATAGAGAGGTTCTATAGTTCAAGTACGTGCCACTGACCATGGCACATTTACATGCCATTTCCACTATCTTGCAGGCCTGCACACAAGCTGCAACAATAGTTGTAGGGGATTTGCGCCAGGAAGCTTCAGAATACTGAAGTCAAGGTAAATATGTGTTGAGATTGTGGATTTTGTTTCTTGAAAATTTTGTATCATATTGTCTTATGAATGTATTTTTAATGTGTAAGGATCTGAAGTGGGGATTCTCAACTTTTTGGGCCTAGAACAAAAGTCCATTTTAGGAATTGGACTATAAATATCAGTAATACATTTGTCATCATTTTGGTAAGCCATTTCTCTTATTGTTGAAAAATTGTGTCCATTCTATGTAGTAAAGTTTGAAACCCTTCAAGAGCCACATCCTTTGGTCTCTTCATTATCTTATTCGAAGCGTTTACTATATTAAAATTAACATATAAAGTTTGTGAAAAAACAATTGGGACTGCAAGGGTCTAAAGTGTATTGGAAACTCGGGATAGATTTCTTGGGAAACCACATGAAACAAGGAAAATTCCAAGGAATAGTTTCTCGTAACAAAAACATAAATTTTCGAGTAAAAGCTTCCCGGAAGACCTGCTTAGTGCTCTTTTCTTTACTAGTTTGGTGTTCTTTTTCGAAAAATCAGAAGCGTCTCCTCTCTTTCATCACTTATGGGTGTATCCAATAAAATAGTGGTATAGATGGAATATCTTGTCAAGTACCTCTTTCAGTATCCAAGCAAGAGACATCTAGTCAACTCAGAAATCCTTAATGACTAATTTTACAAGAATTAGGTGGCTAGTGCATGAAAACCAAATGTTGTAGTGAGAATTTAGTTCTTTTTTATCATGCTGATGCAACATAGATGGTCTCTTTTATGCATAAGTTAAAATTTATGTGGAAACCCAAATACTTAAATTTGACTTCAAAGGCAGAGGTCATGAAAGGGAAAATAATATTTATATAGTGATTGTTTGGTAGAGGGGCCCCAACTAATAACTAAAGACTTTGAAGAATTTATCAACATACATTTCATCATGTAGACTAAGTCTAAAAGTTCTTTTAGTTTATTCATCATACCTTGGCACTATTGCAGAAGATTAAAATGTCATTTGCAAAAAGTGAGAAATGGAGTAGGCATTGCTAATTAAGATACCTCTAAAAGAGTCGTTTGTTGAAGTTGCCCTAAGTGCCTTGTTTAGGCTTTGTTCTACAAGGAGGAGGACCAAAGGGGAGATAGGGCATCCTTAACAAGTGTCTCTTTTAGAATTGAAGAATGGTAAATTTGACATGTTGATTAAAATTGAGAAGGTTGTAGAGTAAGTGAAGCGATTACCGAAGCCACAAAGTTTAAGATAAACACCAAATGAATGAGAATGAGTCAAGAAGGAAGAACCAACTGACTCTATTGAAGGCCTTGTATAGGTATAATTTATTTATCATGGCCTTCAAGTTTTTTTTTTCATAGTGTATCTCTTCTTGAGCAACACCAACCACCTTGTGAATTTGGTGCCCTTAGAGGAAGTTGAATTGCTCAGGAGAGTCCTTTTTAGAGAGTGTCTCTTTCATTCATTGGGAGATAATTTATGAGACAATGTTAAAGATATTCTTTAATTGTGAGATTGGATGAGAGAACCTAAATATGGTTAGTCTGTCCATCTTCAAAATGAGTGCAACAAAAGTGTTGCTGAAGGTAGAAAATGTTTCTTACACTACCTTGTGGACATCCCTCGTTATGAAATCATAGTAAATGTAGAAAATTCAATGAGTCATCCATATAGACTATGGTTCTTATCTTTCTGAATGTTGTGAAGGGATCTGAGTAATTCCTTCTTCCCTGCCTTTGCAATGGGGTATTGATTGTCTTCTAGGTCTACAAATATAGGGTATAAGATGGGTAGTCTTAGAAATGCATTGATGGAAGCTTGGTTATCCTATTTGAATATAGTTTGGGATTATGGAAATGGGAGACCCATTCACAAGTGGTTTTAGTAAACTTATCAATCCATGACTCATCCAGTTTGTCTACTTTATAGATTAAGTTGATATTTTTCTCATATTTGAAAAACAATGGAAAAAAATTATATTATCATCTCCAGCCCCAAGCCAAATCACCCTACCTTTTAGGTGCCATTCCTTTTTTTTCCTACAAGAGGTTTTCTTATTTTTGTTTTCAGTTGATAGAGTCACTCCTTCTATGAATTGTATAGGATTCCAAACCCTTCCGTTCAGAGTATGAAGGTAATAGCTTCTTCTAATTCTTGAAGGAACATTGTTGGAAGCCTGTTAGTGGGTGGGAGGAGAGTTTTGTGTATAATGTATTTGTATTGATTTTTGGCTAGTTTCCTATTAGTATGCGAGAAGAATATAACTTCACCTTCATATGAATGACTAATTGAAATATGGATATTGGTATATAAAGCAGGACTACACTTTCATTAGGATATTCGACATAGAGGTCAACCCTTATAGGATACCTTGATATCTAACTCCCATTTGTTTTCCTTATAGTATATGCACATGATGATACATTCAAATGAATTTCACTTTGCCTCTAAGGAATAAAATATACATTCATTGTCTTAACAAATATGTTTAGATTCGTTATCAATTCAAGACTGCCTTTTCCCATTTCCAAGAAGTTATCAAAAACATTTAATTTTTAAGAAGATGAACAATGAAGGTAAGATCCCCTGAATATTATGTCTAATTTGAGATTTTATATGAAATTTCCCCCTATATCCGTGAGCCCAATTAGTGGAAATATAAAATTGAAAATAAAGACTTGTGTAGTGAGATCTTTGAACCACTTGCACAACAAATTTTGTATGTAAAGAGAGAAACAAAAACAACACAAATAGATCCTTGGAACCTTAGTACCATTAGAAAAACACATGGGGACCTTATGGATGTGGAATCTCTCTTTATTCCAAGTAAATGGCCAGAAATAATAAGTGATTCTTCAAGAAAAGGTGGTATTAAAAAATTATATGTTATTGCAATCAAAGGAAAAATGGCTTATTTAAATAGAATAGGGAAAGGAAATCCTACCAAATTCTAAATAAGGAATTATTTGAATAATAAAATCATGAATTATATACCTGAATGACACAGGAGGATCCAACTACTGATAGACTCTTATCCACAGTCAACTACAAGACTAGAAAATTGCGCAAGGAAATTACCCAACCTAAAGTAGCAAAGTCTAGTAGAGAGGTAAACCTCAAAGATTTCGAAACTAGTTAGTTTATTGTGGATTTATACAATATACCTCCCCAATAAAAGTATGATTGGAATAGGCATATAGGTGATACAACATCTATATATTTGATTCAAGCTGCTATCAATGTCACCAAACTTAGACTACAAATCTAGAGAACTGAAGAAAAGTTATGTATAAAAAATGCTAGTTATAGAGCTAAAAATATTACCATTGATGATTTGCAGCAGAAGGTTCTTATGAGTCGAGCACCCATGTAGGTCTGTGTCCATTATAGATATGCTCAAGGAGAAATATATTGAAATTTCTATGATTAAATGGAATTTAAACATGTCTATCTGTAAACACATCCATAGTAATGAGATAACAAAGATCAAGAAGGAAAAAATCTAACTTAAAAACCGAGTCAAAAATATTGTTGAAGCTAAATCCAAATAAGAGGAGAGCATTAAGATATTATAATATCTTTCTATCTTAACCATAGTAGAAAGATTACATAAACATAAATTAATCTATAAGAAGATAGATATCATAAAAGAAGGTTTTGGACAAGAACAATTACATAGGCTTAATGCAAACTTATATTGTCTCGAAAAGGAAAATCAAGCTGTAGTGATTGAGCTTTCTGATTTGCAGAAATTGTTAGATGAAAGCAATGAGTATATATATTTGGAAATTCTAAAATGGCTCAAAAAGATAAATGATTTCAAATCTTAAGTTGGCATATGAAGAGATGAATAGGATCCTTAGTCAGAAAATTGATGCCATTAAATTCATCACACGTTCCAAGAATTGTATTAGGGATTGGATCAAGTCTACAATGAACTTGTTCAAAGATAATTTCATAATCTTGATCACCACAGAGACATTAGAAAATAATTTGATTCTTAAGATAAAAAATGCTTGGGATCAGTTGGGAAACAAAGTAGAAGTGACAAATGATGAGATCAACTTCATCAATAGCCAACCTTCCAATAAACTAAAGCTCATTAAAATTTGTGATAGGACTGATTTCATCATGGAGATCATGTCCATAAACGCCAAACATAGTTTTATTATTGCAGCACACCAAAAGTGTAAAGAAGTGAAAATCTTCGGGTGGAAAATGAAAGCACTTTTTCAAAGCCAGATGCATTCCCAATCAAAATGGAAGCTTATTGTTAGTTATATTGGGGTTTTTACTTGAGTATCTACATTATTTTCTTTGGCATATCTTCCTTTTCACATCTTCCTGGCAAATCCCAGTGTGATGCAGGGCTTGGCATTTGGTGGGCTAGATTTACTTGATCCTTTGGGAGAAGTTATTACATGTGGGTTACCTATTCTCCAAGTGGAGCGTATTTTCAAGATGATTTCACATTTCACACATGCATAGTTCCAAAAGAATAAGACAATATTCCATTTGTGCTCTAAGGCGTTTCAATTCCTAGAGCTCTTATTTAGATAAAAGTAAGATTGGAAATTGTTAAAAAACAATTTTGTTTCTCAAACTTATTCATGGCTTCATTACAGTTGGTGATCATGGAATTAAATAACACGGAGATGGATGGTTACTAACATTCACCCTAATTGAAGGAATGAATTTCTCTGTTCTAGATGCTACTAGTTATGTGGATCCATATACAGTATTTAACTGTATTAGGAAACTGTAAACAAGTTAAATCAAGTTGTAGACATTGGATCCTCAATGGCATGGTAAAGTGTCATAAAAATATACATATATATTGTGCTTGGTATTCTATGATTTTTTTCATGATTTCCATTCTGACTTTCATTATCCAAATAATTCTGTAGAAGTATTCGAATATGATCAGACAAAAGAGCCTCCTTCTATGATGAATGTAGAAGTATTTGGCTTTGAAAGTCCTTTTGCTGAGGCTACATCTCTAGGGTATGCTAAGATCAATTTTCTAAAATTTACTTCACAGGAACTGGCTGATTTGTGGATCCCACTTTAGGGAAGACTGGCACAAGGTTGCAATCAAAGTTTCACCTTAGGATATTTCTGACATAATACAAACAGTCCTGATGTGGTTACTCAGTACATAGAAAAGATGGAAGAGGAAGTTGGAAGAAAGGTATTCATCTTTCAATATTAAATCTCAAGTAGATACTTTTATTTTTCTTGGCATACATATAGTTCAATGGATTTCTCTATTTGTTTGGACATCATGATAATTAGAAATAATTCTATGTAGATTTCCTGGTGCTCACCTCAGATAAATTCAACATTTGATAAGCTATTTTCACTTCTAAGTGAGGAGTTTCTGATTAATGATTTTTCTTTCTACTTGAAATGTAAAATGCCTCTTCACGTATCTATGCCTCACTTAGATACGTTTGCATGAGTTGTTGCAAATAATAGACCAGAACATGGGTCTCAAGTGAATTTATATTTTGCAGAGTTGCTTATTCTTATCTGCAACAATGTTAGGTTTCTATGCAAATCCCTTTGGACATAAAACCAAATGTTCCTTCCTGTTGCAATATATAGAGGAAATAGTGGAGTTGCCTCCATCCTTAGCATGAATGGGTAGTCCATCTATGTTCATCTTCCTTCATAGAGGTAAAGGCCTTGATGCTAGCCATGGTGCAAAGTACAAATATGAAAAAGGAAGACTTAAGTTCCAATTTAAATCCATTGTTTCCTACAATGTTGCATGCAGGTAGACATTGAGTTCCTTTCTCATCGTACCAACCATACATTGTCCTCTATCACTTGTAAAAATGGCAGAAGTAATATTGGATCAATGAAAGAGAATTGATTTGCTTGAATTCCAATTAACAAAATTAAAAATAAAGAGTGGATGTACATGAATTTGAGACAAGCTAATTTGGTATTTTGAACAAAGCTTGAAGTATATTTCTTGTCTGATTCCTAAGAAACTACAATTTATATGTCAAACAGGACAACCATGGCACTATGGAGGAATAGGGCACTGAATCATAAGATGAAAATAGTAGAGGATGAAGAACCTACAGATCCGGGGGATCTCCAAAATGAAGATTCTGGATATTTTTTAGGTGTTGAGGAACCGAGCATGACCAAGTATCATTCACAAAAATTAACATTAAGCGTAAGTATCTCAATTCATGAGGAATTACCTTGTTATACATTCCTATGAAGTTATCATTTTGATAATTTAGGTTGCTTCCGAAAAGTTCAAATTGTTGTGTTGATGGTTTGTTTTGTAAGATCATGCTACATCACTGATATAATAAACAATGAAACTCAACAGCCTGTGGAAGGTGGCTCTTACTAATTCAATATTACTTGTTTCTTAGAATGACATCCCTACTAATATTTTTTTTGCAAATCCTAACGACAGGTTGAGTCATTCCTGGAGTTATATGAAGAGGGTCACATAGATAAAGAGATAATGGAGAAATCTGGTTGTCTGGACTACAAAACCACAACATGGGAAATTTACAAACAAAAAGCATACCAAAGACAGATCTGGTACAAGTTCAATAGAAATGTTTCTGGGTTTGGTATAGAGTTCAAAAGTATCCAGCAAAATGCAAAGCTTGATAATGGAAATGGCTCGATTATTGATAAAGTTGTTACCCTTCATGGTGTGCCTTTTCGATTCCATTTCTAGGTGCTTCATCACCTCTTTGATTGCGCCCAAACCAATATCCTTCAAGAAAATAATCATTACCTCGTAAATAACTGGATTTGAAAGCCACTTCTTGCAATTCTTTCCAGTTATCATTTTCTTTTCTGCTAGAGAACTTGAATGAATAAAGGGACATGGAAGACAGTTCAACCTTACAATCGGGAAAAACTTTGATTGAGATATCACATACATTCTTAGGGCCCATAGTATGATAGGACGTAGCCTATTCATCACCAGTAGGATGGATATCTTGAGAATCATTGTTGAATTTCAATTTACCTTCTTTTTGGTGAAGATCTCCATAGATATCTCTCTTTGCAAAGGTTTCACTAGTTGAAGAGTGATCACAGTTAGTTGAGGCCATTTTCTATCTTTGAAGATTCAAAATAGTAATCCTTCATTATAAGGCATCAAATACCTAGTAACCATGCTCAGTATGTATCAGTTGGGCCAATCCAAAATTCCTTTCTTTCAAATGTTTAATAGAAATGAGAAATCATCGGGCTTTGAGTAAAGCATGGTTAAGCTTGTTAGGACCCAACCCAAAGTCCTTAAGTATTTTACAAGCAACAAGGCTCAAGATGCTAGAGCATATATCACGAGTTTTCAATTTTGGTTAGGTGGATCCCTAGAGAATATTGAAAACTTCTTTAAGATGATTGTTGGGTTGTATGTGCCTACTCTCAATAAAACAAAATTAGAGTTTGCTGATCAGGTCGTCTATTTGGACATAGGAATATGGAACCCTCTGTCTCCTTCCATGTATGATGATGTTAAAGAGTATTTGAATTGGTATTAAACTAGAAAGGATGCAAATGAGAAACTCAAAAACCTAAATGCACCAATCATTGGTATCACCTTGCAATGAAGAAACATTATTATTGGTGACGATAATCACTATGTGGCTGTTGTGATGGAACTGGAAGCTAGAGGTGCAAAGGTTGTGCCAGTATTTCTAGGTGGATTAGATTTTTCCACCCCTGTGGATCGTTTCTTGTATGATCCAATAACAAATAAATATCTTGTAGATGTTTTGGTTTCCTTGACTGTGTTTACACTTGTGGGTGGACTTGCTAGATAGGATCATCCTCATGCTATACAAGCTTTGTCTAAGCTTGATGTCCCCTACACTATGGCCTTGCCACTAGTGTTCCAGACTACATAGGAATGGATTATCAACATGTTGGGATTGCATCCAATTCAGGTTGCATGGCAGTTTTCTTTTCCTGAGCTTGATGGTGGTTTGGAGATGATTTTTTTCTGAGGCTGTTATGCAAGATGGGTAGGTTTCATTGTTTTTCTAAACATTGTTTCAACAAGTTCATCAATTAGATAATTTGTTAATAGTATAATCTCTCTAAAGTTGTTAACCTTGTTTTGAAACAAAAATTATCACTACATCGATGTCAAAATACCAAAAGAGGGATCATGGTACCATACACATATGTAGAATCAAAGTTTCTCTTGAGCCATTGCAGGGTTCTTTTGAAGTGGTCATAAAAAATTGTTTCTAGCTTCTTTATATTGATGTGTAGGCATGTCCCATGCACTTTAAAAGTGTTTTTAACAAATTTTTACAAGGGACATCAAGTGGGCTTAGCTAAAGAAAATAACAAAGGTGATCATGTCAAAATGTCATTTCAATTTGTTTTGCATGTTACAACCTAATTGAGATAATTGAAGTTAGGTATAATGACAGTCTTCACCGATGCAATATATTATTACTTGCATGTTTGCAGGAGGATAAGAAAATAATTGTATATGTATTTATCTTCCCACATGACAAAGCCAATGTTGGCACTATAGCCTAACCCAATGTATTCTCTTCAATTTTCAGTGTATTACATGAACTAATGATAGATGGATATAATGTAGAAGGTTTGCCAGATACTTCTAAAGCACTGATTAAAGACACAATTCATGGAAAACAAGTTAAGTTCAACAACCCAAACCTTAATATTTCTTACATAATGAATGTGAGAGAGTACCAACAACTCACACCTTATGTTAACGCTTTAGAATAAAACTGGGGCAAACCTCCAAGGAACCTTAATTATGACAGGGAGAACCTGATTTTATATGGAAAATAATTTGGCAAATGTTTTCATTGGAGTGAAACCAACTTTTAGATATGAAGGTGATCCTATGAGGCTTATTTTCTCAAAACCAGTGAGTTGACACCTTCGATTTGTTGCTTATTACTCATTTTTGGATAAAATATTTAAGGTTGATGATGTCTTGCATTTTGAAACTCATGGATCCCTAGAATTTATGTCAAGCAAGCAAGTGAGTATGGGTGATGTATGTTACCCAAACAATTTTGTTTCCTATATGGATCTGAAGGGATTTCTTTGCCATTTTTTCCTTATGCACAGTATTAATAATATAAAAGAACTTTGGTGGTGGGGAATTTTCACTTACAACTATAGTCATGAGTGATCTTATTAACAAAGATCCAACTTTCTATTTTATTCTAGATGTTGTTGGTCTGCCTAATTATTTTTTGGATGCCATCATGGTTAGTGTCCTCCCTTCTGCAAATGCAGTAGCTCGTATACCACAATATTTGGATGCTTTGTGCCTTAATAAACTTGGTCTTCAAGCTATTAATGATCGTGGTTCTCCAAGATGTTTTGTGAAATTTTTTACATCAAAAACCTACTTACTAGCTTTGGCATGTGACACTCCTGGGTCCTTATAATCATCTTCCTTGGATGAGCTTATGCGACATTGTGCTTCTTTGAGGGGTCTTGGAGCGGATGTATTGATTGAAACTTTAAATACTATTAAAAAACTTGGATCTTGTGATTAAGTGCCTTCCCTTACCTTCTGCGAGAATATGCTAGCTCTTCTGTGCCTGCGCCCATGGAAAATGATTTAGAACAAAAAATAGTTAGTTCAATGGATGGAGATGAATCATCAAGGGAAACATCTAAGCTGGGTGGTTGATACTTTTGCTGAAAATTTCTCTTCAAACATAGAATCATTTTTCTAGATTGTATAAGCAATGCTACACGTCTCTTAGAGAATAATTTGCATAACATAAATACATACAGGGGGTTTTGCTAAGAAAAAGGGTATAGAGGTTGTGCTTCAAATGTTTGGTTTACCCCTCTTATCATTATCATTTGTAAGTGGTGTTATCAGTCAAATTTTTCTTGAAGTTTTCAGAAGAGGGAAAGAGCTCTGAGGTAACCACAAACCAACTTTTAAGTACAATATCTAGCCAATATGTACTCAGAGAGGGCTCTCTCTTTATGATTTAGCTTTGTTTATGGGATATTAGGCTAGTTATGGGAGCTTAGGGGCTTTTTATTTTGTTTGGTGGTGGAATTCAAGAGCAGATGGGTAAAACAAGGTATTTTAGGCCACTGGGCTATGGAGTCAACTGAAGATGGCTTAACTGGATCAGAATGATTCAACAAAGGAGGGCTTCACAAGGCAAGATAGCTAAACAAGATACAAATGATAACTTAAAAGGGTGAAATGGTCTTGAAAGGGAGGAAGGGCAATTAAGAATCCTTCAACAAAGTTCAAGATGAGGGAAAATGGGTGATCATTAACAAAAAGCAATTAAGAATTCTTTGTTAAATGGCCACAATGACAAGCTAAGAAGCAGGGAGCAATCAAGAATTCCCTACCAATGATAGCTTGGAAGAAAACTTTAAGAATATAAATGATTTTAAAGATAGAATGCAGTAAAGCTCTTTCTGAAATGTACTTTTTCATTTATCATTCAGATATGAAAGACATATGAATATTTAGACCAGAAAACTGCAAAAACTTAATAAATAGAATGCTTATTTGTTTCTCGTTTGACACAGGTATCCTGTAAAAGTCCTTTGCTTTATTACTTTGTCCAGCAAGCCATACAATAGTTGTTCAACAGCACTTCTATTCAAAAATAAAGAGTCTACTGGGAAATGTCTAAGAGTCCACCCGAAGTACTTCAAATGAGGAAGTACTTATACACAAATTTACAACAAAATATCACCTAACTGAGAGAGATATATTCTAGGAAAACTAAATATATTTTACATAAATGTAGAGACAGATGGTCTCGAAAGTAGAAACTGAATGTGAATTACTGGGTTGTTGTCCCTGTTTTTTCGGAAGGAGTTGGAGGCAAGTCCTTTGATTGAGCATCTTGTTGTCTTGCTCATAATTTTGTGCTGGCTGATTCTTTTCATTTTTTCACTGATACTCTTTTACCTGTGATTGATACTCTTTACCTGCTTCTCTATCATTCATCTTATTTTATTGAAATTGACTATGGTAAATACTTCAATTTACTTTTTACCAAGGTAAATCATAAGATGTCTGTCATATTAGTCCACCAATCATCACTTGGTATCCTGGTCCTTGTTAGTCTCTTGAAGATCTCATTAGCTTCTGTGTATTTTACAAAACTTGGTTGTACTGGAAACAAGTGTTTCAATTCATGCTCAACATAAAAGAGGTTCTCCATACTATCATAGAGAACTTTGTCTGTACGTAATGCTTTGGGTGTAGATGAACTAGCTTGGTTATTTTCATACTGATCCAATTTGTCGATATAATCATCCTGCCTCATTAACTTATCATTGATGACTAGAGGACTTGGAATTCCTTTACTCTATAAGATGCCAAATTTTTCCATAAATTCATCTATTTCTTCTTGCATATTCTGACATTTTCGTTCCAGGTTTTGCATTAGAGTCCTCTTTGTCAATACTTTCTTGATTTCAAGGATGGTTCTAGTGCTATCCTCAATGTTCAGCTGTTTTAATTGATGCCTGTTTCTGCTGTTTAGAATGTTTATTTACCTGATAACTTCTTTAGGTATTCCTCCTAGCTCTTCCTTGGTTTTTTGAATCTCTTGAAGAGAAACTTTGACTAAGTCAATTTGTTTAAAAATAATTTGAATTGATGACCAAACATCATTGATTGATTGAGTGATGTTGGTCCATAATATTTTTATGATATTTGTTAAAGACTCTTCAAATGTGAGATCTTTTTCCATTTTTTTTACTTGTTAAGCTAAGCCTTTGTTTTTCCTCACTTCTTCAGTAAAATTGATCTTTGACACATCATACTTATTTTCCAAGGTAATGAATTTCTCTTTTACCTTTTGCAATTCATAAACTTGGAATTTCATTTCCTCCATGGACTTGATTAATTCTCCAGTGTTCTAACTTTAAGTTCCTACTTGTGTTGTACCTGTACATGTTCCTGTTACTTCAAGAGCTTCAGCTATGGCCAAAGGGACATTTGGTGCTAGGGCAGTTGCCAATGTAGAAGGGACCGCTATAGAAACCACTGGATTTTGAGGCTAAGAGGTTGACTCACTCTGCCTGCTTTGTAGTGTTTTTTCTAATTCTTGTTCTGTCTCCTTTAATTGCTCATTTAGCTTCAGGACCAAGTCCATAATCTCTTCTTCAATCTTCTGTTCATTTACTTTAGCCGTCTCTGGATGCATAAGGGGTGGCAATTTCAACTGCTTTCTCAAGGCAGCTATATCTTCATTTTTCTTCTTTATTAGGGCCTCTACATCTTTGACATCCATTAGGTTATGGCCCAATCCAATAATCAAATCCTCCAATGATTTGATTCTAATGTCCTTTGCTAATGAGGAGGCTTTTTCTAACTGCAATTGAGCAGTGGTGTTATTCATTGAATTCTCCAATCTGTGTGCCATCATGGCCTTGCTTGTCAATGTGGAATAAACCATTTCCCTTGTTTGCTTATCCAATTCTGTTTGATCTATGGGGTGAATATCTTTGGCCAAGACCTCAAAATCAGTTTTGAGGTAGTCTGCAATTGATTTGGGCTGTTGTAATTTAGTATTTAGAAAACTCATCTTCATTCTGCCTTCTTTGATGTCATAAGCTGGCATCAACCTAGTTTGATTGGTAGGATCCACCTTCAAGTATTGAGTGTAAGCTTGGGCTTTTAGTTGTTCATTTTTGGCCTTTATCTCCTTGAATTTTTCTTTGATGTCTAAGGTCTTATCAGATGAAGACCTGAAAGATGAAACTTCAGTACTTTGTTGTCTTTCAAGCTCTTGTCTTTGTGAGCTAGAAGGTCCTCCACCTACTGGGAATGTATGCAGACTGTCTCCACCTTCTTTCCTCAAACTCCCTGTTGTTTCTTCAAAAAATTCTTCTTCTCAGTGTGGATTTAGCCTGTGCCTCTTAGCACCAGGCTGGTCTAAAGGACCATTGGCAAGGGTAGCTACTTTCCTGTCTCTTTTTAAGCTCTTTTCCTCATTCAGAGGAGTCTGCAAAACTAGGGGATCTCCCATATTAACTTGAGCTAGATGGGTCTGTGGTTGAGCCTATTCTTTAGAGATTTCAGGCTGCTTTGACATGTCTGATTGCCCTGATACTGGAGTACTGGTTCCTTGTTCTTTTCCCTGTGGTGGTTCTACAAGGGGTGCACTAGTTTCCTGGGAGTGCCTTTGAGAAGTCTCAGCTGTAGAGGCACTATTTCCTGGTGTTGGCTTCCAAGCACTTTGAGCTGGTACCTATTCACAAGATTCCAAGTCAAGTCTCTTTTATAGGTCTTTCATCACATTCTCTACATTGACCTGATCACTATCCATATCAACTAGAGTTCCTTCCCTCCATTCATCCATATTTGCATTTTCAGGGATTTTGTGATGAAAATATGGTGATAACTTATTTTTCATTCTCCTATCACAAATGAAACTTTGAGGATCATATCTCCGACCAAAACTTTTATTTAATTTCATGTGTTCTAGGATTTCTTTTGCTTCTTTGTCTGCTTCTCTATTATTGTAGACAAATAGACCTAATTGATCTTTAATTCTCAACTATGCTTTCTTCCTGGCCTTGGTGAAGTGAATCTGATCAGAGTTTATCATTTGCCTATAATATTCCAATGCAAACAACCTCAATGGAACATATTTTGATAGTTTGAATGGAGGAAGTTCACAGCCATATATTATGATCTCTGTGTGATTCTGGTATAAATACCAGTCACCTATTTTGTACTGCTTGGATAGCTGAAGGATTCTTTTGATTTCATCACTAATCCTAGGAGGAGGATTACCTGTCAGCACGGTGGTTACTGGGTGGACAAACTGGTCAATGAATTCATTGTATGAATAGGGAAAAGCAAATGAATGGTGGAAGATAGAAGTCCAAAAAATGATGGATCTGGGATTACCCTTTCTTTCAAGTTTATTTATAGAAAATGGGAACTTGTCTGACTGATAGTAAAGGATAAGGTGATATATGAATGTGGAATACTTGAATACTTTTTCATTTTCCAGCCTCATGAACTGGTCATGGATTTTCTTAGTAATGAATGTAGCATAGTTATACTTGACAGCAAGATGCTAACCAGGGGTAAATATGAACATCAAAACTAGGGTCAATTCATCCACATACTCACTAGTATTGAAACCCATGACTGCAGCTATCATATCAGCTATATTCTTGCCTATCTCTGTGAAGAAAACTGACAAATAAGGAGGGGGATTTTTGGGTTGATGCTGCTTATCTATGAAAGTTTGGCAAAGGCGACTGAGTTCATATTGGGACAATTTAGATGATCTCTATAGCAAATATCCAAGAGAAATGGGGGTGAGGTTTTGACTAGGCTGAAACTGAATTGAGTCTGCAGTAATTGTGAAGAGAACAGTTTGATTGGGGGACATTACTGCTCTAAGGTTGGGATCATAATTGGCATGACACTGATGGATAATGACAGGGAAAATGCACATAAAGGGGAGAAAGTACATTGGGAGATTTGATTCCCAAAGTCCTCTGGTATCATAGCCATTCAAGTAATTGTCCCGGCATTGGAAAAATACTTTCAGATGTTCTTTATTAGTATCCAGGTCTTTTATTTGAAAATCTTTATCTTCTAAGGGTAGATAATCCAAATCACGGTGAGGGGTAGTGATAGGTGCTACATTGAGGGCCACCGGGGTTTCCCTTCTGGTTCTTATGGATTCAGATAGGAAACTGGGGTTTTTATGTGAAATTGGTGAAAACGGAGGGTTTTGGGAAACCTGAATTCTAAATGCAGCAATTGAATTATGATGAAAATTGGGTTTTTCCAATTAATTACAAAGGAAAGCAAGCATTTACAGGGTTTCTAGATGGAAACTGGTAAATACCTATTTTTAGTGACGGGCAATGGAATGCATATTCAATGGTTGTGAATGGCGGACTTGGAGCGACGTCAAACTGCAAGTTTGAGGGTGGCTGACAGTTGGGTGTACGAGCTGGTCAACTTCAATGTTCAGGTTGATGCATGCATGCGTTTTTCAGAAATAAGGACGGAAAACTGATTATCTTTGTTTTTTTATGCAAAGTCAACTTTTGGCAGGTTCAGGATTTGGACAGATGGTGTCAATGAGAAAATGATTTGATGTTTTGTCGGTAGCAGGAGGCAGTAAGTGGTTTTCATCGCACCACTAATGGAGGGGAGGTCGTATTTGGGTGCGACCACGTGATTCCACATGATGAGTGACACATAGCGATGGCACTGTTCAGAAAACTGCTCACCATCATGCGCTAAAGGTTGACAACGGAGGGCCGTGCAATATGCACAACAACCGTCGGATCTGCGAGATCCAATCGGATGGCTATCGGGGAGTTGAAATGACTGGTGGTTAACAGAGGGCGGGCCCAACATAACTAAAGGTTTTTAATTACATCGAGGGCGATGTGATTGGTTGAAGAAGTTATTAATTAACTGTGGGGGTTAATTAATCCTTTTATTAACATGGCAGGAATCGGGCTCATAATTAACTATGGATTAGTTAATTAATCCCATTTATTGACTGTATTATGGTTATATTTAACCGAGGGGTGGGACATGTAAAATTTGCGGTTTTTTTTGTATTTATAATAATACGGGAACGGGTAATGTTTATATATGGGAGCTATATCATTATATGAATTAGTGGTTAATATTATTTTGTAATATATGAATGCACACTAAGTTAAAAATGTTTCTGAAATCATTTTCATCATACACATTTAAGACTTAGACTAAGTGAACATGAGGGTTTATATTTAAAATGTTTTTACTTTTCCTAAGTAAAATAGGATTTTACATAGGAAAAGATTTATTAGGGAAATGAATGAATTATGAAGTGGGGTGAATATTGATGAAGGGGTTTAAGCACTTAGGAATTATAAATTATTGGGTCGAGGGTCCGGTCCCTCCAAAAGTTAGAGAAATGCTCTGAGCCCCTCTAATTTGATAGATACCTTGGCACTTAGGGGAAATTAGTGAAAATTTAGGGAAAATGAGTAGGGAAGTTAATTATTTTTGACTTTGCTTGCTTGATGTGTCTTCCATGTGATACATGCCTTTGCCTTGTGATGAAAGTAAAAGATTTACACATTTAGACTTATCATTCACCACATATTATTCTGCAACCATCATCTACTTACCCTACCTACTTAACCTAACATTTTTACTTCTTTATTAGGGTGCACTTAGACTGGCAAACCCTTATCAAACTTTCTTTTCTTTTACATGGTGATGCCTATCTAAGTCTACACTTATTACATCCAAGGGCTCAGATTAAATTGTTCAGCTCCTATTTTCACTCTACCTATCTATTTATCTTCCAAGATTACAATGTTTGGTGAGATATTTATTCTCTACCTCTAAAACATGAAATTGAAAATATGAACTAGCCAAGCTTAAACTATTTGACTATTCATGAATTGTGGCATAAGTGACAAGCTGCACACAATATTTTTATTGTACAAAAGTAAATAGTAGTGAAATTTAGACTTTCACACTTTCTTGATCTTTTCTTTTGGTGGGGTTCATTTTCTTTCATTTTTTGACCTCTTTTCATTTCTTTTCACCCTTTGATTTTTCTTTTAGGGTATACCCTCTTTACATTTTTTAATTTTTTATATTTTTTACAAATATGTAAAACCTTTGCAACAAGTAAAGGTATGAACATATCACAAAGCTAAATCAAGTCAATCATGATATATGACACCTATTGGGATGGATTTCCCTGGTGGAAAGTCAAGAACAATAGATCAGAGGCCTTTGAATGACTTTGACTATGCTCTGCAATCTTCTTTTGTTTGCTACTTTATTGTATGTATGACAATGATACTTCTAAAGCTTAGGGCCTTCTCTTCAGGCTTCAACTCCAAAATCTTATTGTATAATCAACACTATGACATTAGAGAGGATATAATATGTATTGAGAAGATCATGGTAACATTAGTAACTAGGATTAAAATAATGCTTTAACATCCGACCATTGACTGGTCCTTCTTCTGCTTCTGTACCATCTAACTCTTTAAGAAAATATGCATTCTTTCCTTTGAAAGCATAGATGATATATGTTCCTTTCCATAGGAAGTCAAACTTCCTATGTTTCCCCTTGTCCTCTCTTCTGGAATCCCATCTCAACACTCTATCTCCAAGTTAGAAATCTTCTACCTTGGTTCTTCTGTCAAAATTCTTCTTAAGCTTCTCCTGCAACACTCGGGATCTTTGGTACACCTCCTCCCTGGTCTGCTGTAAATTTATAGCCTAGTTTATCCTTCTTTGAATATTATTAGGTTCCACTTGAGCCTCTTCAAGTATTTTCATAACAGGAACTCCTAATGATGAAGGAAATACAGCCTCCATGCCATATACTAACTCATAAGGACTGGTTCGAATGGATTTTTTAATGGTAAACCCGTCTGCCCACAAAGAATTTATCAGTTTTTTGTTCCAAGTTTTCTTGTTTTCTTCCAATAGTTTTTTGATGATATTAATTAGACTCTTGTTGGAAGATTCGGCCAATCCATTCCCTTAAGGGTAGTAGGCTATGGAATGGCCCAATGTAATTTGATACTTGTTACAGAAACTAATCATTTTCTTTGACTTGAAGGCTACAACGTTATCAATAATGATTTTAGTGGGGCAACCAAACCTGGAAAAAATATTGGTCTCTAGGAAACCTATGATCACTGTGTCATTGGCCTGTCTAGAGGGGATGGCCTCTATTCATTTAGTAAAATAATCACTGGTAGTGAGTATCCATTTATGTTGGCCTAAAGAAGGTGGATGAATTTCTCCAATGAAGTCAAGACCCCATTGTTGAAAAGGTTTCTTAGTGGAAATGGGATTTAGAGGTAAAGGTAACAACTTTCTCTTGCCTTCAAAGATTTAACATTTATGGCAAGAAGTTACAAATTTATTCACATCTGCAAACAAGGTTGGCTAATAGAATCCATCCCTTAGAATCTTATCTGTGGTTCACTTCCAATAGAGATGTCCACCACAGTCTCCTGCATGAAATTCTTGGAGAGCCTTTTCAGCTTCATTTTTTAATAAACTAGTGGAAAAGCTCGTTTCTCCATTATTTTGTATTTTAATGATGTCTCTGAGTGCTTTACTAAAAAAGGCTATAGGTTTTTCACATCCTTGATCATCATTTTATAATAAAACTGTAGCTATGGTGTGTTCAGATCCAAAAGAAAAAATGATGAAGTCTCTATCAAATTGTGGACTTGTGAGGACCGGTGTTCTGGTTAAGGCCATTTTAATTTCTTGAAATAATTGCTTGGCCTCTACTATCCATTTGACACTTGAATCCTTTTTTAGCATGTTATTTAGTAATCTAATGAGGTCAGCTGAGTTAGAAATGAATCTTCTTAAAAGAATTATCTTCCCTAGGAAAGCTTGAAGTTCTTTAATACTTCTTGGATGAGGCATCTGTAGAATAGATTCTATCCTAGAAGGGTCATTTCGAATGCCATCTTTGGAAACGATGTGACCTAAAAGTTTACCCTCCTCCAGACCGAACAAGGATTTCTTTGGATTCGAAGAAATGCCATATTTCCTGCATTTTAAAAAGACTTGCCTAAGATGGTCCAAGTGTTGTTGATCTGATTTAGAAAAAGCAGTTAGATCATCTAGATATATAACAAGAAAATCATGAATTTCTTTGGCAAAGGCAGTTTCCATTGCCCTCTGGAAGGTTGCTCCTACGTTTTTTAGTCTAAATGGCATTTTGATATACATAAAAGTGCCCCATGGTATTGTAAAAGAAGTTTTCTCTTGGTCATCAGGATGAACCAAGATTTAGTTATATCCTGAAAACCCATCTAAAAGTGAAATTCTAGAAGAACCCACTACCCTTTACAAAATATGATCCATTTTGGGTAAAGGATAGTTATCTTTAAGAGAGACCTTATTCACATTCCTTAGATCAGCACATAACCTTATTTCCCCAGTCTTCTTCCTAGTTGGTAGCAAGTTACACACCCACTCTAAAAATCTAATAGGGGCAATAATCCCTGCTTCATACCTATGTTTGATTTGTTTTTCAATTAATGGTAATAACACAGGGTTAATTCTTCTGAGTTTTTTCTTAAAGGGCTTTTGATTTTCTTTCAGAGGTATAGTGTGCTGAATAATAGAGGTGTCATAGGACTTCAAATATTCGTAACTCCAGGCAAAGACATCCTGGAATTCCCTCATAAGTTCAACATACTTTAGCTTCTGATCAGGAGGTAAAGATTTTGACAATTTTATCATTTTTGGATTGTCCTAAGTTCCTAAGTTGTATTCTTCAATATCTGCTTTTAATGGTTCCATTTTAGGTTTCTTGGGAATGTCATTGGAATCAAACAGATCTTCTAGAGGAGTTAATCCTTTGGGTAGATGATTGTCTTTTAGGTTGATAACCTCTGTTTCTTCTTCAATTATCTCATCTAGGTCCATTTGTTTCAGATCTTGAACTTCTTTTTGTGTGAATTTTGTGGGATGAAGCATATTTATTGAATTTTCTTCTAAAATGTTTGTTTCCACCTCATCTATTTGATTACAATTAATGGTTGTGTCAACATCTATGTTACTGTTAGAAAACTCTTCATCTAAAGTTAAAATGTGATTAATCTGCTCATCACTATCAAAAACCTACCAGTTCTTCAGATTATCAGGGATGGCTGGTCTGTGCCTAATCTCAGCAATATACTGATGATTACGTTCAAAAGGTAATTTTTAGGTACTGGAAAACATGGCCAGGCTATAGGCTGCATGTTGTTTTTTCTAGGAATAGTTGCACGCTGAGTTTCCAAAAAAGTATTGAGAATTTCTATGATTGTTCCTCTATAATATCCTAGTCTAGGATCCCTAGTTGAGTAAGCTCCTTTAATAGATTTGATTATTAATTTTTAATCTCCTAACAAACACCATGATTGCTACAAATCTTTTGACAAGTTTAAGACCCAACAAGACAGCCTCATATTCTGCTATGTTATTGGTGCACTTAAAATTTAATCTATAGGCATGGCGTTCAGCATGATCATTTTCTAAATTGTACACACAAACTCCTGCTCCTGCCCCTAGTTTATTAACTGAGCCATCAAATTCTAAATGCCAAAGGATTTCATGCTCATAATTAGTGTCTGGGGTAGTAGGAATTTGTTTAACTGTGAAATCTAGGTTTTCATTTTCATATGACTTTTCTTTGTTATCTAATATTTCCTGAATATGGACACTTGATTTTTCTTTTTTAATTTCTTTTGGTTTTGCTGCTAAAACTTCTAGAGTATTGGAAGGATTGGTTTCTACATTGTAAAGAATGAATGAATCCATATCAGAGTGTATTGAGTAGATGGGGAAATTTTGGGGTCTTTCCTGACTACTTACTACATATTTCATCAATGTTTCTCTGTATAGTTTCTTTGGTTGTCCAAAAACCAATATAGTAGCATATTGCATATCCAATTGAAGAGATCCCTGAAGCTTAGCACTGTAGGACCTAGATAATAACATGCCATATTTGGGTGGTATATCTGCTACCACTATATCCATTAAAAAAAATTTTGCAGGGTATTGAACGAATGAGACACACAAGTCTTTTATCAATCCTAAACATCTCACCTAACTAGCATCAAAAGAAAACAAATATTTGTATGGTATAGTGATGTCTAGGTATAGCTTTTCCATTACAGACTTGGGCATGAGATTATGAGATGCCCCGGAGTCAAACATGGCATTGTGAAGAATCTTATCATGTATGTTTAAGCTCACATAGAAGGGAGGGATTGCTCCTTCCAATGGTTTTCCATTCACTTATGGGCCAAAGATTAATGTAGGCTGGTCATCAAAAAGATTAACTGAGTCTTCAGTTCCAATAATTTTCAATGATCTATTGATTTGAGTTTGGTAGGCATCACGTTTGGCTAATTCAGATAATGGGACAACAATTTTGAGCTTATCTACTTCAGCTTCCAAATTAAAGGGTTTTTCTATTTGGGCTTTTGGATTTCGAGCAACAATATTCTCTTTGTTTTCTGTGTTTTCTATGTTTTTCTCCTTTTCAGGAGTGGAATCATGATTTGCTGATCCTCCTAGATCAACCTCTGGAGTTTCTTCCGCAGTTTCCTTAGAAGTAAGGGAAGTGGAGGGTTGTTTGTTGTTTGGTTGGTTGTCAAAGACATCTTCAATTATGGGGTTAAAAGGATTAGTATTTGATCTAGAAATAATATGTACAGGTGTGGTTAGTGTCTTACCTTTTTTGGGTTGATTTAGAAACTTTTGCTTATTTGTTTCTGGGACATCAATTCTCCTACTTCTTAGATTGTATTGCTTGTGAACCTCAAAGATGGTTGTGTCATATCCTTCCCTAAAGTCAAATGATTCCCCTGATTGAGTTTGAAACTGTTTAAGTATGTGAGCCTCTTCATCTTCTTGAGTTAAGAAAACTTCTCCTTCATTACCAAGCCCCATCAAGTTAATTTGAGTATCTCCTTCTGGACCATCAAAGTTGGAAGCTTTTGCATAGTTCTCCTGGAAAGACGGTCTAATGTTTTGGTCAGGACCATTCTTCCCAGTGTTCGGGTTTTGATTTTTCCTAAAATTAGGATTTCTCCCTATGTTGGTTTGTTGACCATCCCAAGGAGCTTTCCTTTCAATTGTTTCCACTCTGTCTCCTAGTCTATCCATTCCTTTAATTATGGCATCTAGCTTTTGTTCAAAGGGTGAGCTTTCTTCCTTTAATGGTATCCTCCTTTCACTCCTAGCCTTGGCTCTTTTAGATATCAGGTTGGCTTCAACACTGACTGCTATGCTTTGCATATCTTCCAAAGTAGGGGGGGTTTCATTCTCTCAGATGGAAAGCCATATTAGAATCAAATCCATCTGGGAATTTGATTAAGGCTAAACCAAGTGGGGGTCTAAGATGTTGAGGGATGACATTATACACGTTGTTGAATCTAGTGCAATAATCCTGCATAGTTTCTTGTGTTCCTCTCTTTAGGTTTTCGTATTCAAATAGAATCTAAAGAGGGTCTTTCTTTCTCTCCCACCAGTTCAGGAATTGTTGATAGAGAGTTGCTAGGTTGTCTATACTATTTGCTGCTAAACCTCTGAACCAGGTTCTAACTTCCCCAGATAAACTCTGAATGAATATTCTCATTTGCACATCATTAGTATCTATTTCATAAATTTCAAAATAATCAGTCATCTTCTTGGTGTGTTGTTGGGCTGTATAGGTACCAGTGCCATCAAAAGTAGTGATTTTACTTTGGTAATCCTGGGGCATGGCACCTAAGTTTGCTGGTAGTACCAAGGGGGCATATATGTTTGCCATTGTTGTAGGTAATGGTGAAACAAAAGCTGGGGTTGGAATAACAATGGATGTTTGAGTTGTGGATGGAGAGCTAGAAGTGATGGTCTAATGTGGAGTGGTTTGAGGTTGAGATGTATGAGGAAATGATGATGAGTTTGAAAAAATAGTAATGATTACAGAGGGATTAGGTGTTTCTTCAGTGGTAAGATCAGATTGTGGTGAGTTCTGCAAATATCTATCGATTGACAAATTCACTGCTTGGAGCTCTAATTCTTGGATGAACTCTAGGTCTTGGACTAGGTCAACTAATTTAGAATTGGATGAAGTCCTAAACAAAGAGGTTTCAAAGTATTCTTCAAAGGGTTGGTCTTAGAGGTAAATCCACCTAACAAGACAGGATGAGGATCTGAAGGTGGGTCAAGGACTAACAAAACTTTCTTGCCTTCTAAGAATTCTGGGAATCAGATTGGGGTTCTCAAACACTTGTGGTGGATTGGGATCAGGAATAGCTCCAGTGTAATGAGTCCTTTCTGAAGCCAAATTTTTGGGTTTTGTTTTGGTTTTCTTAACTGATATCAAAACAAAAAATTTCTATGATTTCTTTAGGATGCCTTAGATTTATGATTTAAACTTTCTTAAAGATTTTGTTTTGACTGAGGAATTGTCTTTCCCCAGTAGAGTCGCCACTATGTTATCACTCAAATTTTCCTTGAAGTTGTCAGAAGAAGGAAAGGGGTCTGAGGTAACCACAAACCAACTTTTAAGTACAGAATCTATCCAATCTATACTCAGATAGGGCTCTCTCTTTATGATTTAGCTTTGTTTATGGGATATTAGGCTAGTTATGAAAGCTTAGGGGGTTTTGATTTTGTTTGGTGGTGGAATTCGGGAGCAGATGGGTAAAACAAAGTATTTTAGGCCATTGGGCTATGGATTCAACTGAAGATGGCTTAACTGGATCAGAATGATTCAACAAAGGAGGGTTTCATCGGAAAAGATAACTAAACAAGATACAAATGATAACTTAAAAGAGTGAAATGGTCTTGAAAGGGAGGAAGGGAAATTAAGAATCCTTCAACAAAATTCAAGATGAGGGAAAATGAGTGATCATTAACAAAAAGAAATTAAGAATTTTTTGTTAAATGGCCACAATGAAAAACTAAGAAGCAGGGAGCAATTAAGAATTCCCTACCTATGATAGCTTGGAAGCAAACATTAAGAATATAAACGATTTTAAAGACAAAATGCAGTAGAGCTCTTTCTGAAATATACTTTTTTGTTTGTCATTCAGATATGAAACACATATGAATATTTAAACAAGAAAACTGTAAAAACATAAGATATAGAATACTTATTTCTTTCTCGTTTGACACAAGTATCCTGTAGAAGTCCTTTTCTTTATTACTTTGTCCAGCCAGCCATAAAATAGTTGTTCAACAACACCTCTATTCGA
This sequence comes from Pinus tabuliformis, assembly GCA_031772625.1. NCBI lineage: Eukaryota > Viridiplantae > Streptophyta > Pinopsida > Pinales > Pinaceae > Pinus > Pinus tabuliformis. The sequence goes on along the minus strand of CM062818.1, from coordinate 254,462,257 downwards.
AAATAAAAAGTCTACAGAAATTTCTAAGAATCCACCCCAAGTACTTCGAATGAGGAAGTACTTATACAAAAAATTTACAACAAAATATCTCCTAACTGAGAGAGATATATTCTAGGAAAACTAAATATATTTTATGTAAATGTAGAGACAGATGTTCTCGAAAATAGAAACTGAATGTGAACTGCTGGGTTGTTGTCCATGTTTCTTCTAAAGGAGATGGAGGCAGGTCTTATGATTGATTATTTTCATCTTTTCACTAATACTCTTTTACCCGTGACTATTACTCTTTACCTGCTTCACCATCATTCATCTTCTTTTACAAAAATTGACTATGGTAGATACTTCAATTTACTTTTTACCAGAGTGAATCATAAGATATCTGTCATATCAGTCCACCAATCATCCCTTGGTATCCTAGTCCTTGTTAGTTTCCTGAAGATCTCATCAGCTTCTGTGTATTTTACAAAATTTGGTTGTACTAGAAACAAGTGCTTCAATTCATGTTCAACATAAAAGAGGTTTTCGAGACTATCATAGGGAACTCTACCTATAGGTAATGCTTTAGGTGCAGATGCACTGGCTTGGCTGTTTGCACATTGATCCAATTTGTCGATATAATCATCCTACCTCATTAACCTATCATTAATGACTAGAGGACTTGGAAATCCTTTATTCTATAAGATGCCAAATTTTTCCATAAATTCATCTATGTCTTCTTGCATATTCTGACATTTTCATTCCAGGTTCTGCATTAGAGTCCTCTTTGTCAATACTTTCTTGAGTTTGAGGATGGTTCCAATCCTACCCTCAATGTTCAGCTATTCTAATTGATGCATGTTTCTATTGTTTAGAAATTTTATTAACCTAATAGCTTCTTCAAGTTTTCCTCCTAGATCTTCCTTGGTTTTTTGAATCTCTTGAAGAGCAGCTTTGAGTAAGTCAATCTGTTCAAAAATAATTTGAATTTATGACCAAACATCATTGATTGATTGAGTGATGTTGGTCCATAATATTTTTCTGATATCTATTGAAGGCTTTTCAAATGTGAGATATTTTTCCAGTGTTTTTACTTGTTGAGCCAAGCCTTTGTTTTTCCTCACTTGTTTAGCAAAATCAATCTTTGACACATCATACTTATGTTCCAATGTAATGAATTTCTCCTTTACCTTTTGCAATTCAGAAACTTGGAGTTTCATTTCCTCCACGGACTTGATTAATTCTTCAGTGTTCTAACTTGAAGTTCCTACCTGTGTTGTACCTATACCTGTACCTATTATTTCAAGAGTTTCAGCTATGGCCAAAGGGACATTTGGTGCTAGGGAAGTTGCCAACGTAGAAGGGACTGTTGTAGAAACCCCTGGTACTACATTTTGAGGTTGAGAGGTCAACTCACTCTGCTTGCTTTGTAGTGTTTTTTCTAATTCCTATTCTGTCTCCTTTAATTTCTCATTTAGCTTTAGGACCAAGTCCATAAGCTCTTCTTCAGTCTTCTTTTCAATTACTTCAGTAGTTTATGGATGCATAAGGGGTGGAAATTTCAACTGCTTTCTTAGGGTAGCCATATCTTCATTTTTCGTCTTTATTAGGGCCTCTACAGCTTTCACATCCTTTGGGTTATGGCCCAATCCAATAATCAAATCCTCCAATGATTTGATTCTTTTGTCCTTTTCCTGTGAGGAGGCTCTTTCTAACTACAATTGAGTAGTGGTGTTATTTAGTGAATTCTCCAATCTGTGTGCCATCATGGCCTTGCTTGTCAATGTGGAATAAACCATTTCCCCTGTTTTCTTAGGCAATTCTATTTGATCTATGGGGTGAATATATTTGGCCAAGACCTCAAAATTAGTTTTGAGGTAGTCTGTTGTTGTACTGTAGTCTTTAGGAAACTCGTCTTCATTTCTCCATCTTTGATGTCATAAGTTGACATCAACCTAGTTTGATTGGTAGGATTCATATTCAAGTATTGAGTGTAAGCTTGGGCCTTTAGCTATTCATTTTTGGCCTTTATCTCTTTGAATTTTTCTTTGATGTGTAAGGTCTTATCGAATGAAGACCTAAAAGATGAAACTTCAGTATTTTGTTGTCTTTCAAGTTCCTATCTTTGTGAGATAGAAGGTGTCCCACCTACTGGGAATGTATGCAGACTGTCTCCACCTTCTTTCCTCAAACTCCCTGTTGTTTCTTCAAAAAATTCTTCTTCTGTGTGTGGATTTAGCCTGTGCCTCTTAGCACCAGGTGAGTATGAAGGACCACTGGTAGGGGTAGCTATTTCCCTATCTCTTTTTAAGCTCTTTTCCTCATTTAGAGGAGTCTGCAAAGCTAGGGGATCTCCCATAGTAACTTGAGCTGGATGCGTCTGTGGTTGAGCCTGTTCTTCAAAGATTTCAGGCTGCTTTGACATGTCTGATTGCCCTAATGCTGGAGTACTGGTTCCTTGTTCTTTTCCCTGTGGTGGTTCTGCAAGGGGTGCACTAGTTTCCTGGCATTGCCTTTGAGAAGTCTCAGCTATAGAGGCACTAGTTCCTGGTGGTTCCTTTTGAGCAGTTCCAACTCGTACCTATTCACAAGAGTCCAGGTCAAGTCTCTTTTCTATGTCTTTCATCACATTCTCTACATTGACTTGATCACTATCCATATCAACTAGAGCTCCTTCCCTCCATTCATCCATATTTGCATATTTCTCTATTTCAAGGATTTTGTGAGGAAAATATGGTGATAACTTATTTTTCATTCTCCTATCACAAATGAAACTTTGAGGATCATATCTCCAACCAAAAATTTTATTTAATTTCATGTGTTCTAGGATTTCTTCTGCTTCTTTGTCTGCTTCTCTATTGTTGCAGAAAAACGGACCTAAGTGATGTTTAATTCTAAACTGTGATTTCTTCTTGGCCGTGGTGAAGTGAATCTGATAAGAGTTTATCATTTGCCCATAATATTCCAATGCAAACAACCTCATTGGAACATATTTTGGTAGTTTAAATGGAGGAAGTTCACAGCCATATATTCTGATCTCTGTGTGATTCTAGTCTAAGTACTAGTCACCTATTTTGTACTACTTAGATAGCTGAAGGATTATTTTTATTTCATCACTAATCCTAGGAGGAGGATTTCTTGTCAGCATGGTGGTCACTGGGTGGAAAAACTGGTCAATGAATTCATTGTATGAATAGGGACAAGAAAATGAATGGTGAAAGATAGAAGTCCAAAAAATGACTGATCTGGGATTACCCTTTGTATCAAGTTTATTTACAGAAAATGGGAACTTGTCTGACTGATAGTAAAGGATAAGGTGATATATGAATGTGGAATACTTGAATACTTTTTCATTTTCTAGCCTCATGAGCTGGTCATAGATTTTCTTAGAAATGAATGCAGCATAGTTATACTTGATAGTAGGAGGCTGACCAAGGTTAAAGATGGACATAAAAACTAGGGTCAATTCATCCACATACTCACTAGTATTGAAACCCATGACTACAGCTATCATATCAACTATATTCTTACCTGTCTCTGTGAAGAAAACTGATAAATAAGGAGGGGGATTTTTGGGTTGATGTTGCTTATCTATGAAATTCTGGCAAAGGCGACTGAGTTTAGACTAGGACAATTTAGATGATCTTTCTATCAAATGTCCAAGAGAAATGGGGGTGAGGTTTTGACTAGGCTAAAACTGAAGCATCTCATTAATTGTGTGTGTAGTAATTGTGAATAGAATAGTTTGATTGGGAGACATTACTGCTCTGAGATTGGGATCATAATTGGCATGACACTAATGGATAATGTCAAGGAAAATGTGCACAGAGGGGAGAAAGTGCATTGGGAGATTTGATTCCCAATGTCCTATGGTATCATAGCCATTCAATTAATTGTCCTAGCATTGGAAAAATACTTTCAGATGGTTTTTATCAGTATCCAAGTATTTTATTTGAAAATATTTATCTGCTAAGGGCATATAATCCAAATCATGGCGAAGGGTAGTGATACATGCTACATTGAGGGCCATAGGGATTTCCATTCTGGTTCCTGTGGATTCAGATATGAAACTGGGGTTTTTATGTGAAATTGGTGAAAACAGAGGGTTTTGGGAAACTTGAATTCTAAATGCAGCAACTGAATTATGATGAAAATAGGGTTTTTCCAATTAATTACAGAGGAAAGCAAGCATTTACAAGGTTTCTGGACGGAAACTGGTAAATACCTGTTCTTAGTGACAGGCAATGGAATGCAGGCGCACTGGTTGTGAATGGTGGACTTGGAGTTGCGTCGAACTGCAAGTTTGAGGGTGGATGGCAGTTGGGTGTACGAGATAGTCAAATTCAGCGTTTAGGTTTTTGCATGCATGCGTTTTCTAAAATAAGGATGAAAAACTGATTATCTTTGTTTTTTATGAAAAGTCAAATTTTGGCGGGTTCAGGATTTGGACAGATGGTGTCAACGGGAAAATGCTTTGACGTTTTGTGGGTAGCGAGAGGCAGTAAGAGGTTTTAATCGCACTGCTAATGGAGTGGAGGTCGTATTTGGGCGCGACCATGCGATTCCACATGTTGAGTGACACGTAGCGATGGCATTGTTCAGAAAACTTCTCACCATCGCGCGCTAAAGGTCGACTGCAGAGGGTTGTGCGATCTGCGTGACAAGTGTTGGATCTTTGGGATCCAATCGGACGGTTATCGGGGAGTTGAAATGACTAGTGGTTAAAAGAAGGTGGGCCCAACATAATTAGATGTTTTTAATTACATCGAGGGAGATGTGATTGGTTGAAGAAGTTATTTATTAACCATGGGGGTTAATTAATCCTTTTATTAACATAGCGGGGATTTGGCTCTTAATTAACTATGGATTAGTTAATTAATCCCATTTATTGACTGTATTATGGTTATATTTAATCGAGGGGCGGGATATGTAAAATTTAGGGTTTTTGTTGTATTTATAATAATACGGGAATGGGTAATGTTTATATAGGGGAACTATATCATAATATGAATTAGTGGTTAATATGATTTTGTAAGATATGAATGCGCACTAAGTCAAAAATGTTTTTGAAAGCATTTTCATCATACACATTTAAGACTTAGACTAAGTGAACATGAGGGTTTATATGGAAAATGTTTTTATTTTTCCTAAGTAAAATAGGATTTTACTTAGGAAAAGATTTATTAGGGAAATGAATGACTTATGAAGGGGGGTGAATATTGATGAAGGGGTTTAAGTACTTAGGAATTATAAATTATTGCGCTGAGGGTTTGGTCCCTCCATAAGTAAGAGAAATGCTCTGAGCCCCTATAATTTGATAGATACGTTGGCACTTAGGGGAAATTAGTGAAAATTTAGGGAAAATGAGTAGGGAAGTTAACTATTTTTGACTTTGCTTGCTTGATGTGCCTTCCATGTGATACATGCCTTTGCCTTGTGATGAAAGTAAAAGATTTACACATTTAGACTTATCATTCACTACATATTATTCTGCAACCATCATCTACTTACCCTACCTACTTAACCTAGCATTTTTACTTCTTTATTAGGGTGCACTTAGACTGGTAAACCCTTATCAAACTTTCTTTTATTTTACATGGTGATGCCTATCTAAGTCTACACTTATTACATTCAAGGGCTTAGATTAAACTGTTGAGCTCCTTTTTTCACTCTACATATCTATTTATCTGCCAAGATTACATTGTTTGATCAGATCTTTATTCTCTACATCTAAAACATGAAATTGAAAATATGAACTAGCCAAGCTTAAACTGTTTGACTATTCATGAATTGTGGCATAAGTGACAAGTTGCACACAATCTTTTTATTGTACATAAGTAGAAAGTAGTGGCATTTAGACTTGCACACTTTCCTGGTCTTTTCTTTTGGTGGGGTTCATTTTCTTTCATTTTTGACCTCTTTTTATTTCTTTTCACCCTTTGCAACAAGTAAAGGTATGAACATATCACAAAGCTAAATCAAGTCAATTATGATATATGACACATATTGGTATAGGGGCATAACAAGTCGCCAACATATTGTTGTTGCGTTTAATAACTTTTCACATAGCATTCATCTCCTCTCACGAGGGTTGTTTGTACTACTCTGAGAGAACATATGAAACCTGGAATTGAATTCATGGATTTGTTTGTTTGAACAAGGCTGACAGATATTGAGGTAGCACAACACATGAGAATTTTGACATGTCTTTCAAGTCTATATGGTGTTTATCCTTTTCAACACATCTACTAAAAAACATAACAACAGTGATGTCTAAAATTGGTTCTAGGGATGCAGATACTGAAGGATGTAGGAAGGATGTACACAGACATAGTTTTGTAGATATCTGTTATGAGTGATTCAAAAGTAGATGAAAAGAAACAGGTTGAACAAGTACCTGCAACTAGAAATTTGGCACCAAATGTAATAGGTATAGAATCTGGCAGTGACACTAACATAGTTTTAGTTGTTCGGTAAATGAACCCTGTGTCTCTGAGGAATGGATATGCTTCTCATTAGTCCATTGAACCTAAATATCTTTGTATTATAAAAACAAGACTTCATCTCTATTGAAAAAGTGTTAATTTTAGGCAACAATGGTATGTTTTATGCTTTTGAGAAATTTTACTTCAATTTCTTTATGAGCCCAATATCAGTTTCAGTTTAGCAATCACATAAACATGTAAGTAAAATGTTGATAAAACATCAACATAAATAGTAGAAGACAATCCAAGACAAGAGGACACAATTTGTGGGACCAGTTAGGGAGAAACCCCAATGTGGGGAAACCCTTGATCAAATTTTCTTTTAGTCTTCAATAATTCAATAGACAGAGAAAGTATAATTTACAAATTCTGATAATTTATGACACCAACAAAAGAGCCCTAACTAGAAAAGTCAACGCTGGTCAACAGGGTAGATTTGACCCTAAAATATTCGGTCAACTTCAGTCAACTTCAGCCTCCAAATAATAAGATGAAACAACCCTCAAAGCAGTCAAATTTTGTCTAGTCAAACTCTGGTCAAACAGTCAACCTACAGTCAACCCTAACCATAGTCAATGATGGTCAAACACTACAGATAGCCTCTATTTCTGTGTCCAGAAATGTGACCTTCCCAAACAGAAATAACCATCACAAAAATGTAGTAAAACAGGTCAACATTGGATGGTCAACGTTGGTCAAAGCCTTCCTGAAATTTGGTCAATGTTGGTCAACATTCAAAACAAAAAAATTGATGTGCTTTTCTTCGCACGTGTGGAGAGAGAAGTTTCCCAGATATTCCCACCCAATCAGATGAGTAGAGGGATGTGTGAAGATGAGTGATGTCCAAATGAGGATGAGGCATCATGTATGTATACGCTAACATTGATGACGAATAGATGTGCCTGTTGGGCTCCTTAGCCTACATGAGTTCACTTGCCGACCTTGAAAATTTGTCCATAATATAAATAAATTCATATCTTCATTTGTACATGTTAGAATTAGATGATATTTAGATCAATCCTACACCTCTCGAAGAGAGGAATCCAAAAAAAAATATTAGTTGTCATAAATAAGATGACCCATGTGGACTTTTGCCCTAGTTTCCAATTTTAACAAGAAGTGACCATCGTATCAAAGGAATTTCAAGAATGTGTATTGGTTGTCTTTGGAGACATGTAAATGCATCAGAGGTTGACATCTGAAGCCCAAAAAATTAAAAGGAAGTCACCTGATCTCCTAGCGTTTGAGGCTATGAATAAGTTTAAGTGTTCAATGTAATCATTCTATGTGAATCTTGTGAAGTTTTTGGTAGTACCCAATCGATGTCATGATGATGGAGGATTTCTTAGTGCAGTAGCCAAGAGTGTGGTGGTTTTTATTTCCAAAATGTTTCTTGACAGTCTTGATGTGGATGAGAACTTTTGCTTGTCTAAGTTTGAGTCATCACTTTCTTCAAAGTGTCTCTACTCGGGAAGGTTGTGGATGCCATGACAATAGTTATATACGATAACTGAAAGTAAATGTGCAATATAGCAATGGTGAATTGTTTCTATGCTCATGGTACAATTACAAGTCTTTTGACCACTTTTGAAGCAACAAGTCATTTATCATGGACAATAACATTATGTCACAACAAGGAGTGGAAACAGGAAATGACTAAGGTATTGAAAATGATAAGATACAACATGAACCTTTGTTGTTAGAGATATTATGAAGTTTTTGCAGGATTTTGGAGTACCTTGTGAATTCTTCTTTGCTCTTAATTGTGCTCTCCACATCACAGCTATTAGTGCAACCAATTGTTGGAAGCTCTATCACTATTCCAAGGGATCTAGAGATTTTTGTCCAGACCCTATAGGTTCAAGTTCTCAATGTTGTTCTATCTATCTAGATAAACCCAATGTTTTGTCACTACAGTCCATGTTTGATTACTTATGTTGTTTCCATTATTACCCATGAATACACTGTCGTAGGTGATGTTAAGGGAAGCATAAATGGTATTCCTAGAAGCACAGGTCAACATTTTAGAGGTCAACCCCCTGATGAGGCTGCCATTTCTATAATGGTTGACATGGGAATTCCAAGTTCTAGGGTAGAGGATAATTAGTTACTAAAGAAGAGCTTAAATTGGCATATAAATGTCTTGTCTTGGATTCCTAAAATATTTGCTTGCTCAAAATAACCATGAGTTGAAAGAACCATTGTAATTCATACCTTACCGAGATAGTTAATAAAACATTCAACAAAATGTGACTTAAAATGGGCATTGGGATCAAGTCTCAAAATCTCCTCCCAACCACTAACATAATGTTCAAAGATACAACTATCAACCCCTAGCGAAAGAATCTTGCTCCACTGACTAGACCACCAAATACTCTAGGGATTCCAAAGATCTTTTCCCAACTCTACTCTTCTGGCTTAGGATATTTAACTATACGCATGCTCAAAAATTCCATGGAAAGTTGTAATGGTATTGCTTATGGTTAAAATATTGTCACTTATGTCCCTTTATGTGGATACCATGGTTCAACATAAAATTACACATCATAGTAAATGAAGAAAAAGTTCTAAGATTAATGACAAATATGTTAGGGAAGTGGAAAGTAAGAAAAAGAAATTTCCATAGATGAGTGTCTCTTTAAACTGAATGGCAACATTGAAATGATTTGTAAATAACAGATTATGAGTGCTTATATTGGGTTGATTTGTGTATAGGAAATATATACATTATACAAAAATGAGGACATAAAGAAGCTACCTTGTTACATTATAATTACAAGAATTATTTTTAGTATTTTTGTGTTTGGCATCCCACACATGTTGGATTTGAAGTTGTGGATTGGCGTTTCAACACTCTGTGGTCTCACCTAATTGTGAATATGTTTCTCTCTCCACTACCTTGCAATGACATTGTTTTTCTTAATTATACTTGAATTTCACTAATAATAATCTGGATTTATATATTTCTTTTAACATCAAATTGGTATCATGGTAAAGATATGAATATCCCATTAAATATGACCTAAAAATGATTCAAATAATCTCACCTTTAGACTAAGCACATGGTAGAGTAATTAATGAGGTGTGAAATTGTATTAGAGGCACTATTTGTTTGTTGGTTTTGGTTAGAAAAGGGTTTTCTCTTGGTTTTATGCGACTTTCAATTTATCATATGTACCATGTTGAGAAATGGGAAAGAATAATGTGTTACATTTATCTTGTGGAAATTGATACTAAATGAAAGGATATAGAGTTTAACAAGGCTATTGTCTCCTTTGGTAAAGACAAAGGAACATCTTCAAAATTTGCCTAAGAACACATCATATACAGAGTTTGCACATAAGAAATATATGGATTTTTAATTTTCATATATGTTCTTTTTTCTACCCAAGATATCACAAGAAGAAAAATATTGATATTGTAGAAATTGTTTGAGGACCTCATTGAGCTCGATTTTTGTAATGTCCTACTTGATTGATACCTTCTCATGTCAAGAAGGCTTTAAATATGAATTAATATTTTCCTGAAACATATCAAATTCAAAGTTTATAGATATAAAAGATAAGAACGATTGTCAATTCCTTCATTTGATTGTTACTTGACTCTGGTGTGGGTAGCTTACATGAAATGTGATTGGAAAAAGGATGAGGAGACAATGCAGAGCATGTCTTGGATATGATTCTTTCACCTCATGGTTATTTTCACCAATCAAATGTTTTAGGAATGCTAGACATGACATCGATGGGCATGTAAAAAATTTTTGTATAATTGCAACGTTCATTCTGTGATGTCCTCTCTTTGTTGTTTGATTGTATTTTGAACATTTTTGTTGATGTTGTTGTTTTCTTTTAACTATGAAATTGAAAATACCTAGTATCGTGTCCATTTAAAAAAAACAAATCTTGAAGATGAAATTAGTATTACACAATATTGATTGAAATCATTTTAAATGTTTTGTGTTAAAAAAAATTCATGACTATTAGAAAAGTTTATTTTCATGTTGTTATTTGAGCACATGGTTTTTATATACTTGACCAAGTTCATGCATTACAGAATTAAAATTTGTTGTGAATAAACGACAAGAATTAGACATCACACCTCAGAGTATTTCTCTTCACTAGCTATCTACAACATTAGCTTTTTAACATCTAACTTAGTTGGTGTGATTGTTCCTAAGCTTTCCCTAAAGTTTCAATAGTAAGTTACTAAGGTGTTCTTTTCTATGGTAACGTTTTATTTTGTTTGTTTATACAGTTCATTTGACCACATAGTGGCCACTATCGCCCAACTGAAGAAAACTTGTTCGAGTTTCTTGGTTTTATGGAGAAAAATACCTTTAGCATCGCTGATGTTGATGTATATGTTGTATAAATCATTTATAGTCTACTTTATTTTATATTCTAGTATTCATTGTCTTTCATGTCTTACACTTTGCATTATATCCTCTTTTGTTTTCAGAAAATGAACTCAATATTGATTGTAAAAAGAAGGAATTTAAGAAAGAGGAGAACAATAATATTAGGGTGACAAATGGAAAAAGAGAGAGATAAAAGAATTGGTCTAGTGATGGTCATGTCTTCAGAGTTGGCGAATTCACCTGCATTTCCTTGACAACACAATGATAATGTTTTGAAGTGATGAAACAACATTTCATGCGTAAGTTGTAGTCCAACCAATATTAAATTGGAAACTCATATGGTAATACTTAATATTTCATATAATATAATTTATGTGGTTGAAATTATTTATAGGTGCACTCGATATTATTTAGTATTGTAATCAACATATGTAGCTTTGCATTTTCATATTAGATGAACATGCACATTGTATGTCATTTTTTAATTTAATCGCAAAATAATATTAATTAATTTATGTTGATTAATAATGAACACATAAAATCAATGTAAAACTACTAAATTATTAGTTTATATTGATTAATGATGAAAATAAATAAAAAGAATATACAACTAAATTAGTCATTTATAATGATTATGAATGAAATTAGATGGAATGAATATAAATTGCTAAATTAGTTGTTTATACAATGAATATGAAACAACCAAAAAAAATAAATGACTACTGCAAATGATAAATTTGTGATTACAAATGACAACTAAATTTTGCATATATATGACTATTAGTAGCTAATTTAAAGTATCTTATAACATAACCAAAATTTAGTTATCTTTCCTTGTTCATTAATTGGTTTTAAATGATGACTAAAATTTTCATATATGTGACTATTAGTAGCTAATTTAGAATATCTTATAACATGTCCAACATTTTGGTCATATGTCTTTGGTCATTAATTGATTTTGATGGGTGATCATGTAGTAACATATTTTGTTGTATATTTGGTCATTAATTGTGACAATTAATGACTAAATTAATGACTAAATATATTAATAAATGATAAAATTGAGACAATCAATTAATGACTAAGCTAAAAACTACTAAAAGTTGTTCACGTTATAAGATACTGTAAATTAGCTACTACTAGTCACCGACTGAAAAATGGTCGTTTATATGAAAATTTTAATCTTTTTTTAGTAACTAATTAGCCATTTTTTACTAGTGTCAATAAATTTGTTGACAAAATGTTTGAAAAATTGAATATATTATCAATGTAAACAATCTCTCCCACTAAATACAACCATTCAATTTTAAAATCAGAGGTGTTGAACTCACCATAAAACATACTGATCATTATTGTGAGGAGGCGAAATGGTTCCCATAGGTGTTGGGTGGGGCACTATTCATTGGTGTTTCCTTTGAATGTGTTATTGTCCCACCATCATCCCTTCACAATCTTGACAAATTTAGGACAAGCAATGAATAAATTGTATAAGAACTCCTTGTTAAGATTAACTTTAGAAGGGTTGAGGTGATATATATGACCAAGAGGTTTGGACTTTATGGAGGCCACAACTTTACCTGTGTTGTCGACAATAACTTCCTATTGTAAGTCAACTTGTTCCATGGCCCATCTATCGATGGAATTATATGAAATTTTGGGTGGTCTCGTGGATGTCTGATATATCTCAAATTCCCTTATATTGCACATTTCCATGTAATCCTGATCTACTACATCAAATTAGGATTAGGTATATGTTTGTTAGCTTTCAACCTAATCTAGGTGTACGTCATCCCCATCAAAAACTTAAGTATCGTCAAGAAGGTTTCATTCATAGGATGTTCTAACATAATGGGATCAACAATATTAAGCTTATATCCCTTGTCTTTGCACATCTTAGGCATCCTATTGATTTTATATGCCTTTGGTTCCTACATGTAGTAATGCATATAAAATTTGTAATGCACAACATATTCCTAATTAAAAGAACACACAAAGAAAAATTCTTTACTCTTATAAAAATTAAAGTTTTTACTTAGGCTTCGGGAACCAACTTTCATTCATAAAGTGAGTAGAGCCAAGGGATTATGCAAATAACAGTGGAGAATAAGTGGAGGATAGGGCATGAAGGTTTCACTTAGAGGGATTTATGACAATGGAGGGAGAGTTTTGATGAAATCTTCAGGAGTGCTAATGCAATCAAGGACAGTACTGGTGCAATTGAAGTAGGCATTAATGTAACACAAGAAAGTTGATAATTCAATCCATGAAGGCTAACACACATATTTTTTTCCATAAAGTCAAATTTGTTCAAGGATTATGGAAGTGTGATCAATGTACCCCATTGTCCACATCGTAGGTTGAGGATAGTGGATTGAAAAAAAAACTCAATTGGAATGCTATAAGAGGAAAATAATAACCACTCGTTGTGGAAGTGTTTGGTGAAAAACATTATGTAAAGGGTGTGGTTGATTCTTAGCAGAACGAAAGGGTTGACGCCAAATATGCATTAGTGCTACTATCATGAAATATTATTTTAAGAGAGAACTTAGATGACTATCATTACTTCCCACACCATGATTTTCCAATCATATCATCATCATCACAGTGTCAAATGGGTATAGGATAAACATAATATTTGACGTAAACTCCCTTCTGTTATTGACGTCTGATTATGCAAATGCATAACTCAGAATAAGTGGAGCACAGGGTATGTAGGGATCACTTGTAGTGATTTATAAATATGGAGGGAAGGATTTAATGGAAACATAGGGGGTTTTAATCTAATTAAGGAGAGTGTTGGTGCAATCGAAGAAAAAATTATTACAATAAAATAAAGTTGTTAATGCCGTCTCGGAAGTTTGGCACACATTTTTTTTCCATAAATTGGGGTTAGTGTGGGGATTGTGGAAGTGAAATCAACAAATCACGATATCCATGTGGTACACTGAGGATAAAAAATTGACAGGAAAATCCTTAGCAATGTTATAAGAGGAAGAAATTCATTGCTCATTGTAGAAGGGTTTGAAGTAAAAAGTCCCATAAAGGGCGTGGTTGATTCTCAAAAAAAGAGAAGGGTTCATGCCAAATATGTTTAAGTACTACTGTTAGCATATATTATTTTGGGAGAGTCCATAGATGACTATTGAGACTTCCAAAATCCTAAGTTTCAAATTATAATCTCAACAACAAAGATTCGAAGGGGTTTACGATAAACACGGGAATTGACCACAATTCCCTCTCGTTTCTAAGGTTCGGTAATGCATTGGTATCCCATTGAGTTTCCCTAAGTTTTCCACTATTGCATTAGTGTCAAAGAGTCATTGGGGTTTAGGATAAACACATAATTTTAACATAATTTTCTCTAGTTTGTGACATATGATAAAAGCAATGATAGGTAGTGTGGAACAATATTCTCTGATAATGTGTTGGTATCGAAGAGTCAGAAAAATTGAACACTTCAATTTTTAAAAATATTTTAATTTATCTCCAATCCCCAATATCTCATAAAGGGAATTATGTGGGGTATTAAATACTTCACTAGCATGTCATTATTGTGGTAGAGTAATATGAAGAAAGTTTAATTGTGGGTGAAATAGATTTTGATATATTACTCCTTCCACATAGAGTTCGAAGGGAAATAGAAAATAACCTAGTGAGAAATTTAAATATTTGGAGCCGATTCGAAGGGTGGTCCTCGAAGAATTACTTTTTTGAAGCTTTAGATAGATGAGAAGAAGACTATGGAGAGGCCCCACACAATTTTTGAATATTTCCTATTATGAATTGGGGGAGGGGTTTATTGTGCACAATAAGTATTCAATAAACCTCCTTATAATAATATGGAGGTACCATTATATATCCTCAAGAAGTTATGGGTGGAGTTTTATATATCACTCCATGCCAACCACTATAACATGGAATAATTTTAAAGGGTGGTTCATGGGTCTACTAAAGATAGACAAGATGTTAGGTCCAATCCAAACCTAGGTCCTTGTCCACCTAGAAAAAGTCCTAACCGCTACCCAACATCCACTATTTGTGGATAATATTAGTGAGACCAAAAAAATAATAGGAAGATTTACTTGCACGGTGGTGCAACATGATAACTTTGTGGAATTATAACATGAGGATCAACCAATAAATAACGTTGTGAGTGGGCTTTTTCCATCAAAGTTTATAATAATGTTTAACAAGTAGAGGCCACATGGAGGCTCACTTGAGCCTCATCGATATACTATTTGTGGGAAAACTTGTTATGGTTGGCAAGAGGGAAGTGCAAAATATAGCTTTATGGAGAATCTTATTATCTTATTAGCGTGATCTTATTATCTTGAGAAATTTTAAATAACATATAATTAGACAGATAAAAAAAAACAAAATAAACTATACATACATATATACATACATAGCTATATATATATATATATATATATATATATATATATATATATATATATATATATATATATATATATATATATATATATATATATATATATATATATAGATATATATATATATATATATATATAGATATCTATTATATATATATGTTTATTTTATTTATCTTTCTAATTATATGTTTTTTACAGTTTCTACACCCTGATAGCGCTCTCCTTAGCCCTATTAATGCATCAATGTTAGTTTCATCCACTGAAGTTGTAGTCGATACTAATTTCTCATTTTGGCATACCAAAAATCACGTACAATGAAATAAAAGTATCCCTACTTGCAAAATATCTCACATGTATTTATCCATAATGTTAGGGTCCCTTGGTCTAGGAATCATAGTGTTTTCTTATCCTATGTTGAAAATAGCAACAAGAAATGTTAAAAATAGAATCCAGAAATTCTAGTTTAATTTGTCCTTGAATTAAAATTGAATTCTATTCTCATAGCAACTTGTAAATAGTTAATTAAGTTTAATTAACTTAATTAGCTTCGTAATTTTGAGTTGGAAGTGTTTTTGAAGTCATGTATATGTTCTTCCTATATTGTAGGGGTCCACAATGAGTTAATTGTGAGTTGTAATTATCTAACTCAGTTTACTGAGTTAAGTTCGGTTAAATTAGTTCCAAACTGTTTGAGGAACTAATAGTGAGTTAACAGTCAGTTATGCATTAACTAGTGCTACTCCAGTTAAATGAAGATACCCTCATCAGAAACACATGCATGTCAGTTATGGGAAAGACCTAGTTGAGACTAGAGTGTAGGGATAGTGTACTATCAATTGTATAATTTTATGAGTTGTACATATGGTGCATGCAATCAGGAATTGAACCTAGAAGGGATTATGTAGTTTTTGATGCACTGGTTTCCGTTTAATATGGTTTAATCAGCCATAGAAATTGCACAAGGAAATAGGGACTTGGAGAGTTGGAGAATAGTCTAAATGTTGGCCAAGAGCTTGCTTGTGAGTTAGATATTAATTATACTGAGTGTTGGGATTGTTCTTGTGAGAACAAGAATTTTATTATCATATTAGATTTAGGATTAATGAAATATAGATAGTAGGGGTTTTGAGTTGTGTCGTTCCCCAGTGAAGCTTATTGTGTTATGTGCCATTGATTTGGATTCTAGGGTTTCTCTACTCCAAAACATCTCATCGTGGAATTTTCACTAAAACCTTTTTTCCGTGACGTTTCAGAAGCTGAAAAACCATTTGAGATGAAATCTTGGTGATCCTTGGGTCCAAATTTTAGATTTTGTCTCACTATATTTTTGGAAATATGATCCAAGGAAGTTAGGGCTTTTGCAAGTTCCCGAATTACATCCTAAATAGGTGACCTTGGGAAAATCTTCATAACATTCTCTCTGAGTATCAGATTAAAATTTCGTAAGGTGTTAAATAAAGAAGATGGACTGTAGTTCTCTATGCATTGTTTTCGGGTTCAAAGGTTGAAACAATGGCACTTGGCACTTCATACAAGTTTGATCTACTAGAAAAGTGTATAATCTGGTCATTTTTGGTGATTGGGCATAACGCTTTCTTGGAGAACACAATTTTGATAAGACTTGTGGAATTGGAAAGAGGGCTCAGAGGGATACCACATTGTGCAATTTCAGACCTTGGAGATCCTAAATTTTAGAGATACATAAGATCCAATATCGAGCTCCTACAAAGTGAAAAGAGGTGTGCAGTTTTTTCTAAATTTTGCATAAGTTTGGTTTGAAAAATTAGTTTGAAGGAATTGAAAGGGCATAGTGAAGCATAATTATCATTAATTGATTCCCCGAAGAAAGAAAATGGAAACACCTAGTAAGAAACCTGAAATCTCTAGCATGACTCATGAAGAAGAGGAATAAATGCAACACTATATATCAAAATTATGAGACCAAGTGCAACAAAATTCACTCTCACAACAAGTAACAGAAGCTAAGATGGATCGTTTAAAGAAATAAATAGAAGCTAAGATGGATGGCGTGGGAGCTATGATGGATGGTTTAAATAAGGGCGTGGAAGCTAAGATTGATGGTTTAAAGAAAGGCATAGAAGCTAAGATGAATGACGTGGAAGCTAAGATGAATGGCGTGGAACCTAAGATAGTGTTGATGATGCTAGACCCATTAATATGTCAGGGGATCTCCCCAGTAAGAAATCCCAATTAGACCTCAGACCATTTGGTGTAGGAGTCCCAACAATGGGTCGTACGGTAATTCCTTGACCACAATTTTGCATAGAGGAAAGTAAGATAACTTTGTTGGTAGCAGGGGTGTGACATATGTAGTCAACCAAAGAAGGTGCATGAGAGGTTATAACACACTGGGGGTTGAGATGAGTGCACCCCTTGGGAAAATGTGATAGCACGGAGTTAAGAAGGGAAAATACGAGCAAGGATGCATCACAACATGGAAGGAAATTTAGCTAGCAATCCAAACTAATGGTTAAACCAACAACGCATTTAAGAAAGATTCATACATATATACATACACAGAAATAGCTATACATGCATGCGTAAGAAAACAAATACTTATATAATTTAGAGTAAACAGATAGCTGAAATACAATACAACATATGCATCAAACGTGCTAGCTCTTGTTATATTAAGAAGTGTAGGTTCCAGTCATACAATACATCCATGTCCAACCACTAGTTCCAATAGTGGAAAATTACAGCCATAATCACCTGCTCCTCCAAAGAGATGTACTAGCTTTGCATAGTGGAGAAGCCAAGGATCGTTACAATATTGTCCAATATTTCTCTAAGATAGTCCTATCGGAAGCTTGGCTAACTAAAATCCTTTACAATGAGTTATGAGGGACTACTTATAGCAGAGGGTGGGGTGACCCTTGACTCTTCATCTACTCTATGAGTGTTACATCCAACTATCGACACTTGAACGTACACTTGACAAGACATAACATTATAATGCATATGTACCCATGTGAAACAAAAAAGGCTTAAGAAATCCATGCAAGACATCACTATGACTCAGATAACTGTGGGAAGTCCAACTCTTCAACATTCTCATGATGATCAACAATAATGAACTAATGCCAAGATTAGTAGTTCATGATGGTGTCCATGTACTCCAAGGTGACATATTTTTGGAAACTAACTTTTGCCTCCATAGCATCTGGGTACAGTGCTCGAGCTCCTGTGTCCAACTCGTCTGAAAGCATGCGCATCACTGTCTTCAATGTCGTAGGACCAATACTTATGCATGTTTTCTGCACTCATCGACAAGTTTGGGCTGGTGGCTATGCACATCAACTCGTCAAAGTATGAGTCAAGCTGTAGTCGGACCCGTGTCTTTGTCTTTGTCTGGGTGAGTATCCCAATAAATGGGATCGCATGTGCATGCACCACAACATCCATGCTCTTGAATACATGTGCATGGGAAGCCTGTATACTAGTGATGAGTTGCAAGCACTTTTCATTGTTTCGAATCTGACTCCAGATCCATGCCTTCAGCTCGACCACTCTAGGCTTCAACATCTTAGGCAAGTGAAGCGGGGCTCCCTTGTATCTCATCATCTATGTTTGCATGTAATCAACAATAGCATGCACATTCGACAATATGCATGCCCTTCTAGCACATCGTTGCTGCCATCCGTTGAGATGGATGACTGCCTAGTATTGCCTTCATCTAGTATTTCCTTCTTTAGTTCTTCTTCAGAGGATGCTATTACCAACTCTCCTGCTTGCTTGGCCATCTGTAGCTCCTTCGTAATTCGCTCATTCTCAACTATCAGGAAGAGGAAACTTGAGCTAGTGGCTTCGACATATGCTCTAGTGGCATCAACCAAGGCTACTGGATGTTTGTGCACGTGAGACATGATCACTCGTTCCTCATACTATACAGGAGATGTATGACCATCCAGAGTTGACACTCTGTAGGATTAAATAACTCTATGTTCAGACTCATTGAATGAGATGTTTTGCATCTCTCCTTCCGGATGATCTCCAAGGATCTCAGTGTCTCCCTTGTTACTTGGGACTTCCTCATCTTCTAGATGCGATGAAGCTGGTGGGTTGACCTCTTGGTGGTGAGGCATGAGGTCGATGTCCTACTCTAACTCCTATTGCTCGATGTCCGTATCCATCTGTTTAAGTGCTCGCTCTATTTCTTGAGTAAATTCCTAACCTGCCATGGTTAAGCCTGTTTGCATGATGCCAACTGTTTTGATGAGTCCACTACTTGTATGGGATCTGTTTCATCCATCTACGCATGTTTTTCCCCTATTTTACTTGTTGTTGTTGTGCTTCCCTCTCCAATTTTCACAGCTCATGTTCCTTTCGAAGTTGCTCATTCAACTCATGCAACTCTTTCTCTATTTCCTCCATTCTCAATTTCTCTCTCTGCCTTTGCACGTTTCACTTGTCAGATTGTTGCCTCTTTTCCTCTATGGCCATAGATGCTATCTCCATAACTAGATCTACTGGAAACTTGTAGATATTCTCTTCCTCCATGCAATCGACAATCTTCCTCTTGCCCTTGTCGCGCACTGGTATGTTCACCTCTACTATTGTTGCTGCTTCTGGAGCTCTCTTGGATGCTTCTTCACATTGTTTCACTAACCATTCTACAATGAATACGACTGGTTCATTGAGTCTAGAGGAGTTGTAACAATATCTCCATGGGTCCTCCTCCACCCAATGACATGCCCCGTGGATCCAGTTGAATTGTACACTCCTATAGTGATCTTTCACAAGACAATGCGGGTCATATGGATTCTAACTTTGGAGGTCGAATGGAAACTTATTCATTTTCTCTGCTTTGGCATCTGCATACTTGAAACTCTTGATATCGTATAACCCAATGTGTAGCGGAAGAGTGGGCCAAGGTGCCTTGTTCTTCTAGTGCATGGGAAGCCTGTATATTAGCGATGAGTTGCAAGCGCTTTTCATTGTTTTGAATCTAACTCTAGATCCATGCCTTCAGCTCGACCACTCTAGGCTTCAACATCTTAGGCAAGTGAAGCGGGGCTCCCTTGTATCTCATCATCCATGTTTGCATGTAATCAACAATAGCATGCACATTCGGCAATATGCATGCCCTTCTAGCACATCGTTGCTTCCATCCATTGAGATGGATGACTGCCTAGTATTGCCTTCATCTAGTATTTCCTTCTTTAGTTCTTCTTCAAAGGATGCTATTACCAAATCTCCTGCTTGCTTGGCCATCTGTAGCTCCTTTTCCATTCGCTCATTCTCAACTATCAGGAAGAGGAAACTTGAGCTAGTGGCTTCGACATATGCTCTAGTGGCATTGACCAAGGCTACTGGATGTTTGTGCATGTGAGACATGATCACTCGTTCCTCACACTATACAGGAGATGTATGACCATCCAGAGTTGACACTCTGCAGGATTAAATAACTCTATGTTCAGACTCATTGAATGAGATGTTTTGCATCTCTCCTTTCGGATGATCTCCAAGGATCTTAGTGTCTCCTTGGTTACTTGGGACTTCCTCATCTTCTAGATGCGATGAAGCTGGTGGATTGACCTCTTGGTTGTGAGGCATGAGGTCGATTTCCTGCTCTAACTCCTATTGCTCGATGTCCGTATCCATCTGTTTAAGTGCTCGCTCTATTTCTTGAGTAAATTCCTACTCCTGCCATGGTTAAGCCTGTTTGCATGATGCCAACTGTTCTGATGAGTCCACTACTTGTACGAGATCTGTTTCATCCATCTACACATGTTTTGCCCCCTATTGTACTTGTTGTTGTTGTGCTTCCCTCTCTAGTTTTCACATCTCATGTTCCTTTCGGAGTTGCTCGTTCAACTCATGCAACTCCTTCTCTGTTTCCTCCATTCTCAATTTCTCTCTCAGCCTTTGCACGTTTCGCTTGTCAGGTTGTTGCCTCTTTTCCTCTATGGCCATAGATTCTATCTCCATAACTGGATATACTGGAAACTTGTAGATATTCTCTTCCTCCATGCAATCGACAATCTTCCTCTTGCCCTTGTCGCGCACTGGTATGTTCACCTCTACTATTGTTGTTGCTTCTGGAGCTCTCTGGGATGCTTCTTCACATTGTTTCACTAACCATTCTACAATGAATACGACTGGTTCATTGAGTCTAGAGGAGTTGTAACAATATATCCATGGGTCCTCCTCCACCCAATGACATGCCCCGTGGATCCAGTGGAATTGTACTCTCCTATAGTGATCTTTCACAAGACAATGCGGGTCATATGGATTCTAACTTTGGAGGTCGAATGGATACTTATTCATTTTCTCTGCTTTGGCATCTACATGCTTGAAACTCTTGATATCGTATAACCTAATGCGTAGCGGAAGAGTGGGCCAAGGTGCCTTCTTCTTCTAGTTCAACCTATATGTCAATCATGACGAGATGTGATATGCTACTTCCTGCATGATGACTACGTCCAAGGCAAAGTTTGGCAGAACATGTGGAGGCTTCTCCACGTTATACATCTGTATGAAGGTGTTGGATGCTGAGGCATACCAATCAGCTCTATCTATCATTTCCTCCATTACTGCCTTCGACATGCATGGTGGATCTTATTCGAATATCATCTTGTAAATCGGGGTGACAAAATCATCGGACAACCATGTGATAACTCCTCTGAAGCTTCATTCAGAAAACATCTTACAATAACTGTTTAGAACAGTCTCCGCCGGTGACCATGCCCACTTCAAGCCTGGAAACTCCTGTCGGGAACAAACTACATCCAAGATGTAGGTGGACATGTAGATTTATGCTTGCATACCATTGGGCGGCTGTCAAGCCCTTGTTACCTATTCCTTTAGCTGATGAGCCAACATGCCATACCATTTGCATACTTTTCCTTCTCTGGTCAGTTACTCCAGCGCGACCACCCAACATTGTGGGAACGTTTTCATGCTTTCTTGGCCATATATTAGACATGAAAAGATGACCAAGTATCGATACACCTTCTGCAGTATCTTCGTCTTGTAGATCTAGTTAGGTGTCACCTTCAATCTAGCCAGCTCCTTTACCCAGTTCTTCAGAATGTCTCTGGAGTTGGCATTGCTGTTGGGTAAGTTGAAAAGAGTCTCCATGATAGTCATAGGCTCTGACATATGATACATCTCATCATAATCCTATGCCTTGAAGGTTGCAATCTTCGTCCCATTGACATTGCTCAAGGTCATTGTCTCGGGATCAATGTGAGAGATGATCCAGTGTATCATGTCCGCACATGAGAACATGGGGTATCTACATGCAATCTGGTACAAGATGGACTTGTGGATGTTCATGTATACCTGGAGGACTTTGAGGTCTTCCACAAATGTGCCTACAAATGCATCATTGACCTCTTGCCATTTCATCTTGATGTCCCTATCTAGAATCATCTTGGTATCTTCATAGATCGGTAGACTTGCGGACACTCATTGAATTGTTGCTCTAGTTGCACTTCTGTCAGTTTCCTATGATATTGCTCTCTTAGAGGCCATTGATCCTCAACTTTTAAGAGGCAGACAAAAAGCAGCCAGATCTAGAGACAAAGCGATATGCATGGCAAGAAATATGTTAGGGAAAACAAAAGAAAATTTGGGAACGGCATAACACATGCCTAGTGATTGACTCGCAAGGATTGCGCAATTTATTCTAGGAGGCTAGCTGCCAGACTTGTGCATAAGCAGTCTAGGCTATTTGGGACGCATAAATGGCTGCTAGAATTGCATAATGCACAATCAGGCTAACTGTTGACTACTGGACTTGCGCAATGCGCAATCCAAGCTGACTACTGACTACTGAAATTGCACAATGCGCTATTTCAGCTGGAAATCGTTGCAAGCTCAGTGACTACATTGTGCAATTCACTGGGCCAGTAGTCACTATCGCTCAAAATTGTGTAAAGAAAGCCTAGGGCATAGTTACTGGGCAAAAATGTGAATTTCCTAAGGGGAAGTCAGAGCCTTCCCTCTCATGATTGTGTAATGCTGTCTTGCTGAGGCAGAGTCTGGGCCAAGGCTGCCCAAACCCGCCGACGGGCAACTGAAAGCAAATGTGAAAGTGAATGCATGGTGATAATGAGTGTGAGCAGAAGCAAATGATCATGCATGCAAAGAGTGAATGAAAGATTGAGAAAATGAAGCAACACGCATGTGGGTGAAGCAAGTCGCCAAATCGATGACCGTTCATGCAAAACAGTTTCTTGCATGCGACAGCAGTGAGATACTAATGAAAACTGAAATGGTGCTAATACAAGCTAGTATGCATGTAAAAGACAACAAGCTTTCAAGTAAATCAAGCAAACAACACTCACACAAGTGAAAACACAAAACGCGACAGAAATGCTGCAAAAGACAAGTTGAGACCACTTACCTATGAATAGTTGAGATGGATGTGTCAAAGAGTCCTAGATATGTTGTGGGATGTCAGAGCTCTAAGATTGGTGTGAATAAATGAGATCTGAATCGTCGAATAAATAAGTTTGAAGCTTATGACGTGGATGCGACAAATCTAGGAAAGAGCGACACTTGGAGGAAAGATTCTAAAATGATATTTGCAGGTAACCTCCAACTGATAAAAATAGCTCCCTGAATCAAGGGATTCTTTTTTCATGTTTCTTTTTCTAGTCTAGGAAAAAGCGGCCCATGTATGCAAGTCAAGTTTGCTTGGTCCCTAGTGGAACTGGTCAACCCAACTACACATGCAAGAGCTTGCTCAGCTGCTGGGAAAAAATGTGCATTTCTGGAACAAAGCTGGGCTGGCTGCATAAGATATTTACACAATTTCTAGGCATAGTAGCTACTGCTACAGAGGATTGTGAAATTCTTGGGCTGAGCAGCCTTACTAGGAGGAATTGTGCAATTTTTTGGATGAATCTGGACTAGAAGATTTGCACAATTCTAGAGCCCAGCAGGCTGCCAGACAAAATTGCGCAATTTTTAGAGGGAAGGATGGTTTCCCTGTAAAATTGCACAGTTTCTTGAGGAAGTTACTCAGCCTACATCTGGACCAAGTCTGGAGAAACAGCCTGTGAGGGGAATGCAACAAGATTTGATAAACAGGCTATCTTTCTACAAGAAAATCACTGAAGCTTGTGTACTTGACAAAGCAAGACATGATGCTACGAAAGGTTGGTTGGGAGGCTTCAAAATGAAGCTAAGGAAAACTTTTAGAGGGTGGTTTTAGCTACTATAACACTTGTCGATACAGTGGTAGAACTCCAATTCTCTTAATGGACCTTGTTCATGAAAAACAAGTCTAACACCTCTGGAAGTATTATTCAATTCTCAGTTCATCTTGGTTTCACACTAGCTTGATTGTAAGATGTAGCATCTACCAAGCTCTTGGTCAATTGACACACATTCCAAGCCAAGGAAACATATTTGTTTCGACTGGGGTTGAGGGGTATATTGGTGCACAAGCAGTATAATCATTTGAGTCTTAGTTTCATCTCTGGTGTTGCTCTGCTACCAGCAGGCCTAGACATTACCCCGAAAGAGTCATGGAGGAAAACAAGCATCGCTCTGCTACCAACAAGCCTGGTCAGTACCTTGACGTAGTTACTTGCATCAACTCTCTCTGTAGGAAGCCTTTCTCTTCTTTCGCCTTATTCATTTTTCATTTTTTAAATTTTAAATTTTTTAAATTTTTTCTTATTTTCTCATGACTATGCATAGCACTTATTCATTTTATAGGTGGAAAAGGGATCCTGAGTTATTAAGAGCAAAAGAGGCTGTTCCATCAAAGAATTAGTTTATTATATACCTGTGACGTGCTTGTTAAGGTTTCCCCCGTCACCTTACCCTACTTGACTGAGCTAACAAGGGTTAACCCGAAAACAACCAACTAGAGTAGGTGGCACTAGTTAGCATGCAAGAATTGTGTTTTCACCAAGATTCACTTCGAACAGTACATATTTTCCTTTGACATATCATGGACTATAAGTAACAAGTTCTTCATACAGAAGCAGGATGACAAATAACCAAGTAGTGATAGCAGTGCAAGACCTCTTGTACTTTACCCAGGTTGTTTCAAGAGTCATACATGGTTTCATGCGAAACTAACCTACAAATAAGAAAACCAAACAAAGAACAAAGTAAAGCAGAAGCAGAAGAAAATGTGAAATCAAAGTAATAAAACAAGAAAGCAAACAAGCCAGAGAAGAAGGTAAGAAAATAAGCATGCAAGCAAACAACTGAAAGTGAAAAATACTGCTACTCCTAAGCTAACAGTACATGGGCCTAATCACGTGAAGTGATATTTCCAATGCAACTACCATCACATTGGTTGACCCATGTTGGTGAAGGCTTAGTCTGTAAGAGACCCAGTTGTGTGTACCAGCAATCAAGAAAAATATAACAATGAAGAGAAACACACTTCATGTTTAAAAGTTTCCACAGGACATAAGTGAATGTAAGTACATGACAAGCAGTCTATGGACTTATCATCATGTTGTTTGACACTACATGTAGCTTTGCATCATACACATACTCTTGACTGTGACATGCAAGAAAACAAAAGAAACAAAGACAACCTGTGTCACACACGTGTGCTTGAAATGTAAGATTCCTCCAATGCATGAGCGATGGGATCCTGCAGTTTGAGTGGAGGAAGCATGATCTATGTGTGAGATTGATTTGTAATGCATACAAATGAGTGATGAGGAGACTTGGGTGATTGAACAATTTCCTGATCGGAAGTGAAACCAACCCCAAGAGAGTGAGGTCCTGACATAACCATCAGCTCGCGATGAAGTGCCTCAACAGTCTTGCGTGTTTCAACTTCATCGTCAGATAGATCATCATAAACTGGTGGCTTCGAAAAATCGACTGCAATAAAATCATGATTATGATTGAATATGGAGGTAAATGGATGATTACAACCATGATTAGAAAAATCAATGTTTCCATCAGCATCCTGATGATCTAATGAACCAAATAGAGGGGTAGATGAAAAGTCAACAAATTCATCCTCTGTGTTTCCGGAAAAGGCAGATGAAAGATCAAGTGGATTTTCAATGACTGATTCATCCTCTCCGTTTTCAAATGATGGACTGACATCTGGTGTGTCCTGCGAGTGATCAAAAATGGGTGCATACGTAGATGGGGATACACATGCGAAATCATGGATGGTAGGTTCACCAAAAATGTTAGGAAAGAGCGGATGGGGCTCAGACGGAAGGGAGTCATCCCTCGCCGAGTGTTGATGCTCAAGCTCCCAGTCATACTCTTCGTGAATGACAGTGCATGTTGGTTGTGAACCACCACCTCCGTCGTTAGGTTGATCCTCATTCACAATAAGTGTAGAGTCCGCAGTGGAAGAGCACAAGACAATATCATCCAAAAGATTAGCTGAGTGTGAAGATGGAAGTTGTGGAACAAAATGCATATGACAACAATATGGACTCACAACCAAATCTCTGTGAAAATTAAACGGAGTGATGTTGGGAGGATTTGACAGCTGAGTAGATGTGTGAGCATGGTCTCCCGCATCACTCTGCAGTGATGGAGTTGTTTGATGAGGGGACGGTGGACAGTCACTTATGACAGTGACCGTATTCGTATGTGATTACATAGCTCCATCACTGAAGAATACGAAGTGAGGCTTGAGTTCAAAATTCTTCTTAGGATGAGCAGATTTCTTAAGATAGTACTTGAATCGGTCCCAAAGATAGAAAAATGCATTTGTCTCTTCAAAGCTTGAAACTGCAAATCACAAAAATGCTGCCAAAAATCCATAGGCGATTCATGTGGAGCCTTCCACTATTGTAACAACTTTTGGTCAAGATGTTCTGGATCAAAATGATATAAAGTGTCTTCAATGAGATCATAGAAGTTCTCAAGTGAGTGCATGCTATCAGTGGACAAACTGCACAACTGTCGATGTGGAGATTCGCGAAGTGTGTATGCAAGCAGAAAACTGGACTGTTTGTGATAACATCCATTTTCCTCATGAAGCATGGAAAGAAAGTCATGCAAGAACTCAGGCCAGGGCACTTCACCTTCACCATCATATGTGTATGTGGGCAGGTGATCAAAAAACTCCCTCGTGATGGTAATAGATTCGACATGTGAAAAACATCATGGAGGGAGAAGAGTGCAAGACTCCATGATAGATAATCAAAGGTTCAAAACAAGATGAGAGGACCCAACTTCTCATCTGGCCCTCCTTCTAGCACCAAAAATGTTGATGGTGCTGGACCCACCAACATGTCAAGGGACCTCCCCGGTAAGAACTCCCAATTATACTGCGGACCGTCTAGTGTAGGAGTTCCAACAGTGGATTGTACGGTAATGCCTTGACCGCAATTTCAAATAGAGGCAAGTAAGACAATTCTGTTGGTAGTAAGCGTGTGACATATGTAGTGAGCCAAGGAAGGTGCATGAGAAGTTCTAACACACTGGGGGTTGAGAAGAGTGCACCCCTTGGAAACCTATGATAGCACAGAGTTAAGAAGGGAACACACAAGCAAGGATGCATCACAACATGGAAGGAAAGTTAGCTAGCAACCCAAAGTGATGGTTAAACCAACAACACATTTAAGAGAGATTCATATATACATACATAGAAATAACTATACATGCATGTGTAAACAAACAAATACATATATCATTTAGAGTAAATAGATAGCTGAAATACAATACAACATATGCATGAAACGTGCTGGCTCTTGTTATATTAAGAATTGTAAGTTCAAGTCATACAATACATCCATTTCCAACCACTAGTTCTGACAGCGGAACGTTACAGCCACAACCGCCTGCTCCTCCAAAGAGATGTACTAGCTCTACATAGTGGAGAAGCCAAGGCTCATTACAATATTTTCCAAGCTTTCTCTACGATAGTCCTATCGGAAGCTTCACTGACCAAAATCCTTTACAATGAGTTATGAGGGACTATTTATAACAAATGGTGGGTTGACCCTTGACATTCCCCTTTGTCACAGTTCATCTACCCTCATGACTTCATGTGCTCTATGATTGTTACATCCAACTATCGACACTTGAACTTACACTCCACAAGACATTAGAATGCACATCTAGCCATGTGAAACAAAAATGGCTTGAGCAAGACATGCAAGATATCACTATGACTCGGACAACCATGGGAAGTCCAACTCTTCAACATCCTTGCAATCATCAACAATAGTGAACTGATGCCAAGATGGGTAGTCCGTGATGGTGTCTGTGTACTCCAAGGTGACATCTTTCTAGAATGTGACACTTGCCTCCATAGCATCTAGGTACACTTCTTGGGCTCCTCTGTCGAACTCGTCTTAAATCATGTGCATCATTCTATTCAATGCAGACGAATGAACAACATACTTTTGCATGGTGTCTACACTGATCTACAAGTCTGGGCTAGTGGCTATGCACATCAACTAGTCAAAGTACAAGTCAAGCTCTAGTTATACTTGTGCCTTTGTCTTCTCCTGGGTGAGTGTCCCAATAGATGGGATCGCATGTGCATGCACCACAACATCCATACTCTTGAATACACGTGCATGGGAAGCCTATAGATTAGTGATGAGCTGCAAGAGCTCTTCATATTTTCGAATCTCACTCCGGATGTGTGCCTTCAGCTTGACCACTCTGTGCTTCATCATTTTAGGCAAGTGAGGTGGATTTTTCAGCTCAATAATCTACATTTTATTAGCCTTATGACTATTTTCATTTGTTGTTAGGTGTTAGAATTTGCATTGGGCTTGTTTGTTTTGGAAACAAAACATATCACTCTCTCCGTGTAGAACTATTTCTCATGAAAAGAAAAATTTAAAGCATAATCTACATGGTTTGAGTCAGAGTCTCACGATTTGATATGCCAAAACACCTTCCAAAGATAATAAAAAAGTACATTTAAAAGCAATAATGTAATAAAATTTATTAGAAACTCTATTTTCGAAGGAAAAACAACTAATATTTTAGGTTGGTGTCTTGGCTTAGGTTGTTCAAGTCAACTTTCCAATACTACAAAACTAAACTAGAGTCATTAATAAGATAAAATATTGATGCACTTTCATCAACTAGGATTGCTCCTCTCACACAAGATTTAAGCACAAGGAAAAATCAAGGTGTATGAGAAGGAAACCCGCTTTCAAGTGCATTTTAGTGGACATTTTGTGTACCTGAGATTCCTTTGATAATTTCAGAGTTGATTCAGGGATTCAGGTATGTTTCCCACGGAACTTGTTTCCCACAACTGTGACCCCCCTAGTGGTGATTGATTTTTTTAGGTAAGAAGGAGTGGAAAAAATCTTATGGAAACATACACAAGGTGACTAGGGTGGGTTTCCCTTATACTTGAAGATAGATGAACCTACTTTATCATTGGTTTGTGAGGAGGGTACTTGTCTTCATAAGAGTGCTTGGACCCTTCTCATTAAGGTTCAGGTGAAGCTCAAGAGTCCTAGTATTTGTCTATTTTCAAATTGAATTCTTCTTATAGTCCTTCAATATTGGATTCCATCAGTTGCTAGTTGTAACTATCAAAAAAATTTTGACTGCATGTTGATCTGATCGAGCTTTTTTTTCTTTTTAGGTGTGTACTATTTTTTTACTGGGACTATATATATATATGACTATATATATATATATATATATATATATATATATATATATATATATATATATATATATATATATATATATATATATATATATATATATATATATATATATATATATATATATATATATATATATATATAATTTAAGTTTGTAAAATATATATCATTGATTGTGGCTACTACAAGACATCATCATCATTCTCGACTTTTGTGAGGCCTTCCTCTGATTTTAGCGGAGGAATATACAAGTGAATCATATTCCCTCACTACTCAAGGGAGTTACTCTTTATTTAAACCCCTAAATCACACCGTACTAACCCATAGTATATCTTAACATAGGACCCTTTTACTAAAAAAAAAATATCTCCTTATATAATCCTCCACTTATTGATCCTCTTGGGCCCATCTTGATTTGGGTAGCACTATTTCCTATAGTATATTCGCCAGATTCCCACCTAAATGTTCAATTGACTTATAGTGAGTCATGGTATTTTATGGACACCTTTTATCTACCATCACACAACCCACCTGCATCAACTTCCACACCTTTTGTTGCTTATCCTATTGTTCAACCTCTCTATGATCTAGGAACCCTACCTACACCCACTTTGGGTGATGTGCATCAATTTCTTGGCCCCACCATCAAAAATCCCTTTGTGTCATCTCCTAGACCTCTGGCCCCCACTCCACTAGGTGTTATTTGAAAACCTCCAATAAT
Organism: Pinus tabuliformis; assembly: GCA_031772625.1. NCBI lineage: Eukaryota > Viridiplantae > Streptophyta > Pinopsida > Pinales > Pinaceae > Pinus > Pinus tabuliformis. Next base: position 254,431,760 of record CM062818.1, on the reverse strand, counting down.
CCTTTTATTTAGAATCCTCTTCTTAGGTTAGCTTCCCCTCTATTATAAAGTGGAGGAAGTCTTTCTATAACCTATGTGCATGTTGGGGGAGTCCCTGCACCCATGAAACATATGGTACAACAAGGTCCTTATTTGATTGATCCCTTTCTGAGTAGTGGTCCTCATATCAGCGGTGGTCATGTACCTAATATGACTTATGTTGTCAATGGTGTTCCATTTCATGGGCCTACTATATATCCATGGGGCCTCCCAACTCAACCATCAAGACATATTGAGGGAAACCTCTATCTTTGGCGATACCATTCCACTAGCAACTTTACTTACGCTGGGGAAATTCCTTATGGTCCATTACTCTACACAACCCCACTGCCACCTCAAGGAAATTATTATCCTTTGAAACCTATGCACCCTTCTAGAAACTCGTTGATGGGTGGACCTCTTGGTCCCTTAGGTCACCCTACTCTACCATGCTCAAATTCATCAATACCCACTCCACTTTCATTCATGTCTACTGTCAATATCTCGGATTTATACAATATGGATAATGACACTAACTTACTTTGGCCTCTGAGCCTGCACAAAATTCCTATTGACATTCCTAAGTTTGAGGGAAAATAGGGAGATGACCCAGCTACACATGTCACTACATACCACCTTTGTTGTTTTTCTAATTAAATAATTAATGGTAGTATCTAGCTTATACTCTTCCCATTCACCCTAAATGAAAATGCAACCAAGTGGTATATTGAATTACCTTGTCCTGCAATCAACAATTTCAATACCCTCGCCATGGGATTTTTCAAATAGTTCCAGCTACCAATTCGTTACAAAATTGGAATGAAACTCTTGAAAACTTTGTGCCTTAACACTTCCACCCACATATTTGATATAATCCATGAATTGAGATGAACGAAGAGGTTAGTAAAGGCCCCCATTATAAATTACCTATTTATAGATTGGTTCTGTAAGTCCCTTTCACCTTCCATGACAAAGGACGTTTCCACGTCTATAGCCATTACTGAAGATGAGTCCATTTGGCATGCCCAACACTTAGATATCATTTATTCTATGTTCAACACACTTTATCACTGGATCCCTAATTCTCTTCAAACTTCAAATACTCTTGCAACTTAGCAGCCTAATCCTCACTCTGATTGTCTTGTCAGTGCTACCACTATGACCATTGTCAATTAGTTAAACATGATAACTACACAATTATCCATTACTGTTGCTTCCACCTCAACAACACCAATTTTGATAGTGTTGGAGATTTTTTAACCAAGGGGTATCCATGATGTGAAGTCACAATTAGATCTCAAACTGTTTGGAATAGGAGCCCCATCTAGAGTATCAACCTAGTTTCCATGTATACTTGTAGATTTCCCTTGGCTCTAACTCTCAACAAGAGAAACGAACTTGTGTGTGTCTTCGAAAAGAAAGTAAGTGTGTCTGGTTAGTGTTCAGTTGTAAATTTTTCAAGATTCTTGTATTGGGAAGGAAAAGAGTAAAGTTATCCTCTAAGAGAGAGGTAATAGTACAACCCAAGTAGAGGCACATGCAATCAAGAAGGATTCGTCTAACATCTAGCGGAATAGTCCACAAAAGATGAGATAGTCATTACAACCATTGAAAGAGAAATATATGTATAATATCAGGGAGAAGAGTCCACAAGGATATGACATTAATAACAACTATTAAAACACATTGTCAACATGATAAGTACTAAAATAGCTAAAATGGTTCAACTACATTATCACAAATGAAAGCAAACATGAAATACAAACATCTATAGAATAGCCTTACAAATATTCATAATCCATGCTTGAATAATGATGTTTCGGCCATGAAAGTCTTATGTTATTAAGTGAAAGTTCCAAGAAACATGTATAGAATGAGGATCACTAGCTTCAATAGTGGAGCGTTGGAGCCACTCCTTGCTCCTCAAAAGAACTAGCTTAACTCTCTAATGTCTTGTACGAGGAGCCAAGGTGAAAAGTCATTTTCTCATACACTGAGGGTGTATATATAACCAAGATATGATGCTTTACGTTCCTTGTGACTCTTTGACTACCCTCATGACTATTTTACTTCCTATGACATTCCAAATTTACATGACTCTTGATATTCAGAATGTGTCCTTTGGACTTCCACTTTACAATACATTTTCAATAGGTAATTACATAATCCACAATAATTATGTGGCATATGATGACTTGTGACACAACATGACATGAGACTAATGACATGGATTGAATGATGGTGTGACAGTGCCAAGTTATCCTTCTTTTTGCTTCTTCCTTTGTGTCTTCCTGAAAAGAGGGTACATCTTCTTCTTCATCCTCCTCCTTATGACTTGAAGATAAGGAATCTTCCATGTGATCTTGATATTGATATTTTGTTTTAGTCTGGTGTTCCTTCACATTCTTGCCTGATGATCATATTATCCCTTAAACTCCATATGTGTCTTCTAGCATGTCCTCCTTATCCATATCCTTCTTCACAATCTTGGCATAACAAGATAGAGTACCTACATCTGCAATCCACTCATGACAAGATGACATCAGTCCGATAAACCCATAGTCTAAGATAGTGCATACTAATCCACTAATTGAGTTGAAACCAGGTGACAGGAAGGGAAATAGGCTTAGTAACTGTGCAATTTCATAACTTAGATAGTGAAGGGCGAATCTTGAGCCTTGAGACTACGCAATGTGTAGTTCAAGCTGGACTGAGGAAGAAGATCATGAATTTTGGGAACTCAATGAGCGAGGCTATAGGGTTTGGCACTATTAATGTCAAATGCATAGTACTGGAAATATAGGAGGTTATATGATTGTGAAATTATGTAGTTGAAGTGCTCAAGACTAGGTTTTGAGGACAGATACTATGCAATGTGCATTGCTAGCTTGGCTAGAGAGAAAGTTTGCGCATTTTTGGGACTTAGGGGTTGGGATTGAACACTGAGGTTGTGAATGTGCAGTTCTGGGAGGTATATACTGTGCATTTTGTACTACCAAGAGATAAAGTTGTTTCTTGAGGGCTAAGACTGCACAATGCATAGTTCAAGAGGGTTGTTTGAGGCTAGGTTGCTGCAATTTTCCAAAATTTGGTTAAATGTCGAACCTAAGAGACTATTGTGAATAGTGATATGACTTAACTATGATCAAACACTTGAAACAATTTGAAGACACAAAAAAATTGATCATCCAAAACAAATTAACAACATATTTCCCTTAATGCGATAACTTTGCGACAACTTTACAACAAGTGCGACACTAAAGGTACACTTTGCGATGACCATGATGACACTTGTGTGGAAGTGCTTAAGAATTCGAGAATGAGTGTGAATGATGTGTACATGGTTATACCAACTCATTCACACAAAGAAAATACCTTGAAACCACCAGAATAAGCATACATACATTATGCAATAACTAACATGTCAAAATAAGACAATTACTAAAGTGTGAATGACTATTGCAATATGTGAACAATAGTGAAAGTAACAAATGATAGAAAAAAGATAACATGAAACTTACACTAATTAAAGTGAAAGAAATTGAAAGAAACAACTGAAAACATGAAAATAACACTTGCAAAAATAAAGGTGTGCAGAAGTGACAATTTGTAAAACTCACTCAAATCGAAGTGCAAATGCAGCTAGAATTTGAGAATTTATTATTGTTAGTGCACATTGATTGTCAAGATGGATTGGACATGACACATGCATATTCTTGATGCAACGTGTTATGCTTTTCCAATTGCATAAAATAATGCGCTCATGCACTTATTACAGACTGAGCATGTGTGAGAAAATGACTTTGACACTTCCAATCCAAGAAGGGAGCTCAAAAGTATTAGCTGACCAAGAAGTGACTAGGGAATAACTGATCATAAGATCTATAGTAGGATCCAAAATTCAAGTGTATGCAAAATTTTGGAGGGTGTTTATCGCAGCAATAACACTTGGTGATACACTGGTAGAACTCAAGTGTCTCTACCTTGGTCAATTATTTCATGCAGGGTCTAGTCCTTTAAGAAGGATTGATTCATCGTTAATATTACCATGGCTTCCCCACTTACCCCATGCATAAACATAGTCCCCTTCATTCCTTTACGCGATTAAACATAAACATAAGGCCAACGATCATACAATGTTTTGAATCATGATAGGGTAATGAAGTTCACAAGCTTTATATTTTTAGAGTATAGTTTTTCATCTCTCCTGTTACTCAACTACCAGTAGGCCTAGACAGTACCCCACCAAAGTCACTTCAGGAACAAAAACATTGCTCCATTGCTAGTGAGCCCTGAAAATACCCCCGTGGAGTTTCTTGCTTCACCTCTCTACAGAGGAAGCCTTTCTCTTCTTTTTCCTTTATTCATTTATTTATATACGACTGTGCATTGACACTTATTTATTTCATGGGTGGAAGAGGTATCCTGACTTATTTAGAGAAAGAGAGGTTGTCCCTTCAGAGAAGCATATATAACTCTTCTGATATTGATTTATAGTTTAGTTTTTCCTCGTGTCCTTCTCTACTTGATTAGATTAGCCTGAAAACAGTGAAACATAAATACCCAAGTGTAGGCATGAGGCTAGGGTCCTATAAGTTTTATAGGATCGTTTGATTATAGCTTATCATTATTATGTTTGATATGTTGTAAATAATATTTCCTCCTACAAATTATTTCCAAAGCGACACCAAGTACGAAGATTTAGGGATATTTTTTCATATAAATATTTGGATCAGATTAGACAATAAGTATTTTCATCAGAAAGAGCTCAGAAGTAGCTTTCTGACAGTATATCATGCACTCAAATGCAATTCCTGGATCAAAGGAAAGAGCAAGTTGAAGTCTGCACCAGAAAGCACATAAGAAGGAAGAAGTGAGAAATCATTTATTTTGAATTATTAAAATTAATTCAAAAAATAAATCAATAAATTTAAACTCTAAAAAACATGAAAATTTGTTTATTCATTATAAATCCAAAATTCAAGGCCTATGGCCCACCCCACGCTCATGCATTAATTCCCCCAACGTTAAAGGCATCGATGTGTGCATATCATAATCTATGGTTATCAATATGTTTTAGACATAGCCCCTCTAACATTTAACCAAAGTGGGGTCCAAAAAGTGGTTTTTACGGATGTCACCCTCACGTGATTATAATCTATGGTTATCAATATGTTTTAGACATAGCCGCTCTAACATTTAACCAAAGGGGGGATCCAAAAAGTGGTTTTTACAGATGTCACCCTCACGTGATTTCGGACCCCCTCCTCCTAAACCTCTCAATTCCCACCGTACCTCCCAAATCCATTAACTACTTTTGTTTAACATTTATAAATATGGCGGGAATAGAGATTCATGCGATTATAAAATAAATGTTGTGTGGATGGGAGGCTAAATGAAAGAGATCAAGAAACTAGATTATAGAGGAAATTCAGGGATGGAAGTCTAAGTGGGTATAATGAAATGACACGCAAAGGAGTAAAATAATTTTATAGCTACAAGAAAAATAAATTCACAGGTGTAGGAAAATAAACTCCTGAGAGAAAAAAAAAGGGAGATTTTGCAATCGTATGTTCATGAAAGTAATGCAGAGATGAGAAAAAATGGGGAGCTTCAAGTAAACGATTTTTAAATAGAATTGTTTTACCAACCATGGATTTACAAAAAAATAACACATGGTTTTGGAAATCCATCCAAAGATTTACAGGAGTAAAACGAAATTTACAAGGGAAGGTAAAAGGAGAAAGGTGACATGGTTTTTGAAAACAACACATGGGTTTCAAAATCCATGGGAAGAGAAACAATACATGGATTCAGAAAACAACCCATGGATTTTTGAAACAGTATATGGATTTGAAAACATGATGGATTTATAGATCATTCTACTAAATACTTTGAATTCTGAATTCTGAATTTCATTTAAATATTTGGAAATATTAATTCAAATATATTATGTAAATCCAAATATTTTGTGACAAAACAAAATATTTAAAATATGATGTATAAGACAATGCACATGACAGCAGCAAGAGAAACAGGACATCAGTGCATATTCAGCACAACAACTTTAGAATAGAATGTAGTAGAAAGAGGAACAGCACAAACATTTGCCAGTAAGACAAAAAATATTGTTCATTCAAAGGCCCAGTCACCACCAAACTGCCCGAAAACAACAGATTTCCAGCAGTCAGTAAACCAATTCACTTTCAAGTCTAAACAAAATATCAGCACAAACATTTTCCAGCAAGACAAAAAGCATTGTTCATTCAAAGGCCCAGTCACCACCGGAGTACCCAGAAACAACAGATTTCCAGCAGTCAATAAACCAATTCACTTTCAAGTCTGAAAAGAAGATTAGAAATAATATAGACTTCCTATTACTTAGCTATATTCTGGGAAGTATGTACATGTTTTTGGTAGATATTGTTTGTAATAGTTTCTATTCATATTTTTCCAAATATTATTAGAGAATATTTTCTAAATCAATTCCTTTTTTGGGATTTGATATTAGTTTAGCAGAATATCTCAAGATATTTTGTAAATTATTTTATAAATACTTCATCTTCAGAAGTATCAAGGGTTGGTTTTTGTACGAAGAAACACTATTGTATATCTTTCTCTAAAGCATCAATAGATTCTCCAAAAGTAATACAGAAGCTCTTTCACAAGATTCATGTGTTAAGTTTTTTGGTGAAGTACATCTATCTATTTTATGTGTTTATATCTCTCTGTTTATACCAGATGATTGTTTTCTAAATCCAAATTATTCAATAGATAAATAAAGGGCAGAATTTGTTTAAACCTATACTCTGCACCTGGCTATGAATAATTTCTATGTTTTCTTCTAATCTTTGAATATAGAATTCAGGTAACAATTCTCTATATTTTAAAGTGAACCATATTTTTTTATTCTTCTCTATTTCAGAGAATTTAAAGAATCCAGTTGGTTTGTCTACCTTTCTTTATCAGATCTATCTATAGATACTATAGTAAATCTATATTTTATGTAACATAATCCATAGCCCAATGGAAATCTAAGTTATCAACCAACCACTGAAATACAAATCAAGCCCCAAACTTCATAACAAGCCTAATATTCAATCAAACAAAGTTAAACTTACAGCAAGATCCCTCTATGAAGATGGCAAGGCAAGATCCCAGCGTCCAAAGTTGGTTTGTGGTTATCTTGGTGATTTTCTTCTGCAACCTCAGAAAATTACTGAGTGCTAACAGGTTCGACACAACAATTTCTTAACACAAGGATCCTATTTTCCATCGAAACATCATCGACCAAAATGTTTAACCAAGACAAGGAAGAAGGACAGAGAGTTAGCCAAATGTTGCAGTGTTACAAAGTATTTTTCTATTTTTCCACATTCCCTTTGGTCCAACAAATCATCTTCATGTACGTTTTCACAAAACGAAAGGAAAGAAAACCCACAACAAAGAAACAAAACAAGAAGACAAGATAGAAAATGGCTAAGGAAAACATGATGTGAAATCAAACAAGAAAACAAAAGAAAAACTACACGAAACAAATGTAGGATGGATGTGCAGGTCAACTAAAATGCAACTAGACATACTCCTAACCTAAGAATATAGAAGTTCAGGGTCATGTATAATGGAATTTCCAATGTATCCACCATAATTATGCCTGACCGGCAATCACAAAGATGTGATCAATTGAAACAAATATAAAACAATGTGCGGTAGAAAATATAAGAACTTTAATAGCTTGCACAAAAAATTGAAGGTATTTCCTATCAATAGAAAGATAGGCCATAACCATTAATTCTAACTAGTTTATATTCTTAATTTTTTTATGAGAACCATCAATAAACAAACCTTTGAAGCTTCCCACAAATGTGTCTCCATGTGCACCAAACTACTTATTAAGCGTAACGAAGGTTGAAACTTTTTATTTGCGATGGACATCGTCAGGGAAGACTATTCCAACCATTAAGTAATTGGATCATAAAATTTATGGTAATCGTCTTGAAAACCCTGAAATATTTGGAAAGAAGAATTTTCAATTAAAGGCATGAGATTACAATGAGAATATTGTGAGAAGAAATATATGTAATGATATATAGTAGTCATGTCAAGAGAGTGAGAACCAAACATAACCAACATTGAAGGTTGAAGTGCCTCAACCGCTCGGCCAATATCATAAAGATCAAAGGATGTAAAACAATTGCCGTTCGATGTGATGGTGGGAAAATGATAAAAATGAATGACAATCATCAAAGACAAAATAATGATTAGATGGGATGATTAAAGCATCAAACTCCCAGTTTCTAATTAACGAAGACAAATAAATTTGAACATTTTCGCAAATTCTCTGAATAATAGAATCATCTTCCCCGTGTGATGAAAATGAAAATCTATCTCTTTATAACTAGTAACACATTACACTAGCATCGTAATCATCAAAATAAGTGGAAAGGAATTCCAGTACATAAAACACATGAAATCAGTCAATATGCAGTGAAGGAAAAATAATTTGATTTGCACAATAACTCATGTGTTCATTCATACTCAACAGGATTTAAGGTATGATGAGGAACAATATTCATGATATGATATTCACAAGGAAAGATAGGAGCTGGTCATCATGAAATAAGTGCAATAGATATGATTCCTTCAGCCAAAGATTGTCTTTGGGATGATCAAATTTGCAATTCCCTGACTCTATGAGAGATTAACATTCAAAACTAGAGTTTGATTCAGGAGATTTCCATGAATATGAATGAACAAAAAATATTGTTGAATCTAGTGAGAAGTAAAACCTTAGAAATTTTAAATATCACGTTTGATATACCAAACATTTTTCAAAAAAAAAAACCATCGAGTGAAACCATGCAAAGAGAAGGATTGTGTGGGAGAAACGATAGATGACTTAATTCAAGGGACTTACTAGAGTCACAAGATCCTAACATAACCGTCAACGAAATTTTAAGTTCCTCAACTCCCTAGCATGTCTTGGAACTTTTCGGGGTCGTAAAATCACATTTTGAATCTTGAAGTAGATCATGCATGGTTTTAGGATAGTTGTTACCATTGGTTTTAATAATTCCACTACTCACCGGATGGTAGCCATCTCTATCATTGATTTTACATGATTTTTCAACTTGAACAACCAGATTACTCAAGTCTAAAGATTCTTTTGATTGCAAATTCTAAGATGAATGAATTGGGTAAATTTTGTGAGCAAACCTACTTGAGGAGTTGTCTTCATGCAAGAGAAGAGATGATGAGGGATGGGAAGTGTACTAAATGATTTAATTTTTTCATTTGCATCATGGATAATCTCACAACCTTGTGCCAATTAAGAGGTTAACTCATCATATGAAGGACTTGAAGAGCATGGAGTATCTTTGTCACAAGTAGATGCATCACAAACGGTAGAGAAAAAGGGATGGTGAGATGAAGAGGAAGTTTCGATAAGCACATCTTCTTTGACCAAATCAGATTCTGGATCTAAAGTGAAATATTCATGAGAAACCAAAAGATTAGTTGATGCACGTAGGCATTCATGATCACAGACAACAACAAAACCATCATCTTTGGAATGATTGTTTCCCAAGGCTACAGATTGATTGAAAGAGTTGATTGCATTTGATTCACTACCAAGATTAGAAAATTGAAAATCATCCAAGAATGGAAGCGCATCATATTCAAATGGAGGATTTTGAAAAGGAGAAAAAACATTGAAAGCATCTTCACCTTATGTTCCTCTACCTGCGTAACGTGACTTCCTTGTATTTGATCACAATTTGAACCAACAACTTGAAAATTGAGAGAGTGTGAAAAATTAGCTGGTAGAGCAGGTTGATCGAGAAGATCACATTACGAATAGTCATGGCATGCATGCAGAATCTCTTATAAATATTCATAAGCATGAATAATGTGCCAGCCATGAAACGTTATTGTTATTAAGTAAAACTTTCAAGTCACATATACAATGAACATCGCTAGCTCTAATAGTGGAGCATTGGAGCCACTCCTTGCTCCTCAAAAGAACTAGCTTATCTCTCTAATTTCTTGCAGGAGGTGCCAAGTTGAAAAGTCCTTTTCCCATACAATGAGGGCGTATATATAACCCATAGGTGATGCTTCACCTTCCTTGTGACTCTTTTACTACCCTCATGACTATTTGACTTCCTATGGCTTTTTCACTTTACATGACTCTTCATATTCTAACCGTGTCCTTTGGACTTCCACTTTACAATACATTTTGAATAGATAATTACATAATCCACAATAATGATGTGGCATATGATGACTTCTGATAGGAAATGACATGGATTGCATGATGATGTGACAATGCCAAATTGTCCTTATTGTTACTTACCGAAAATATGGTACATGTTCTTCATCCTCCTCCTCCTTATGATTTGAATATGAAGAGTCTTCCATGTGATCTTCATCTTCATATTTTGTTATAGTGTTCCTTCATCTTCTCACCTAATGATCATCTTATCTCTTCATCTCCATATGTGTCTTCTAGCATTTCCTCCTCCTCCATCTCCTTCTTCATCATATTTCCATAGCATGTGAGAGTACCTACATCTACAATCCACTCATGACAAGACGACATTAGTCTGATATACCCCTAGTCGAAGATGGTGCATATTGATCCAGTGACTAAGTCAGAACTGAGTGACAAGCTAGGAAAGAGGCTCAGTAACTACGTAATTGTGTCACTCAGGCAGTCAAGGGTGAATATTGAGCCTTGGGATTATGCAATGCGTAGTTTAGGGTGGACTGAGAAAGAATATTGCATAGTTTGGGGGCTCAATGAGACAAGCTGAGGTGTTGGGAATTGTCAATATAAAATGCATAGTACTGGAAGGATAGGTGGCCAAATTATTGCACAATTGCATAGTTTAGGAGCTCAAGGCTAAGGCTTGAGGACTAAGATTGTGCAATGGATAGTGTTGGCTTGGCTTGAGAGAAATATTGCGTAGTTCTAGGACTCAGGGGTTGGGCTTCAGCACTGAGGTTGTGAAATATGTAGTTCTAAGAGGAAGAGACTACACATTGTGAAATTCCAAGAGACAAGTTGACCACTTGAGGGCTAATACTACACAAAGCACAATTCAGGAGGGATGGGTGAGGATAGGTTGCTAGGAATTTTCTGAAATTTGGTTGTGTGTGGGACCAAACAAACTGTTGTGAGAAGTCATATGAATTGAGTGTGATCACACACTTGAAACAATTTGATGACACAAAAATTCAAATCATCTAGAACAATTTAATAACATATTTTCCTCAATATGACAACTTTGCAACAGTTTTATGACAAGTATGACACTAAAGGTACACTTTGCGACGACCATGACAATACTTGTGAAACAATGATTAAAACTTTGGGAATGAGTAAAATTGATGTTTACATGATTATACCAACACATTCACACAAATAAAATCCCTTGAAACCACAGAAAACAAAAATATTTAAATTGTACGACATCTAACATGCGAAAAGATGACAATTGCTAAAGTGCAAACGACTCTTCAAATATTTTTATGACATTGAAAGTAAGACATACCAAAAAAAGGTAACATGAAAATGACACTAATTAGAGTGAAATCAAATGAAAGAAAGAACCAAGAACTTGAAAACGAGACTCACAAAAACAAAAGGTGCGTGGAAGTGACAATTTGCAAAACTCATTGAAATGGAAGTACAAACGCATATAGAATGTGAGAAGTTGTCATCTTTAGTGCATATTGATTTTCGACATGGATTTGACATCACACAGGCACATTATTAATGTAACGTTCTATTCTTGTCGAAGACTGCATAAAATAATTCGCTCATGCACTTGTTATAGACTGAGCATGTGTGAGCAAGTGACTTCGACACTTCCAATCCAAGAAGGGAGCTCAAAACCATTAGCTAACCAAGAAGTGACTACAGAATGAATGGTCAGAAGACCTATAGTAGGATCCAAAATTTGAGTGTGCGCAAAATTTGGGAGGGTGTTTTTCATAGCGACAACAAACGGGTCACAATATTGCTCCTCTGACTTCTACGATTAACTCTATGTAATTTGCAGAACAAACAGACAATAAGAAAAATAATAAAAAAAAAAATACCACTCATTATGAGGAACAACAACCTACTTAGAACAATCAAGCTTGAAAATCACTTACCATTACTAAATATGGCGAAGGGAAAGATAAAAATGTGAAGTTTCCTTGAAAGATCTACTCTCAGTACCATTTAAGCTACAAATGTCCTTGCCTATAAGAGTGCACTAATTTCCTTTCACAAAGCGGTACTAGGACCCCTATTGTCCTCAAAAACAATTTTCCTGCTCAGCAACACCATTGACAACATCTAGTTGTAAGCCGAGCTCCACCCCCGCAAGGGGAAAGTGGTGGCTCTCATCCCTCTCCTCCTAGAGAAGGAAAATCTTCTATTTATGATTTTAATATGGTCAATTTGAAAACGTGTGCCAAAAATATGGTAACCTTGTCCCAAACACTTTGGACACCATGTCATCTTCTACTCCACCTCTCCCCAATTATCTTCACATAGAATGACCTGTTTCTAACCCTGTTATTTTCCCTCCCAAAGGGGCACTTTGACAAACTATGCACAACCCTGTTTCCTTTGTTGCCCAAAAATACAATATTGTAGAAGATCTTGCACAAGCCCCTTATTCCATGTCCACTCTTGAAGTTTTACAAAGTTTTCCCTCACAATGGAAATCTTTACTTATGACTATAGGTAGGGATTAACCATAGTATTCCAATTTAATTGTCTTCGACATGGACAAGTGTACACTGTGCCTATTGTAGCAACTTGCATTTTAGGTGCAGGTCCAAGTGAGAAGTAAATCCATTAACCATACTATCATCAATGAAGGCGCATCCACTATGTAATGGCTACTACCTATTGGCTCATCGTGGGTTCTCTCAATCCTTCCCCACCATCTAATTCTTTGAGAAAAAAATATGGCCATAGTTTCATCCCTAAATGATATCTTGCTAGTTTCCCCATCACACTTAGAGGTAAAATGTTTTCGTCGATATTGAAGTTGTTGATTTCCTACCCAATTAAACCCTTATGTTGGGTCATAGTTAGAATTAAGAAATGAAAACAATTGTCTCAACGATTTTCTGGCTTATCTCTTTTCCTCGCCAAGGAAAAATGTGACTTTTCACCAATTTCCCTTCTACGCCATAAATTTTATAACACCAACTTCCAAAAACATTTATTTAGTGGTTGGTTCCTCTTACACTTTTGTTAGCATTGGTACTAGCCTTTTGAAGGGCTCCTAACTATTAAGGTGCTTCCCACTTCCACTACCTAAGGTTCCTATGACTATTTCAATGGTCTCTACTATCCTTACTGGTGTTATAGATCTATGGATCTTCCTGGCCCCTTCCACCATTGATTTCTTTGGAGAACATATAACACTTTCACCTACAAAGATATCTTATCAATCCATGTAATCTACATCTGAGTCTGTCTTCCTTGGTTAAATCCCCTTGTACCGTGAAATCTTCAAATGAAACTCAATATATTGACCTTCTTGACATTGTCTTGCCCTCTAACAAGGCTATCATGGAGATTTTGTCTTTGGATTAGTTGCCTTGGAATGAGTTCCACCATCATGTCTCAGTTTCCTTTCCATTTGAACTAAACATATATTATTTAGATACCTTGTCAGTTGATCAATGTGAGATTGTCCCTAACCCTTTCATGACTATTCATGAGTTAGATTTAGAAGGAAAGTTAGAAAACTTGTCCAAGACATTGGTTATTGACATTTCAATGAAAGTAGGTGTCATGGAAAACATCCAAATTGTAGTTGACTACACTCCCAAGGAGATTACTAGTATCAACTACCTATTTAACGAATTTCACAACATTTTTGCTTGGTCATATGAAGAAATTCTTGGAATATATCCATCTATCATTGAGCATAGATCAATACATACGTTGACGCCAAACCCATTTGGAAATGACTCAAACCTATTCACTCTCACAAGATAGCTACCATTAAGGAAGAAACTGAAAAATTGCTTAAAGTTGGTTTTATCTACCCCATTTCTTTGAGAGAATGTGTTGGCATTATGGTTCAAGTGTTGTCCTTGATGGCAACTCACTCAGTGGATGGTACAGGTGCTCAAAGGTTAGTACAGGTGATGGCAACTCAATCAGAAGACAGATCTCAGTACAGCATGGCAAGAAAGCTCATACACGCTCTTTCGTTAAGCCCAAGTCGCGTGTACACGCAAGTTAGATTCAGAAAAAGCGCGTGTATGTGGAAAGGTTCCTTTGGTTCATGGTGGTTAGACCTTGGAAGTTGTGCCTATGATTTCGGACCATTATGTCTCGACGGGCGTGTCGATCCCTAGTTTTAAAGTTGATGGTATTGTGTTACTATGGTTTTGGCTCTTGGTATTGAGAAAGGCCTAAGGCTATATAAGGAGAAGAAGATCATTAGGCAAAGATCATCTTTCGACAAGGCATGAATATCTAAGAGAGAAAGAGATCTGATATGCAGGTTCTGAGTTGGTTGATCTGAGCTAAGGAGAGATCTCATCGGTTGATGGAGAACTAGATCTAAGGAGAGATCGGGATCAAATGGTTTGAAATGCACTATCATGATATGGTTGATTATGCGTATTTCTAGATCTGCATATTGTCGCAATGTTACGTTCTGAGTCTAACTAATATCTGGTACAGCTGCAAATTGAGAAAGTTTATTTTTAGATCTGTACGCAGGTTGGCTTCGGTAAAAGCGCGTGTATACGCGGTTTCTGCTCATTAAAGTAGCGTATATCTTTTGAAGCTTGATTTGAGTTTACAGTGGGGTCTGACTGTTATTACAGAGTTCTGTAGTCTGCTCTGTGTTCTGGTAACTGGTGATTGACAGGGTTCAGTGGTTCAGTGATTCAAAGTTGGGTTGTTTTATGCTTCAATGATCTGTTGTGAAAATTGAATGAATTGTGGTCTTCAGATTGTAATGTTGTGCTTCAGGAATATCCAAGTCTGAAAATGTATGAAAAGTGATACCTGGAAGAAGGAAGATTGTAGGTCAGCACCTACGTACTAGTATCTTGGCTAGTACAAAAGAAAAAAGGGGGTTGGAGCTCCCTTCCAAGGAAGTTTGGAGAACGAGAGAAGGTTGAAGCCTTCTGCAGGTTGTAGCCTGCGTACTGGTATAAGGCTGCACCAGTACAAAAGATTGTAAACTGAAGTTTCATATTAAGAAAGATAGAGACAACTTGCAGCAGGTGGTTTTCACCCACATTGGGTTTCCACCTTATATCTTGGTGTTCATGTGTGTGGCTTTTTATCTGTTCTGTTATACTGCACATGTTTACTGTTAATATGATGAATAATGTCCTGATGCACTTAATTGAAGAATAAGCCAACTAAATTGTGAGTTTTCTGCTTATACGCTGTTTTACTTCGTCACAGTAGCGTGTACACGCTGGTTCACTTAACTGAAGTAGCGTATATGTTTTTGGGCATTTGAAAAGTTTGATTAATCTGATAATACTGATTCACCCCCCCTCTCAGTATTATTTCCAACAGAATGGGTATCGAATTTCATTCCCATTAGTAATAAAGAAGGAAAATATACGTATGTGTCAAACGTAATGATTTGAATGTGGCTTGTCCAAAGGACAATTATCCTACACCTTTAATCAACCAAATTATGAACAACTGCGCTAGATGCCAATTTTTTTCCTTTAGGGACATCCTTTTCAGCTACAATCATATTGCTATTAAACCAGCCAACCATCATAGGACTTATTTCATCCATTCTTGGGGAACATTTTCTTATTACAAACTTCACTTTGGCCTGAAGAATTTAGGAGCCACATTTCAGAGGGCCATGGACTATGCATTTCATGATATTAGACAGATTGTTTGAGCTTATTTTGATGACCTTCGTGCTCATTCCAAGCATTATGACGATCACCTAGCTCATCTTCAAGCTATCATTATTAAGTGTTATTACTATAAAATCTATTTGAATCTTCATAAATGTGTTTTCTTTGTCGAGTTTGGATACCTTCTTGGTTTGATCATCTCTAAAAATGGGGTATAGGTTGATCCTGATAAGGATGAGGAAATTATTCCATTGTCCCCTCCTCAAGCCATCAGACAACTCCAAGGTTTTCAAGGGAAGGAAAAATTCTTACACCATTTTGTTGTCAATTATGTACGAATCGCAAAATATTTCATGTGTTTTCTAAGGAAAGGAGTTCCCTTTTTGTGGGACAATTAACCTTAATGATAATTTGACGCTTTGAAAAAGGCTTTAACCTTTGTCCCACTAGTGTGTCTTCCTGACTACACTCGTGAATTTTTTATATACCTCACTGCTTCACCATCCTCTATAAGTAATGGTTCTCATTCAAGAATATGGCAATTACTATGAGAGTATGATCTATTACCCTTTTAAAGGCCTTGTTCAGGTTAAACTTTGCTACTCACATGTGGAAAAATGTCGTTGGTAGTATTCCTTGTTGTCCATCGATTCTAAAATTACATACTTTTACAAAAAACCACTGTTATTTCTTTTGAGAATCCTATGGGTCATGTTGGCTTAGTGGGGCCTGACCCAGATTCGGAAGTGATTTAGCCAAGAAAATCTCGAAACTATCGGCCCTTTCGGCAACAGTCCATGGTGCGTAGACTGAGGTCTCACCCGAGGTAGTATGGGAAGGTGTTGGAACCAAGTTTTTGCACCCTAGGGATGTCTTGATGACGTTTTGGAGGTTCGCAATCCGAAACCTACGCACTTGCGCTGCTCCGTGCATCTATCTATCCCTTGCAATCTGTGCAACTTCCTTCGTGCAGTTATGTAAGGAGCGAGAAGAAATTCCTACCCTCATCTTTATATTTACTGCACTTATTAGATTAATACTTGACTGAATTACGTGGGCCCAATAGTCTTATTAACATTTCAACATTCAGATAAGTGTGCGCAACCATAAACAGTATAAATGCATAAAGGTAAATAGAAACACAGATACATAGTATTCTGAATCAAACTTATCTTTATTATTGCTCTTCTTTAATTACAATCCCAACTTTTCCCTGTGCACTCAATTGCAGGGGTCTGCGCACTAAGCTGCGGACTCTACTAGGCCTCTGTGTACTCAGTTGTAGAGCCTCTTCCTACTCCTATGGCCCAAGACTCAGACTTACAGACTTAGAGTTACTTTGCATACATCAATGACCCATTCTTGCTTAACTTAGCTAAAACTTCCTTTACTCTTAGAGCCTCACTCTATTTATACAATCCCATGGTCCGCGGACCATGGGTAGGCTGACACAACTTTACATTATTTTACAATTCTTAGGGTGAACAACCCTATGACTCATCCTAAACTTTCGTGCTCTGCACCTACACTTCGTGGAGTCTTACAATACAATTGACCAAAACTCGAGCTTTCAGCCCCAAAACCTACTACAGGGGATCCCATCCCCAACAGGCCCCCAACACAATCATCGTGACTCATCCTAAGTCACTTTGATGGTGCGACGATCTTTGCATGGAGCCCCTCCAACTATGCCTATGTTATGCAAAGGTCTGCAGTGCACTTTTCTACTGTCTACTGGATTTGTTCTACTCTTTCTATTGAATGCTCACCGTCAAGGGCAGATCCCTGTCTTAAGGTATGCATCACCTTCATTTGTTCGAGCTTTCCTTTGATATATGTAGTGATGCAGAAGGCCTCATCAATCCATGGCTAGACGTGCACTTTAAGTACTGCCTCTTTCTGTCACCCGGCATCCACCTATTCCTTCAACACCTTTGCTTGTTGTAGCTTGGTTAACCGCTGGGTCAGGACAACTGTCTGTGCCATTCCATGCACATTGTCATACTGCACCTCGAGATCCCACACTTCTGTTTCTAGGTGCTATGTTATGGGGTCCTCCTGTAAGGAAGTGAGGACCATGAGGGATTCTTCAACCATTATAGTACAATCCTGCACTTCCTGTCCTATTCCCTCCAGCACCTTTTGGATAGCACTAGCGCGCTGTTCCCTAACTTCCAAGGGTGTGTATGGTTGTGCCTTTAATTGAAGTTCGGAAATCTGAAGGTTGAGGTCCAGTTGTATCCTCGGTGCTTCCTCCTTTGCCTCGCAGAATCCACTAGCCAATCTGTGAATTCGCACTCCTATTGGTAGGTCTTTCGCAATTTCTAGCTCCAGGGCATGGCGACAGGCTTCCTCTACTATCTGTTCCAGTTGCCGACTCTGCACTAGTGCTTCACTGCATTGTGGACTAAGCTACTCGATGTTGATTCATTGTTCACTAAGAATTTGTATCGCGTGTCCTTCCCTAGTGTGGAGTTTTGTCGTCGCTCCATCCTGTAGCTGGTATAATATATCCCGCAGAAGGGTTGCCAAGTTTAAGCCAAGTCCCTTGATCTAGCCCACCACAGCTATATCCTCCATGTTGTCCACTGTCAGTGCCCCTTCCGACAGTGCGACGGTGTTAGCCATTTTGGCCCATAGTAACTGCTCCATTGCCAATGTACCTGCAGCACTATAGACAGCTACCGTTCCCTCTTATGGGGGTCGCACCTGAAGTTGCTGCAGTTGTGCCTTAAGGGCCCCCCACACATTCTGTTGCTCTATCATTGCTTGTTGGAGTGCTTCCCCGGTGACCTCACGAACTGTGCCACCAATGTTGTATAGGTCACCCTCTATTAGTGTAATGGGTTCACCATCCAGTTTGGAAGCCTTGGTTTTCTTTCGTGGCCTTGTTCGCTCCATACCGTGTGGTCATTTCAGTTGTGTAGATGTCATGCTTGGGTCTGCGCCTTCCGCCATGTCTTTTGTCCCCTATCTTGTGGTCAGATCCGGGCGTCTTTCCTCTTGCATCGTGGTGGCCCCAGTTGCTGGTGTTGCTGCTGCTTTTTCTGTGGCCTTGGTTTACTCTGCGGTGGCCTTCGCTACCTCGTGGGAAGCCCTCAACTCCACGGCCAACTGCTCGTTGCACTTATTTTACGCCAGCAGCTTGGTGGCATCCTTCTATTTTTGTATTGCTGTCTCATCACGTGCCGCCAGATCTGGGGTGTGCCACTCGGGTGGCCATGAGTCGAGCATAGTGAAAACGACATCATCAATTTCGATGAAAGGAAGTTTGGTCCAAGTCTATGCCGAATCCTTATGCACCTTGATATACACATTGTGCATATCTGCCTTGAAGTCTGCAAAGTTCCGCAAATTCGTGTAAACTGTGGGGGATAGGTGTAGCCTTCTGTTGATCCACATCCAGACGCTTGCCTCCATGAGCAGCCAGAAGATCTTGGTCTCGGGGATTCAAGTGGCATTCTTTGTCACCTAGAGCAATGCGTATTTTACCACCTATGGCAAGTCCTATTCAAGGGGAGGGAACTAACTGTCCTCAGGCAGTTCTTGTGTCAATAATAAGATAGACAAGAGCAACCATGTGTAGTGGAAGTTCTTGTCCTGCTTCTAAGCTTCTTTATAGTTCATTAGAAGCTCCTCGCAGAGGAACTACACCCATTTGAACTATACCCCCTCTGTGCACTGCTTTGCAACCGCGACGACCATCGCTACTACCTCGTTACCATGACATTTTCTCATCACCATCCCGGCCAGCAGCTGGGTGGCTACGCACAACCCTTTTTCTTGAATGCTACTAATTACGTAGCCTCTCTGCTTCTTTTCTAACTTGCATTTCTTCTTCATGGCATCTACGAGCACCAAATCTCCTCTTTTTCCAGCTATTTCCGTAGGGTCCCTTCCCATACAGGGAAGCTGAGAAATCCTTTGAATAAGCTCCACCGTGATGGGAATAGGCTCCTCCAGCTAGAGATACCCATCATGCACCACGCACAACAGCTAGCTGATGATGAAAATGGTGATGGGCACTTGGTGAAGGTGTGGAATCAATAGTAGGTGGAGCATCCCAGCCTCCTCAACACCACGCAACCATTTCTACAGCTCTAGCACTGTAACTGACCCCTCATTGCTCTATTTCATGAGTTTGCTAGTCTGCAAATGTGGGAACTTTTCATTGTCCGTGAGGTCCCAATCTTCAAATTTCATTGTGGGTACCCAGCCCAGAACCAAAACTTCAAACAAAATTCCATCTACAAGGAGCATGGTTTGGAGTTCACTCTTCACAGCATCCAAATCCTTGGGTACTTTTTCTTTCCCTCTCCACAGAGGGACATACTTGGGCAGTTTTTCTACAGTGCGCACTAGCTGAATGTCTTCCTCCATTTCTTCATCCGCCTCGATCTCTTCTACAAAAGCCTCGAGATCCTCCTCCTCATCATCCGTCTCAATATTAACAGTCTCTCCCTTGTCTTCCATAGACAGTTTACCAAACCGCGGATTTCGTGGAGACATATAGACTGGTCTTGCTGCCTAGGGATCCTTTTTGTGCCTCAGCATCCAAGGCGATTTTGGAATTTCCGGTCCATCTGCCACCAGTAGTGTAGGGCTCTGTGCAGCCTTTTCGGTTGTCGACATCATTCTATTCAGGAAGTCCTACATCTCCTTCGGAAATGTCTCAAACACTGAACTTGCTCTCAAAGTCTCCAGATTCGTATGGTCCATACCCACTCAATAGCACAACAACTGAATTCTAAAAACACCAAGGGTTTTTCACTTGATAGCCTCCTATGATTTATAGGCCTTTTTAAGTTCAAATTCGACCGTTCCCCCCTCATTCGACCCATTAATGATAGATTGGCGGCAGATCATCCCAAATCTAGCTCTGACTTCGTGTCTTAGTTGCCCACCGCCCGCTCCTCTTCATCTTAAATTGGACATCTTGTCATGAACAGTGACACCAACGGTCACTTCCCATCCTATCCGCGTGGCAGCGCAACCCCCTATACGTGAGCATAACCCCTGTGACATACTGATCCCGCGTGCAACCTTCTTATCGTGCAACTTCCATATAGACTCTTTTATAGTCCCGCGCTCTCTTTCAACTACTTGGAGCGCTAAGACTATGTTCCCTACGGATAGTCAGGTGGTTGCACCACCTATGTGAGGCTTCAATTCACCTTCCAGCCCGGTCTACGAGTATCCATCAATTACCCTTGCAACAGTCATCGTCGTGCGTTCCTCCTCACGTGGTGTGCTCCCCTGGTTACTCTGTTTAGTAAGGTGCGGTCGCAACCATGGTAGCAGAGCCACAAATGCTTGGTGACAACCTTCTAATGTAGTAGTATGACTGCTCATATCTTGTCTTGTAATTCTTAGATTCTTGACGCAACATTCTTGCGCGATTCTGTTTTCCAGTTTGTTGATTTCTGCTTCCAGTAACATGATTTTCTGCCTCAGTCGTACCCGGACTTCTTCAAGTTCGCAAATCTCAATGTTCCCTCACCGAATGGCTTTCTGAATCTGAATTTGTTTGTCCTCGTGTGGCCACATAATTCCGCCATCCTAGTCCTCGCGTACTATACCAACTTTGGGAGCTATTGTGTGAGGATTCCTTCCCTCCAAAACTATGGTCTCGACTCTACGCTTCAGCTTCGGAATCATTTCCGTGCTCAAGTTTTTGCACATGGCCCTATAGGCCCATTAGACCACTGGTATGCACAGGTCCTAATTAGTTCATCTCGCCCGGTGAACTCTGTTTACGATTTTGCATACCTTCTTGAATGCTTCTACGTTGAACGTTTGTGGTGCACATCACCTTTCCTGCTGCTGCATCTTGTTCCAGTTTTTTATCCTTAGTTTGGGGTGTGCTTGTGTGGACTACACAGCACACGTCTATACCCATCGACACAGATGAGCATGAAAGCTGCTCCATCCTGGCTACCCGACTCTCATTCACAACTACAGTTTCCCAAATCGTATGCACATCATCCTTCTGCATCACCGCCAGTGCTCAAAATTTCCTTGATGTGTACCCCACCATCGCGTGGGTGTTGCGCATAGTGCCCATTTCAACACATCGAACTACTGCTATTCTCGTACTGAACTTTCAAATTTTCTCAAGAATTCATCCACCGCTGTCAATCCATCATATGTCGGCAGCTCTCGTGCCTCTATTGTGACACAATGCAGTGATCTAATCATCATGTTGCAATTCAACATTGTCACTTCTTGCAACCGATTATGCCAGTGCTCTACTTCTTCATTTGAATCCAAAGTGTAGGAGCTTTCATGCTCCCATGGGATCCTCCCATCCACTGTTGGATTCACTCAATCCTAGTCTCACACAGTTATCTTGTAAATACAATCAAGATTGTCATCGCTTTCATCGTCGTGCACTGGTTCATTGTAGCGCGTTCCTTCGGCTAGGTCAAGTGGGACTACTATGCGTAGCGATTTTTTTCTCGAACATCATTTTGCACTTCTTCAGATTGATGACTCCATTCATGAAGATGGCCCAGTCTATTCGCAACAACGCGGGATAGGGATTGTTGTCATCGACAATCTCTATCACTCCAAAATCCATCTGTGTGCTCGTGCCTTCAATATCAACTGTTACCCCTTGCAACATTCCCATGGGCAAAATCTTCTATTGGTTCACCATTCGTAATTGAATAGGGGACCACTGTAATGTGGGCCTGCCCATACATTCCCATGTTTGCTTCGGTAATACATTCACGTCCGAACCCAGATCTAGGATTACATGATCGATTTCATATTCCCCAATTTGTGCAGTCAACCTCATTTCTCTTCCAGTGTGCAATGCATGCTTTCCCAATTTCTTGACAATGCGCGACTCCCCTGACCCCGTGCACCTGGTGATCAGTTCCTGGAGTCCTTTAACCGACTTTTTATAACGCAACAATTTCATGCATGTCTCCAGAAAGGTAGTAAGCATTGAAGGATCCATTCCTGACTCTGGTTGATCCTTACTACCTGAAGTGGAGGCCTCCACGAAGCTCTTCTTAACTTCCATGAATGTCTCCTTTGCACATTCTAAGTCAAACTCGGGTTCCTTTGTAGGAGACTTACGAACCCACGTACTTTCCTCTGGCTACTTTCCCTTGTCCTCTCCCGTGGTCATGCCACTTTTGAGCATCATTTTTACATTCGGGTCCTCTTCATGTGGCTCAGACCTCATCATTTGTATATTCTGAGTCGAGGGAGGCTGGAATACCCATTTTTCGCGCATATTTGTGATCAACATAGGACAATCTATTGTTTCATGATCAAAATGAGCACAATACGTATAATATATCCTCGTTGAGTTGGTTCTTTCACGGACATAGTGCCCTGGTCATCCTCAATTGAAGCAAATTAACTGTCCGCGGTCCCTTCCTGGCCCCATTCCTCCTTGTCTTCGACCTCGCCCCTAAAATCCAGCACGCATCATCCCTGCATCTAGGTCAAGGGCTCATGTTTCGGTCTACATTCTATAGGCTGGGGTCCGATCCATCATTAGCTCATAACTGCGGCAAGGGTGCTCATCGTGGCCTACCTACCTGCAAAAATTACAAAACAATTGATGGGGTGTCTGTGTATATTTCTATAGCAAATGATAATTTTCTGTTGTATGCTTCCCTCTTATCTGACAGATCATGCACCATAAAGTGGGTGCCATGCTCGACCCTGCCTGCACCTCCAGTCTCAATGGAAGTAGACCTCCTCTTGCCAAGTAGTTCACGAACACTGGACAATGATCCTTGTCATGACCCTAGCCTTTGCATTTTATGCACCATGCTTCCTCACGCACCTCCGGTCGCGGTGCCCTATCCTTGTTCAAGCTTTGCATTTCCAAACATAGATTCTATAGTTGCGCATGGATTTGATGAACTCCCAACCCAGGGTCCTATATCGTGGTCTCATGTAATCTCATTGCCCTCTCCAATGCTTCGACCTGGGTAAAAATTTTCTACTGTGACAACGCTGTCCTCAAGTGTGGTGTCAGAGATGCTACAAACCATGCACAATGTTGTGTATCCATTAGCGTCATATTGGCCTCGTGGATCGTACTCTTTAGCCTTTGGTCCATATCCCGGGGATCTCGCCCGAAAGCATCGTGATCTCTTTAAACCCGATGATTGACTGTATCTCTGATTTTGGCCTGCTAAATTCTCTGTTCAACACATTCTGGATCTTCGTTATCCCTGCGTTTCGATGGTCGTTAGAGTGCTTGATGTACCACGTTAATGCATGATCCTACAGCGTGCTCACCAATGTGGCCTTCTTAATATTGTCATCCGTGACACCTTGTGCTTCCCATACTGCTCTTACCATGAACCATAATTGGTCTGAATCCTCCTTCCCTACTCCTCTGAATATTGGTAGTTTGATCGCACTAACCATACTGAATCGTGGAAGTGGTGGAGGTGGAGTGGGTGGAGATGGAGCTGAAGGAGGTGAAGTGGGTGGCGTTGTGGGTGGAGGTAACCATGGAATCTGCTGCCTTATCAAACTAACCAAGCTTCTTGGAGAAACTTTCGTGATCTCGTCTTCGCTCTTCCGTGAGGGTGAAATTAAGGGCTTGTTGTCTAATTATTCACTACTTTCGCTTCTATAGATTCTTCCACTCTGCATAGCCCCAAACATTAATTTATTCGCATAACCCACTTTTCAAATAACAGCATCTTACTCCAAGTATTCAAATATTTAATATACTTACTTCGCGGTCCCTTGAGAAAACATTGTTCTGCCTCATTGTAACTGACAATCGTGCCCATCGCGAACTTAGTAATAAATCCTCCTATTATTTGGTTGACCCAGTGGTCCACAGCTCATGCTATCTTATCCTCTGAGGCTTCTAGTCTACGCACTAGCTCTAGAGTCCACACTATCAGTTGGTCGAGCCTACACCTCCCCTGGCTATCGGCTAACCTCGCGATCTACTCATACAACTCAAATGGAAAGGATGCAAAGAAAATCTCATGGATTTCCATATATATATGTAGTGATCCAACCACTTTTCCTCAGATACTTGTGGAGTTATGTTTTCCTATGTCGCGAACTCATGAATATTCTTGTCCAACCACTCTTCAATTTCCTTCTTTGTTGGGTTCTAGTGGCATGACATCAAAAATCCCTTATGCAGATCCTGGTCCTGACAACGAAACCATTTATTGGCCTAGTGGGGCCTGACCCAGGTTCGGAAGTGATTTAGCCTAGCAAATCCCGAAACTATCGGCCCTTTTGGCAGCAGTCCATGGTGCGTAGACTAAGGTCTCACCCAAGATAGTAGGGAGGGTGCTGGAACCAGGTTTCCACACCCTAGGGATGTCTTGCTGAGGTTTTGGAGGTTCGCGGTCCGAACATATGTGCTTGCACTGCTCCATGCAGCTGTCTATCCCTCACAATCTGTGCAACTGCCTTCGCGCAGTTCTGTAAGGAACACAAAGAAATTCCTACCCTAATCTTGATACTTACTACGCTTACTACATTGATACTTGAGTTAATTGTGTGGTCCCAATAGTCTTATTAACCTTTCAACATTCAAATAAGTCGCGCAACCATAAACAGTATAAATGCATAAAGGTAAACAGAAACACATATACATAGTGTTTGGAATCAAACTTATCTTTATTATTGCTCTTCTTCAATTACAATCCCAACTTCGACCTGCGCATTCAGCTGCAGGGGTCTGTGCACTCAGCTGGGAACTCTACTAGGCCTCTGTGCACTCAGCTGTAGAGCCTCTTCCTACTCCTACAACCCAAGACTCAGACTTACAGACTCAGAGTTACTTTGCATACATCAATGACCCATTCTTGCTTAACTTAGCTAAAAATTCCTTTACTCTTAGAGCCTCGCTCTATTTATACAATCCCATGGTCTGCGGACCATGGGTAGGCCAACACAACCTTACATTATTTTACAATTCTTAGGGTGGACAATTGTATGACTCATCCTAGACTTTCGCGCTCCGCGCCCGCACTTCATGAAGTCTTACAATACAATTGACCAAAACTTGGGCTTTGATCCCCAAAACCTGCTGCAGGGGGTCCCATGCCCAACAGGTCATATCTTTTCTTGTCAAGAAATTGGAGACAAATACTCCAAATATATCATCATGATCTAAGAATTTGACCTAGATTTCACCACTATAAAATCTAATAAATCCTTGGTATTCGCCAAATTATTCTCATACTTTCCTCAAGTCAATACAAATGATGTAGTCTGCAATCTGATGCATGATGAATAATTTGGTTTGGTCAAATCCTTTATTCCTCTTTATGGGGATATCCTCATATATCTCCAAACCCAACATGTCCTCCCAAAACTATCTAAAGATTATTATTGTTGTATTCACCACGAAACTAAACATTGCCTTTCTCTTAATGATACATTGTATTGACGTGGTGTCAATTCTATTCTTTGGCATTATCTCACTCATGAAGAAGTGGAACATGTATTAAATGACTTTTATGCCAGGGTAGTAGTCATCTCAATACTATTGGCCTACTCTCTTCAAAAGTTATATTATTTCAATCCAATAAAGCCATCCTTGTTAAGTTTTCACTAAGAAAATTCATGCACCTTCTACCCCTTACATTCAGTCATTACTGTCAATACCTTTGATAGAGGGGAATCAATTTTGTCTCCTGTACTCCCTCCTCTGATAATGGACATGGCTACATCATTGTCATTGTGGATTACTTCACCAAGTGGGTTGAATCCATTCCTACTTTTAAGGTCGATAAACAAAATTCCACTTTATTCCTATTCAATCAAGTTGTCTCTTAGTTTGGTGTGCCCCGCACAATTATCACAGACCATTTTGCGCATTTCCAAAATTACATGATGTATGAGCTGACTACTAAGATATGTTTCATCAATATCACACATCCTCCTAATACCTATAGGATAATGGCCAAGTTGAATCTATCAACAACATCCTCAAAACCATGATCCAACGGTGTTGAGCTAATTTATTAACACAAATTAACACAAGTATTCATTATCAATCCAGCTTTGTAAAACTTGGAGGCATGTCCACAATGTATGGATATCAGATGTAGCCAAGCTTAGAAGATAAAATATAAGGAATTAAGGAAGTGCATATTACAAATATAAATCTATTTAAACAATTTCTAATTCACTTATGCAATGTATGTGAGATGAAGTGGCTCTTAACTTAAGAGATCCATTTGTGTCCTTCTTCTACAAGATCGCTTAATGAATAGAAATAAAACGTCATTAACTAAAAATAGCTCAAGATGCATGAATAAACAATAAAGGAGACTCCTAACTTAAGAGATATTTGGTATTCCTCATCAAAATTCACTCATCATTATGTTATTGTTAGAAAACTGTAATTGCATAAAACTGCTTGAACACACTAAAGATGAATTCTAGTTTTGATCCATTAATTCAACAGAAGGAGGATTTAACTTGAACCCTTTGTTGTCCCTTCTTATCAAAGTGATGAAAAAACTAAGATTCATCAGAAATATAAATCATTACTCATCAATTCAAGTAAGAAAATCTGAAACAAAACAAGTAAATATTTCTAAAGCAACTAGTAAATGAAAATTAAGCTAGTTTAACAATGAAGTGTACTTAGCTTGGAGTGGGGGCCCTCCACCCTTTCATTGCACACTTGAGGATGCTACCAACAACTAAAAATTTAGTCACTCATCCACACCAATGGTCAACAAAATGGAAGTAGAACAAGTTCTTCAAATTAACATCAAATATTCAAATGTCTCAGCATAAAGTTATACAAAAACTACACACAGAAGCCTTCAATGTTTTGGCTTTAAATAGAAGATCATGAAACAAACTAAAATAAAGTCTATCTAACAAATCCATCTATTCATATCCATCTATCCAAGTTGAATGCATCCCATCTATCACTAAAAATATGGACAATCCCATGAAATCACAAAACTGCCCTATTTCCTAGGGATTTTCTCGATGACTGGTCCTATTTGACCAGCTTTGACCGGGCATGATTTAGCCTATTTTGACCAAACAAATTGGAGTCAGTTTAGTCCTAGTTACCAATCTTTCCATTCACGTGTCCATCTCAAGCCCAGGGATCCTGCAAGTATGACATCCATATAGCTGTTACGGGAATTTCTAATTCTGTCCAAAAATTCCACTTGAAATTCAATTTTCATAAAAACTTCTAGAAATTTCAAAATTAAAATTAAATGCATGAATGTGCATGAAAAACATCGAAATGAGGTGGATGTGATGGAAAATGGATGGATAATATAAGATTTAAGTAAGTTTCCTTAAGCAAAAAAGGACCAAAACTGAGGGCCAACAAACGGCTAATAGGTAACCACAAAACCAACTGGCATACAATGTTATATTTTGTGCTTTGGGAATATTGAACCTCAGTCAAGACTACTACAAGCTTAAGACCTTTCCTATTACTTTATGGACCAGAAGTAGTCATTCCTATTGAGTTCCAAATTCAATCTTTGAAACTTGCCATTGAACTTCTCCCTAACACCTCGCTAAAGACGAAAATTTACTGTCACTTCATTAGTTAGATGAATCTCATCAAGATGTTGCACTACCTCATGAACCTCATAGATGATGATTCAAAGCCCAGTATGAAAACCATGTTAAGCCTCATTCGTTCCGAGAGGGTGACCTTGTTCTTGTTTATGACCAAAAGAATGAACTTTGGGGGCAGGAAATTTTCAACCAATATGGCTTGTTCCCCACATCATTACTTGGGTACTACTAAAAGGTGCCTATGAGCTCATGTTATATGATGGAAATCCACTCCTAGAGCCCCGCGATGAGTCCATCTAAAAAAGTGTTATGCCTAATATCTCACTAGCATGTGCTTTATAAATTTATGTATAATGTTTTGTTTCCTTTGGTTTGCTTCTTTTCTTTTTCTTGTTTTTGGTTATAACTAGTTATTTATCTCATGTTTGTCTATTTTGCAAAGTTGTCTTCATTACCCTTACCCTACACTGGATATGCGGGTGGTGTCAGTTGTCATGCTCAACACATTGCATCAGTGGCCTAGGTGATCTATTCACCTACCTCATATCTCCATAGTTCTAGTGGAGTCATCCTTAGTCACGCTACTAATAATGTCATTGAGTACAATGGTATTATTGAACTCCTTTCAGAGGTTATTTCTATTGGCATATCTCACTTAGTGGTTAGGTTAGAATCACAATTGATAGTTATGCATCTAAATAAATTTTCAACATTTATAACCTAGTGTTGATTCATAAATTTTTAAGGGTTCACCTTTTGGAACAAAATTTTTAGTTTATTGTGTAGACTTTCCTATAGATTCATAGCTCATGTAATGTGCTAAACCACAAGACAATAATCTACTCTACTCTTTAAATAGCAGAAACCAATGATTGATGAATAATATAATAAACAAGAGGAAGATAATAAAAGACACATAACATAAATATTTCTCTGGGGAAATCCACTGCTCAAAACCCCAACTATCTATTACATTAATCTAAAATATGAGTGATAATAAAAATCTTGTTCTCACATGAAAATTTCATGCACATGTATGATCAACTCTCTGCCTCACAAGCTCGTACTTACCAACACTTAGCCAATTTATGCTTCTTGTTGAGACCATATTTCCTTCTACAATTCCTGAGAGGAATAGCCCATATTTAATTGGGAATTCCTTCTTCCTTAACTATGCATTCCAAATCAAGGTCCTCTTCTGATTGCATGCATGATCTATAAAACTCAGATGATTCTACAAATGATAGTACATTGTCCCTGCACTATAGTCTTAACTGGATCTTTCTCTAAACTTACATGCATGAGTTTCTGATGAGGGAATATTCAGTTAGCTCGAGTAGCACTAAGGATGCACTAGTGCACCAACTCACTACTAGACCTCTACTAGTTCCTCCAATAGTAGAACTAGTTTAGTTGTCTATAACTCAGTCAAACTAAGTTATCTAATTACAACTCAAATATAGTTATCCTAGACACCTAAAATTTAGGGTGAACATATACATGACTACAGGAAGACTTCCAACTAAAAATTCCTATGCTAATTAAGTTAATTAAACTTAGTTAACTATTTACAAGTTCCTATGAGAATAGAATTCAATTTTAATTCACATTTTAATTCAAGGACTAATTAAACTAGAATTTATTGCTTACATTTCTCAACACTTCCTCTCAATGAGAAAGGGATTATCAGCTACCTCGGTCCTGTCTCTATGAAACTTGAATTTGCATCTTGACAATTCCTTTTCCGAAATGTCAGTATTTTCCTCCTCTGTGGGAATGTACTCCAACAACATAATCCACCTCAATATAGAATCTAGAAGATGATGATGTCAGATATCAATGTGGTTGGGCCGATCATGAAAAACTGGATTTTCAGAGAATTTGATACAACTCTAATTATCACAATAAATCAAAGTTGGATCCATCTACTAACTAAACAAACCAACCATAATATTCCTCATCCATATGGCCTCACATGTTTCTTGAATTGCATTCATGTACTACCCCTCTACCGAAGTAAGTGCAACCGATCTCTATTTCATGTTGTACCAAGAAAACGTTGTTGACCCAATATTGAAGATCCATCCTGAAGTTCTCTTCCTATCAGATGGAATTCCTGCCCGATCTACATTGGTGAAACATTGAAGCTTCACTCCCTCTATCCATATGTACCACAATCCATACTGAGTAGTGCCCTTGAGGTATCTCAACACATGCTTTGTCACCTTCCAATACAGCGTGGTAGGCCTAACCATCGCTTGACTAAGCTGGTTAACTTCATAGCACATATTTGGTCATGTGTTCACCAAATACATGAGTGAATCCACATCCTTCTTGTAAACAGTAGCTTCTGTTACATCCCCCAAAGTCACATTCTCTTTCCTCCAGTTACCTACTAGAGGAGTCTCCATGGGTTTGCTGCTCTCCATGCAGAACCTCCTCATTATCTCATTGGCATAATTTCCCTGAGACAAAAACAATTCCACATCACCCTTCCGTCCTTACATTCCCATAAATTAATGCATGAGCCCCATGGCCTTCATATCAAACTCTCTTGCAAGGTCATCCTTTCAAGACTTGATCAGTTGATCATCACTTGTCAAAATCAAATCGTTGACATATAACACAATGATCAACAATTTTCCTTCCACCACTATGTGGTATAGGCTCACATCCGCTTCACTCTTGGTGAAGCCCAACCCGATGAAGTAGCTATTGATCCTGGTGTACCAACCATAGGGTGCTTTCTTTAGCCCTTACCATGATCTCTTGATCTGACACACATGCTACTCTAGGTTGAAGGTCTCAAAACCTTCATGTTGCTCTATGTACACTTCTTTCTCAATCACGCCATTAAGGAAGGATTTCTTGATGTCCATATGATGTATCTTGCCACCCATCTACACCGATAGTGCCAATAATATGTATTTGGTCGATGACTACCTTGCGATAGGAGCAAAGTTATCATCATAGTCAATCCCTTCTACCTGTGAAAATCCACGGGCCTCATACTTGACCTTATGATTCTTCACAGTACCATCTACAACTTGCTTTACCTTATAAAGCCATCCGGAGCTCACCACTGGCTTGTCTCCCTATCTCAGGACCACATCCAAAACACTATTACGAACTATGGAGTCATACTCCTCCACCATAGCATCAACCCAAACTGGTTGTTGCACTGCCTCCTAAAAGGAAGATGGATCTGTCTTAACATATCCTCTCATAAGAGCCACGTAACTAGTGTACCTCTTAGGTGACCTCCTCTTCCTGCATTGAGATGTGGGTGCTCCCACATTCTCCCGTTCATCATGGAATAACCTATCAGTGTCTCTGGTGCACTTTCTCCCATCTCTTCAAGACTCTGACCAAGTGGATGTCTCCACTCCCAGATCCTTTGCATGTGGCTTCTCCACATCAATCTGAGGCACCTCAATGTTAAGAGCTAAAATCTCCTCAATCACATGTTGCTCAAGATCCCTCTCAAGGGAAACTCGCATGGCCTTCTCCTCATCGAATCTGACACCCATACGAACCACTTTTATCATGTTGTTAGGTAAGTACACCCAATAGTTGTGAGGTGTATCAGTGTACCCCAAAAATTTCCCCAACTATGCTCTCAGCTCAAGCTTCTTCCATGCATTTTTGGTAAGATGGCAATATACCGATGACCCAAAAATCCTAAAGTGACCAACATCTGGTCTCTTACCAAAATAAGCTTCCTCTGGTGTCTTCAGCGCAATAATCCGATGGGGGATTCTATTATACAAATAAACTACTACATTGCATGCCTCAACCCACAAGCATTGTGGTAGGCCATGATCATGCAACATTGTCCGTGTTTACCATACAATGATTTTTTTCTTCCCCTCGACCAGCCCATTCTGCTATGTGATATGGGGTTCAGAAGTTCTTAAACTTATTTGAGACATGCTCACCACCATTATCACTCCTCAGAGATTTAAACTTCCTTCCAGACTCTTTAAAGTCACAAAACTTTGTGAAAGTTTGATCCTTATTATGCATGAAAAATATCCATCATTTATGAGATAAGTTATCAAAAAATATAACATAATACCTTTGTTTGGCTGTGGATGCTCTCAAGAATGGTCCACACACATCTGAATGGACTCTCTCTAGAATCACCTATGCTCAACTATCTCTGTCGTTAAAGGAAGCCTTGGTATTTTTTCCCAAAGTACACCCCTTTCATGTATCAATTTGCTCAACCATACCTTTGGGGAGACCAGTAGATATTTGTCACATTATTTTCAAAGCCCTATGATGCAAGTGACCCAATGGCCTATGCCACAACTCGCCAACATCTCGACTCATGCATGTTCTCTGCTTTCATGCTAAAAGAAACACAATCCTCTACCTCCAACTTGTAGAGATTCTTAACTTGAATCCCTATCTTTTTTACTTGAACCATGGCTATGTGTCAAATAACACCTTTCCTTTCGATAAAATCACATCGTAGCCTCTATCCTCAAGCATGCCAACCGATACTAATTTTTTCTTTAACTCAAGCACATACATAAAATCTCTTAGGGTGAGAGGAGGCCCCTTCTCCCTCTAAAAATTAAGCGTTCCCAACCCAGTACCATTATACCTCCCATCATCACCCATCTCGATATGCATTTGGAGATATTTCTCCTCCAGGTCACTAAACAATTCCTTGTCGCAAGTCATGCGGAATTAAGCTCCATTGTCAGTGTACCATACACTACCCATCATTGATGAAACCATGCATGAAATGAGAGTAAAGTCCAATTTGAATTGAGAGGCCAAAGCCTTACCCACCACTCCTCCTCAAGACTTCTTCTTGGACTTCTTGAGCATCAGTTTGTAACAAATTGTCCCAGCTCATGACAATGAAAGCACATAACTTTTAACATGTCTTTCTTCTTACCTCCATGGCAAGAATATGATTTGGAATGGGAAGCCTTCCCTTTCCCCTTCCTTTCCTTACATGCTAAGTCACATTTTTCCTCATCATCAGTCTTTGGTGAGGAACCATCTCTGGTGTTCCTTCTGATCTCCTCCTGCATCAAATCTGACCATAGTCGTTCCCAATCTAGTAGCTTCTCCCTCCCATTGACAGATTCTTGATAACTATGCCAACTCTTGTGGAGTCTTAGAATAGATATTCTCACCATATCATCCTCGGAAATGGTTATTCCAACACTTCCAAGCTCATCATGACAATGAGTGAACTATGTAAAGTATTTTGGAATGGTCTAGCCTTTCTCCAAACTTCATTTTTCAAAGTTTATCTTTCAGTGCCAACTTTATATTGTCATTGCTATTCTAGCATTGGTCTATCAATGTTTTCCACGTGGCATACAAAGTTTCTTCCCATGGAGACTCGAGACAATGTGGTCTCAAACTCCCTCAAGAATTATCTGCCTCAACTTCACCACATACTTCTTCCATTAGGTCATATTTTGTGCACGATATTGCTGGATTAGGAATGTATTTCTCAATGAATTCCTTAATGC
Source organism: Pinus tabuliformis (assembly GCA_031772625.1). NCBI lineage: Eukaryota > Viridiplantae > Streptophyta > Pinopsida > Pinales > Pinaceae > Pinus > Pinus tabuliformis. Next base: position 254,397,855 of record CM062818.1, on the reverse strand, counting down.
CATAACCCTCCAGTATAACCTCCATCCTATCCTTCCAGGCCATATAATTTGAGTTTCCTTCCAAGGAATACTCAAGCCTCAAAACGTAGAAATCCATTTTCTGATCCGGAAGTATGTATTGCAAATTCGAATTTCACCTATATCCCAAAACTAAAAACATCGAAATCTCCTCTTGTATACTATATTCATATTTGATACCATGTATAAAATATCTACAAAACGAGCTCTAATACCATGTAGATTTTCCTATAGATTAACAACTCATAGAAAGTACTAAAACACAAGACAAGAATCTACTCTACTCTTTAAACAACGAAAACCAATGATCAATGAAAAAAATGATCAACAATAGGAAGATAATCGAAGAGACATAACATAATTGGTTCTCTAGGGAAATCCACTCTTCAAGACCCTAACTATCTATTGCACTAATAAAAAATTTGAGCTATAACACAAATCTTGTTCTCATAAGAACAGTTCCTGCACAAGTATGATCAACTCTTTACCTCACAAGCCCACACTGACCAACACTTAGCTAATTTATGATTCCTGATCATCCCTTATTTCCTTGTGCAATTCCTGAGAGGGATAACCCATATTTAACTGGGAATTCCTTCTTCCATAACTACACAATCCAAATCGTAGTCCTCTTCAAATCACATCCATGATCACTACAACTCGGATCATTCTACAACTGATAGTACATTGTCCCTCCACTATAGTCTCAACTAGGTCTTTCTCTAAACTTATATGAATGAGTTTCTCATGAGGGAATCTTTAGTTAGATAGAGTAGCACTGAGGATGCACCAGTGCACCAACTTCCTACTAGACCTATACTAGTTCCGCCAACAATTAGAACTAGTTTAATTGTCTATAACTAAGTCAAACTGAATTGTCTAATTACAACTCAAAGAAACTCATCCTAGACACCTAAAATTTAGGGAGAAAATATACATTACTATATAAATACTTCCAAATTTAAATTCCTAATCTAATTAAGTTAATTAAACTTAATTAAATATTTTCAAGTTGCTATGAGAATATGAATCAATTTTAATTCACAGTTTAATTCAAGGACAAATAAATTTGGAATTTTTTGTTGCCATTTCTCAACATATTACTTATGAGCATGTTCCAAGAGCATATAATGAATTAGTTGATTCATTAGAAAATTATGTGTTAGATGGTAATTTCTCAAATTAATTATAGTTACAGGCATGTTTGTACATTTCCGTAAAAAAGTTACACAAAAAATTGAATATACCAAAATGAAAAAATAGTGTGCGTGTCTGTGTGTGTACAGATCATGTCTAGTTTTTATTACACCAAAAATCCCTAAACCCATATGTTTTATAGAAAATGGTTGTTATAGAGTCCGATGTGACACCTTAATAATAAAATCTCTCCTCAAGTAGTCCTAATCGTACTAGTCATAGTAGCACCACTACTCGTGTTATCCTCTTGAGTGGTACCAAAAATATCTCATGCATACCGACTATATACCTCTGCAAATGGATAGTTATATCTTTCATGAGAAGAGGTAGTACACCAATTTTTAGTCCCTCGAGGTTCCTGGAAATCTCTCATACGCTCTTCATATCATCTCCCTCTTCGATGGCTTCCCCAACACCTACTACTGCTCCATCTATAACAAGATTCTCACCTTGAATTTCATGTTGAGGCATAAATGAATGTTGAACATGTGCTATATTTGTGTCATGCCAGAACTCATGTCATTTTTTTTATCCAATAAGAAAAAATTCATAAATTCCAGAAGCCTGCCATTTTTTTTTCACATTGATCTATATTCTTACTTATTAAATCCACTGTGTTCCCACTCGTAGTACTATTTATGGATTTCTTGTGAAGTTCATTCATTCATATTGAAAATCCCAAATCATAGGGATCCGCATCTAGTACCATGAAAATAAGTCTGCATCAAAATACCATGTGATAGGCCCCCCTCCCACTCAAGGCATCAATCGAGTCCATAATTATATCTTGGGCTCTCTAGGACCTTCCACTAATAAACGCATGTGTGGCCTCATCATAGAAAATTTGTGTAGGAAGAATGAGATGATCAATGTGTCATATCTAAACTCTTTTTAGGACCTAGTTTTACATGTTGTTATTTCTTCTTGCACATGTGCTAGAAGACTTTCACACCAGTTAAACACCTATGGCTATATGAAATCTAGTGCTAGAAACATTTGGACCTTAGTCACTATATATTTACTTTTTACCACTCCCAGTCTTTCAATTATTCATAGAATGGGCCTCAATGGTATCTCTCTCATTCTTTCAATTGGAATTTTGTTATTCAATTTTGGTGTACTAGTGTACAAAACCCAATAATGAAATTATTTGTGGTTATGGGATTAACATTTCCCCTTTTCAAGTTAGCTCATGCATCCTTACATGATATACCAGTAAGGAAGTAGATAACATCCTTTTCGATTTCATGCTCATGATCTCCCACAATGAACATCCTTGGTGTTTATCCCACATCTGAAGGATTTTGGCCATGAGATCTTCTTGAACCTTCATTAGCTCAATCCATGGATATTTCAACAAACCACATCTTCTTAGAGATGCCAAACATGCTAGATTGTTAAGAATTTTCATTTCGGAATCTACATGGAATCTTTCCTACATAGACTCATTTTCCTAGAGTTCACCTACACAAAAAACTCTTTAGACCAATTTTCATCATTTCTGCCAAGCTCTAGAATGAGAAAAGTTTTAAATTTTCTCCCTTTGTTGCACTAACACGAGCTCTCTGAATGCTTTAATGTTTTATAACACATGTTACCTTTTTAGGAAATGTGTTACAGTGTGACTCATTCACTGGGAACCTATGTTAAATGGCCAAGGAGACTACAAATTTCCTAGAAACAAAAACCCACATTGAAAATTGAAATAAATAGAATCAATGACTCATGCAGGGTTGTGCCTCTTACCTGAGACTTACATAAGCTGAAATGGTTGCCTCAATTGCATTGAATTCACTTGAGAAGTTATGTTACCTTTTCTCTCCAAATAGATCTCTCAAACTTAAACAGTGCAAATGATGAGTTTTAACTCCAATTTATAGACTTAGAGGTATTCCTAACCCCTTGGTTTGGTCATTTTTATGCATTTTTTCCTCATTTTTATTACTATCAATCCTTGCAACTACCTTGTGACATGTTTTTCATCTATTAATCTAATTTTTAAGTGATCTTTTGGGCAGATTTGATAACCTCACACGCAAAACGAGCCTTCTTTTTATGGTATTTTTCTCTCTCTTAAACCTGAGGGTGCCTTGAGTTAACTTCTTTGGGCTCGTAAAACTCGCACAAAGATGGTTGAGCCATTCATTTTCTATGTTTTTCTCATTCACATATCTAAAAAAGATACCACGATTTTTCTTCATCTTATTTGTATCAAAATGTATGAACACTATTGAGTTTACATTATTCTCCCTCATACTCATAATAAAATGATGTGAAAATCTATTGATTGTAGGCTTATCGTGTTACCGAGAATCAATGTACTAACTACAAAATATGAGTTGTATCGGGTATAATAATATATCCATGTCGCACCAAGTCACCTACCACAAAAAATATGCATCCTAGAGTCTTATTTAAGTTCTTTTCAGACTCTCTAAATGTTAAAAGACTATCGGGTTTACCCTTTCTGGACTCATTAAACCTAAGTAGAATGGGAAAAATTGGAATAAAGAACGGTTATTACCATCTATATCAATCATAATTTGTATGAAAATAGTCTAGTTTCCATCCCTTGAACATGGAACTTATCCAACATATTCATCTTATGTCAACTTAACTTTGAATGTTACCACATTCTAAGTCTTTCCTTGATACCCTCATGTCCTTACATCCTCATATCCTACTCCTCCTAGTGTTCTTCAAACTAAGCTACCCAGCCTCCTTGGTGTCTTGCCTTCTATTGTTTAAAGTATTTTCTACTCTTTGTTGAACTTATCAACCATTTGATTATATGGACTATTGACCTAAGTCATTTCATCCTATTGTTCTATGTTATATCCAAAATCAATCACCTTTGTATCATTTTGCATCGATTGGTGTATGACTCATTATTACCTACCTTCAACAGATCCCTTCATATCGACTTTGACACATTATCTAGGAAATGGATTGAGAAACATCAAAGTGCTTTGGAGCTTGCCCTGTGTTTGAATTCAACTCCTTCATTCACACTCGCTAGGTTTTACTACATACCTTAGAGACCATCATCCTTATTGGTGGCCCTCCTCACATTTGTTAACATTTTTCATCATTGAATGGTAATCAGACAATTTGTCACATGTTTGACTTCGACTCATTTATTCACGTGCAGAATTATGTTATTTTGAGATGGTGACAAAGACCTTGGGTAGAGGCTTACATCACTCATCCTTTTTTCCTCACCAAAGTCACGTATATTATTTCTAGAGAAAACTTATATGAGACTTATCACACTACGACACAAATCCACATTGTGCTTATTGGTGGAAATGATCTCTCATAGATCCACAATATATCTTTCTTCTTTAGCCATTGAGCATGGAAATTCCTGACTGAGGACATGGCTTATATTCAACATATGTTTTTTTCTTGCAGGTCTCATTTTAATCCAAGATTATGAATAACTCTCTCTACTTGACTATTTGATAAAGTCGTTTGGCCATTTACCTCTTCTCGGACCTCAGACTTTAGGGGGCATCTATTATCCATGAAGAGAGCCCCTTTCTCTAGCCTTCAAGACTATAATGCACCCTATATTCTTTACACATAGTGTTATAATGTTGGTCCTAGTGATGAAACCTACGTTACCCTTTCCAATAATTCATTATCCCTTTAGCAAACCTACTTTACCAGACTTTAACAAAATCATGAGAAAAAAACATGATTTAACTCACCATGACTCCTTTTTTCACTTAAGGAAACTCTAAAAATTTGGAATATGATTGCCTTCAACTCATTATAGATGTTTTCTATCTGAATAAAGTCAATAAAGCGGGATGAAGAATTAAATAAGAGGAAACATCACCCACCCTATGGATTTTTACCAATGTGCATTGAAGAGAGATTGTGAGTCTTCGTAGCCTCATTATGCTTATAAATTAAAGGCTAGGCAATTGAGAAGAGGATGAGAAGTCTATGTATTGCTATTTTTTAGAGACCTTACATGAGAGAGAGAGTTTTTAGAGCTATAAATTGGAGAAGGTCATGTTGCAACTTCATCTGGTTGTAATATATATATATATATATCTATATATATATCTATATCTATATATATTGTGCATTCTTCCATAGTATTGTGCAATGTTCATGTATCTTATCCTTGATTAATGATTGTCTAAAAGTTGGTCTTATAATGATCTATTTAGTATTATATAGTTGTTCATTCATCAATGTTTTCAATTAACAATATTATTATGTTGTGACTATTTTTCTTGTGTTCCTTTGTGTGAAAGGTTTTATTTTGGACTTAGCTCAAGGCACCTCTCAACTACACTGAACCCTCCAACTAATCTACATGGAAAGACATGCAAGTCATTGTACCATCATTTTTTCAATTTCGTTCTACTTCTTGCATTACTGAATAGGTCATAGCTTAGGACAATAGATCCCTTCACATATATATCTTGTGTTTTCAGGAAAACCTTAGAGGGTTTTTGTTTGTCCAACTTAGCATAATTCCCTATAACACCAGTGTCTTCCTTCTAAACTCTGGAGAAGTATGAAATAGAGTCACTAGACTTGTTTTGCATGGAGAAGAGATGTTAGGTGATGGTTTATACTACATGGAAGTTGTGGATATTATTTTGTTAACCTAAGTGGTGTGACTTATAGACTCAAATCACAGTTAAGAAGGCTACCTATGTGAAGCCCTAAGTACTATAGGCAAGAAACAAATTTTCGAGAGTTAAGTGCACAGTCCTTGAAGCCCTAAGGATAGATATTTCTAGAGGAGCCAAAATCATTTAGGAGGGTGTTTTTGGGGTGCCACAAATCTTTTCTATTTGGAGTATCAAAAGGAAAAGTAGGTGGGTTTCTAGTTGTGACCTAGTTCAAAGATTTAGTCCTCAAATTGTCATAAGGGGGCAGTGTGAAAATCCCTAGATCTGTCATGTTTGAGGGAGAAAAGGTGATTGTGAGTGTGTTATTGTGGATGCCCTCATATTAGTGAATTTAGGAAGGGATTCATTGGTATGAAGGAATTTTTTTAATAAATCTTTGGTTCAAATATTTGATGTCACAAATCAGTGATAACAGGATTTTGTAGTGAAGCCCTAGTACAATGATCAAAGTGCATAGTTATCATTTTTAACCTGGAAGTATTTGGATCCCTAAGATCATTATTTCCAAGAGGCATATCCCTGATGTGCTATCTTCTTGGTGAATTTATTATGTTTAGTTTGTTTTAGGAGCCAGAGTAGTAATAGAAGGTATATTTTTATGACACCCTAGTTTAGAGATTTGGTGATGCAAATCACTGATAAGAGGGAAAACCTAGAAGTCCCTAAGGGTGGTGATATTGGAGGACCAATCATACTTAGAGTATTAGGAGTGTTTGATAAAGGAATATTGTTAGCTAAATATGTAAACATTCTAAATATGCACAAGTCTTGTGAGCAGTAGAAGAGGTGGAAAAATACCTACCATATATGTTCAACGTATGTAGATTGGAAGAGTTGCATTGACCACTCCTTCAACAACTAAGTCAACTGTGCATTCTTCAAGGAAATATTAGAAGTCATAATTTGTTGACTCCAAGCCCTAGTTGTTATTCTATCAAGGCTATTTGTAAGGTTTGTGATCCCTAGTATGGGAGCCCTATGTTTTCTGTATTAAAGTTTGTAATATAACAATTTTTTGGTTAAAAATTCTCTTGTGCATTGAGCTATATCATTGTTTTATGTTTTCTATTGTGGAAGGTGTTAGCATTGTGGTATTTTAGTGTGTTTATAATCATTTAATTAGACATAGACCTGTAGCTAAAAGGCACTAAAAAAATCGATAAAGAATCCCTAATTCAAGCCCTAGTAAAGGAAAATGCATTAGAAGGATCAAGGACGCAACAAATAGAAGGAATAGCTCTATATAGCATCAACAAGTGCCAAGCACATGGAAAGAGTATGAAGGAAGATGCCTCTAGGAAGAAAGAGGACACAATTATGTTGGAAGATAAGAATCTAATGGAAATAGAAGGTCTCAACGTAATGGCCATGGAGGGTGCATGTAGGAGGAATGATCTGGAAGCAATCCCCCAAAAGAAAATCAATATTCTAGTGATTTCACTAGAAAATGCCAAGGTAACACAACAACTCAGGGTTAAAAGCTCCATCTCCAAAGAGAGTAAAAGAAGAAATCAAAGAATCCAATATGAGAGCAAGAAATGTTTTTTTCCAAAGAATTGAATTTCTAGGGAGGAAACCTGTGGATTCCAAGAAATATAAGCATATTTTCGAGATTTATTCCTCGCCCCTATACCATTTCTCATGAATATTATTTGATGGGATATAAGGGGCATGGATATCCATTCTAAACAATGCATTCTTTGGTGGAGGATCTAGTAGGACGCATCATCACTACTGCTCATTAAAGAAACCAATTTCACTAAATTAGATTTTGACACAATAATATCCGATATTTGGTGAAATTGGACAAGTCTATCATAATGAATGTTGATGTCACCTTGGGAGGCCTAACTATTTCCTAGAACCCCTCTAAAATTAGTATAGGTTATCTATATCCATGCTCATATGTGATTTTTATATATTTTGATTTCCTAAGTAGAAACTTGCATGATTTTCTTTCAAATGTTTATGGACCTCAAATGTTGGCCTAAAAGCTCACAATTCTCTAGAACATAAACTCTCTTCAATCAAAGTTGGATAGCCAAAAGTGGATGATAAGAGGAAGTTTCTACATCATCACCCACCTAAAGGAAAAAAAGGGAGGAATATTGTTATAGGCCATTTTGACCCATCTGATCAATAGGCCTACAAACTAGAACAATCCACATCCGTGAACATATTTTCATCATCCCCACAGAAAGCCCTAAGCATGACCATTCCAAAATGTCTGAGTTTCTAGGTATAACTACTCAAAATCAATATTTTAAGCACTAAAACACCATTCCTCTTTAGAGACTTGTGTTCAGTGTTGGTTTCTTTCTTCTATACCAACGTTGATTAGTAGTAGCTTGCTCCTTTCTGGGGGTGCGGTGATTCTAGATTTTGAGGAAAATTAAAAAGATTTCTAAATCTTGCTATTCAAGAAGCTTCTAAGGTTTATTGTGAACATTTACCTAGGATAAGAAGCTCAATTCCTATATGATCCTACCTTGGATACTTCACCTCTTATTCCTTTAGCTCATCCTCCCATCTTAAGTGGATCTCAAGCTTATTATGGTAAATCCTAAACTACCATCCCTCTCCTATAAATTTACTTCCATCTATAACATCAGTGTTGGATTTTGGAGTCTGATCATGCCCCCTTGCTACCTCCTTTAATCAAAGAGAGTCCTCATCTTCATGCATTAGGGTGACATTAAGGTGTTATTTGTGACATGGAAGGACAAGTCAACTTGGGGAGATCTCTACAAGATGAGTTACTATTATTGGTTGCAAACTGTCTTCTATTTGTAGTAATATACAGAGTATCGTGTTTTCCTATATGTGTTATGTTACATTTACATTCATGTATTTCAATGCCTTGTTGATTCATTGAATAGAGTAATTAAATTATGCTACGTAGATGTTCTAGATCGTTCGCTTGTTGTGGTTGCATGTGCAGGCTCTAATTATAGAAATTTGAGTTATGATTGGAGCTTATAAGACGAAAGAAAACATAAATATCATGATGAATTCCAAGTAAGCCTCTTTCCATTCTTCAATTTCTCTAGGGGAAACTATATATTCTTTGCTTTTTGTTGTTGTAGACCAGTCCACTAGGTCTGGGTTAGATACTTTTTTCCACAATTGTAAATTCCACATAAAAATTTGGAAACTCCACTAGGGGGAAGTACTTGAAATGGATTGTCATCCTCCAAGATTTAAATTTTGAGTTCATGAAATCCAAGTTGAATAAATCCTTAGTCTTTGATGAGCTGATTTACCACCTTCCCACTGCTGAAACTAAAACAATGTCTAATATTTCCATTCCAGACGAATCGTTTTCCCTAATCACGTCATCTGACCCATGGTATGGAGACATTATCATATATCTCCAAACTTATACTTTCTCGTCAGATACATCTTACTATAACTAATGACATATTTGATATGAAGCTAAAAATTATATTGTAATCTGTGATACCCTTTACCGTTGTGGTATCAATATGATTTTTTGAAGGTGCCTCAACCATGATGAGGCCCATGTGAAATTTTGTCTATTGCAGCTACTGGAAATTATTCTTCTAACTCAATATTTAATTATGCAATTTATTTTCTACATAAAATAACGAATAAAATCACAACTACAATTTTCACCTTAAAAATACTACAGAAAATAAACTACTCAAAACTGAGATATTCTAGCACACAAATAGTAATTTTGACACACTTATTTTTGTAAAATTGTCCCCAAAAAACCCCAACTCGGGAACAATAGAGAATCAGATGAGGGTTTTATTATTAACATGCAACGGAAATTCCGAGTACAATAATTTAGATGTCTAGCTGGAAATCTAAACTGAGGAAAAAACTAGAAAATATATCGTGAGAATTTTCTCTCACGACACAACTATTTTCTGCCTCCAAAAATGATTCCCCATCCTCTGCAATGAGCTCCCTATGTCACCCTTCATGGATATATTATGTTGTCCCTCTTGATATTTCTTCCTTCCTTCCTTTTCCTCTTCCAGGAACTAGAAATCTTCCTCCCGAAATGTTATTTCCCTCCTTATCCACCATCTACTCACCCTCTGGTTCTATCTTCTCTGTTGAGCTACTGATTTTGAGAAAATCAAATTTACTGGGCAACTAAGCATCTGCATTGGATGATATCTCCATCACCACATCAACTTCCTCTTATAATCCTCTTTTGGAGCACCAATGACCAAGATTAAAACTTAATCAATGGCTAGGATCATCTTTGGATTGATTTGTGTGAGTTTCTAGATGATTCTCACCTTATCTCAATTAACGTTAATTAATTAACCATATTCCCTATGTTTAGACTTAGAAAATATTTAAAAATCAGTTAATAATCTAATTAAGACACTTCTAGGTGGAATTTCTAGAAATGATTTCTAGGATTTGGAAATCTCATGTATTCAAGGCTCTCCACAAAATTTAAGGCTAGAACAAATTTGACGCTACAGACACTAACACTCCCTCTTAGCGAGGAGTATTTTCTAATGCTACTGCACACCCTATCTCATCATCATCTCCTCTCATGTTGTTGATGTCTGATTTTTGTTTCCCACCAACCATTGTGCAACTCTAATATATATTGCATCTATGTTGTTGCTAGCACTTCCATACTGTTGCCAACACTATATCTATGCTACAACTCCCTCTCACTTTTTTCCACTTCTACTGCAACATTTTCAACTAAAAAGCATCCAAAATAGTTAGTCCCTGCTACTGAAATGAGTTCTCTTCCATACTCATATGTTCTCTAAAATAGACAAACTTAGCTCTCCCTAGATCTTTCATGAGTATATCTACAAACTTCTCTTTAGTGGGAACATATTGTAGTTGTATTTCTCCATGTTATACACAATCTTTGATCATGTGATATTGAATATCGATGTGCTTTGACTTGTCATGAAACACTGGATTTTCAGAGAGATTTATGCAACTCTATTTATCACAATAGACATTAGTCATCCGTATCCTCTACTTGAAAAAACATACTAGCATCTTCTGAAGCCATATAGCTTCACACGTATCTATGTTGGATTTCATATACTCTAATTCTATAGAGCTCAGTGCTACTAACTTCTACTTCCTGTTACACCAAGAAACCATCCTTGATCCAACACTAAAGAAGTACCCGAAGGTAAATTTCCTATCCACTGAACTACCTTCCCAATCTGCATATGTGTACCCACAAAGTATGACATCATCGCCTCTAGTATATGTCAACCCATACTTGACTATGTCGCAAATACACCTTAAAATATTCCTCGTTGTTGTCTAATGTACCCTCTTCGGTTCTACCATGAACTGACTAAGGGTATTGACTGTGAAGCAGATATCTTGCCTAGTGTTGACCAAATACATGAGAGACCCAATGAGATGTCTATACAAGGTGGGGTCGACATCCTTGTCATATGATGCATATATCTTCTTCCAGTTAGTAATCATGGGCGTAGACAGGGGTTTGCAATCCTATATTCTGAACGTCTTCATAATATCTATAGTGTATCTTCCTTGCCCAAAGAAGATCTCCCCATCCTTCTAGTACACTTGCAATCCTAGGAAATAGCGCATCAACCCCGAATCCTTCATGTCAAATTATACTACCAAGTTACTCTTGCAGTCCTATATGAGCCCTGATGATCATGTCAAAAAGAGATCATCCACATAAAAAACTAGAATGAGTGGCTCACCTTCTACCATAAAATAGTAAAGGTTTAGATTTGTGTCACTTTTAATGAATCCCATATGTGAAAGTAGGTATCAATTCTACCATACCATGCCCTCAGAGCTTGATTGAGTTCGAATAGATATTTATTCAATCTACACACATGCGTACGACTCTCATGAGTCTCAAAGACCTTTGGATATTCTATGTAGTCTTCTTCCTCTATCACGTCATTTGAGAAGGTTGCCTTGATGTCCACCAAGTGAATATTCCATCCCATCTCAGCTTCTAGATATATAACTTACCAGATATAAGTGTATATGGAAATTGTGGTAAAGGTCTCCTCATACTCTATCCCTTCCTTTTGTGCATACCCCTTTGCCACACACCTAGACTTTTACTTTTCCACACTACTGATTGTCACATATAATTTGATATTATAGATCCATCTCGAACCTACAACTGATCCGTCTACTATTCTTGGCACTACCTTCCAAACATCATTCGTCATGATAGAGCAACATTCTTCTGCCATGGCATCTACCCACACCTGATGCTATGTGGCCTCTTGAACATTGAAAGGTTCTGGAACCTAATCCACCAATTCTTGGTACATGTTAGGTTTTCTGTGCTATCTCTTACTCATATTAGGAGTTTCAATAAACTCATCGGCATCTCTTAATGTATGAAAAACCTCTTTGTTAGCTTGACCACTAGTCATGGGAGGTCTTACTAGCTCCTCCTCATCCTATCTCTGTTGCTCCAGCTACTAAGAACTCCATGGATTTCCTACGCCTAAGGAAATATGGGTTCTGGTCATAGTACTTGACCCTTATGACTTTACTCCTACCTGTCCCACTTGTTGCCCCTATTACTGGACCAAAGGAGCTTCTGCTAACTGATTTTGAGCATTTGCAGGCATCTCATGAGATCTGGTCAAAGCTTGGTCCCCCATGAACTTGACGTCGTGCCTTACTACTATCTTTCTATTGCTAGTAATGTAGATTTTGAATTCTTTCGAGATTTCTTGTACCCAATGAAGAACCCCTTCTCTACAGTCTGGTCCAATTTGGTCTGTTTAGCATTTGGCATGCGGCAATAAGAAACGCTACCAAACATTTTGAAGTGGCTAACTTCTGGCTTCTTCCTTTTGAAGACTCCTTTTGGCATTTTCTTCCCTAATGCTCTATGAGGAGTCGTATTCTGAATATACATTTGTTTTTTACATGCTTCTTCCCATAGAAATATGGGTAGATCCTGGTCATATAACATAGCCTTTGTAGCTCCAACACTAGTTATGTTGTTCCACTCCGCTACACCATTATGTTATAGATTATATGGAGTTGTCCATTCTCTCTTGATGCCTTCCTTTGCACAGAAATATGTGAAGTATTTATCAATATATTCTTCATCATTACATGAGTGAAGAAAATTGATCTTATTAACTATCACATTCTTCACGAGAGATTTAAAATGTTTAAAATTATCGAAGACCTTATCCTTGGTCTTCAAGAAGTAGATCTAGGTTTTCCTAGAATGATCATGAATAAAGGTGACAAAATATTCAGCACTACTGAGAGATCTAGTGGACATTGAACCAAAAATATCTAACTGTATAAGTCCTAACACACCATCAACTCTGTTGTCACTTCATGGAAATGTTGCCTTAACATACTTCCAAAGTATGCATCCTCTGCACAAATAATCGTGCTCTGTGCTAAGTTCTGGAATGCATGTTACTGTTTCTTTGAGCATCCTGAGTGCGCCATGGTATAGATGCCCCATTCTCGTATGCCATAACTCATTCAGCTCCTTCCCACTGCTACTGTCACTGCCTATTAGTGTCATTGGAGAATCGATTTATAACAGGTACAATTTGTTACTTCGAATTCCAATCTATATTACCTTTTTCCAACTCAGGTGTTTGACATACACTTGCTTCCCTACGAAATGAATATCATATGCCTTATCCTATAACTGGGATACCTAAATTAGGTTCATACCCAACCCTGACACATGCAATACATCTATAGCACTGGTGCTTGCTCCTGACTCCCCCTGAAAATATATGGTACCTCTCCCTACTGGAGTACATTTTGTTTTGTTTCCCATAGTAATGTAGAAGTCCATCTGCTCCTCTTTATAGCTAGAGAAATATTCTCAAACCCCTGTCACGTGAGTTGATGCTCCATTTTCTATCTACTAGACTCCCTCTGAAGTTGATCCTTCTAAGAAAGCAAATTCATCCTCCAATTTGGAAGACAAATGTAAAGTCTCCTAATGTTACTTTTGTCCAGGTGTATGCTTGAACAATTTAGTGTGGTATTCCTCTTTTCCACCCTAACATTGGCTCTGCTCTAGGAAACTGCTGCAAAATCCCTCTACATCCAACTAGAGATCTACTCAACAAGAAAATCTCAGTTTCTCCATTTTCCTTTTGAATCACTTGTTGATGAAAAATCATATTTTTTTCTCCTCTCTCAGAATAATCAGTCTTCCTCAAGTAATTCTTCCTTCTGAAAAATATATTACACTACTCCTTGAGAATTTTGAATTGCGACTTGCTGCCCACACTAACTAGCGAAATTCCTTATTTTTTCTTCTAATCTCTCTAGTCGATAAATGAAGCTCTGATATCATGTGAAATTTTATCTATTTCAGCTACTAGAAATTATTCTTCTAACTGAAAGAATAATTATTCAGTTTATTTTCTACGACAAATAATGAATAAAATCGCAACTGCAATTTTCACCATAAAAATACTGTAGAAAATAAAATACTAGAAGCTGAGATATTATAGCACCCACACAATAATTTTGACACAATTAAGATTTGACAATTATCCCCTAAAAAACCCAGCTTGGGAAAACCGGTATAGCAGATGAAGGTTTTATTATTAATATTCAACAACAAATTTTTAGTACTATAATTTATATGTCAAACTCGCAATCTAATATGAGGAAAATACTGGAAAAAATATCGTGAGAATTTTATCTCACCCCACAACTATTTTATGCCTCTGAAATCACTTCCCCAGCCTCTACACTGAGCTCCCTGCATCACCCCTCGCAGAGAGCTTATGCTGGCCCTCTGGAGATTTCGGCCTTCCTTCCTTTGCCTCTTACGTGAAAGGGAAATCTTCCTCCTAGAAGGCTACTACCCTCCGCTTCCACCTGCTACTCACCCTCTACCGCTATCTTCTCTATTGAACTACTGCTTCTAAGAAAATCGAATATCCTAGGCAACTCAGTATCTTCACTAGATGATATCTCCATCACCACATCAACCTCCTCTTATAATCCTCTATTGGAGAACCAACAACCAAGATTAAAACTTAATCAATGGCTAGGATTATCTTTGGATTGATATGTTTGAGTTTCTAGATGATTCTCACCTTATCTCAATTAATATTGATTAATTAACATTATTCTGTTAGGAAACCAGTTCACAAAAAGATACAGAAGATAGATCAACGCCTTAGAATTCAGCCTCTTCGAGGGGGAAACCTCCTTTACATTACACACATAAATCATTCTTGGATGATACAAATGACTAAACCTCCCTTCTCTTTATAGGAGTCTAAGGGGTCACAATGTAATAAAGACGAAATAACAATAATAACATAAGGGCACAAAAATAACAATATTGGGTTTCTATGGGGCATACTAATAACAATATGGGAACAATAGGGTCACAATAATAACAATAAGGGATACAATGACAATAGTAATGGGGGAATCATAGTATTATAGGGGTCTAACATGCCCCTCTCCTTCGGAAAAGCATTGTCCTCAACATTTGAGTAGTTCTGGATGATTCTATATAAAATTCTCATCCTCCCATGTGGAATCTTCAATGGATAAGTTCTTCCACTTGATGAGATACTATGAAATTGATCGATTTCGTAGCTATTGAGTTCTTGTTTCTGTGACTACTTCCAGTTCCAATATCATTTTTCCTTCCTCGTCATGTTTTGGCAATATTGTTTGAACTAGGAGCTTGTCACCTATAACCCTCTTTAAACATGAAACATGGAAAATTGGGTGCACTCGGGAAGCTACAGGAAGCTCCAATTTGTATGCCATAGTACCAATCTTTTGCAACACCTTGTACGGACCATAATACTTTGGTGATAATTTATTATCCTTCTTAGCTTGCTTGAGGGACATTTTTTTATATGGTTGTAGCCATAAGAATACCCAGCCACCTACATCAAACTTCTTTTGCTGCGATGTTGATATGCCTGTTGTTTCATTCTATTCTACACCAATGTGAGGTTATCCTTTAAGAGTTGCAGAACTTGTTGTTGATGCTTGATGTGATGTTCCACTGCTTGAAGCTTAGAATTTTCTCTTAAATATGATGTGGTGGATGGTGGATGATATCCATAAAGTGCCATAAATGGGGTCATTCTTGCTGTAGTATGGAAAGAAGTGTTATACCACCATTCAGCCAGAGGCAACCATTTGACCCATTGTGCCTGTTTATCATATACAAAGCAACGAATATATTGTTCCAAACATTTGTTTACTATCTCAATTTTCCGATCAGTTTGAGTATGATAAGATGAGCTATGATATAACTGAGTACCGAGACAAGAAAATAATTATGTGCAAAAATTTCTGGTGAAAATGGGATCTTTGTCACTTACAATAATCTTTGGGTTTCCATGTATATTTAGAATTGTTTCCATAAATGCAGTAGACACTGTACTAGCGTTAAATGGATGTGATAATGCACAAAAGTGTGCATACTTGGTAAGTTTATCAATTACCACCATGATGACACTCTTTCCTTCGGACTTGGGTAAACCTGTGATAAAATCCATTGAAACCTCCTCCCAACGTTGGCTTGGAATGGATAAAGGTTGTAATAGACCTATAATTGTTTCAACTTTATTTTGCTGGAAAACCAAACATTCCGCCACAGACTTTTGAATATCCGATTTAAGGCCATCCCAAAAAAATTCCCTCTTAACCCTGTGGTAAGTTTTTAAAAATCCTGAGTGCCCTCCTAAGGGAGAATTGTGCAATTCCATAAGAATATTTTGTTTGAGTTGGGAATTCTCACGTAGGTATAAGCGATCTTTGTACCATAACGAATCATTTTTCCAGCTAAATGTATTAGATGTACTAGGATCTTCTCGTAACTTTTGAATGAGTGCCCACATTTCTTTGTCATTATTCCATTCCTCCCTTGCTTCGTTTATCCAATCTGGTTGGATAATAGAAATGGCACACAACAATGCTTCCACATCCTCATCCTTTCTTGAGAGTGCATCTGCCACAACATTTTTCTTCCCTTTTCTGTAGATGACTTTAAAGTCATAACCCAACAAATTTGTGACCCATTTTTGTTGGTCTTCAAAGGATAATCTTTGTTCTAAAAAGTATTTAAGACTATCATGATCCCTTTCTACCTTGAAGTGTCTTCCCATTAGGTAGGGTCACCATTTCTTAAGTGCATTTAGTATTCCCAACATTTTCTTCTCATAAATAGCTTTGTGTAAATACTTTCCCTTGATTGGACGACTTTTGAAAGCAATTGGTCTTTCATATTTCATTAAAACAACACCAATTCCATTTCCTAAAGCATCATATTCAATAATAAAGGTTTTTGTGAAGTCCGATGTAGCTAAGACTGATGCTTGGCACATTGCCTCTTTAAGATGTTCAAAGGCCTTTGTTGCTTCTGGAGTCCATGAAAATTCATCTTTCTTCAATAATGTTGTTAGACGTGCTGCTATTCTCCCATAATTCTTAACAAACTTGTGATAATACCCTGTCAACCCGAGAAATCCTCGCAGATGCTTTATGGATGTGGGGATTTTTCATTCCTTAATGGCTTTAATTTTCCTAGGGTCTACCTTAACACCTTCATGAGACACAATATGACCCAGATATTCCACCTCTTGTACTCCAAAGAAACATTTGGAGCTTTTTGCATATAATTGTTTCTCCTTCAATAGTTTGAGAACCCTATCAACATGTTCAACATGATCCTTCCAAGACTTGTTGTAGATTAGTATATCATCAAAAAAATGCAAACACAAAGTTTCTAAGGGTTTGAAAATGGAATTAATCAAACCTTGAAATGTAGAAAGTGCATTGGTAAGGCCAAAAGGCATGACCAAATATTCATAATGACCCTCATGAGTTCTAAATGTTGTTTTTTGGAATGTCTTCAGTCTTCGTTCTGATTTGATGATATCCTTAACGAAGATCCAACTTGGTGAAGTAAATTGATCCATTCAATTCATCCAATAATTCATCAATGATAGGAATGGAAAATTTATCTTTAATAGTGTGCTTGTTGAGCTCCTTATAATCTGGACACATGCACCATGATCCAACCTTCTTGTGCACTAATACTACTGGAGCAGAGAAAGAACTTTGAATAGGTTGAATTATACCAGCCTCTAGAATTTCTACAACCATACGTTAAATTTCACTCGTTTGGGCATAGGGATATCTGTACGACCTGATGTTTGGAGGAACACTTCCTAGAATCAAATGAATAGCATGATCATCATCATGGATAGGTGGGAGAAATTTGGGAGTCTCAAATGCCTTGTAATGATTGTCCAAGACTTTTTGTATATCTGGAGAAATTGATGATTTCAATGTGGGAACCTCTAGCGAACATAATTGTGCAATTACACCTCGTTGTTCCTTCTTTAGAAGCTTTGTCGTACCATTAGAGCTGATTATCTTTCCCAATTTCCCTACAATACCCCTTAATTCAACTTTTTTTCCTTCCACACAAAATTTCATGAAAATTTCTTGAAAATTAAAAGCTATTGTACCCAAGGATTGTAGCCATTGGACTCCTAGTACAACATCAGCACCACCCATTGGAATGGAAAGCATTGGGCTATTCAATACATATTCACCCATGGATAGCCTGATATTATGGCAATTTCCAGAGCAACTTATGGTTCCTCCACTTGCAACCATCACTTGACACTGTGGTGCTGGATATAGGAAGCAATTCAATTCCTTTGCTATCTTACAGTGAATAAAATTATGGGTACTTCCTGAATCAATCAACACTATTACCTTTTTCTTCTTGATATGTCCTTCTATCTTGATAGTTTGAGGAGTGGTAATTCTAGCCAATGCATTACAAGATATGGTCGGATTCATTTCTTCTTTATCTAGGGTTTGTTCCTAGATTATATCCTCTTCTTTTGATATTTCTTGTTCCTTTTCTTCCTCCTCTTCAGATCTATGTAGAATAATTTCTTCTCAGCACACTTATGACCTTTAGTGTATTTTCTATCACAACTATAAAAAATACCTTTTGCTCTTTTTTCTTCCAATTGTTGTGCTATAAACCTTGTAGGTTGTGGAAGGATAGGGGCAACAACACTTTCATCTTTATAGTTGTGAGTGGTAGGCTTCCTCGTTGTCATAATTTTGCTTTCCATTTTTCTTGCTAACCTGAACGCCTTCTCCAATGAATCAGGTTCCCAAAGGTGAACCTCATGTTAGATATTATCCTTTAAAGTCCCTATGAACACATCAATCCTATGCTCCTCTGGAATATCTTTTACCATTATGTTCAATTTTTGGAAGTCTTCAGTGTGCTCCATCATTGAACCCTTTTGTTTGAGATTTATCAATTGGCTAAAAAAGGCGTTGCTTTTTGTATCCTCATAATGTGCTATCATTTCTTCGTAAAAATTGCCCAAGTGACAATTTGTTTACAAGAGCAAAGCCACTGATACCATACAATCTGATTTGGTTCCAAATATAAAGTTGCAATACATATCTTTTGTGTGTTTTACACATTATGGAGATCGAAAAATTGCTCCATCTATAGTATCCATGTTCTGGGATCCTTGCCATCAAACTTCCTCATATCGATTTTTGGAACATGGTGGGTCTTTAATCCAACATTAGAGTCTATGAAATCATGATTAACATTTTTTTTTGTTCTCATCATGAATTTCCTTTACTACCCTTTCACCATTAGTGACCATTTCTTGTATAAACTTATTCAAATTTATCTTCAATTCTTCCATTTTATCATGCATGGCATTCATCTTAGCATCTGTGCCATTCATCTTAGCTTCTATGCCTTTCTTTAAACCACCCATCTTAGCTTCCACGACATCCATCTTAACTTGCATGCCATTCATATTAGCTTCCACGCCATTCTTCTTAGCTTCATTTACCTTTAGTGAGAGTGAACTTTGTTGTACTTGGTCTTGTAATTTTGATACATCATGTTGCATTTCTTCCTCTTCTTCATGATTCATGCTAGAGTTTTCAGGTTTCTTACTAGGTGTTTCCATTTTCTTTCTTCGGGACATTAATTAATGCTAATAGTTCTTCACTATTCCCTTTGAATTCGTTCAAACTAATTTTTCAAACCAATCTTATGGAAAATTCAAAAAAACTACACACCTTTTTTTTCACTTTGTAAGAGCTTGATATTGAATCTTTTGTATCTCTGTAACTGTGGATCTTGAATATCTGAAATCTTATCCTACGGTAGCCCTTTGAGTCCTCTTTCTAACCCCACAAGTATGATCAAGATTGGATTCTCGAAGGAAGAGTTATGCCAAATCTCCCACAATGACCTAATTATAGAATAGTTCAGAAGATCAAACTTGTATGATGTGCCACATGTCACTATTTCAACCTTAGTACATGAAACTGATACACATAAATCTACAGGCTGTCCTCTTTCTGAAACTTCTGATGAAATTTCTATCTGATGCTCAAAACAAAAGTGATGACGATTTTCCCTAGGTCACCTGTTTGGAATGTAATTCGGGAGTGTGCAAAAATGCCATCTTCCTCAGATCATATCTCTGCAAATATAGTGAGACAAGCTCTGAAATTCAAACCCGAAGTTCAGAATTATTTCAGCCTCTTTTTTTAGCTTCTAAAACGTCGTAGAAAAAAAATTATAGCGAAAATGCCACGATGACCTATTTGGAGCAGTGAAACCCTAGAATCCAAAGCTCTGATACCAAATGTTTAGAAACCAGCTCACAAAAAAATAGAAAATATAGATCAATGCCTTAGAATTTAGCCTCTTCGAGGGGGCAACCTCCTTTAAATTACACAAATGAATAATTCTTGGATGATACAAATGACTAAACCTCCCTTTTATATATAGGAGTCTAAGGGGTCACAATGTAATCAAGCCGACATAACAGTAATAACATAAGGGCACAAAAATAACAATAGTGGGTTTCTATGGGGCATACTAATAACAATATGGGGACAATAGGAGCACAATAATAACAATAAGGGATACAATGACAATAGTAATGGGGGAATCACTAGTATTATAGGGGCCTAACATATTCCCTAATTTTAGACTTAGGAAATATTTAAAAAATAGTTAATAATATAATTGAGACACTTCTAGGTGGGGTTTCCAGAAACAATTTATTGTTTTTGGAGATCTCATGTATTGTAGGCTTTGCACAAAATTTCAAGGCTAGAACACATATAATGCTACAAAACCTAACAACCCAAAAATTCATGAATGAATGCAATGTTGGGGTATGTGGTGGACATAGTTCTAGTTATGCCACTGCATAGAAGATTTTATGTGCTGCCTACTTTTGGACTACTATGTTTCACAACTGCATCCTCGCAATCCAAAACTATCATGTCTTCCAGATATACGATCGTAAAACCCATGCTTCACTCACTCCTTTGCACCCTGTTATAGTTGTTGGACCTATAAAAATTGGATAGTGATTTATGACATGTATCCCTCATTCAGTCGAAGGACATGGCTACAACAATGTGGCATAGACTATTTTACCAAGTGGGTTGAGGTGATGACCACATACAATAACACCAATGAAACAACTACTCTCTTCCTTTTCAATCATGTCATTGCAAGGTTTGGTATACCACATGCTAGAATTACATACCATGGGAAACATTTCTGCAACCACATTATGTCTGAACTGATATCCAAGTTGTTCCTCTCCCATGAGAGTTCAACTCCCTACCACGCTCAAGAGAATAGGAAAGTTGAGGCCATCAACGAAGGTTTGAAAAAAATGCTTCAACAAATCATAGGGGTCCACAAATCAGACTAGCATCTAATCCTTTATCCACCCTTACGAGCATATCAAACCTCTGTTTGGACTGCTAGTAGGTTTAAACCATTCCAATTGGTTTACGGTATGGAATCGGTCCTTCCTATTGACTGAAAAATTCCATCTATGAAACTTGATATCAAGCTCCTCCTCACCACTTCTTCAAAACAAGTGTCTCTTACATCTGACGTGCTTAGATGAAACCCAACGTGATTTCGTGATGGATAATGAGGCCCATAAGAAATGCATTAAGGCATAATATGACAAGAATTTTAAGCCTCATGTCTTCTCAGAAGGCGAACTTGTATTGTTGTGTGATTAAGAGTCTGAAAAGTTAGGATTAGGTAAGCTCGAGCCAATGTGTTTAGGCCCATACATTGTTCAACATTCTCTTGCTAAAGTGGTCTACGCACTTGTCAATTTTAGTGGAGTTCCACTAGCACAACCTAGAAATGGGTTGTATCTTAAAAAATACTATCCTTAAGTCATTTTGTGTAGTTCACTATGTACATGTTTTATAGAGGTGTGTTGATATTGTTCTCTTCAAAGTTTACCATGGCTTTTGCTAATCTTGTTTACATTTTATTTTCATATGTCGAAATCCCTTCAACCGTATATTGGTTATGTTGGTGGCGCTAGCCATAGTACTTTGAACCTTTTTTCCACACATGGGCTATATATGCTCCAAGTGGTGAGTTAGTGAGTCGACAAGGGATTTGTATCATTCACTCTATAAATAATATCGTTGAGAATAATACAGTGATAGAGCTATTGTCTGATGCTATTTATCATGGTACCCACTGTATAGTTATTAGACTTGACTTAAAACTTGTAGTACTACAATTGACTAATGTTGTAGCAACCCTGGTGAAAATTTTATGTAATAATGTAAATAAAGGAAAAAATAAGACCAAGGGTAAGGGACACATATTCCAAGATAAATGTTGGGTAGGACATCCTCGTGTGGGTGTTCATTCAGTTTATCATGGCTAAGGAAATTGGAAAAGGTAAAAGGAAATTTTGACACATTATTTATGAAAATAATGGAAATTGGGAGAAAATGAAGGGAAAAGGTCACATGTTGCATGTGAGAAGTAAAATGAAGGAAAACATTAGAAAATGAAGATATTAGAGGCCTCATTAATAAAAAGGTTTCTGAGGATCAATTAGAAGGCTTCGTGGCCGAAGCTTGGTCAGTGTAATATTTTTTCAGTTCAATTTTGGAGCTCTCTCATTATTATTTGTCTCTCTCAATCTTGGTCACTTAGAGTTTTCTTGGAGCACTCTAGCTTTGGATCAAGGAAGGAAAAGAAAGCAAAGGGAAAGGAAGGAAAGCAAGGATGAAGGAAAGGAAAGCAAGATAAATAAAATTCAGTAAGAATGATTGCATGTAACCTTTTGCATGTGTGATTTCATAGCTAGTTTTGACATGCATGGCTTTGCATGTTGGTGTATGGTTCTCTTGTTGTCGATGGCATGGTTTGGCTGGGTTATGATAGTGGTTTTTAGCCTAGCCTTGCCTTTTTCTGGATGCCATGGTATGTTTGGATTTTTATCTCGATTTTGAGATTTTGGTTTGCTGGATGGATTTCAGAATATGAGGTGGAGGTGGTCTCAAGGTTCATTCCCAAAGGACTAGGAATCCCTTGACCGGTTTTGGTGGGATACATGGTAAATCCTAAGGGAGAATTCTTAGTTTAGGGTGTAGGAATTTATAGGGTAAGTTCCTCAGACAAAACACCAAAGGACACCGCTCACAAACAGATCACAGATCAATACACCAGTACTTTTGATGTGGTTAAAACCCTCAAAGAGGGAAACAATCCATGGCCTGAGCCAACGCGGCCACTTCAGGCAATTTATTAATAAAAGAATGAAAATTTACATAAGCTTCTCTCATGAATGGTTAGCCTACAAATGACCCTCCATGCTCTTTAAATAGAGATCATGGACCAATCGTGTGTTAAGCCATGGATCAAGTGCCGGTAATACCGAGGAGAGAATGAACCGTCGGATCACTACATATCATGACCGTCGGATTGTAAGTTACAAAATGTACATAGTAAAGAAACACACTCTACATAACTCTATACTAGACCAAGTTATACTTAACTATTTCCTATGTGACGGAATATCCTAACATCCCCCCTTAAGAAAAACTTGGGATAGGATTGAAGGATTTACAAATATGACATAATAGGAGAAGGAAGGAGGCACTAGAGCCTATCCCCCCTTAGTGACAACTTCCTGAACTCCAACCATAAATCGAAGTTTAGTGAACTTTGCCTCTGTGAGAGCCTTTGTAAAGATGTCTGCAACTTGATCATCTGTTGAACAATATTGCACTTCAAGAACATGGTCGTGGATGAGCTTTCTGATGAAGTACATGTGCAGTTCAATGTGTTTGTTGCGCTAATGTTGTACTCAATCTTTGCATAGTTGAATGGCACTTTGATTATCACACCAAAGCGTAGTCGGATGTTGCTGCTTAAAGCCAAACTCTGACAGGATCTGACGAAGCCACAAGCCTTCCTTACTAGATTCTACGGCACCACGATATTCTGCTTCTGCTGAAGAAAGAGAAGTGGCACCTTGTTTCTTGCAAGCCCATGTAATAGGTCCTGAACCAAGAGTGAACACATAACCTGCAGTAGACTTCCGATCATCAGGGTCACTAGCCCAATCGGAATCAGTGAAACCAACCAATAGAGGAGATGCTTCGGCACTGTAATGAATCCCAAACTGAACTGTACCTCGAACATAACGAAGTATTCTTTTAGCTGCTTTCCAATGACTTTCACGTGGGTTTTTCATAAACCGAGCAACAAGGACAACAACAAAGGAAAGGTCAGGACGAGTATAAGTTAGATACAAAAGTTTTCCTACAAGTTGACGGTATAAGGTAGCATCAACTTCAGGAGAAGTACAACTGACTGAAAGATTGACTCTAGACTGAATGGGAGAAGGGGCTGGCTTACAGTGTTCCATGTGAAAATGGCGTAGAATATCACAGGCATACTTGGACTGGGAAAGGGAAATACCTTCCTTGGATTGCAAGACTTGAAGACCAAGAAAATAATGTAAGTGTCCTCAGTCTGTCATTTCAAACTTCCTTTTAAGGCTAGACTTCACATGGTTTATAAGGTTGGGATCACTACCAGTTAGGATAAGATCATCAACATAAGGAACAAGAATGATAAGAGACTTGCCCACTTTCTTGGTGTAGACAGTATTGTTAGAATGACACCTAGAAAAGCCATTTTCTAAAAGAAAGTTATCCATTTTGGCATACCAAGCTCGAGGAGCTTGCTTGAGACCATAAAGGGATTTCTTAAGCCGACATAGAAGGCTGGAGTCTGTTTGTATAAAGCCAATAGGTTGTTCCATATAGATTTCTTCATGCAAGTCCCCATGCAAGAAGGCATATTTAACATCCATATGATGGACTTCCCATTTGAAAGAGGTAGCAAGGGAAAGAACAAGGCGGATAGAGTTCATTTTGGCAACAGGGGAGAAGGTTTCAATGTAGACAATGCCTTCAACTTGTGAAAAACCCTTAGCAACAAGACGAGCTTTATGTTTATCAACTTTCCCATATGGTCCATACTTGGTTCTATAAACCCATTTGCATCTAACAGGTTTTCGTCCCTTTGGTAGAGGAACAAGATCCCATGTATCATTTGCCAATAATGAATGATATTCTTCATTCGTAGCTGCTTCCCAATCTGGATGGCCTGAAGCTTCTACAAAGGTGTCAGGATCATAATTCACTGAAGATTGAGCCAGTAAAGAAGAGGCTCTCTCGAACTGAGAACGTGTACGTCGCTGATCTGTAGGATCACTGGCAAGATCATCTGCTACATCCTGAGTAGCACGCACCCATTTTGGAAGCTGAGGAGCTGAAGGAGGATCCTGAGAAGGTGGGGGAGGATTGTCATCCTCATTTTCATCATCTGAAGAAGAAATATTTTCAAAAGTAGAAGAGATAGGAAGAGGTGGCACATCCGCCGAACTAGGCTCGTAGGCCGATATATTTTCAGCAAACTTTACATCTCTTCTAATGATAACATTCTTGGACTTAAGTGGAATAAGTCTATATCCTTTGACATCTTCAGAATATCCAACAAAAATACATTTTTCACTCTTAGGTTCTAAAGCTTTATGTTTCTCATCTGGAATATGGGCCCATGCTTCACTTCCAAAAACACGAAACTGACTCACATCTGGTTTAATGGAGCTCCATGCTTCTTCTGCAGTGATATTCTTTAAAGCCTTAGTAGGAGTGCGATTTATTATGTAATTTGCACAGTTAATTGCTTCTGCCCAATAATTAAGACTAAGTCCTTTAAATTGAAGCATACAATTAGCCATTTCCTTTAAGGTGTGATTCTTCCTTTCAGCTACACCATTTTGTTGTGGAGTATATGGAATAGTATGTTGCATTTGATCCAGGTGGATCTTGGTGGCCACCTGCCAAGCCCACCTGGACCCCCACCATTGTTCTTCTCAGCATTTTCAGTTTCCTTAATTGTAGCACAACTTACTATTTTTAGCAGTTTTTCGGGTCCTGAACTTCCGGAGCCATTTTGAGGCCCTAAACGACATTTTTTGGGGAATCCGGGGGCAACATGGGTCCATGGAATGGACCGATGTTGCTCGTTCCAACAATGGTAGTGCTCGGATAGATCTTTCTAACGAGCTATTGTATGCGTCAAACGGAGATCGTATGCCAAAATTACGACCCCGGGAAGTTGATGTACCAACTTACCCCAAACGGGGCCCATAGTTTGGCATTTCATCTTCTAGGGTTAGGTTTTGGAATGTTAAGGGTTTTTCCACTGTTTCTCAACAATAAATAGGCCTTCGAGCCTCATTGTAAGACAGTTCAGAGGCATGTAGCCACCACATCTCTTCTCAGAGATAAGCTACCATCGCCCTAGCTGGGTTATTTCCATTACTGTTTGTAAGCATATTTCAGTATTCTACATTAATGAAGTAAAGTATTATTTGCGCTGCATATCTATGTTTATGGTTATCTCTGCTTTTATGGTTATCGCATCTCTGTATTTATGGTTATCTCTTTAATCTATTGCGTTCCTGCCTAAATCCGGATCAGTGGTATCAGAGCGGTCTGCTTTTTCTCTATTTTTCTTTGCATGTCCCCAACAAGGTCGGGATATAAGGAGTTAGGGCTTGAACTGGTCGAAACTTTACAAGACCAGCCTCGCAAATCCCGACGGCCTCCCATGGCAGATGAGAAGAAAGACGAGGGGGCAGGAGATCCTATCAAAATCTTGCTCGAAGAAGCCCTCGAGCGACAACGGAACACGACGATGGACAGTTTCGCCCAGATCCTTCAGCGGCTACCCAGAAGCGACGCTTCAGCTTCTAGCAGCTACTCTGGAAATGCCACGCCCTTTAAGGTACAAGTTAATTTTGAAATCCCCATCTTCGAGGGTAAAATAGACACAGATGTGGTAGATAAATGGTTAAATCTGCTAGAAGGGTATTTTTCTGTTCATGAATTTTCAAGTCGAGAAAAGATTGTTTTCGCTCTTCTCAAAGTAGCCCCCCACGTCAAGGACTGGTGGGAAACCTACTGCGAGCAGAAGGATGAAACTACCGGCTCGCTATTTTCAGCTGCACCCACTTGGGATTCATTCCGCGATGCCATCAAGGAGCAGTACTACCCTGTCGGAAGCTATGAGGATGAATACATAAAATGGACCACGCTGCGGTAGGGAAGGGACCAAGACGTGCTGGAGTTCACCAATCTCTTCCATAACCTTCGCACAAAGTTGGGTATCAAGGATACAGAGCAGCATTTGATACTCAAATACTGCGGCTGCCTGCACAAGTACATTCAGGAAGAAATACAATTCCTGAACATCCCCTCGCTCGGCACAGCATACCGATATGTCGTCAAGGTCGAGCATAAGTTTAAACAAAAGAAGCGAGACTTTGGATCTGCGACTCCAAAGCAAGGGAAAGGTGCCCCTAAAACGCAGAACAAAGGGCAAAGCCAAGGCGGGGCAGCCCAAGACAACCCGCCAAAGCTGCAGACAAAGAACGGCACCGCGAAGACGAAAAAGGACACGGGAAAATGGTGTGAGTTCCATAAGAGCTCCACTCACAACACCAGTGAGTGTCAGGCCAAGCAGTCACTGGTGGCCGAGCTAAAGGGTCCACAATCAGATACGTATTCCGACTCTGAGTCAGAACTCGACAAGGGGAATGAAAAAGGGAAGCAGATCATTGACGCGGATCCCAATGCCACTGTTGCTACCGCCAAGATCCAGAAAAGTGAACCCGAAGATCCAGAGGAGGAGGAGCGTCTCTTCCACTCCCAGATGTGGGTAAAGGGCTCCCCGCTATAGTTCATTGTCAATAGCGGGAGCCAAAAGAACCTCATTTCGGCGGAGGTCGTGAAGCGGTTGGGCTTACCGACCACAGCACACCCACAACCATACACCATCGGGTGGCTTCACCAAGGACGGGATCTTCGCGTGAGCCAACAATGTCACCTTCCGTACAACATCAAGCCCTTCACGGATGAGGTATTATGTGACATCGCTCCCCTTGAAGTTTGTGATGTATTATTAGGACAACCATACTTGTGGAAGCGACATGCTGTGTATGAATCAAGGCCCCGGGCTATTATTGTTACATTGGGGAATAAGTTGTACAGGATACCAGAGGTAGCACCGCCTACCGCCATCTCCTTGATTACTGCAAAACAATGTAGTAAACTCATTTCCAAGACTGGGAAGTTTGTTTTCCTGATGATACGCCCTCAAGGAAAGAAGAAGCTAGTGGCCACGACCTCCAGACAGGACCCCTCCGCACGGCAACTACAGATGGATAAGGTCGTGAAGGAGTACGAGGACATCTTCACCTCCCCCGCAGGGGTTCCTCTGCACTGTCAGGTCAAGAACTCCATCGATCTAACCCCAGGTGCACCACTACCCAATGGACCAATTTATCGGCGTTCGGTTCTAGAGAATGATGAAATCAAGAGGTAGATTCAGGAGTTGCTGCAGAAAGGTCACATCCGTCCGAGCTCATCACCTTGTGGGAGCCTAATCGTGTTGGTACAGAAGAAGGATGGGACTTGGAGACTCTGTATTGACTATCGGGCATTGAACAAGATCACTGTTCATAATAGGTACCCGATCCCACAGATTAATGACCTCTTGGACCAACTAAAGGGGGCAAAGTACTTCAGCAAGATCGATCTAAAGTCAGGATATCACCAGGTACCGATCGAACCCTGTGATGTGTGGAAGACTGCCTTCAAAGCCAAGGAGGGCCTCTTCGAATGGTTGGTCATGCCTTTCAGATTGACGAATGCTCCTACAACCTTCATGAGGCTAATGGATGACATCTTGCGGCCATTCACCAACTCATTTGTAGTGGTATACTTGGATGACATTCTGATCTTCAGCCAAAGTTGGGAAGAGCACCTCCACCACATCCGACAGGTTCTTCAAACACTGCGACAACACAAGCTGTGTGCCAATTTGGAGAAATGCACTTTTGGCATGACCCAGGTTCAGTATCTGGGATACATTATTGATGAACAGGGGGTGCATGTGGATCCGGCCAAGATCCAAGTCATTTGGGATTGGCCAGCCCCGACCACTCTGACAGAGCTCTGCAGCTTTCTAGGCCTTGCCAACTTCTATCGCAGGTTCGTGTTGGGGTTTTCTCATATCGCTTGGCCTTTGAGTCAAGTCACCAAGAGAGGAGCGAAAGCGAAATTCTTTTGGTTTGAATCTCAACAAAAGGCATTCATAGAGTTGAAAGATCGCCTTTGCACGACACCAGTGCTCACGTTACCAGATTTACAACAACCATTTGAGGTCGAGATGGATGCCTCTGACTATGCTATTGGGGCAGTCCTTACTCAACACGGGCATCCAGTGGCATATCACAGTGAAACACTTTCAGACACAGTCCGGAAGTATCCAACCTATGATAAAGAGATGTACTCCATTGTGTAGGCCTGTTGACAATGGAAGCATTACATTTTGGGAAAGGAAATAGTCATCCACACAGACCACTGACCCCTGCAGTTCATACAGACCCAAGGGAAATTGCAGAATGATCGCCATCAGAAGTGGTCTACATATCTGCAACAGTTCCATCTGAACATCAAGTACAAGAAGGGCAACACCAATCATGTTGCAGATTGCCTCAGTCGACCACCAATCATGGCGTTAACCACTGTGCTCAACTCTTGTGGGCACGAGACTTCTGATTGGCCACTTCTCTACAAAAGTGACCGAGAATTTGGCCACACATACCAGACACTCTTGGGGGGTCAACATGTTCCAGATTTTCACCTCCAAGGTGCACTATTATGCCACCTGGGTCATCTTTGTGTTCCTTCAAGTGAGCGTGCTAAGATGATTTGGGAAGCACACTACAGTCGGGCTGCTGGACATTTCGGGGTTGAGAAAATAGTGGCAGTACTACAAAAGTATTTCTATTGGCCAAATCTTCGACAGGATGTCGGGAAGTACATCAGATCATGTACTGCCTGTGCCATTGTCAAACCAACCATCAAGAAGCAAGGCCTCTATACCCCGTTGCCTACCCCTAGTCGACCTTGGGAATCCATCTCCTTGGATTACATGTCAGGGCTTCCTTCCACCAAGCATGGAAATGATTGTGTTTTTGTGGTCGTCGATAGGTTCTCGAAGATGGCCATTATGGCGGCCTGCAAGAAGAATATCACAATAGAAGCCACTGCTAAACTCTTCTTTGAACGAGTGTGGGTGCACTTTGGGATCCCACAGTCTATCATCTCAGATCGAGACAGTCGGTTCCTCAGTACATTTTGGTCCAGTCTCTGGTCAATGCTGGACACCAAACTCACTAAGTCCACAGCCTTCCATCCTCAAACTGATGGCCAGACCGAGGTTGTCAATCGAATGATTGTACACATTCTACGCATGTACAACTCAAAGCATCCACACATATGGGATGAGAGCCTCCCCTATGTTCAGCACAGCTACAACCGAGCTCTTCACAGCTCGACTGGCCACAGCCCTTTTCAAGTGGGCTTGGGATTCCAACCACTATGCCCCATTGATGTGGCCCTGCCACTTGCAGCTACTCACACAGCTTCAGCTCATGTCCAGTCCAAAACAAATAAGGCAACCAGCTTCATTGAGCGCATCCAACATATTCGCCAGCAGGTCCATGACATTCTAGAGAAATCAAATGCCAAGTACAAGTAGCGACATGATCAACACCGGGTGCCACACAAGTTTCAGGTGGGCGACAAAGTCTGGTTGCATCTGCAAAAGGAACGCCTTACTGGAGCCTATTGGAAACTGAGACCACTCCGATATGGTCCTTACACCATTACTAAGGATATGGGGGACAATTCATTTGAGCTCAGCATTCCCCCATTCCTTGGCCTACACCCAGTGTTCAATGTGGATCGCCTTCGGCCATACTTTCCACCATTACTAGACACATCCGACATTGCAGAGTAGCTCACACCCACAAAATTAAACCCAGATTGCATGGAACAGGCTGCAACTGATCGAATCATGGACACACAGATCAAGAACACTCGCCAACAGAATATCCAACTATATCGAGCTGTCAAAGCAGGCCAATTCCTTCACCAGGGCAAGTGGTTCACCAGGGACCAAGTTCAGCAAAAGTTTCCTCATCTCATGGAGGAACTCAATGCAATGGGGACCATCGCTTCCTAAGGGGGGAGGAATGATCCAGGTGGATCTTGGTGGTCACCTGCCAAGCCCACCTGGACCCCCACCATTGTTCTTCTCAGCATTTTCAGTTTCCTTAATTGTAGCACAACTTACTATTTTTAGCAGTTTTTCGGGTCCTGAACTTCCGGAGCCGTTTTGAGGCCCTAAACGACGTTTTTTGGGGAATCCGGGGGCAACATGGCTCCATGGAATGGACCATGTTGCCCGTTCCAACAATGGTAGTGCTCGAATAGATCTTTCTAACGAGCTATTGTATGCGTCAAACGGAGATCGTATGCCAAAGTTACGACCCCGGGAAGTTGATGTACCAACTTACCCCAAACGGGGCCCATAGTTTGGCGTTTCATCTTCTAGGGTTAGGTTTTGGAATGTTAAGGGTTTTTCCACTGTTTCTCAACAATAAATAGGCCCTCGAGCCTCATTGTAAGACAATTCAGAGGCATGTAGCCGCCACATCTCTTCTCAGAGATAAGCTACCATCGCCCTAGCTGGGTTATTTCCATCACTGTTTGTAACCATATTTCAGTATTCTACATTAATGAAGTAAAGTATTATTTCCGCTGCATATCTATGTTTATGGTTATCTCTGTTTTTATGGTTATCGCATCTCTGTGTTTATGGTTATCTCTGTAATCTATTGCGTTCCTGCTTAAATCCGGATCAGCATTTGAATTCCATGCTCAGTGCAAAAGTTGATGAAGTTTTTTTTAACATATTCTCCACCATTATCAGATCTTAGCTTAAGAATTTGATGTCCAGATTGTTTTTCAACAAAGGCCTTAAAGGCCAAGAACATGTTAAATACTTCACTCTTGAGTTTTAAGAAGTATACCCAAGTGCGTCTGGAGAAATCATCAATGAAAGTTAAGAAATACTTGTAGCCAGAGAAGGAAACAACTGGAAGTGGACCACATAAATCACTATGCACAAGCTGTAAAGGGGCTGAGGTGTGCCAAGAGGCACATTTTTCAAAACTGTCCTGATGATGTTTTTCGAGTACACATCCGGAACAAACACCATCTCTGCAAGATACCATTGGAAGACCTATCACCATATTTTCTTTACATAGATTCTGAAGAGAGCAATAGTTTAAGTGACCAAATTGCTCATGCCAAAGTTTTCTCACTTCATCATTATGAGCAACAAATACTGAGGGAAGATTTGATGACCCAAAGTTGTGAAACTTGTACAACCTTGTAGAATCATCAACAATGCCAGTAGCTAAAATCTGTCTAGGATCTATTAGGTCCTTAATTACAACATCGTGAGGTGAAAATTCAACGATTTTACCGTCACCTGAATGGGTTATCTGATATACAGATAGGAGGTTGCAGGATAAAGTTGGAACACATAATACATCATTAAACTGACCATTTTCTATATGAACAGTTCCAGTCCCTACAACACTAAGATATCTATCATCACCAACATACATATTTTTGGTGTTACAATCATTTAAAGAAGAAAACATGGCTTTGTTTCTGGCCATGTGATAAGAAGCTCCAGAATCAATGAGCCACTCATGAGAATGAGAAGAAGAAGATACATTTAGTGCATAGCCAGACCGAGATGCTTGACAACCACATGCAGAAAGTGCCATTCCTGAAGATGAAGTTGAAGTTGAAGAGTGCTCCAAATGGATGTTATGCTTCTTCATTTGTGCTTCCAAGGCTTCCATCTTCTTAAAGCATTTGGATTCTAAGTGGCCATCTCGATTAAAAAAGTTGCAATGTCTATTAGTCTTATTCCCTTTGTTTTTATTTGTGTTATCATTTTGTTGAAATGATTTTTCATTTTGAGGCTGAAATTTCTTAGGACCCTTGTTTGGTTTAGGACCATTCTTTTTAGGATACAACTTCTTAGGATTCTTTGGATTTGGTTGCTGCTGGGCGGCTAATGCTTTCTTAGAAGAGTTTCCAAGATTAAGAAGACCATGGTGTAAGAGTTTTTCTTGTTCTTTTATTAAAGAATCACAAAAAGAATCAAAGGAAGGGGACTTGTAGTCTTGTCCTTGAGAAATGAAGGCTTCTCTTGTAGAATGGAAGGTGGAAACAAACACAGAGTAGGCTGGTCCCAACTTAGTAAGAATGGAATATATAAGGTTACTATCTTCTTTATTAACCTTAACACCTTCCAAGAGAAGTCTAAGGGTCTTGAACTTGGACAAAAAATCTTCAATGCAAGAAAAATTATTGGGGTCCAATGTAAGCAACTCATTTTCAAGTTGATGGGCTCTAAGTTCATTTTTTATTCCAAAAACTTTAGTAATCTATTTCAATGCTTCATCAGGAGTATCAAGTTCTGAAATATGGAATCTAAGGTCTGGAGAAATAGACATCCCTATCAACCCACGTGCTTGATCTTGCCTATTTTCCCATTTAGCTGCCTTATCTTCATATTTCGGTTTGGTTTCTTGGCCTGTGGCTATTCTGTAGAGACCTTTACTTCTAAGTAAATCCACAATGTAGGACCACCATTGGAAGTAGTTGGTGTTGTCAAGAATAACTTGGCATGGACTTTCCATTTTAACAGAAAATGAAGCTATAGATGTTGAAACTAAGTGTTCCAATGGAAAGATCTTGAAAAATTAAGCTATTTAAAAAAAAAAACGTTCCGAGTGAAGAAGTTATGGCTTTTTGAAGAAAATTTGATGAAGTCGCCGACGAAGTGCGGGAATGTGCGGAAATGAAAAAATCCGCCCCCACAAAAAGGAGACTTGAACTCAAGACCTCTACTCTCATAAATTAGCTTTGGACCAAGTGAGCTATACAAAAAGTTTGAGAGAGAGAGAGAGGGGGGGGGGTTGAAGCTTTAGGTTGCGTGCTTTCTTTGAGAAAGCTTTTTTTCCCTACAAAACAAAAAACACAAAACCCAAAACGGACATACAAAAAAAAACAAACCTTATGGCTCGAAGTTAGCTTTAGCTGGAAACTAAATATTTTCCTCAATGTTTCTGATTTTACGAGATCACACTAAGGCGCAGCGGAAAAGAGAATATGCATGAGAAAAATCCTTCCTTTCTGTTTCTGGTTTGCCCAAATCACACAGAGTCGTGAGGCAAAGAGCATACGCAGAAATGAAAGGTATAGATCCGGTAATAATAAAGGCTAAATAAACCGAAACCGAAAAAAACAGAGAGAAAATAACTGTAAACTACAAATAAACACTGTATACCTCCAGATCTTAAAAATGACGCAGCTAGGCCTACCAGAAACCTTTTCGTGTGAAACGAAAGGGGTTCCTCACTAGAACAGATGCTCCCAACACAACAGAGCAGTCCTCTCGGCCCGAAAGCAGTCAGAAACAGTAGATCTAGGAAACGGTAGTCGGATGCAGTTCTACTGGCTTCATATTTGGATCACCAATGGACGCGGCCCTCAAATAGCCCTGATACCATGTAGGAATTTACAGGGTAAGTTCCTCAGACAGAACACCAAAGGACGCCGCTCACAAATAGATCACAGATCAATACACTAGTACTTTTGACGTGGTTAAAACCCTCAAAGAGGGAAACAGTCCACGGCCTGAGCCAACGCGGCCACTTCAGGCAATTTGTTAATAAAAGAATGAAAATTTACATAAGCTTCTCTCATGAACGGTTAACCTACAAATGACCCTCCATGCTCTTTAAATAGAGATCATGGACCAATCAGGTGTTAAGCCACGGATCAAGTGTCGGTAATACCACAGAGAGAATGAACCGTTGGATCACTACATATCATGACCGTCAGATTGTAAGTTACAAAATGTACATAGTAAAGAAACACACTTTACCTAACTCTATACTAGACCAAGTTATACTTAACTATTTCCTATATGTCAGAATATCCTAACATAGGGCTTAGTGATTTTGCTTTGGATTGTGGTAAGTCCTAAGAGACTAGTCTCAGTTTAGGGCCTAGTGATTGGGGTTAGATTGTTGTAAATCATAAGAGACAAGGAGACATAAAATTCCTCACAGATTGTGATGGATTCCAAATGACATTCTAAGTTTGGTTCGGTTGTGATCAGAGCACCAATTTTTGTGTGATCATGGTTTGATGAGGATGGAGGTGGTTTAACCTTTGGATTCCCTTGGTTTTTCTTGGATTGATTGTTTTATGAGATCCCACATTCATGCTTGGAATATGGCACAAGGGTGACTGGATGAAAGAAACATTTGGTTCAACCATGTATACGGTCGGGTGGTATGTGAAAGTCCCTAACATGGTCAGATTTGCCTTTGACTAATAGGGTAATTTCTCTTACATTTTCACTGGTATATATGTGGATTTGATGGTTGTCATATCTCTGACATTTATATTGTTTTATGTTGGTTATAACCATGGTTAAATGACTAGTTCATGACATGGTTATTTCATGTATTTACTTGTAGTTGTTGAATGGATGGATGAAATACCCAATTGATGATATGATAGTTCAATGGAGAAGGAAGTGATCCTTTTGGTTATGTTTCATAAGGTATTTCAGTCATTTATTCTTTGTCTTGTATCCTAAACCTGTAGGTTGCATTGATGCCAATTGTTTGACAGAATGTCACTCATGGTTGGGGATGCTCAAGCCTAGTCCTGAGGTTAATTTTTTATTTATCAATAGTGTTATCATGTCTTTGATGGATTTCGAAAGTTGTATCAAGTTCTTGGAAAAGGCCAAGATTCTGGGCTAGAAACATGGCTCAACTCGCAGATTCATTGGCATAGGTGTGCGGAGAAAAGTCCACAGTCATTGGAACATAGGCCTATGAGAGTGAATTTTGGTTGTTGGTCACTGTGTTTCCTATAGCATGAGAGTGAATTTGAGTGAAAATGCCTAAAACATCAGTGGGACCCAGAGGCAAGATGTCTCAGTGGTTGTCATGTCTCTTGAGGGTGTTGTTGTTGATGTGGATGGGTTTGCTTGATATGTTCCATTGGTTCCATTTCCTTAAGGTCACCAAGGAAGTTGAATCCCTTATAGTATCCTCTCTCATCGTATGTCTTCCTCGGCTGGTACATTGCTTGGCTGGACCTGGTAGGAGGGAGCATTACAAATTTCTATTCAATTAGAAGTAAAACTATGCTTTGTATGTTCTTGAGGGTTCAACTTCTAGAAAGACATTTTGATTATATCCAAAATCAACACATTTCTACAAGTCTAAATACATTTAAAGATGCATTAGAAAATCATGTTTTATATAGGCACTTACGACATATGTAAATTAAATTCATTTTACGTCACATACATTGAACGAGGTAATAGAATGCATAAGAAACACCAATAGGTAAATAGTTGTATATATATATATCAATGTTTGGTTTTACAAAAAATTGTGCCCGAGACACATATGTCCACATGGACTGTCATATTAAAAAATATACACGCAGTCAAAATATGACTACATATAGCCTCCTACTATACTAGTCATGATTCTCAATATAGCAAGCATTTGCACAAGCCATCTTGCACAGAATTCAGCTGATATGACCAAGCACGCCAATAATATGATGCTATGATATTTTTATAGGCCATTTGGTCACATCTGGTCAATAGGCCTATAAATTAGACCAATCAACATCCATCAACACCATGTCATCATCCCTACACAAAGTCCCAAGCATGACTCTCTAAGCCCTAAGGTTTTGACCTTGACTACTTCCTTCTAGTGCTTTTAAGGCACAATCCACCCTGGCCCTTTAGGGACTTGCATTTAACAACATGTTTCTCATGACTACACCCAGTCTGATCAAAGCAGGTTGGCCCTTAGTCGAGGTGTGTTGATTCTAGAAGCTTCTAAGAGTCGTTACAACCATTTACCTTGGGTAAGAACTTCGAATCCTATCTCATCCCACCTTGAAGTTTTCACCACTCATCCCTTGAGTTCATCCTCCCATCAAGAGTGGATCTCAAGCTAATATTGGTAAATGGATAAGAATTCCTAAAATACCATCGTCTCCTATATATTTATTGTCATCCACAAGTTACAGGTTGGCTATTGGAGACTAATCATACCCTTATGTTGCTATTTTGATCATTAGCTAGTTATCATTTTGATGCCTTAGGGACACTTTGAGATGTACATTGTGACAAAGAAGGACAAGTGAACTAGAGGATCTCTACAAGATAAGCTTCCACATTTTGTTGTAAACTCTCTCCCATTCATATTAATACAAATAGAATACCCTTTTCCTATGTGTGTTATGTTATATTTATATAAATGTGTTTCAATGCTATGTTGATCCATTGAATAGAGTGATTGGATAATGCTACATAAACGTCTTATATCTTTGAATTTTTTTGTTTGTTTGTGCAGGTTATAGTTATAGGGATCAGAGCTACAATTGGAACTGACAAGCCAAGAGGAGAGAATAGCTTGCGATGGATCACCAGTAAGCATCTTATCATTCTCCAATTATTCTAAGAAAAAATGTATATTATTTGTTTTTTGTTGTTCTAAACCAAACCACTAGGTCTAGGGAAGATACTTGTGTTTGTAGTCGTAGATTACATATAACTACTCTCATGGGATCTAGTCAACTGTAGTCATGAATATTCATGGATCAACCTCTCCATGTGACACTCGACCTATGCAAGTGTCTCAGCCACATTGAGATCCTATAATACTTCTCATCCCCCTGCAGTAGCATGTACTCCTATTGGTTCCTGTTGAAGGTCTCCTGAACACAAAATATAGGAGTAACCCATAGGTCAAACAGGTCCAATGTCTGCATGTAAACATTGATATTTTAGTCTCGGATGCATAGAAAGTGCAAAAAATTATTGTCAGACTTAAAACTCAAAAAATGGTCAATTTTTTTTTACCTATTGCACCCCATCGCTCGCCACTAGGGAGCATGATCTTTGGGTCTCCATGGAAATCCATCCCTGCATATGGATAGTCTTCAACCATAATAAGTTTCATGCACAATGATTGGAAGAATACTAGTGTGAAGATCATAGATGACCGATCTATATATATGCACATGAGATCCACCCATCTTCTCATCAATAGGACTCTTGGATCTGTGGGCACGAGTGATATATGTTGTGGTCGGTGCAATGGAATCTACTCCAAGGAAATTGAAATCAAAATTGATCTGTACCCAAAGTTCTTCAACCATCCATCCTTTGCCTTGATAAGTTGTTCATTCATATTTACGAGTACTCCCTTGCTCCAGTTGAATAATTTCGACACTATGCACTCTAGAGCATATTTCATTTGGGACCTATTAGCCAAATACAAGGTAACACTGCTAGCTAATTTATAAATGACAGATAGGATCATCCTCAAAGTTAGATGAACCACATACTTTATCTTGATTTTTCCATCCTTGGTCAGTTGTGATCGAGGCTGACAATGTGTACTGATATAATACTTAATTATCTCTCCACTCTCTCCTCAAACCAAATAACGAGATGGGGGCACCTCTCCTTGATAAATGTTTTAGGAAATATATGTCTTCCACCTATATGGTAGGCATGTGTTCTCCAAGCTTGAAAGTTTGTGCCTGAACATCCCATACTCGAGCAAGCTATTCCAATAGATCCATCTGTTTCCTCATTCTAGGAAGCCAGAATAATTTCAAAAGCCTACAATCTCTCAATGCCTAGATATTGGATGGATTATTAGTTGCAATCATATATTATTCCTCATGTTATCTTTCTCACCATATCAGAGCTATTTTTTCCGATGGAAACCTACAACATGACAAGAAGAATCATTAGGATAAATCTCATGCAAAAGATTGAGAGAATTTTGAGTGGAAAAGGTAAAACAAATTTGTGAAATTTACCGAGTGCACCCTACCAAAGGGAGACAATGCATTGCAACACCCTTATAGTGTAAAATTTTCTTTCCTAGTGCACCTTTTGACATTGTTGGGGTGCATTAGGGCTTGGGAGAAAAATTGGAGCCCTAGGTAACCAAAAACTAGAAATAATTTGCATGAAATGTAAAACTGAAACTATAGAAAGCAAGAGAAAATTCAGATATCCTACCTGGAAGTGATGACACTCAAAATGATCCATCATATTGGCCATAATCAGTTGTAGAAGATCAAGGGAAAAAAGCACTCAGAGCTCACTCACCAAGAGGTAAAAATTAAATGGTAAAACTGAAGTACTTTTTTGCCTATTTATGGTCATGTTCATAATTATTTTATTAACATTTTAATATTTTGACGTAAATTGACCTAGTTTTACCATGCATCAGGTATAATTAATATTTTTGTGGTGACTAGAGTAGGTTAATATATCTTTGATGGATTTTATGATGTTTAAATCGAAACAAATCATTTTGATCAAAGAGAATATTTTAATCACTTTTTTTGAGCTTTATAAACTTACGAAAAAGGAACCCCCTAAAGTCCTCATTCAGCTCTTTTCAAACTCCCAAAATAAGAAAATATTGTCGAGCACTTGTCTTTTCGAACTTGTTAAAGTAAATGAAACTATGTCTACTCAGTATGAGTTTAAACCTTTTCCGAACTGAGATAGACTATTTACGAAAAATGAATAGCTTAGTTGAACGTGGCTAGGAGGTTTTCATGAGTATCATTTTCTACCTTTTTCGAACTCAAGAGACTATTTACGAAAAGGAACGATTGGAGTTTTATTTTTCACCTCTTTTTCAAACTTTCTAAACATGAAAAAGGAGCTAAGTTAGACCTTCGTTGGAGTCGTACAAACTTCAAACAACGATGGACCTGTCAAAAATGACGCAACCAAACAACTCGTTGTTAGGGTCCGTTAAAGATACTCTAAGGGATTCCTCCGAAGGATGAAATTACAAATCAAGCATATGTTATCCTCCCCAATATTGTTAAAAAATAGAGGTACTAACCAGAAATGGTTGGGGAAGTTGGGAAAACATGATACTCTACTTATTAATGGTTGCGATTCACTCTTTTACATGACAATCTTCCACTTCATCTTCGTGGCTATTGGGTTGGAAAATATGCTTATCTTTTCAGTTCATCACACCATATCAAATCCTCCTTTGGTTTTGTGTAAATGCTACCAATTCCATTCAATTTCACCGATATGTTCAAGAGAAGTCCTTTAGTTGATATCTGCTACGATACTCTAAAGCCTTCATTCTTGTTTGTCTTTCTTGAACTAGTTCCACATCAATACCATTCTGCTTCAAATCTTGATACCCATTTCATGTTGTTGATGGGGGATACATCAAGGCCCTCCTACGATGGGTCTCTTCATGTCGACATTAGCTCATTATCCAAGAAATTGACTTAGAAGCTCCCTTTGGTACATTGGACCTTGCACGCATCAATAGAAAGTTTCCTCACTCTTGGCGTCAGGTTTTCATCATTGGCCTTTGACCGATATATTTTGTGTGGTGTTTGAATTCAACTCATTAATTCACACCATATGGATTGTAACATTGTACCTTGAGATCCATTAATATCATTAGTGGTTTCTCTCATGTTTGTTAACATCTTACATCATTGGTCTATAATTAGATGGTGACTTCCACGTTCGACTCTAGCTCCTTTATTCGCATGGTTAGACTTGTACATTAGATGATTGAGTGAATGAGATAAAAGACCCAAGATATATTTCCATCCATCCGAGTTGAGATTTCATGATTAATGTGAGATTACAAAGCATGATGGCTATGTTCATACAACATAGTCATCTAATCATGAGTCCACACTTTGACATTAGTGGGCACGACTTCTTGAACATTGTACATGTAATGTTAGATTATGTGTTGAGGATGGATATGCCTCCCTTAGAAAATTTACCATAATGAAAATGTATTGTAACAAATAATGATCTCAACCAGTTGATCTTGATTCAAACGTGTCATAAGGTAAAACACTTTAGCCATCAGCTACCATTTTTGACTTTTCACTTTAGGGGGAAATCTCTTATAGGCGATTTTGTCACATCTAATCAATAGGCATGCAAACCATATCAATCCACATTTCTGAACATGTTTTTGTCATCCCTACACAAATCCAGAAAAATTACCATTCCAAGATGTTTGAGTTGTTGGGGGTGAAGCCATTCTAGAAATTTAGGAAAATTAAAAATATTTTTGAAGCTTCCTCTTCCAGAAGCTTCCTGGGGTTCTTTTAACCTTTTTCTTTGGATGAGAAGCTCGATTCCTATAAGATCTCATATTGGAGACTTCACCTATTATCAATTGAGTGGATCCTCCCATATTAACTAGATCTCAAGCTCGTTATGGTAAATAGTAAACTATCATCCCTCTCTTATAAATTTACCTTCATCTAGAACATCAGGGTTGGATTTCAGAGACTAATCATGCCCTCATGCTACTACCTTGAATATAAGAGAGTCATCATGTTCATGCATTATGGTGAAATTGAGGTGTGCTTTGTGAAAAGTAAGGACAAGTCAACTTGGGGAGATATCTACAAGATCAACTACTATTCTTAGTTGTAAACTCTCTCCTGTTTCTATTAATACAAAGGGTATCCTCTTTTCCTATATGTGTTATCTTACATGAACATTCATGTATTTCAATGCCTCGCTAATTCATTGAATAGAGCAATTCAACTATGTTACATATATGTTCTAGATCTTTGTCTTATTTTGGTTGTATGTGCAGCCACTAACTATAGCAATCGAAGCTATGACTAGAGTTTACAAGTGAGGATGAAAATATAGTTTGCGGTGGATTCCAAGAAAGCATATTTCCATTATTCAATATCTCTAAGGGAAACTCTATATTCTTTTCTTTATGTTGTTCTAGACCAGTCTACTAATTCTAGGGAAGATACTTTTGTCCACAATTGTAAATTCCACATAATAGAGACAACACCTATAAATAGAGTTAGAAAATTTCAAAAGATTTATTGAGGAGAATGATATGGTATATCTACAAACTACCAATGGATTGTTCACATGGAACAACAAATGTGGGGGGGGGGGAGGATAAAATATCATCCCATATTAATTGTTTCTTAACCTTAGAATTCCTTATCACAATTGGAAAAGAGGTACAATGGATATCCTTCCATCTATAGGTTCCAATCACTGGCCCATGTGCCTATCATGGTGAAATCTAGGCAAACCGCTGAAGAGACCGTTTAGGTTTGAAAAATTATTTCTCATCGACAACATTATTATTTAAAAAATCCAATTTTGGTGGAAAAATTCAAGATCTATATAGGGCTCTAAGATGAATGTCTTCCAATAAAAACTAAAGAAATAAACATCAATCTCAAAAATGCAACAAAGAGGAGTTCAACAATATCTTTCAAGCGAATCTCTAGGTACAAAAAGAAATGGAGTCTCTCTTGTAGGACATTATTACCAATGGAAAAACTAAGGACTCAAAGGACAAAGAATCCACCCTAATCACAAAGTTGGAGGAGCGATACAAGAAATAATAAATATACTAGAGATATACCTTTAGAATTAATTGTCTCAAAGAAGGAGAACAATGCACTTCCTTTTTCCATTGATTGACTATCCATCACAAATCCAACAACATAATCACTTCTCTTAGATTCGATAATAGAGACTGTATTAAAACCCAGGAGGAAATAGAGGACACCATGGTGAACTTCTATTCAAGTATGCTCATAGACATGCTTCCCTATCATCAAGTAGTTATTAATAATATCATGGACAACATCCCTAGGCTAATGAGAGAGGCTCACAATACAACTCTGATGATACATATTAGCAATGAATAAGTCCAAGAAGCACTTCACCAAATGGAAGATGCAAAATATCCTTGACCCGATGGCTTCACTGTATCCTTTTTCAAACATTTTTGGCACTTCCTCCTTATCAAGGTCCTTAAGATCATGGAAGAATCCCACTCTAGTAGAAGAATCCTCCCTATTCTCAATGCTACCTTTATATTGTTAGTGCCAAAGGAAGAGAATGTTGCCTCCATAGGTAATTTTCTCCCCATATCCCTTTGTAATTTTATATATAAAATCATTAGCAAGGTCATATCCAATCATATTAAACATATTATCCCCTTCCTCATAACGATTGTAAAAGCAAGATTTGTCAAAGGGTGCCAAATCCTATATGTCATTATCCTATCCCATGAAACAATGAATTCTCTAAATAATCACAAGAAGCCCTACATATTGTTAAAACTTGACTTCTCCAAATCCTTTAACAAATTAAATTGGTCATACATAGAAAGCCTTCTCTGCTCCTTTGGATTCTATGAGGAATAGATACATTGGATCATCTCCTTAATCTCTTCAGACTTATTCTCAATTCTTGTCTCTCGTTGTCCTTCAAACCTATTCACCCCCTCCCATGGAATCTAACAAAGAGACCCACTCTCTCCCTTCCTCTTTACCCTAATGGTGGAAGGTCTCAGATGATAGATGAAATCTTCCTACAACAAAGGTTTGTTGAAAAGGGTTGACCCTTCATTATGACTTCCCCCTAATGGATTGACAATTTGTGGGTGACACTTTTCTCATGAACCACCCTTCAGTAAAAGAAGAAGAAAAAATCAAAGATATGTTGGCATTATGATTCAAGTGTTGTCCTTGATGGCAACTCACTCAGAGGATGGTACAGGTGCTCAGAGGTTGGTACAGGTGATGGCAACTTAATCAGAAGACAGATCTTAGTACAGCATGCCAAGGAAGTTCATATACGCAAGTTCGTTAAGCCCAAGTCGCGTGTACACGCTAGTTGGATTCATAAAAAGCGCGTGTATGTGGAAAAGTATCTTTGGTCCATGGTGGTTAGTCCTTGGAAGTTGTGCCTATGATT
Source organism: Pinus tabuliformis (assembly GCA_031772625.1). Classification (NCBI taxonomy): domain Eukaryota; kingdom Viridiplantae; phylum Streptophyta; class Pinopsida; order Pinales; family Pinaceae; genus Pinus; species Pinus tabuliformis. The sequence continues at coordinate 254,353,758 of CM062818.1, read as the reverse complement.
TCGGACCATTGTGTCTCGACGGGCGTGTCGATCCCTAGTTTTGAAGTTGATGGTATTGTGTTACTATGGTTTTGGCTCTTGGTATTGAGCTAGGCCTAAGACTATATAAGGAGAAGAAGATCATTAGGCAAAATCATCTTTCGACAAGGCTTGAATATCTAAGAGAGAAAGAGATCTGATATGCAGGTTCTGGGTTGCTTGATCTAAGCCAAGGAGAGATCACATCGGTTGATGGAAGACTAGATCTAAGGATAGATCGGGATCTAATGGTTTGAAATGCACTATCATGATATGGTTGATTATGCGTATTTCTAGATCTGCATATTGTCGCAATATTATGTTCTGGGTCTAACTAATGTCTGGCACAGCTGCAAATTGAGAAAGTTTATTTTTAGATCTGTACGCAGGTTGGCTTCGGTAAAAGCGCGTGTATACGCGGGTTTTGCTCATTGAAGTAGCGTATATCTTTTGAAGCTTGATTTTGGGTTTACAGTAGGGTCTGACTGTTACTGCAGAGTTCTGTAGTCTGCTCTGTGTTCTGGTAACTGGTGATTGACAGGGTTCAGTGGTTCAGTGATTCAAAGTTTGGTTGTTTTATGCTTCAATGATCTGTTGTGGAAATTGAATGAATTGTGGTCTTCAGATTGTAATGTTGTGCTTCAGGAATATCCAAGTCTGAAAATGTATGAAAAGTGATACCTGAAAGAAAGAAGATTGTAGGTCAGCACCTACGTACTAGTATCTTGGCTAGTACAAGAGCAAAGGGGGTTGGAGCTCCCTTCCAAGGAAGTTTGGAGAACGAGAGAAGGTTGTAGCCTGCGTACTGGTATAAGGCTGCACCAGTACAAAAGATTGTAAACTGAAGTTTCATATTAAAGAAAGATAGAGACAACTTGCAGCAGGTGGTTTTTACCCACATTGGGTTTCCACCTTATATCTTGGTGTTCATGTGTGTGGCTTTTGATCTGTTCTGTTATACTGCACATGTTTACTGTTAATGTGGTGAATAATGTCCTGATGCACTTAACTGAAGAATAAGCTAACTAAATTGTGAGTTTTCTTCTTATACGCTGTTTTACTTAGTCACAGTAGCGTGTACACGCTGGTTCACTTAACTGAAGTAGCGTATATGTTTCTGAGCATTGAAAAGTTTGATTGATCTGATAATACTGATTCACCCCCCCTCTCAGTATTATTTCCAACAATTGGTATCAGAGCAGGTCCTTCAGAGAAGCTTGATCGCTTGAAGGTAGATCATTCATCATGAGCAACTACGAGAAAGAAGCATCAATCAGGCCACCGGTTTTTGATGGAACAAATTTCAATTATTGGAAGGTAAGAGTTACTGCATATCTTCAATCTCTTGGTACAGAAGTTTGGAACATTGTAGAAACAGGCTATGCTTTTCCTTCAGCTACTCCTACAGATCCAGCTGAGAAAAAGACATATGAAACAAATGCAAAAGCAGTCAGTACTCTATTAGGAAGTATATCCCAAACAGAATTCATGAAGGTCATGCACTTCAAATCAGCAAAAGAGATATGGGACAAAATGATCACTAGCTATGAAGGAGATGAACAGGTAAAGCAAGCTAAACTTCAAACTCTCAGGATTCAATATGAGACTCTCAAGATGTATAATGATGAAAGTGTGGCTAATTATTTTCTTCGGGTAGATGAGATTGTCAATTGTATGAAAAATTTGGGTGAAGAAGTAAAAGAGACTATAGTAGTTCAAAATATTCTAAGATCATTATCCCCCAAGTTTGAATCTAAAGTATCTGCAATAGAAGAAAAGGAAAATCTCAAAGTTCTCACTATGTCTCAGCTACATGGAATTCTAACTGCTTATGAAATGAGAAAGGGAGGTCCATCAGACAGAAGGGAAGCTGCTTTTAAGGCATCAGGAAAAGAAGATTACTATGAGGCAAGCCATGTTCCAGAAGAAGAGGAAGAAGAATCAAATTTTGTCAGAAATCTTCAAAGGGGTGCTGGAAGGTTCAGAGGTAAGCTACCTTTCAAATGCTTTGCTTGTGGAAGAGTAGGTCATTATGCTGCAAAATGTCCTAATAAGGATAAAGGAAAAGAACCTGCTAGATGGAATAAGAAACAAAGTGCAAATAAGAAAAGCTACTACACCCATGAAGATAGTGATGGCTTATCAAACAGTGATGAAGATGAACAAGGTAATAAATATAAGCTATTAATGGCATTTGAAGATGATGATTATGAGGATGCTGTAGATGTGGATAATCTCTATAATGAAATTACTAGACTCAAGAGATGCATAGAAGAAAAGAGTGTGATCATTGATACTTTGCAATTTCAAATTGATGAAAAGGAAAAACATCTTGAAAAACTAGAAAGTGAAATTGTTGGTCTCAGAAAAGAAATTGAGAAAACAAAAGCTATTAATCTTAAGTTTGTCAAAGGATCTGAAACTTTGGATGAGATTATCAATGTGCAGCGGTCTCCTCTAAACAAGACAGGTTTGGGCTATAATGGAGAAACCTCTCAAGCATCCACCTCAAAAAGTTATCTTGATGCAGCAAGAAGAAATGAGCAGAAGAACAATGAAGATAATCAGGTAAAGCAGGGACGAATTACAAACAGAAACTATCAGGGACAATCCTTCTTAAAGGTGAACAAAAGCTACAACCAACCACAGGTAAAATCTTCTCAGTTTGGCACAAGAATAGATGAAAATAGAAATTACAATCAGTTGGCTGGTAGATTCAATAACCGCAGAAGCTTCTTCAATGGACAATGCTTTTCTTGCCATAACTTTGGTCACAAAGCAGCTCAATGTGTTGCATATAAAACAATCATGACTAGGGAAGCTCAAAAACAAAGAAGTATGACAGGGATTACAAAGAGGACCTATAACAACTTTTCGGTTCTTGAAAATGAAGTTGAATGTTCTATTTGCAATAATTTTGGTCATAAAGAATCTGAATGCAGGAGCAGGTTTCAGGAGAAAAAGGAACAAGCCACGAGCACCAAAAAATGGAGAATAAAGGAACCTCAGACAAAAGATGTGGGATAGCTTTTTATGCAGAAGGACAGGAAAATCTATGGTACATTGACAGTGGATGTTCGAAACATATGACAGGTGATAAAGAAAAACTTGAATCTTATTCTACTTTAGAAAAGGGAAAGAAAGTTTCTTTTGGAAATGATACTCCTGCAACTATAAAAGGAAAAGGTATTGCTCCTTTGAAGGAAAAGGTCAAGGCTGGAAATGTTTTGTATGTTGATGGATTGAAGCATAATCTACTAAGTGTCAGCCAGATGTGTGATCAAAAAACCGAGGTTATTTTCAGATCGAATGGATGTCTTGTTCGTGATCTTGATACAGGTAAAACAGTTCTCAAAGGCAAAAGAACTCCAAATAATCTGTACATATTTGAAGAAGGACAACAACAATGCTATCTTAGCAAGGATGAAGAGCACTGGTTATGGCATCGAAGGTTGGGACATCTAAGCTTCTCACAAATAAGGAAAGCATGCAAATATCAGGCAGTTCGCGATCTTCCAGATATCAAAATTCCAGACAACACCATATGCAAATCTTGTCAGTTTGGAAAGCAAACCAGAACTAACTTTCCAGAGAAGGAAGGATCAGCTAGCTTGCCTCTTGAGCTAGTCCATACAGATGTATGTGGTCCATTTAGGAAAAGGACACCTCGAGGAGAAGAATATCTGATATTATTCATTGATGATTTCTCAAGGTTTGTTTGGTTAGGGCTTATGAAGCACAAAGATGAAGCATTCGAAAAATTCAAATCCTTCAAAGCATTGGCTGAAAATGAATCAGGACACAAAATTAAGTGCCTCAGATCTGACAGAGGTGGGGAGTTCACATCAAATGAATTTTTCGATTTCTGCGATGAACATGGGATAAGAAGAGAATTCTCTACAGCTAGAACTCCTCAGCAAAATGGGGTTGTGGAAAGAATGAACAGAACTATCCAACAAATGGCTCGTGCTATGCTCGATGAATCAGGTACTCCTGCAACCTTCTGGGGTGAAGCTGCACATGCTGCTGTTATCATTCTTAACAAAACAAATGTCCGAGTAAACAGCACTCAAACACCTCATGAGCTTTGGAGTGGTAAAACTCCTTCCGTGAAGCATTTCAAAATCTTTGGGAGCAAATGTTATATTAAGAATACTGATGAGCAACTTGGCAAACTTGAACCTAGAGCAGATGAGGGCATTCTTCTTGGTTATTCTCCACATAGCAAAGCATACAAGTGCTACAATAAAAGACTTGGCAGAATTTTTGACAGTATTGATATAGTGGTTGATGAGAAGGGATATATTCCTAGGCAAGTTCATCATGAAGACATTGAAGAAGATGAAGGCTACTCTCAAAGGCGAAATAATGAAGAAGAAGAACCTCAAGAAGAAGAAGAATCTCAAGAAGAACCAGAGGAGCAGACAAGAATAGAAGAGAAGACTCCATCCAGATATGTCCAAAAGAATCATCCAGAAACTCAGATTGTGGGGCAGAAAGAAGCAGGAGTACAAACAAGAAGGACACTTGCAGAAGCTTCAAGCTACTTGGCTCTACTCTCCTCCATTGAACCACAAAATGTGAAAGAAGCATGCAAAGATGAATGTTGGGTCAAAGCAATGGATGAAGAACTTGAGCAAATCGAAAAGAACAACACTTGGGAATTAGTTCCTAGACCAAAAGATAAGAATGTAATAGGAACAAAATGGGTCTTCAAGAATAAATTAAATGAAAATGGAGAAGTAATTAGAAACAAGGCCAGACTTGTTTGTAAAGGGTATGCACAGCAAGAAGGAATAGATTTTGAAGAGACCTTTGCTCCTGTGGCAAGACTAGAGGCCATCCGAATGTTCCTTGCTCTCTCAAGCTTTCAAAACTTCAAGGTATTTCAAATGGACGTGAAATCAGCCTTCCTGAATGGAGACTTAGAAGAAGAAGTATATATTGAGCAGCCAGATGGTTTCATTCTTGGGAATGATCCAAACCTTGTATGCAGATTGAAAAAGGCACTCTATGGGCTCAAACAAGCTCCAAGGGCTTGGTACTATCGGTTGGACAAATATCTTCACCAACAAGGCTTTTCAAAAGGATCAACAGATAGCAATCTCTATATAAAAGTTGAAAATAACAAATTGCTAATTCTTGTTGTTTATGTAGATGATATTATTTTTGGCAGCAATGAAGAGACTATGAGTCAAAACTTTGCCTTGGTTATGCAGAAAGAATTCGAAATGTCACTTCTTGGAGAATTGACATATTTTCTTGGATTGCAAATCCAACAAAATGAAGGAGGTATCTTCTTGTCTCAAACCAAATACCTCAAGCAGATCTTGAAGAAGTATGGCATGGAAGAGTCAAAGCCAGTATGTACACCCATGGTTACAGGATGCAGCCTCAGTACAAATGATGAATCAGCAGCAGTTCACCAACCCACTTATAGATCCATGATTGGGAGTTTGCTTTATTTGACAGGTACTCGACCAGATATTACACATGCAGTAGGAATGGTTGGAAGATTTCAAGCCAACCCAAAGGAAACTCATCTTCAGGCAGTCAAAAGAATCTTCAAATATCTTCAAGGGACCCAAAACTATGGCTTATGGTATCCTAGAAATACAGATCTCACTCTTCATGCTTACACAGATGCAGATTGGGCTGGAAGTGTGGATGATAGGAAAAGCACAAGTGGAGGTGCTTTCTTCATGGGTTCCAGATTAGTATCTTGGTTCAGCAAGAAACAAAGTTCGATTGCCTTATCTACAGCTGAAGCAGAATATGTGGCTGCAGCATCTTGTTGCACACAACTTCTTTGGATGATGCAGACCTTGCAGGACTTTCAAATCACTTGCACTCCACCTGTCTCTATCTTATGTGATAATACAAGTGCAATCAGCATTTCAAAGAATCCAGTCATGCACTCAAAGACCAAGCACATACCAATCAAGTACCATTTTCTTCGGGAACAAGTGCTTGAGCAGAAGGTCAAGTTGGAGTATGTTCCTTCTAAGGAGCAAGTTGCTGATATTCTCACAAAGCCACTGCCCAGGGAAACTTTTGAATATCTCAGACAAAAGCTGGGAGTAGTTGATGCTTCATCCTGTTGTTGAAGTTTGTTTGTTCTACAGAAAAGTTGGTATACGCAGGTTACGGAAGGGATATGCGCGTATATACGCGGATTCCTGCTGGGTAAGTCGCGTGTATGTTGGACGCTTGTTGCAGAAAGAATATCCGCGTACATACGCTGTTTTATACAGGAGAAATCGCGTATATGAAGTTCTGAACAGCAAGGGAAAACTCTGAAGTTCTGAACAGCAATGGGAATGTCAGAATTCTTCAGGCACAGTTTCAGGGAGTGCAACAGGCACAGGTTCAGGGGGAGCAGCTTAAAAGTCTCATAAAGCATTGTTGGCATTCAGATGTTTTGGTTGTTGGTTTCAGGAGAAGGAGCTCAGAAAGAAATCCTGGTTGCTGATCTAACAAGATGTTTATCAGATGCTGCTGGTGCCTTTCCTAAGTCTTGGTCTAGATCTGTTGTCTCTATGTCATGTATCTCTCTTGTCATATCTCTTTTATGATGTCAAGGTCATGTAACGGCCTATGTTGGTTTCCCCACTATGCCTGGGATGAATGCTGTAATATAATTGGTTGTTTCTGATATGTCCCCTCTTGGTAGGGAGTATGGATGTATGTATTGAGTCTTTTGGTGATAGGAAGGTCCCTTATGGTGTATAAGTCTTGGTTCTTGTTGAAGAACATCTTTTGCAGATCTGGCCTACTGTCAGGGGGAGCACGATTCAGCACAGCCAAGCAGAGGTATCAGCATGTCCTCAGGGGGAGCACAGCCCTTTGCCCTTGATGTCAAAGGGGGAGAGTGACTTGGTGTGGTGGTTGCCATCAAGTCCAAAGGGGGAGATTGTTGGCATTATGATTCAAGTGTTGTCCTTGATGGCAACTCACTCAGAGGATGGTACAGGTGCTCAGAGGTTGGTACAGGTGATGGCAACTTAATCAGAAGACAGATCTTAGTACAGCATGCCAAGGAAGTTCATATACGCAAGTTCGTTAAGCCCAAGTCGCGTGTACACGCTAGTTGGATTCATAAAAAGCGCGTGTATGTGGAAAAGTATCTTTGGTCCATGGTGGTTAGTCCTTGGAAGTTGTGCCTATGATTTCGGACCATTGTGTCTCGACGGGCGTGTCGATCCCTAGTTTTGAAGTTGATGGTATTGTGTTACTATGGTTTTGGCTCTTGGTATTGAGCTAGGCCTAAGACTATATAAGGAGAAGAAGATCATTAGGCAAAATCATCTTTCGACAAGGCTTGAATATCTAAGAGAGAAAGAGATCTGATATGCAGGTTCTGGGTTGCTTGATCTAAGCCAAGGAGAGATCACATCGGTTGATGGAAGACTAGATCTAAGGATAGATCGGGATCTAATGGTTTGAAATGCACTATCATGATATGGTTGATTATGCGTATTTCTAGATCTGCATATTGTCGCAATATTATGTTCTGGGTCTAACTAATGTCTGGCACAGCTGCAAATTGAGAAAGTTTATTTTTAGATCTGTACGCAGGTTGGCTTCGGTAAAAGCGCGTGTATACGCGGGTTTTGCTCATTGAAGTAGCGTATATCTTTTGAAGCTTGATTTTGGGTTTACAGTAGGGTCTGACTGTTACTGCAGAGTTCTGTAGTCTGCTCTGTGTTCTGGTAACTGGTGATTGACAGGGTTCAGTGGTTCAGTGATTCAAAGTTTGGTTGTTTTATGCTTCAATGATCTGTTGTGGAAATTGAATGAATTGTGGTCTTCAGATTGTAATGTTGTGCTTCAGGAATATCCAAGTCTGAAAATGTATGAAAAGTGATACCTGAAAGAAAGAAGATTGTAGGTCAGCACCTACGTACTAGTATCTTGGCTAGTACAAGAGCAAAGGGGGTTGGAGCTCCCTTCCAAGGAAGTTTGGAGAACGAGAGAAGGTTGTAGCCTTCTGCAGGTTGTAGCCTGCGTACTGGTATAAGGCTGCACCAGTACAAAAGATTGTAAACTGAAGTTTCATATTAAAGAAAGATAGAGACAACTTGCAGCAGGTGGTTTTCACCCACATTGGGTTTCCACCTTATATCTTGGTGTTCATGTGTGTGGCTTTTGATCTGTTCTGTTATACTGCACATGTTTACTGTTAATGTGGTGAATAATGTCCTGATGCACTTAACTGAAGAATAAGCTAACTAAATTGTGAGTTTTCTTCTTATACGCTGTTTTACTTAGTCACAGTAGCGTGTACACGCTGGTTCACTTAACTGAAGTAGCGTATATGTTTCTGAGCATTGAAAAGTTTGATTGATCTGATAATACTGATTCACCCCCCCTCTCAGTATTATTTCCAACGAGATATTCTTGAGATTTTCTCTAATTCAACGAGCATTACCATAAACAAGGAAAATTCATTGATCTTCTTCTTCAACACCCCACTAATAACCTAGAGAAACATCTCTGAAATCCTAGGATTCTTGGCTTCAACTCTCCTATCCAAGTGCCTAGAAGGTCCTTTTATTAACTGTGTTATCAAACACTCATCATGTTATTATCTCCTTGACAAACTAAACCATTTCCTTGATATTTGGACATTTCACTCCCAAAACATAGCTATAAAACTTATCCTCCTTAAATTTGTTCTCTAATCCCTACCATATAACCTTTTCTCTATGCCAGTTGTTCCAAAATGTGTCTTGAAAAACATTAAATATATCAAAGGAGAATTTTTGTGGGCAGTCAATAGCCTTAAGAAAAAATGACCCCTGGTCAAATGGGACACTATATGCCTCATAAAGGAAGAAGGACGTCTAGGTCTACGTGACGCTGAACTTATCAACAAAATCTTGGCAGGTAAAATATGGTGGAGATGGGTCAATTACTCCACAAATCCATGGGATCATCTATGGCACAAGAAATATTATAGTGACAAAAATAAATGTTCCATATGTCATCCACACAGCAAGGCTCACTAATATGGAACATGGAAAGCTCCCACAAAGAATTCATCCAAACACATTGCTTTTGGGAATAAGAAATAGTCAATCTGCCATATTTTGGGATGATTCTTACCAATGAATCTCAAACCTAACGTCTATCTTCCATATCCCCTCAATTAAAGGAAATGCTCAACTTGAAGGAAAAACCCAAGTCAATCATTACTAGGAGGGAGATACCAACTCTACCAGGAAATGGATACACCTAAGTAGTTGATAAGCAAATGGTCGACATGAAGACTCTCATCCCTTTGATATTGAGCTCATCATACAATAAATCAAAAGAATAGTGGGATCAGACACCCTCATATGGTGATATAGGCTAATACGATCCTTCTCCTTCAAGGAAGATTACATTCTATCCAGAGAAACTCCCCCACTAATCTTGATCTTGTTTCGAAGGAACTATGGACATCAGGTTTAGTGCCTAACGTCACCACATTCTTATGGTTGGTAGTTAGATAAAGAATCCTCACGTATGTGAACCTCGTCAAAAGGGGTTTCATATGTCCATAATGGTGTTTCTTTTTCAAACAACATCCTAACACCATTGATCACCTATTGGTATTTTACAGGTTATTTTGTCACATCCATCAAATGGTATGAAAATCGGATCAATAAACATCCATTGACACTTTGCATTCATCCCCTACAAATCCAAGAGCATCCTCTATTCAAAACACCTGAGAATTATGGGTTAAATGGCTCAAAATCCTAATTTTTAGGACCATCACACTTTCCCTTCATGCAACCTGCACTATTATAGGTTGTACACTGAGAAACTACATTAACGAGCACATGTTTCCTTTGTTATAGATGTCATCGCCTCTACAATTTGGTAAAAATTAAAACTATTTTGAATCTTGTCTTTCCAAAATATTCTCGAGTGGTTTTAACCATTTACTATTAAATTATATCTTGAACTCCTAAAATTTATGTCTTATCTCTTATCCCTAATGCTTATCCTCCCTCATATTTGGATCTAAACCTTGGATTGGTAAATCCCAAACCACTCCATTTACCCTATAAATTTACTACCTCCCATGGGGTCTAATTTGGCTTTTGGAGACTCTTAGTTATGCCCTCATGTTGTTGTTTTGTTCCTAAGGATCCATTATCCATCCATGCACTTGAGTTGTGATTGAAGGCTTGCTTTGTGACAAAGGAAGGACAATATGTTTGGGATACATCTATAAGGTCAAGATCGGTAAACAATTGTAATTTCTCGTACTTTCATTGATACAAAAAAGTACTTTGTTTCGTATACTTATGTCTTATTGATGCATATGTATTACAATTCCTTCATGGCTCATTGCTTAGAGATGTTAGTATATGTTATTTGTATGTTGTAGTTCTCTTGCTTGTTTTAGTTGTTCTTTAGGTTTCATTTATAATATTTGGAGTTGGAGATAAAGTTTACAAAAAGGAAGAAGAGGAGTACGTATGTTGGATTCCATGTAGGTCTTTCCTCAATTTTCTAATTTATCTAAGGAAAGCACGAGTATTTTTGTTTATGTTATTTCTAGATCAAGCCACTAGATCTAGGGAGTTAGCTTGTGTTAGCAGAAGAAAATTATTCGTCAAACATGGGCACCTATGAGCTAGGTAGTAATATCTGGATTACAATCTCAATTGGATTGAATAAACATGTTATAGATCAACGAGATGTCATTCAATCACTCAAAACATGACCCAAAGACTAGGTTCCAGATGCATATACTCAACAAACTTTGGAAATTAACCCCTAGGATTCTAGTTAGGGCCATCTGGAATGAGCATAATCAATGCATATTCAATGATAAAGATAAATATCTACATAAAATTTGGCTTCTACTTAAAAATAAAATCGAAGAAACAATGTTCCTATCTAATTGAAATGTAAAGGATCTCACTTCTCTCCTTGAAGAAAGGTCAATCTTTAGCTGGTAAAATTTCTCCCACCCTCCTATCACTATGGTACCCCCTTGCCCACCTACTTTTCTATCTATCTCTAACTATTGGACTCCTCCTTCAGACCAACACTTCAAACAAAATTTCAGTGGAACATCAAAATGAAACCCAAGGGATGCAGGATTTGGGGATGAAATTCATAACTACAAATGCGAAATCATAAAAATTTATTGTGGATACATGGAACATGAAAGAAATAATGTTGTTGACATCAAACATATAATTCAAGGAATCCTACTAGCCCAACACAAAATTTTCCTCCCACTCATTGTTGAAGGGGATTCACAATTGATAATCCATATGACTAATAAACTTCACTCCAACTCCTCCCCTTCCAAATTCTCCATTGGTTGGAGATTGGAACTCCTCTCTCGACATATAGCTCAAATCCTAATCCTTAAGGAAGTTATCATATTCTCCCATGTCAGGCGAAAGGCCAACTCCCTATATGACTTTCTATCCAACTAAGAGATTAAGGAATGTATGCCAGTTGGGGAAGATCCTTACAATTCCCCCCCCATTCCTCAAATTTGGTTTCTCGGTGTCATGAATTGGCTAAATCGGATCTCAGGCCTCTAGATCTAGGTGTTGGATGACATACCCTCCACAGTGCTCGCTGAGTGCAACTTGTGTTTCAAGGTAGCTCTTCTTCTATTATTCATATCTCTTTGTTCTTAGCTCCCTTAATGGTTTTCTCTATTTCACTGCCATGTAACTTGTAGGTGTACCTATGATTTATCCTTTGTGGGTAGAGGTTTACTCATGCTTTAGTAAACTATTCTCTCAACCCCAGGTCCATGATCATGGCTAGTTTTTGTTGAGCTACAACTATTAGATGATTCTAACTTTCGTATCATAATTGTAATACAATGGCTTTTTACTTTTAAAAAAGGTAATTACAATAAATTTCATTAACAAGATGACCATTTCTCAATTCACTTTAGTATTTCTATTTTCCTATTAAAAAAAATGTTAATATCATTTTTTATAAACTAATCCATTTTTATTTGTTGAAAAATGTAGCAAGAAATTATCAATTTGATTTTGTCTTGATTGAATCGAGAAAAATCAATTTTCCATATTAGTAGAAAACTTGGATGACGTTAACTTGTGTGACATGGCTTGTGTCACCCATCTGACTAAGTAAATTTTAGTTGTGGAGGAGTTAGATTTTAGTTCTGCATGTGCGATTGCTAATTTACAGCAATCAAGGTTAGTTATCTCAAGTTGTTTTCAGTTAATCTAGTTCCAACTTTTGGAGGAACTAGTGGAATATTAGTTAAGCAGTGCGACTTCAGTCAAAATCAATGATCATCCAGTTAACTAATAAATTAGCCCAATATAGCTAGTGCATGTAGAGAATTCGAGTTTCACATTTGAGGTGGAGATTACAAGGTAGTGTAGGATCGGTTGTAGACTAGCCTTGAGTGTACATGTGTTGCATGCGGTGATATGATCAACCTAAGTAATTGAACAATTTAGTTAGAGGAATTTCCTAAATAATAGGGGGCTAATTCCTCAAGGAATGACCCAAGGAAATAGGATCTCAAACTGAGGAAAAATTTGACTAAGCCTGGGTTAGAGGCCTTCAGTGAGTAGATAGATAGGCTGTGCACTTGCATAGTAAGCTCAATTGATTAAGCAATTGTAATACATCTCTATTCATTTGATAAATGCAAGAAGGCATTGGGGTTTTTAGCATATTTCTTTCCCTAGATAAAAATCCTTATCACATGTGTGTTATTTCTTCTTGCATGTCTCATATTTTTGTTCTAAATGGTGAATTCATGTCCGCAAAATAATAGAGTAAGTTTGTGTGTTTTAATTTTGATTAAAACTTCATGAAAAATTACAAATCTACAAGTTAATTTCTACATTATAATTCAAATTATACACACATAATAATTTTAATTTTAATTTTAATAATTTCTAACTCATTTAAAAACAAATTTCAACATTATTATTCAAATTATACATACTTAATAATTTAAAGTTTACAATTTTAATAATTTATAACTCATTTGCAAACAAAATAATTAGGGAAAAAAATACTTAAAAATACAAAGCATCACACACATAGAAACATTTAGAATACACTAATACGATTATGCTTGTATTCAATGAGTTACACTCATGTTCGACCATATTGAACTTTGAAGTATCAATGTAGGGAAAGTCGTTGTAATAATTTATTCAAAACTGCGTGGATGCATTTGGGGCTTTGAAGCGAACCTTTCCTTACTGGGGAAACCCTTAGCTACGATGTTTGTGAAATACAATTTAACGCTAAACATATTCGTAGGTGCATTTGTATTATAGAATTTTTTTTTTTTCCTTTTAAATAAAGTAGATATTGTTTATGGTAAAGTAAATTTGATTGGATGAAAGAAGTAAAGTTGTTAAGTGTATCTTGGTAATTTCTAGCACATGTTTGACTTAATATTAATTTTCATGGATTATATATAGTAAGGTTGTTTTCCATTGTAATGTAATTGAGTTGAGTGAAGGGTTCACTTGAATATGCAAGGATGTTGGTCTCGGCTTGGTTGCTTTTAAACCATAAGATAATAATAAATTTATTGTTGGATGGTTTTTCCATAATCAAGAATTTTTTGGAGTAAATCATCATATAATTGGTTTATGTGTATTACTGTTATGTATAATTTTTATGCCAACATTGGAAAGGTTTATTGAAGATGTTACACATATGATTAGATTTAATAGAAATGAATATTATTTGTTGTAACCATTGAAGGAAAAGTTTTGATTAAAATTTTTAAGTTACTTGCATTTTATCAATGGGAATATGTGATTATTTACATTATTTAGAGCTTTTTATAATCATGTATCTAACTTCCAACTGTAAAATTTAAATTCTTGTCAACATTTTCCTTGTTACACCCATACTCATTTATATGGAAGATAGAGCGTCATATTTTTTATTATGAATATTACATGTATGTTTAAGATTTAATTAAAAAACAATACTCTTGGTAGTCGCCATTCAAAGAAAGGCTGTGATTATTTTTTTTAACTTACTTGCATTTTATGAATTGATATGATTAATTACTGCCATTATTCAAAGTTGTTTTATCCACATAAGTGATTTCCAACCATATGATTTGAATTACTTCAAACCCTATTGCCCTAGTGAGTTTTATTCCTTGCATCAGTGTCCTAACTCTATAAGTCTTCATAAATATTTAATAAAAAATAATATTATTGGTCATGAACACTTAAACAAAGGTTGTTATCAAATTTTTCAAGTTGCATTTTATAAATGGGGATTATTTATTATATGCATTTTTCAAAGATTTTTTTGCCACATAGGTGATTTCCAGCCATAATATTTGAATTATTTCCAACCCGATTGCTATAATTGTTTTTCTTACTTGGTGTGCTAACTATATAGGTGTTCATCAGTCATTTAACTTATATGGTTGGACTAGATATAATTATTTCTATCGTATTATTTTATCCATAGCAAGTGGTATCAGAGACAAACGGATTATCGCTTGTAAAAGGAGGTGATGGCTACAAAATTTGAAAAAATATATGTTGGAGCTAAAACTCACATAGGGAAGTTGAATTGAGATTTTACCCACATACATGGAGACATCCAAGGTCAAATGTAGGCACAATTACATGTATATGGGTGTATGACTATAAGACCTTCTTATACATGCATATCCCTCCGTGTAAATAAAAACATGATACCAAGTCAAATTTAAAGGGAGAATGTTATGGTAAACTTCACTTGTGAAAGACTCAAAGTTGTTAGGTCAATAAAAGTGGTCTCAGGAACATTGTTTTGGTAGGAAATGATATTATAGGCTTATATTACCTGTCAATAAATCTTTAAAAGTCTTAGGATTACTTGGGCCAAACAAGTTGTTGGCCCACTTGATTTCGTTTAAGTCCAGGAATGACTTGACTCTTTTCTTCCAATTGAAATTTTCCAAAATAGATCATGATGTATCGTTTATGTGTATTATCCCTATATATAGTTTTTATCTTTATTTTTTTTGTTATTTTTATTTCTAAAATCTAGATCACTTGAATAACTGCTGAAGTTGATGAATATCTAGGAATAATTCAAATTAACCATCTTATTAGATTGGAATTTCATCTGAAACCATCTATGTTACATTTAACTCATAGACATAATAATATTTGGGCCAAATAATTAGGATTACCGTATCAACCAGTGAATTTAGTAACTAGATGGACATTGTAGATAAAAACATGAGCATGTTGTACAAATCCATAGTTACAAGTAGCTAAGAATTGTCCTAGATGGCTACTTCATTACATAGTTAATGGGCAGAGTGTTTTAAGGATTGAGCGAAATGGTTGTAAAATAGGGTATAAACTTAAAATAAAAGGGAAAAAATTATGAAAATCAATTGAGTTTTTTTATTTTTTTGTTCTTCCTGACCTAAAATTCCTATAAAATATGGAACAGAAATTCCCAAATACACGTTCTTATAAAGTAAATATTAGTACTATGACTCTTTTTACATTTTTTTCAAGCTTTTCCTATGATAAATTTCAAATTTATAAATAAAGTAGTTCTATATAATATGAAACATATAATCAAAATATAATACTTAAATCTTCTCCATTTAATTTTTCAAAATTTTCCCATATTTGTACAACTTTCATGGTCACATTTTTCATAAATTATTTTTTTGATTCTTCACAATGTTTTTTTTTATGAGAATTATCTTTACATAATTGTATATTTTGAAAATATTTTAGAATGCTTTTCTTGCGCCGATTCATATTTTGAGAATATTTTGAAATTAACAAATAGGTAAGAGATCCTATCTAACTGCTTCGATACCATCACTAATTTTTGGATCAAGATCTTGATGTAATAACATCATCGCTTAGAAAAATTATTCTTCCTTAAACAAAGGATGGCATGTAAATTTCTAAGGAGTAGTACAGTTCCCCCATATTTGTAAATTTCAATCATGAGACAAGCGTCGTGAATCCAAATTAACCTAGGGCTTATAGGTTACTAGGTTGGTTGATGAGCTGGGCTAATTGGACCTTTCCAAATGTAAATAGTCATAGTCGAGTCATAGAGAGTTAGAGTAGGGAAATATGTAATCATTCTAGTTATGCTTATGTGTGCTTATGGGATAGTTGCAAACTTAGTTTGGTGAGGCAAATTCTAGAGCTAGCCAGGTGTGGTCATTCCAAATCCTTTGTTGGAAAATCGACCTCTCATTGTTTGCCAATATATGTTGTAGTATACCTAGGGGGATATTATGGGGTAAAAAGGGAAGTACCCAAGGGAATAAGGTAATAATGTGATGGGACATATTTAATAAATAAGTTCGTTAACCCACATTATGCAAGAGGCCATAAGTAGTTAGGGAATAATTTTATAAGCCCATTGTGATGGATGTATGGTATTTAGAGACGCATGGTAATTATCCATGGTATTTTATGTGTGAAGCCTATATAAAGGTTAGAGATTCTTCATTGCGAGATGGAAAGGATTATTGTGTTGACAACATATGCCTTGTGGAGTGATCTCCTTCCTTAAGGAGTACTTGTATGGTGTTACCCTACCTCAATGGTTTTGATTAAGAAAACCTAAATCTTTTGCGTTATTTGGAGTATATTCAGTAAGTTTTACATACTATAGATGTTTGGTTGATGAGTTGGGCCAATTGGGCCTTTCCAAATGTAAATAGTCATACTCTAGTCATCGGGGACTTGGAATAGGGACATATATAATCATTCTAGTTATGCTTATGTGTCCTTATGGGGTAGCTACAAGCTTAGTTTGGTGAGGAAGATTCTAGAGCTAGCCAGGTGTGGTCATTCGAGAGGCTTTGTTGGCAAAGAGGCCTCTCACTCTTTGTCAAGATATGTCTCATTATATGTGTGTGTGTGTGTGTTTTGTAATTAGTGGGGGTTGGTCGAGAGGAGAAAAAGGAGGAGTCTTTGAATGAAGCCAGGAGGGATCAAGTAGTAAACCCTTGTGACTCACCTTATAAATATGTTAATATATGTTTAATGAAATTTGAACCATTTATTCATAATTGGTGTTACATTATTCTATCCACATAGACCTAGATTGACTCGTAAATGGTGGATGGACACTATGTCATTTCCTTATGGATGTTTAAATCCTTTCTTTTATTTAATGGTGGAATGATTTTATTCGTGTGATTTAGTCATAAGAGACATCTATGTAGATCCTCCCTACATATGTTTCATTAGTGATCAAAATGTGATTTTTATTGATTATCACCTGTGTTGATTGCCCTTTCTTAGGGTGTTTTAACTCCAGTATCAGAAGGTGCATTGGTGACATTTCTAGAAATAGTTATTATCATTGTTTGAGTGGAGGGGAGCATAGCATTCTGAGGTCTACAATAAATTGAAATAGTTAATGTATATGACTGGGCTATAGAACAAGAAAGCGAACATAAAACTAGTAGCTCAAATACAATGACGTAAAGGTGACGATGTGTGATGGGGGTAGAAAGGACCAGACTAAGTTTTAGGCTTCAAAATAATGAAAAGGCATGCCATATGGATGAACCTGTGAATTTGGAGTGAAACCTAGCCTACCTTGTTTGATATTTTACTTCAGTCAATGTAGTGGGGATAAGGAGCACACCAACCCCCAACCAATCATGATCAAATCAAAACTCTATGTTTCAAGTGGGTGTGCATCATTATTCATAAGATCATTTGAGCCAATGAGGGTGGATATGGTTGCCATAGGACGTTGAATAGAAATCATGGTCGTGAAATAAACTTCCATGTTAGGAGGTGTACTTGGTTTCCAACTTGAGAGAGAGGAGATTCAGTTCAAGCCTTTAACTTTAGGAATAACGACTTGAAATGAGTACTAAGGATTCCCCTAGGAGTTAAGAATCTAGTGTGATATTAACAAATTATAATCCAAAAGGGTTTAGAATAGATACAGTCTTGGATAGAGTAGATACAACAGGAACTCGTAAGATCTATTAGCCAAATGAGTGCAGATGAAAATACGGGCCCAAATCAATATTATGTAATTCATGTAAGAGAATTTTAGGTCTAGGAGGGGGTTAGATAAAGTGTGAGTCAAAAAAAATGGGGGAAGCCAATTAAAGTTTGTATCAAAGTGGTATTAGAGGTACTTCTCCTCTAGAACCTTTCAAACCTCCTATGCTCTTCTTGGTTGTTGCTCCCACTGTTCACCTCTTAAGAGCTTTTCTTGCTTTCTCTAACTCCTCTTTGGAGAGTTC
The DNA here is from genome assembly GCA_031772625.1 of Pinus tabuliformis. Lineage (NCBI taxonomy): Eukaryota > Viridiplantae > Streptophyta > Pinopsida > Pinales > Pinaceae > Pinus > Pinus tabuliformis. Next base: position 254,335,496 of record CM062818.1, on the reverse strand, counting down.
TGACATCCTCCTCTCCTCTCCAACCTCAGCTAGAATATCACTTTCTTTATGCAACCTCTTTTTTGTAGGTCTTTTTCCACACTCCTCTACATTTTGTTGCTACCTACTACAACTCCAATGAGAGTTACTAGTTAAGGTCCTTCTAATGCTAAGATATCTGTATCTTAGATCGCTTCACACTTTGCACTTGGTTGGGATTTCTTCCTTTTCTCCTAGATCTCCTCCTCGCTCGAACTTTCTCCTCTCTATTGATTTTGATTATGTTTCTTTAATATTGAAAACTTTTCTTTGCTATTTCTTCCATCAATTGTCCTAAGTTAAAATCTTCTCTCCTTCAATAATTTCCCAGTATCCTCCACGAGTAGTCTCTTTTATTTTTTCCATTGTTTGTTTCAATTCCTCTTTAATCAGTTTCTAAAGACCAAATAATTTAAAATGACATTCACTTAACTGCATTAGGTTTTCCAAATATAAATCACTACAAACTTTGAGAATCACTTCAACAAGTAGATCTTGCTCTGACTTCCTTTTCAAAAGAACACAACCATGCTTTGATACCACTTTGAAGATATGCTAACAAGAACAAGTCAACTTGGCACATTTTTTATAATCTAATGGAGGCCAACAAGAATCCAGAATGAAGAGACAACCAAAAATTTATCATAAAGAAAAACAAGACATCATTGTCTCATTTATGAGGATAGTTATGAAGAAGGGTATATATAAGTACATCAAGGAAGAGTAGACCGAAGCATTTCCATGAGCAACAATGAGAAGATTTATGGAAAGTGGGAAGTTGTTCTATGGAACAAAAATAAAGTTTTCAATAATAGCTAGGGAGTTGTAGGAGATGAAAAAATATTTTAAGTAGGAACGCATGTGCATGATAAGACAAAAAACTATGCAATTTCCAAGGAAAGACGAAGAGAAGAAATTATTTTCTATAATATGTTTGTTGTGTGCGGAGGTGTAACTAGAATTGAAAATTCTATAAATGATAACAAACGACCTTCCATAAAACTTGCAAAAGAATGGATATGGAAACAATGTACCTTAGAGATTAGTGAAGGAAAGTTGGAGAGAACTCTTGTGACCCTTACATAAAATATTTTTTAGGTAAACAAGGGATGGAGAGAGTGTAAAATTACAACATGCAAAAAAAAATTGTCATTAAGTGTATAGAAAATAATTACTTGGGAAGGTAGAAAAGTTTAAAATACACATGAGGACATCTTGAATGCAATCAACATTTGGAAAGGTTAAAGAGTTCAATGGAATTTCTTTTAGTAACGAGACAACATGCAAGGGACTGGTTTAATGCTTACATACCAAGCAAGGGGATGGCTACTTTTGGAGGTCAAAGCGCTCCACTTAAATCAATGAAAGTATGGATAATAGAAGTAGAAAAGGATTTATGTATGGTAAATTTTTCAATTCAACGAGTCAATATGATGGGGATTGATGTACAAGACCACATAAGATGGAGACAAAAAATGATAAAAATGGTAGAAGCATGAGACATAGTAGAAAATAGAGAATTCATGGAGCAAGGTTTTAGATATTTAGAAGCCTTAGAGGAACCTTGGTGCATGCCTATTTTTTCTTGTGAGGAAGTAAAGTACCTAGTTCAAAGAGGTTTCAGTAAAAAACAAGCAAAGCTAGGGAAAATAAAGTTAAGGACAAAGATCCCTAGGTGGATGAGAAGGATGATCCACAATAGTGGTATAGTAAGTAACATTGAAAGTTTAAAAAAAAACTACTGTACAAAGGAAAATGCATACATGGGATACTGGAATACTAAGGCAATGATACATCCGTACATGTTAAAAACAACCACATTTTTTATGGGGCCCATGAGGAAAAATTAATTCGAGACATATGACCACGAGATCATATATTTTTTCACTTATCAAGAATGATGCAGGAGCATCATCCCCTAAAAAAATAATTCTTCCTTAGACTCAAAGGATGGCATCTAAGTTCCCAAGAGGTAGTACATTTCCACCATTCTTGTATATTTTAACGATGAGACAAGTTTCTTGATTCCAGGTTAATTTGTGGCTTACAGATTGTTGTTTTGGTTGATGAGTTGGGCTAGCTGGGACTTTATAAATGTAATTATTCATATTTGAGTAGTTAGGGAGCTAGAATAGGGAAAAATACAATCATTCTAGTTATTCTTATGTGTCATTATGGGACAACTATAAACATAGTTTAGTGAGGTAGATTCTAGAGCTGATAAGGTGTCGTATTTTGGGAGTCTTTGCTAGCAAACCTACTTCTCACTGCTTTTCAAGGTATGTCCCATAATTGTTTTTCTTGAATGGAGCCGAGGGGGATCAGGTAGTAAGCCATTATGACTTCCCCTGTAAATATGTTCTTTTGTGTTTAATGAAATCTGAACCATTTACCTATCATTGGTGTTTCATTATTCTCTTTGCATAGACTTAAGTTGAGTTGTAAGTGGTGGATGCAAACTCTTTGATTTCTTTGTGGATGTTTAAATCCTTAATTTTTATTTAATCATGGAATGGTTTTCATGGTGTGAGTTAGTTGTAAGTGAGATCCACGCAGATCCTCTCTACATAAGTTTTATCAGTGATTGAAATATGAGATTTATTCATTACTATCTGTGTAAATCTCCCTATCTAAGGGTGTTTTAGTTCGAATATCAAAAGGTGCATTTGGGGCATATCTAGAAAGAATTATTGTTATTGTTTCAGTGAATGGGAGCCTAGTGTTGTTAGTCCCAAGATAACTTGAAATGATGAATGCATAATTCCTATCTATAGGAAAAGAGAATGAGTGTATAACTTATTTCTCAAGTATGAGGGCATAAAGATGACGAAGTGCAAAATGCATCAAAGGAACCAAACAAAGTTTCAAGCTTCAAAACAAGGAAGAGGTGTGAGATAGGATTGAACCTAAAAATTTGGAGTGAGACCCATCCTAGGTTAGTCGATATTTTACTTCAGTGAGCATAGTTAGGATAAGAAGCACCCCAAATGACCACCAATCTTGATGAATTAGAAACTCCAAGTTTCGAGAGTAGGTGAAAATCATTATTCATGAGACCATTTGAGCAAATGAAGGTGGATCTATTCATTGTAAGATGACGAATAGAAATCATGGCCATGAAATAAAAGTCTATGTCGGGAGGTTCACTTGGCCGTTGAGTTGAAAGAGAGGATATTTGGTTGAAGCCTTTAACTTTTGGAATAAGGAGTTGAAATGAGTATGGAGCAGTCACCTAGGATTTAAGACTAGTTGGATATTGATGTGTTATAATCCAAAGGGGCCAAGAATAGATTTCATCGACAAAGAATATAGAAATGGGATCAAATATATCTATTAGCCAAAACAGTGCGAATGTAGAGATGGGTCGAGAGCACTATTTTGTAGTTCATGTAGGATAATTTTGGGGCCAAGCGGGAATTATACAATGCTTGGGTTGAAAAAATGAGGGTAGCCAATTAACACTCCATGAAAGTTGTATTGTAGGTCCTTCTCCTATGGATCCTTTCGAACCTCCTATGTTCTTCTTAGATGTTTCTCCCACTACTCACCACTTGAGAACTTTTCTTGTTCTCTCTGACTCCTCTTTAGGTCCTTCTCTTGTCCTCCTCTTCTCTCCAACCTTAGTTGAAATATATCTTTCTTTAGGTAGCTTATTTGTTGCAGGTCCTTTGCCACACTCCTTTACCTTTTTCAGCTACCTACTACAAGTCCAATGATTGGTTATTAGATAAGATACTTCTACTTCTAAGATATTTATATCAAAAATCTCTTCATGCTCTTCACTTGTTTGGGATTTATTCCTTTTCTCCCACCTCTTCTCCTTGTTGGAACTTCCTCGTCTATGATTGTTTTGAGCTTGGTTATCTAATATTGAACAATATTCTATGTTATTTCTACCATTAGTTGTCCTTAGTTTAAATATTTTTTCCTTAAGGAATTTCCTAGTCTCCTCCACAAGCATTCTCTTTTACATTCTCCCCTACTAGTTACAATTCCTCTTTAATCTGTTCCTAAAGCCTGCATAATTGAAAATGAGATACACTTACATGCAATAGGTTTTCGAAATCAGAATCACTGCAAACTCTAAGCATCACTTCAATCAGAAAATATCGCTCTAACTTCCTTTTCCAAAGAACACAACCATAATGTGGTACCACTTTGAAGAGAAGCTAACAACAAGAAATTTACCCAACATATTTTGGCTAATCCAAGGTAGGCTAATAGGGATCTAGAATGAGGAGACAACTAAGATCTTGTCCTAAAGAAGAAGGATACATCATTGTCTCATGCAAACAAGAAAAGCTAAAGGTTGATTTATGAGGATAGTTATGAAGAACGGTATATTGAAGGAATTTAAGGAAGAGTATACCAAAGCATTGCCTTGAACAATAATGGGGAGATTTATGCATAGTAGGAAATTGTTCTATGGAACAAGAATAAAGGCTTCAAGCATAACTAGGGAGTTGCATGGAATGAGAAAATGGTTCAAGGATGAGCCAATATGCATGACAAGGCAGACACTACGTAATTTCCAATGAATGTAGGCTTTAACCCCATACAAAAATTACCTGCATACGAATTCTAGAAATAGAAAATAAACTATGGCGAGATCATAAAACATAAAACAGATAAACATAAAGATTTTCCCCTGAATCCCAAAACCGAGGCTACCAGATTAATTTTTAATTATATTCATTTCAATGTTGCAATATAGATATATACATGTCGAAGCATACATAAACCCCAATCCATTAACCCTGCATTAGAACATAACCATAGTACCCTTCACTGGATCTACAAAATACCATGGATAGAAAACCATCATGCACAAAACCATAGGGAAGGTTCCCCCACCTAATATAGGGTCCAAAAATATTTCTCGGGGCACTGCCCCAGACCCCGTGTAGGGGGGGCACCACCCGTTACTTACCCCATGACAAGGGGGGCATACGCCCCCCATGTGACCCCCTAGCAGCACCTAACACAACGTACAGGGGGGCTGTGCGTGGGGTAGTTATGGAAAGAATATAACACAACCCAAAATTCTCCCACTTGTTGTTTTCTTTCCACAGGGGGCCACATGAGAGCTTAGACATTGATCCAACCCTACAAAGGCCATTGTTTCACTACACCAAGACAACATCCCAGTGCTCAGAGACTTTGTCAATGCATCTGTAGTATTCTTCAAAGTGTCCACCTTTACCAGCAATACCTTTGTGTCATCAACTATATCCCTCACAAAGTGATACAGAACAAATATGTTCTTTGCATTTGAATGATAAACAAGGTTCTTTGGTAAGAAATTAGCACTTTGGTTATCATAGTCTATCCATATAGCTCGTTGTATTAAACCCATACTTGAACACAACCTCTAAAACCAAACTGCTTCCTTGCTTGCATGAGTGGCTACCATGTATTCTGCCTCTGTAGTTGAAAGTGCCACTATAGACTGTCTCTTACTCATCCAACCCACTGCACCTCCAAATAGGTTAAATACATACCCACTTATAGATCTTCTCTGATCCAAATCTCCAGCCCAGTTTGCATCATCTATGGTTGAGTAAGGTTGACTGTGGTTGACCACAATTGACTATGGTTGACCAAAGTTCAATATGGTTGGCCAAGGTTGTCTAAGGATGACTATGAGTGAAGTAGTTTGACTCTCATTGTTTATGGTAAACATATGGTTAATTAAAGTTGACCATCATTAACTATTTAAACATTGACTGTAAAGGTTCCAAAGGTTAACTGTGTTTGACTATATCATCATGGTTACTCTTGAGATGTGTATATGGTTAATTATAGGCATGTTAAACATAATGCCTATCATTAATCATGTTGAACAAGTTGTTTTTATTTATTATGTTTTACCAAGTCAATCATAATTATAAAACTTTAATATCTAGATTAATATATTAGTAATATGTTAATTTATAGATTAATGAATCAATATATAATTATTAATATATTATTGTAAATTTGTTAAAATTTAAATAAAATTATCAAATTATTAAAAGTATTAATAAAAAAATTTAACTCTAATGTAAATATTAATCTTATTTTAAACCATATTAATATTAATATTATTGAAAAAATTTAAATATTAACATGAGGTAGCATCAAAATTAAAATGAATATTAAAATGTTCTTGAAGCATTATTCCAAAATATTAAAAAGTTCCTGAAGCGTTATTCCAAAATAGATACGCCCTATTAGTGTAAATGCGTAAATGCAACATGTAAGAAAATCTTTAAATAAACATAATATACAGTCGAATATTGAGTTTTGTCAGGAAAATAAATGAATATTTCATATGGTTATTTAATCACTTTAACCTAAACCTAATATATTGGGTCGGAAGCACAACCTGACATTGAATTACGGAAAAATTTAGGGGCTAATATTAATAGGTAGATTAATTTTCTACATTTTTTCTAAAAACAATATTCGCCCATTTTCATTTTTCCTTAATACGATTCACCCAAATTTTATAGTATAAAATTATTTTCCCAAAAAAATTTCCAATATTTTACAAAGACTATATAAAATCATTATAAATTTGAATATTCTTACCAAAAATGTCACCAAACATTTTGTAATTTTCATATTAGGGACTAGTAACACTGGCCAAGCCTTCTAAACTTTAAGATAAATTTATATCCTTAAAATTTTCACTGAAATTCCAATGTGCTTATATAAGACAAAATACATCAGTCCTCTTCTCTAAGTGGCCAAACTATTTTATCATGGAAAATGAACATACGAAATTGATAAAAAGAGAAAAAGATTTCCATCAAGTGCAAATCTGAGGAATTAACAACTGTATAAGAAAAATGTAAAAATGGGTTTATCACTTCAGAAGTTCCTTAAATATTTCTATTGGGTTTTAACATAATTTATGGTTGCAAATTAATTTCATTGGTTGAGGGAATTTGTTGATCAAATCTTTTAGCTAAACCTCTTTCCTTCACAAACAAAATATCCATCAACTTCTCTGCATTGGAAAAATAATTTAAGTGTCATGCAGGTGAACACAAAAGCGGTGAGTACACCGATAAATGTCATGCATTTTTCCCAATATACATTGTCAAGCTTATTGAACTGACTACAACAACCATTCCACATTTCCTTTATTTTTCGATAAAAGTCTCTAAGTGAAATCAATAATTTAAACATGATTTTTTTCATTAGATGAAAACAAAGCCATTTTTTACAATCTCCATGAAGACAGGAAAGAACCATGTTTTCTTTATTTGATCCTATTCGATTAAAGAAAAATCTCAAAAGATACATTATTAAAAAAAAAAAAAAAAAACTTGTGGGTGGATATGGAAGGAGAATTAGCGGCAATATGACAAATGAATGGAAAACAGAGCACGCAACTACAAGTTACCATGAAGGGAGTTATGATCAACCATCCATTGAGAGCTCACAGAAAGAGACAGTGGGCACACATCTCCCGATTAATCACATTCGTTTGCAAACAAATAGAAAAAATAGATGTTACTTTGATACATTTTTAATAACGTCCAATATTAGAGAGCATTTAAGTTGCACGAAATCTATCATTTACAATAAGATATCACATGAGTTAATGGTGGACTATCAGGCCAATATGCAAAAGAACATTAAAAGCATGTCGCTTTTTAATAATTGAGTATTCAAATTTCATTTGATTATTAGAGATTTTCTTTTGAATACGATACTCTATCTTCATTCACATTCACATACATTCACATAGGGTGCCTTTACATGGCCTTAACATTTTTCTTCTTTCTCTTGCTTCAAATTTCATCGAGATAACTGCACATAACGTAACATGTTTACATATGTTAGTTGTAAATACATCAAGAATTGGCTCCAAGTAGTTGCTAAGAGATTAGTATTAGATCAATTACATTAGCTCTTTTGGCCAAAAAAAAAAAAAATGGTCAATTTACACTTCACAATAGAAAGTTTCATCGTGTCACTTAAAGAACTTTAATAAACTATCACCACACTCAAGTTCAGAGAAAGCCTTCAAATACGATAACTAAAATATTTTTTACAAACCCAAAAGAATCAGACCTACCCAATATAATGGGAACATCGATATATCTATATGCTTCATCCACACCATATGTAATACATGTAATACTTGCACATCTCATCGATGTTCCCTCCATGAATCATGGAACAATGAATCAAATCAGCAATGCATGCAAAAATACACTTTACTAGAGCTATATGGCCTTCCAAAACAACTACACACTTATGCAAATCATCAATGTTTCCTGTATGCATCATGTAGTAGTTAATGAAATCATCAATTCATGCAAAAATACACTTTATTAAAGTTAAATGGTTTTCCAAAACCACTACCTACTTATGAAAACCATGGTATTCAAAGGAAAATATATTGTTGGGATGGAAGTTCCTTTTCCAGAGAAATTGAAATGCCTCTTATACCCAGCTAGGATGGATAAACACATTCAATTCAAGTTTATCCAAAAATACAGAGTGGTTGAGCAATAGACAAAAATAAAAATCCATGTTGGTTGAACGATACATAGTGGTAAAGAAACATTGATTAATGAAATGGTTTATTGTTACCATATGAGCTTTGTATTTCTCCATATTTCCTTTTGCAATCATCTTCTTCTTAAACACCCATTCATTGCCAATGGGTTTCCTTCCAACTGAAAACTCCACTAGATCCCAAGCCTCATTTTTGTGCAAAGATGCCATTTCATCAACCATGGCCTCTTTCCAGAGTTTTCCATCCTCTAAATCTAATGATTCTCTCACGGTTCTGGGATCATCATTAGTAATAGATAAAGAAAATTTTGAATAGGAAGCAAATGGACTATATCTTTATGGCTACCTTCTTTCTTGAACTGATATCCTCATAGCTAAAGTTTGTGGCTCTTCATCTTCTGATTCCTCTTCTATTGTAGAATCTGATTCTTCCTCCTTTAGCTCGAATTCTATCTTCTCAGGTTCCTTTGGAAGGACTTCATGTTTAATAACATATTTCACCTATCTAAACACCACATCTTGGTTGTACACAACCTTCCTTGTTTCTGGGTTCCAAAGCTTATAACCATCTAAAGCATCCTTATACCCAATAAAGATGCACTTTTTAGATTTACTATCCAACTTTGTTATTTTCTCCTTTGGAACATGTACATATGCATCACATCCAAATACCCTCAGATGTGAATGAGAATGTTTCTTACTAGTCCATACCTCTTGTGGAGTCTTATCCTCCAACATTGAAGAAGGTGATCTGTTGACCAGGTAACATGTACTCGCCACCGCCTCTACCCAGAATTCTTGTCCTAACCCGACACCACTAAGCATGCTTCTTTCCCTTTCCATCAACGTCTTGTTCATTCTTTCTACAACTCCATTTTCTAAGGTGTGTATGGAACAGTGGCCTATCATGCTATACCTCAATTCTTACAGAACTCTACAAATTCCTTCTTGCAAAACTCTCTACCATTATCTGCTCTCAGCACCTTTATCTTCTTCTCTGTCTGGTTTTCTAACAGATCCTTAAATTATTTAAACCTGTCAAAGACTTCAGATTTCTTGCTGAGGAAATATATCCATGTATTCCTTGAGAAGTGATTTATAAATGATAGATAGTACACAAACTTTCCTAGTGATGGAACTGACACAGGTTGAAACACATCAATGTCCAGAAGCTCTAATATATGTTTCACCCACTTACCACTAGAGGGGAAAGTCACCTGATTCTACTTCCCATATACATAATTTTCACAGAAATCAAAATCTAGAGAGAAATTATACATACCTTCTACCATACCATTACCATGAAGTATTTGAAGGCCCTTCTCTCCAATACATCCAATCCTTTGATGCCATAGCATGGTCTTTTCTCCAGAGACCACTAGATGTTTTGCTCCACTTTCAAGAACCACATAACTGTTGCACCCATCAATAACAGTGCTAACATGAAGCTTTTACAGATTTCTAATTCAAACTTCCTGCATCAATACCAGTGATCCACGAATCATCTTGCACGTATCTTTCTTGAAAATAGTTTTTACACTTGCATCATCCTACTTGCTTACAGAAATTAAATTTCTAGCCAATGCAGGAATATGAATAACACTCAAAAATGTTCTAATCCTTCCACCTTGAAACTTCAACTTGACTTTTCCATGTCCGATGATTCTAGCCTTCTTGTCATCCCCTAAGAAGACATCACCACCATCATATTTCTCATACTCGCATAACCACTCAGTATGGGGAGTGAAGTGAAAGGATGCACCTGAGTCAATGAACCATGCCTCATAATCTACATGTGTACTTGAAGAAGAAGTCAAGTACACATCCCCACCTTCATCTGAGGTGGTTTTCGCCAATGCAGAAGGAACATCATCAGATCCCTCTCCTTTCTCAAGAGCTTTAGATTTACAGTTCCTTTTGAAGTTCTCTTCCTTTCCACATTTCCCGCACACCTTTACAGGTTTTCATGGAGATTTGGATCTCCATCTAGATTTATATCTCCCACTTGAGGACTTATTTTTATTTATGTTCAAGTATTATCTTCGTATAGACAAGGCATCTCCATTCTGACCCTCCATATTTTTCCATCTCATCTACTCCGATAGCAAGGATGAGACTACTTCATCAAACTATAAGGTAGTTGCATTGCTACCTATTGCAACAACTAGACTATCCCACGAATCTGGTAGAAAAAACAACAAACCAAACCAGTACACTTATCTTCATCTAAATTTTAATATCAACAGATAATAACTAGCATTCTATAGTTAATTAACATTCAGATGCTCTATCATCAAGTCTCCATCTTCCATCCTTAGGTTATACAACTTTTTATGTAGGAACAATTTATTGACTAGAGACTTAGATTGGTACAGAGTCCCTAACTTGTCACACAAAACCTTCGCCAAAGCTTCCCCTAATACACTCATAAATATTGAATCTGAGACACACAATCATATTGTTCTCTTTGCCTTTCGATGTAACTTCGCCCAGTCCTCAGTTGACATTGTTTTCGGTTTAGTACTTGGATCTACTGGAATCCAGTGATCTTTATCCGTGAGCATATCCTCCATCTTTAGTTTTGACAATTCAAAACTCTGACCATTAAATTTCTCGATTTCTATCTATCCACTGCTTTCATCTTCTTTCACCACAAGAATCGATCCCATAGATCTCCCACTGAACATCGTCTACCACAGGCCCAAGCAAGAAAAACATCAGCAACAAAGGCGTCCCCTTGAAACCAAAACAACTCTGATACCAAATGTAGGTTTTAACCCTGTACAAAAATTACCTGCATATGAATTTTAAAAACCGAAATTAAGCAATGGCAAGAGAATAAAACATAAAGCAGATATACACAAATATTCTCCCGTGGATTCCAAAACCAGGACTACCACATTGATTTTTCATTATATTCCATTCAATGTTGCAATACATATATATACATGTTGTGTTAGGCCCCTATACTACTAGTGTAACCCCTTATTGTTATTAGTACAACCCACTAATGGACTAGTAAGAAACATTCAAAGGATGACATGTAAACTACCAAAGGATAGTACATTTTCCCATATTTGTAAATTTTAATGATGAGATAAGTCTCCGGATTCCATATTAATTAGTTTGGGCTTATAGGTTGGTTTAGTTGATGAGGTGGGCCAATTGGGACTTTTCAAATGTAACTATTCATAGTCCAGTAGTTAGAGAATTAGAATAAAGACACATGTAATCATTCGAGTCATGTTTATGTTTCATCATGGGACTGCTGCAAACCTAGTTTGGTGAGGCATATTCTAGAGATCCCAAGGTGTGGTCATTTAGGAGTCTTTGCTGGCAAAGTGACCTCTCATTGTTTGTCGAGAGATGTCCCATTGGATATATATCTATGTGTTCTGTAATTAGCGGGGGTTGGTCGAGAGGAGAAAACAGAAGAGTGCTTGAACAGAGCTGGGAGGGCTCAAGTAGTAAACCATTGTGACTTCCCCTATGAATATGTTCTTCTGTGTTTAATGAAATTCAAATCGTTTAGCTATCGATGTCATTTCATTATTTTGTCCACGTGGACTTGGGTTGACTCGTAAATGATGGATGCAACCTTTGATTTCGTTGTGGATGTTTAGATCATTTCTTTTATTTAATGGCAGAATGGTGGTATTTTTGTGACTTAGTCGTAACAGAGAGCCACATGGACTATAGTGGCATATTGATGAATTATAATCCAAAGGGGTCAAGAATAGACATCATGGACAAAGAAGATAGAGACGCAGATCCCAAAATCTATTAGTCGAATGACCACAGATGCAGAGACGAGCCCAGAGCGCTATTGCGTTTTTCGTGCAGAGGAATTTTAGTTCCAGGCTGGGATTAGATAAAGTGTGGGTTAAAAGAATTGAGGGAAGTCAATTAAGATTGTGTCAGCACCACTCGAAAATGTGCGGAGCGCATTCTATAGAATACTAGGATACTCACGGTTAACGCACTTATGATGGAACAAAGCAACACATTAACAATGACTGCGAAGCCTACGTTGAAATACACCAAAATCATTTTTGCTCCATAGTTAACCGTCGTCGATCTTTTATGATTCTCCATTGAAGGGATGATGGGAGTAGATAATTGCAACTTTCTGATGTCCGAACAATTTCCTGTTGTGAATTGAGGATGGCAAAGCAAGATTCCTTCACATTTTGCTGGGATGAGTTGACGCCAATTGCAAGATGATTGTGAATGAAGAGAAAATGTCGCATGGATACACAAATGGGGATGAAATTAAGTGTAGATCGTGTGGTGGGATGATTCGTCGGGTAAAGAGTCATTGATAGGAGACCCTTGGGACTATGAGGGGAGATCTGTGATGAACTAGTGTGTTGATTCTTTTCCACTGGGTTCCTATCTTATACTCTGACATGTTTATGTGATTATCTATTTTTATTGGTTTAATTATACCAAATTAGAACATTAATCATTTAATAAAAGAAAAGAAGAAACTAATTAGAACATTAATCATTGAATAAAAGAAAAAAGAAAAAAAAACTAATTAAGTATGTGAAGTTAATTTATTTTATGAAATAACATATTTAAAATATTTATTTTTTAAATTAAATAATGAAATAATTAGCTTAAAAGTTATATAATTGTAATTTTACTTTTAATATTAATATATTGATCAAAAAATAATTATAATTATATTATGTTATATTTATGAAATAAAATATCCCTTGTGATAAAGTAAAAAAAAATTGACTTGCAAAATTGAATATTTGGAAACAAACAATTTTTTTGTGAGGTTGTGTAAGGGAAAATTCATGCTTTATTAATTAAGTATTTATGCTAAAACAAGATATGATGAAAATATATAATTATATATTATTTTATTAATATGTATCTTTTTGTTAACTACCCCAAGCAGAGTTATTGATATGTATTTTAAAATGTGTGATATTTTTTTCATGATGAGAAAAAATTATATCTTATTAAATTTAACTTATTTTAGTTGGTGATGATAATCTGTAATTTTTAATTTATTAAATTAAAGAGTTATATGATATTAGTAAATGTGGTTGATATATATAAATCAAAAACATTTTGATAAGTTGATTGGGATATAAAAGGTAGAAAATGATGTTGATCCACATATATCAATAACATTTACTAATGTGGTTGTGCGAGTTGATGATCAACATGTGTGGGATGAAATTCTTGACCATGGTTGACAATGGTTAAATAGGGTTGATGACTTTGATCATGGTTTACGAAGTTGATGAACGTTCACTCAGTTTGACCATGGTCAATCATTGATGTAACAATATATTAATGTTAGACCAATTTAGCAATGTTACATTAATCTTGACCACTCTTGACTGAGGTTGAGCATGTTTGACCATTTGGCTCAGTTAGTTTGACCATGGTCAATCATTGATGTAACAATATATTAATGTTACATCAATTTAGCCATGTTACATTAACCTTGACCACGGTTTATTGAGGTTGAGCATGTTTGACCATTCTAACCATGGTTGACCATGGTTTGCTATGTTGAGTATGGGTTGACTATCATTAACTATGGTTGATTATGGCAAACCAAAAATGAACATAGTTTGTCATGGCTTATCATCGTTGACCATTATTGACAATGGTTATGATGGCTAGCTAAAGCTAATGGTTGACCATGTTAACCATATTCATCTACGACCGATAACAATTGACCATGGTCAACTATAGTAAAACATAGTGACCATAGCTAACTATGATCACCTTATATAACCAGTCTTATTATTATTATTATTAGCCAACCTTATTCTATAACCCTATTCCTATTATTATTATTATTATTATTATTATTATTATTATTATTATTAAACATTATTCACAAATCCTAATGTTAATATTAATACTACAAATATTAATATTATTAATATTAATACTGATACTAATACTAATATTACTAATAATATATTCAACTATATAATAATAATAATATAGTGAACCTTAATATAAATATTATTATTGTTATTAATAATACTATTAATAATCAGCCTTATTAATATTAATAATATTATTATTATTATTATTATTATTAAACATTTTTACATATTTACTATGATTAACCAAGGTTCAAAATAATTGAATATGGTCGAATTACATTGTCTAACGATGATTATAAAGGGACAAGGTTGACTATTGTTCACTATGGCAGACATAGGTTTGATCGAAGTTAGATCATATTAAACTATTAATAATATATTAAATCATATAATAATAAGAAAATATTCACCCATAAGGGGCAATTTAATTGGAAATCATCGTATTACAAAGTATCGTGTAAACTTTGAAATTCAATGTTCAAATCCCAAGTGGTTCAAACCAATAAAAAAATAATAATAAAGTAATCAACCTTAATATTAATATTATTATTAAATATTAAACATTTATTACAAACCCTAACATTATCATTATTAAGAGTTGTGAATAAGGTCGGTAAACCCTATAATATTATTATTATAGGGTTGACCAAGAACGATAATGGTTGATCATATAATAATATATGCAATCGATGTTTGACCTTAGTTAACTAAATTTGTTAATGTTTGACTCTAGACAATTACAATTAACTATAATTGAATTTGGTTAATACATTGACCCGTAATATTATTATTATTATTAGTCAAATTTATTAATATTATATTCCACCATATTGCAATGAATAATAATAATAATAATAATAATAATAATAATAATAATAATAATAATAATAATAATAATAATAATAATAATAATAATAATTATTATTATTATTATTATTATTATTATTATTATTATTATTATTAATTATTATTAAACATTTTTAAATGATTATTGTGATTGACAAAGCATGACCAATGTTTGACTTTGGTCAACCATGGTTGACTATAATTGAATATGGTCGAGTTATGTTGACTGAGAACAAGCAGGAGTGGACAAGGTTGACTATTATTAAATATGGTAAACATAAAGTTGACCAAGTTTTATCATAATCAACTATTTAAATATTGACTATAACAGGTGACTTTATTTGACTATGTTTGACTGATGTGGTTGAATATGCTTGATTATTAATATTAATTAATAATATTAACAAGTACATATGTTTGACCAAAGTTGAAGAGTGTTCACTGTCAAACATAGTCAAATATAGTCAAACATAGTCAACCAAATTGTCAAACATAGTCAAATAGATTAGTAAATGTAGTTGACTACTTTTGTAATGCCGTAATGCAATGTTGGATAAATTGCAATGTAATATAATATTTCGACAATGATTGTCACATTGCAACAATGTTTGTCACAATGTAATAGTGAATAGATTTATGTACAATTTCAATGTCACGACATGTTTGATTCTTAATATTAATCAACAATATTAATGGATGATTATGTTTAACTAAAGTTGAAGAGTGTTCACTCTCAAACATAGTCAAATATGATTGAACATAGTCAAACACATTAGTAAACGTGGTTGACTAGTTTTGTAATGTTGAATTGCAACATTGGATATATTTATGTATCATTATAACATCACATTATTATTGTTATTAGTCAACATTATTAATGTTAATATTGTTATTATTAAACATTTTTAAATATTGATTGCGATAGAGCAAGGAAGACCACATTTGATCAAAGTTGACAATGTTTGACTTTGGGCAACCATAGTTGACTATAATTGAATATGGTTGACTTGCATTGCTTGAGCACGACTATGAGTGAAAAAAGTTGACTATTGTTAAATATTGTAAACATAGGGTTGACCAAGTTTGATCATGCTCAACTATTTAAGCAATGCCTATAAAGGTTGATTTTGTTTGACTATGTTGACTAATGTGGTTGACTATGTTTGACTATCAATATTAATCAATAATAATAATAATTGGTGATTAAGTTTAACTGAAGTTGAAGAGTGTTGACTGTCAAACATAGTCAACCAAATTACTAACCCAATGTGTTTTAAACTATATTAATATTAATATCATTAATCAATTTTAAGCATCGCCTATGGGTGACCATGGTTTAACTTTGTCATCATGTTCATTCTACGCATGTCAAACCAAATGTTTATGGTTAATTATAGGCATGTTGAACATAATGTTGATTCTTAATCATGGTTGAACATGATGCTAAGGTTTGGATTAATATGTAAAACATTTTTAATAAAAGCTTACTGAAACTTTATTAATATTATTAAATATTTTTAAGCCTTAACTATGGTTGAGTAAGGTTGACTATGGTTTACCGCAATTGACTATGGTTGACCATAGTTGAATATTATTGGCCAAGGTTGTCTAAGGATGACTATGAGTGAACGAGTTTGACTATCATTGGTTATGGTAAACATATTGTTAATTAAAGTTGACCATCATTGACTATTTAAACATTGACTGTAAAGGTTCCAAAGGTTAACTATGTTTGACTATGTCATCATGATTACTCTTGATATGTGTATATGGTTAATTATAGGCATGTTAAACACAATGCCTATCATTAATCATGTTGAACAAAATGTTTGTATTGATTATGTTTGACCAAATCAATCATGATTATGAAATGTTCATATCTAGATTAATATATTAGTAATATATTAATTTATAGATTAATATATCAATATATAATTATTAACATGTTATTATAAATTTATTAAAATTTAAGTAAGCTTATCAAATTATTAAAAGTATTAATAAAATTATTTAACTCTAATATAAATATTAATCTTATTTTAAACTATATTAATGTTAATATTATTAAACAATTTTAATATTAATATTATGGAACATTTTTAATATTGGCAACAGGTAACCATAAACAACATCAAAATTAAAATGAAGGTTAAAAAATTCCTAAAGCGTTATTCCAAAATATTAAAAAAATCCGAAGAGTTTTTCCAAAATAGATAGTGTAAATACGTAAATGCAATATGTAGAAAATGTTTAAATAAACATATTTTACACACGAATATTGAGTTTTTTTCAGGAAAATGAATGAATATTGCATACGGTCACTTAATCACTTTAACTTAAACCTAATATATTGAGCTGGAATTGCGCTGGAAGCATACTGTGACATTCAGAGAAAATGAAAATTTTAGGTGTTAATATTCACAGGTAGGTTATTTTTTCACTTGGTTTCTCAAAACAATATTTACCAATTTTCATTTTTCCTTGATATAATTCACCCAAATTTTATAGTATAAAATTATTTTCCTAAAAAAATTACTAAAATTTTATAAAGGCTATTTAAAATCATTATAAATTTGAATATTTTTACAAAAAATGTAACCCAACATTTTATAATTTGCATATTAGGGACTAGTATGATTCACCAAAATTTTACAAAGGCTATCTAAAATCATTATAAATTTCAATATTTTTACTAAAAATCTAACCAAACATTTTATAATTTGTATATTAGGGACTAGTAAGATTCGCCCAAATTTTACAAAGGCTATATAAAATCATTATAAATTTGAATTTTTTACCAAAAATGGCACCAAATTGCTTATTAAGATTAGTAAGATTCGCCAAGGCTTCTGCTTATGTAAGACAAAATACATCCATCATCTTCTCTGACCCACCAAACTGTTTCATCATTGAAAATGAACGTACTAATTTGATAAGAACGGAAAAATATTTCCATGAGGTGCAAATCTGTGAGGAATTAACTACTGTATAAGAAAAATGTAAAATTGGGTTTATCATTTGAGAAGTTCCTTAAATATTTGTATTGATTTTATAACACAATGTATGGTTGCAAATTAATTTCATTGGTTTAGGGCATTTGTTGATCAAATCTTTAGCTAAACCTCTTTCCTTCACCAAAAAAATATCCATAGACTGCTCTGCATTGAAAAAATAATGGAAGTGTCATGCGAGCGAACACAAAAGCGATCAGTACACCAATAAATGTCATGCATTTTTCCCAATATACATTGTCAATTTTATTGAACTGAATAAAACAACCATGCCAGATTTCCTTTATTTTTGGATAAAAGTCTGTAAGTGAAATCAATAATTTAAACATGATTTTTTTCATTGCAGGAAAACAAAAACATTTTTTACAATTTCCATGAAGACCGGAAAGAACCATGTCTTCTTTACTTGATCCAACTGTAAAAGTATTCGATTAAAGAAACAATATCAATAGATACATTATAAAAAGAAAAAAATTCTTTTTGGGTAGATATGCAAGGCGAATTAGCGGCAATCTGACAAATGATGGGATTGATGGTGTTTAGTGCTTACCTTGATATATGTCTTAAAAACACAAATGAAAAACTTGGAAAATAAATGGAAAATGGAGCACACAACTACAAGTTACAATGCAGGGAGTTATGATCAACCATCCATTGAGAGCTCACAAAAAGAGACGGTGGGCACACATCTCTCGATTAGTCACATTTGCTTGCAAACAAATAGGAAAAATAGATGTTACATTGATACATATTAATAACATCCAATATTAGAGAGCATTTAAGTTGCATGAATTCTATCATTTACAATAAGCGATCACGAGTTAATGGTGGACTATAGGCCAATATGCAGAAAAATGTTAAAAGCATGTCGCTTTTTAATAATTGACTATTCAAATTTCATTTGATTATTAGAGATTTTCTTTTGAATACGATATTCCATCTTCATTCACCTAGGGCGCCTTTACATGGCCTTAACATTTTTCTTCTCTCTTGCTGCAAAGTTCATCGACATAACTGCACATAACGTAACATGTTTACATATATTAGCTGTAAATACATTAAGAATTGGCTCCAACTAGTTGCTAAGAGATTAGTATTAGATGTAATTACATTACCGTTTTGGGCAAAATATTATCAATTCACACCTCACAATAGAAATTTTCATCGTGTCACTTGAAGCACTTCAGTAAACTATCACCACACTCAACTTCAAAGAAAATCTTTAAACTATCACCACACTCAACTTCAAAGAAAATATTCAAATACGGTAACTCCAAGATGTTTTACAAACCCAAAAGAATCAAACCTACCCAATTATTGATGGTGTTGGAGGGGATATCCCCTGTAACAAGTCCCAATTAGACCTCAAACCATTTGGTGTAGGAGTCCCAGCAGTGAGTCGTATGGTAATGCCTTGACAGCAATTTCGCACAGAGACAGGTAAGATAACATTGTTGTTAGGAAGGGCGCGACAACTGCAGCGAGCCAAGGAAGGTGCATGAAAAGTTACAACACACGGGGGTTGAGATGAGTGCACCCCTTGGAAACGTGTGATAACACACAGTTAAGAAGGGGAAACATGAGCAAAGATACATCACAACATGGAAGGAAAGTAAGCTAGCAATCCAAAGTGATGGTTAAACCAACAGAACATTTCAGAAAGATTCATACATACATACACAGATTATACACGCATGCCTAAATAAACAAATACATATATATTTAGAGTAAACCAGAAAGCATAGAATACAATACAACATATGCATAAAACGTTCTGGCTCTTGTTATATTAAGAAATGTAAGTTCCAGTCATACAATACATCCATGTCCAACCACTACTCCCGACAGCGAAATGTTACAGCCACAACCAACTTCTCCTCCAAAGAGATGTACTAGCACTGTATAGTGGAGAAGCCAAGGCTCGTTAAAATATTATCCAAGCACTCTCCAAGATAGTCTTAATGGAAGCTGGGCTGACCAAAAAGCCTTTACAATGAGTTATGAGGGACTATTTATAGCAAAGGGTGGGAAGACGCTTGACATTCCCCTTTGTAACACTTCATCTACCCTCGTGACTCTTCATCTACTCTATGGTTGGTACATCCAACTATCGACACGTGACTTACACTTGAGAAGACATTACATTACAATGCACATGTACCCATGTGAGACAAAATGGCTTAAGCAAGCCATGCTAGACATCACTATGCCTTAGAAAACAATGGAAGTCCAACTCTTCAACATCCTTGCGATGATCAACAGTAACATACTGATGCCAAGATCAGTAGTCCGCGATGGTGTCTGTGTGCTCCAAGGTGATGTCTTTATGGAACGTGACTCTTGCTTCCATAGCATCCGGGTACACTGCTCGGACTCCTCTATCCAAATCGTCGGAAAGAAAGCGCATCATTGTCTTCAATGCAATCGGACCAACAACATACTTGTGTATGATGTCTACACTGATGGGCAAGTATGGGCTAGTGGAAATGTGCATCAACTCATCGAAGTATGCGTCAAGCTCTAGTCGGACCTATTCTTTTTTCTTTGCCTAAGTGAGAGTCCCAATAGATGGGATCGCATGTGCGTGCACCACAACATCCATACTCTTGAATACACGTGCATGGGAAGCATGTATACTAGTGATGAGTTGTGGGAGCTCTTCATAGTTCCAAATATGACTCCAGATATGTGCTTTCATCTCGAGCGCACTAGCCTTTATCATCTTAGAAAAGTGAAGCTTGGCTCCCTTGTATCTCATCGTCCATGTTTGCATGTAATCAACAACAACATTCAAGTTCACTAAGGTGCATGCTCTTCTAGCACATCGCTTGTACCATCCGTTGAGATGGATGATTGCCTTATGCAAGGTACCAAACTTGGAGTACAATGCTCGCATAACTGTGTCAAGGGACAATAGTTCATCTAGTATTTCCTTATTTAGTTCAGCTCGTGCGGATGTTGTCACCAACTCTCCTGCTTGATTGGTCGTCTGTAGTTCCTTAGCCATTCATTCATTCTTAACTATCAGAAAGTGAACACTTGAGCTAGTGTCTTCGGCATACACTCTGGTAACATCGGCCAAGGCTACTAGATGTTTTTGCACGTCAGACATGATCAATTATTTCTCAACTTGCACAAGAGATGTATGATCATCCGAAGTCGACACTCTACGAGACTACACAATTCTATATTGAGACTCATCAAATGGGATGTTATGCATCTCTCCTTCTGGCTGATCTCCAAGGATCTTGGTGCCTCCTTGGTCGCTTGAGACTTGCTCATCTTCTGGATGCGGTGAAGTAGGTAATTTGACCTCTTGGTGGTGAGGCTTGAGGTGAAAATATTGTTCCAATTCCTATTGCTCCATATCCGTATTCAACTACTGAAGTGCTGGCTCTATCTCACGATCGAAGTCCTTCTCCTACAATGGTTCACCCTATCTACCTAATGCCAACTGTTCTGATGAGTCCACTACTAGTACGGGCATTGTTTCATCTACTTGCACATGTTGCTCCCCCTACTATACATGTTGTTGATGTGCTTCCCTCTCCTATTTGCGCAGCTCTTGTTCCTTCCGGAGTTTCCCCTTCAGCTCATGCAACTCCCTTTCTGTTTCCTCCATTCTTCTCTTCTCCTTCTGCTTTTGCGCAATTTTATTATCGTGTTATTGCCTCTTTGCCTCTATATCCAAAGCTCCTTTCTCCACAAGTGGATCTTATCAGAACTTGCAGCTTTGCTCTTCCTCCATGCGATCGAAAATCTTCCTCTTGCCCTTGTCACACATTGGTATGCTTACTTTTGTTGCTACTGCTACTTTTGGTGGTGGTACTCTTGGGACGCTGCTTCTCATCGCATCATTAACCACTCCACAACGAAGTTGACTGGTTCATTTAGTCTTGAGTAGTTTTAACAATATCTCCACAGTTCCTTCTCTGCCCAATGAAATGCCCCATGGATATAGTTGAAATGTACTCTAGTGCAGTGATCTTTCACAAGACAAAGTGGGTCATATGGGTTCTAACTTTGGAGTTCGAATGGATACTTCTTCATTTGTTCTACCTCGACATCCACTTGCCTAAAACTCTCGATCTTGTATAACCCAATCTGCAATGGAAGAGCGGGCCAAGGTGCCTTCTTCTTTCGCAGCCTAGACGTTAATCTTGTCGAGATGTGATATGCTACATCCTGCATGATGAGTGTGTCCAAGGAAAACTTCGGTAGAACATGCGGAGGCTTCTCCGCACTGAACATTCATATGAAGGTGTTGGATGGTGAGGCATACCAATCAGAAATGTCTATCAGTGCCTCCATTGCTAGCTTCAACATGCAGGTTGGATCCTGTTCAAATATCATCTTGTAAACCAGGGTGACAAAATGATCGGACGATCATGTGATAACTCCTTTGAAGATACATTCGGACAACAACTTATAACAATTGTTCGTAGCAGTCTCCGTCGGTGACCATGCCCACTCCAAGCTTGGGAACTCCTATCAGGCATAGATTGCACATGAGGTAGGCATACATGAAGACCTATTCTTGCATACCTTCGGGCGACTGTCGAGCCTTTGTTACCTGTTCCTTCAACTGATGAGCCAACATGTTGGACCAGTTACATGGCTTTCCCTCTCTGGCCAGTTGGTCCAGTACAATCACCCGACTCTATGGGAAGGTTTCCATGCTTTCTTGGCCATACATTCGACATCCAAATATGACCAAGTATTAATAAGCCTTCCATAGTATCTTCGTCTTGTAGATATGGTTCGGTGTCATCGTGAATCTAGCCGGCTCCTTTACCCAGTTCTTCAGAATGTCTCTGGAGTTAGCACTACTCCTCGGTAAGCTGAAGGGAGTCTCCATGATAGTCATGGGCTCCAACATCTGATACATATCATCATAATCCTGTGCCCAGAAGGCTGCAATCTTCGTCCCACTGACACTGCTCAAAGTCATCGTCTCAGAATTAGTGTGCGAGACGATCCAGTGTATCATGTTCGGGCATGGGAATGTGGGGTATCTACGTGCAATCTAGTAAAATCTAGACTTTTGAATGTTCACATACACCTGGTGGTGTTCGAGGTCTTCCCTAAAAGTGTGTGGAAATGCTTCATTGACCTCTTACCATTTCATCTTGAAGTCCTTGTCTAGAAACAAATTGGTATCTTCATAGATCGGTAGACATGTAGACACTTGTTCAACTACTACTCTAGTTGCACTTCTGTCAGTGTCCTTTGATCCTTCTCTCTTGGAGGCCATTGATCCTATAATGCTAAGAGGTGGATGAACACCTGAAAAATCTTCAGACAAAGCGACATGCATGGCAAGAAATCTATCAGCAAACACCAAGGCAAATTTGGAAAATGACATAACACATACCTGGGGAATGATAAGTGGGGATTGCGCAAGTTCTTCTAGGAGGATAGGTGACTGGCTACCAGAACTGCACAAAAGGAAGTCTAAGCTATCTAGGGAGGCTAACTGGCTACTGGATTTGCATAATGCATAGTCCAGGATGGATTCTAACTACTGGAATTCCACAATGCGCAATTCCTGCTAGAAATGAGTGCAGGCTCAGTGACTGCATTATGAAATTTTTTGGGCCAGCTGTCACTATCCCTCAGAAATGCACAAAGCAATCCTGGAGGATAGTTCCTTGGTAGAAATGTGCATTTCTAGAGAGGAAGACAGAGCCTTCCTTCTCTAGATTGCGCAATGTTGTCTTGATGAGGCAAAGTCCGGCCCAAGGGTGGCCAGACTTGCTGACGGGCAACTGAAAGAAAATGTGAAAGTGAAAGCATGGTGATACTAAGTGAAAGCATAATTTATTGATCGTGCATGCAAACATTCAATGAAAGAGTCAGCAAACAAAACAACATGCATGTGGGTGAAGCGAGTTGTCGAATTGGCGAACATTCATGCAAAATAGTTTCATGCATGCGACAACAGTGATATAGAAACAAAATCTAAAATGATGCTAGTACAAGCTAGTATGCATGTAAACGATAACAAGCGTTCAAAGAAATAAAACAAACAACACTCACACAAGAGAAAACACAAAAAGCGAAAAAAAATGTTGAAAAATACAAGTTGAGACCACTTACCCGTGAATAGTTAAGCCGGACGTGTCAAAGAGTCTTGGATGTGCTGTGGGATGTCAAAGCTCGAAGATCAATGTCAAACAATGAGATCTTATGTGTTGAATAAATAAGTTTGGGCTCATGATGCGCATGCCACAAATCTACGAAAAAGCGACACTTAGAGGGAATATTCTAAAACGATCTTTGCATGTATCCTTGAGTTGCTAAAAATAGCTCCCTGAATCAAGGCATGCTTTTGAATGTTTCCTTTTTCTATTCCAGGAAAAGAAAGCCATGCATGAAAGTCAAGTTTTCTTGGCCCCAGGTGGAACTGGTCAACCCAGTTGCACATGCAAGAGGATGCTCAACTGCTTGGAGAAAATGTGCATTTCTGGATGGGAGCTGGGTTGCCTACCCAGGAGGTTTGTGTAATTTCTGGGCAGAAAAGCTAACTACTGTTTAGTCAATTTAGTGTTATCTAAATTGCTAGTATTTATTGTCAACCCGGGGCTCGTAAGCTGATGAAGTGAGGGTGTACTATATGTACTTAAGTAACCTCTTAGAGTTTTTCTTATCGTTGGGGGGTGTTGTTGTGGTTAATTATGTTCCTAAGATGGAGTGAGAATTTATAAACAAGTGAGTGATGGTGTGTGTGTAGACTGAATTCTAAATGAGTGGAAGTGTGTGTGGAGTGATCTCTAACTAATTGCTTGAAAGGAAATGCTTGGAAAGAATAAATGAATTGAAATGACTTGAAATAAACTTGAAAGCAAATGACCACTACCAATGGCACTAGACACCGTTCAAGTTGCTGCTAATAAAAGAAAAGAGAATCACTTTTAAAACCCAAGAATAAAGATTATCTCTCTCTAACTCGATGCTTCAAAGCACATGTACTGTGTAAAGCACGGAAAGAAAGTAGCTTAAGTGGAATTTATAAAAGTGAGAAAAATATGCTTGAAAGACTAATGATAATAATTTGCTATTTCTAATTCTCTACTTCAGCCATATGTACTATGGAAAGCATGATTAGAAAGTAGTGAGGAAATAGTCTAGGAAGCACTTTAAAATCAAAACTTTTACTCTAAAGACTAGTGGTAATGATTTACTCTTTCTAACTCGATGCTTCAAAGCACATGTACTGTGTAAAGCACGGAAAGAAAGTAGCTTAAGAACAGTCCAAAAAGTACCCAAACAAGCTGCAAGTTAGTGATATTTTGATCTTAAAAGATAATAATTTATGATGAAGATCATTCATGTATGTTAACAGCTCTTTGAGAAATAAGATTAAAAACTAACTATAAAGACAAAGGCAGCACTTGAATTGTCAACTTCAAATACCATTAGCTGTAAAGCAAACACAACACATATAAAAATAAATCCCGGGCTAAAAGAAACCTGCAAAGAAATAACACTGATCAGCTGAAAAGAAAGGAAAACAAGTAAATGAAACTATACATGCTTAAGGAAATAAATAAGAAAATAATGAAATGCTGCACATGAAATATTTTACAAAGGCTAAGATGAGCAGGGGCCCTCTGTTCATTCAGCCATAAGAGAACTCAAAGATCTGGAAACTTCAAAACAGTGCTATATTGATTTCTCCATTTGCAAAAAGTTTACAAAACAGAGTGCTGGAATAGCACTAGAAAACAGAGTTCACAAAAGCTTCTAAATTCAACACAAGTGCAGCAAATTACAACTAATCCAAAAGTTCCTTGAGCGTACGCAGACGCATCAATTTATAGGAGTTTCTAAGATAGCCTATGCGTACAGCTAGTTAACAGAAAAACAATAAAACAGTATGCGTATTAAAGGTCCTTTGACACATCACGGCTGCGTGGACGAGTTTAGTGGTTCTGTCGACATGGATAATAAATCTATGTTGGATTGCGTCCCCTGCCATCTGTAGAACATGGACAGATCACCATTCAAGGTGACGTGACCAAACAGCTTTCAAACACCGTTTAAACCACCTTGAGTTGACCGTGGCTTAACCAGCTTTGACCATGGGTAAAAATGACGTGGATGGCTGGAACAAAGGGACAGGAACCTCGAGCACACTGATACCTGAGTGCCCATGTGGCTCGTCTAGCAAACCGACACGTGGATCATAGTGTTTAACAAAAAGGCTGCAGGATCTTCAGATAGCTGCGGGATCATCAGATAGCTGCGGGATTCCTGCAAGTAAGTCAAAAACTAAACAAATAGTCATCCATTAGCAAAACTTGCTTGATCATGCTTATTGACACTGAATGTAATGATCTGAGAGGTTTTATGGTGAAAATGAGGCAAAAGTGAAGGAAAGATAAGGAAAAGTTGAGGAAAATGGTAGAAAAATAGGTGTAGAATAGAGGTTCTACATACCCCCACTCCGAGGGTATTGCATGTCCTCATGCAATGAAAACACAATTCAGTCCATCTGCTGGGATGCCTCAGCTAGGACATCCAACCTCCTTCTCTTCCTTTGTGTAGAAACATTAACCTTTGGCCTCTTGAACATGCATCTGAATTTCAAGTTAATTAAGGCTCTGTTCAGCCTTCTGCATCTCTTCTTGAGTCTGCTGTGTTTCTTCTGCCACATGCTCATGTGAAGATAGGTATTATCTTGGATTGCCTTGGCAATATCAGCTTGCTGCTTCATTTCTTCATTTCTCTGTTTAATGTGACGGTTCAGCACTTCAAGTTCATAGATTTCTTGTTTAAGTAAATCTATTTGCTGCTCATGAGGTATGACATTACTTGGGCCAGCAGTGTTTTGCTCCAATGTCTCATAATAGTTGTACACCTCTTGTTGAACTGGGTCAACAATTGGTGACCTCCTTGGACTATATTCATGCTCAATTTCGGTTTCAAACTCCGGCTGAAATGGACTGTCTTCTTTTGGAGGAGTAGCTGCCTCATGTGATGGACTATCCTCAAGGTCTGCTTTTGTAGCACCCTTCTCAGGTGTACCAAGATCAACGAAGAGTGTCCTTGTGGCTTTCCTTTTATTCTGCAATCTACTACTCCTTCTTACCGTGGCAGCACTCTGTGTTTCTTTTTGTGCCTTTTCCTTTGGTTTTTGAACTTTTACTTCCTCAGAGAGGGCAGTTTTCTCATGGAGTTTAGCTACCCTTTGTGCTAAAGGCTGGTTATCTCTTTCTTCACCACTAGAATGCTCTGGGGTCTGGTCAGTTTCTCGGATTATTGATTTCCCCTTATCTTGTTTTTGTTTCTTTTTGTCCTCTCTTTTCTTTTTGGCAGCTTCCTTGGCAAGTTCAGCGAGGGTTTCTGAGATGACCTCTTGAGCACTGTCTTCAGTGGGTTCAATCTCAGGTTCAGGATGATGGACTTCTATTTCTGCCACAGTTTGTTCTTCTAAGATATCAGTCTCAGAGATACTTTCTTTTCTCTTTCTTCTGCTTTTTCTAGGTATAGAAGACTCTCCAGGCTCTGCAAAATGATTCCTTACAAGGAATTTTTCCCATGTGTCTTGTTTTTCTTTTAACTGTTCTTCTATCAATAATTTTACAAGACCATGGTGACAGAGGTAAGCTTCTACATTTCGTGGATTTCGTTGAGCCATGGAACACATTTTCCTAAGGCTTTGAAATAGGAAATAAGGAAGGTTTATATCATGTTCTCCTTGAAACTGCAGCATAATTTTACCATGATAGACATACAACACTCCAAATCTCCCTTCACAGGTGAAAAACTTTTGTACTAATAACAATAGAATTTTCCATTCTTCTTTAACATGGGAAATTGGAATTCCTTTGGTGAAAACACTTGTGTCCATACCTGGGTTTTTAAAAATCCGCTTCCATTGTTGATCCTGGACTGCCCGGTTTTTGAACCAACGTTCACCGGTTTGTGGAAGAGAGGTAGCCCTTGCTATGCTTCTTTCGCTGACTGTAACTGTTAGATCACCCACAATTGCCTGACTGTCTTTATCCTTAAATGATCTTGCAAAGGCTTTGGTTACTTCCTTATGGTAGCCCTTAAACTTTCTGATACATTGTAACCAATTGGCTTTTTGTAGTGCCTCCTCAACCTGAGGATATGCCTCCAAGAATTTCGAACCTTCGGGTTCAGCCCTCAAAAGCTTTCCCATCGACTCTTCAGCTCTTGTTTAAACACAAATTTGATGGTGACCTTACACAGTAACTCCGTAACTTCACACAGTAACTCCTCGGTTCCTGTTCAGACTTTTTGGAACAGAGGGTATACGGTGCATTAACAGCCTCAGACACCGGGAATTCACGGCTTGAATTTAGAGTTAAGCGGTGGAATTAGCGTGGACACAGTGAAAACGGTGACTAACAGTCGTAATACGACTGTATCACAGGTTTACGGGCTATACGGCAGAGGGAAAACAGAGGATAGTTTATGGAGGTAATCGTAGTGAGTGAAAACGAAATAAGGGAGATGATGGCGAGGAATAGGGTGTTATGAGCATAGAGGGTTTTGAAATGATGAACGGAACGGCTACATTCTTTAATCTCGGCTGTGGAGTGACACATGGCTGTGGAACGAGAACTGAGAGACGTAATGCGGTAGGTTACGTCATTAGGGTACAAGACCTTAATGACCGAAACAGCCATATGTAATTTCAAAAATCGTGGTTATTATGAGCTGGTAGACGTGGAGGATTCGGAGATTTGTGGTCGCATGGGAAAAAGGAAATGGGTAATCATTACGTTTAGTGGCCAACAAGACATAACCCAGAAAATTCCGCATAATGAAATAACCATAGGTTTAGAGTTTTGAACATACCTCGGATCACTTTTGATTTGATTTGGCTTCTGATGATTTGCTACTAACCTTTTGTTAACTTTATTGCTAGCACATGACCTTTTCTCCTTGTCTTTGATGATTTTGAACTGTAAATATTTTCTTCAGACAAACTGTGTTTCTTGTGCAGGTACAGAAGGCTGCAGGAAAGCTAATCGGCTGCAGGATTGTCAAATGGCTACAGAAACTGTAATGAAGTCTTCTAGCTGCATAAAATACTTTAGTTGCCAAAAAAAAACTTTATTAATGAAGTGAAATGGAATGAAGGAATGAATGAGTGAGTGGAAAGCAGTGAGGTGAAGTGAAGATGGTAAGATGGAAGAAAATGGTGAGATGAAATAAATGAAATGGAAATGAAAGAGAGAGAGATTTTTTTTGGAAAACATTAGGTGTCAGGTGACCCTGATTTTCACCTTATGTTTTCTGCATGAGACTGCCAATCAGAGATTGGTTTTCAGGCTCATACATTTATTCATTTTTCCCTTTTTTTTTTTTTTTTTTTTATATTGAAATTGAAAGAAACAGAGATTAGGCTGATGGAGGAGAAGAATTCTTCTCCACCAGCCTCATTTCAGAATCGCCTTGGAATAACTTAACAAACTCCTCTTTTGAGAGTGGCTTGTGGTAGACTTTTAACCGGTGGCCATTCACAATAAAGGGAGTTTGAAGTTCATCAATAGTCTTCACTCTAACTGCTCCATTATTAAAGACTTCATCAATCTCATATGGCCCGAGCCAATGAGTTTGAAATTTTCCTTTGAAGTCCTTAAATTTTGAATCAAACAAGAGTGTCCAATCACCCTTTTGAAACTTCTTTTCTTTGATATGTCGATCATGCCATTTGCTTCTTTGGTGCTGAACTAGATCGGTTCTTAGAATTGCATCTTGTCTCATTTCATCTAGTTCATTTAACTGGTCCATTCTGTGCTTCTGGGCTTCTGATAAGCTCATCCCCAATTGAACTGCTGTCTTGAAGGTCTTGATTTGGAACTCAATGGGGAACAGGACTTCCTTCCCATAAACAAGTTCATAGGGAGAATGTCCTGTAGTGTTCCTCCATGTAGTTCTATAGGCCCATAAGGCTTCAGGAAGCCTTTCTGCCCAATCTCTTCTATGTAGATGAACAGTCTTTGCGATGATGCTTTCAAGAACTTTATTTGTAGATTCTACTTGACCATTCGCTTGCGGATGGTATGGAGTAGATGTTCTATGCTTAATCTTATATTCCTCCATCAGCTTTTCCACCATCCTTGATGTAAATTGGCTCCCCTGATCTGTTACAATTTCTCTTGGGACACCAAAACGAGTGAAAATATCCTTGAAAAGAAATTGAACAACTGAATTTTCAGTAGCAGAAGTTAATGCTATAGCTTCTACCCACTTGGTAACATAGTCAGTACAAACCAGTATATATCTATTTTGCTTGGATGGCGGATTAATTGGTCCAACAAAATCTAGAGCCCATTTCTCGAAAGGTTCGATGCATACCTGTGGCTGTAGTGGCATTTCATTTGAAAGAGTTGGTCTCCCAGTTCTTTGACAACTGTCACACCTTTTAACATATTGCTTTGCATCCTTAAAGAGAGAAGGCCAATAATATCCTGATGAAAGGATTTTATAGGCAGTCCTCTTATCAGAAAAATGTCCGCCACAAGGTTCGTCATGACATGCCTTAAGGATGTCAGGCATCTCATCCTCTCGTACACATCTTCTGATCATCAAATCTGGCCCTGTTCCGAACAATTCATTAGAAATCCAAGAATAAAGTGAACTATCCTGAATGATTTTCCTTTTCTCATTAGGAAATAAATGTAAAGGTAATTTTCCAGTAACTAAATAATTAGCAATATCAGCATACCAAGGGGTTTTGGTAGTTACTGCAAACAAATACTCATCTGGAAATTTATCCTCTACCGGAGAGTCCTCATTAGTGTTTTGGATTCTAGACAAGAAGTCAGCTACTGTGTTCTGTTTACCTGGTCGATCTAACACAGTTATGTTGAATTCTTGTAAAAGCAAAAGCCATCTTGTAACTCTACCATTAGTGACTGGTTTGTTCATGAGGTATCTAATGGCAGAGTGATCAGTGTGGACAAAGGTTTCATAGCCGGTTATATAGTGTCTAAACTTGTTTATAGCATGAACAACGGCTAGAAACTCCTTTTCAGTAACAGTATAATTTAACTCAGTAGGAGTCAAATTCTTACTCGTGTAATAAATGGCATAAGGGATCAAATCCTTTTGTCCCAAAACAGCTCCTAAAGCTGTATCTGAAGCATCAGTAGAAATGTGGAAAGGGAGTTTCCAATTTGGACTCCTTAAAATGGGTGCTTCAGATATTCTAGTCTTTAAAGCTTCAAAGGCAGATTGACATTCAGGATCCCACTTAAATTCACAATCTTTAGTGAGTAATTTGAAAAGAGGGGATGCTATCTTAGTGAAGTTTTCAATAAATCTTCTGTAATAACTAGTAAACCCAAGAAAACTTCTAACATCTCTTTGGCAATTTGGAACAGGTAACTTAGAGATGACTTCTACTTTAGATCTATCAACTTTGATTCCATCTCCTGAAATATGATGTCCTAAAACAATCCCTTCAGTAAACATCATAAAACACTTTTCATGACTTAAAGAAAGATTTGTTTCCTTACATCTTACCAGTACTTTTTCCAAATTTGCCAAAGCTTCTTCAAATGTATTACCATAGACTGTGAAATCGTCCATGTATACCTCTACACAATCATGAATCAGATCTGAGAAGATTCCTAGTACAGCCCTTTGAAATGTAGCAGGTGCATTGCACAAACCAAAAGGGAGTACTCGATAGGCAAAAGTCCCCCAAGGACAAGTAAAGGTGGTTTTGTCTTGATCTTCAGGTGCTACCTGAATCTGATTGTAACCACTAAAACCATCCAAGAATGAGAAATACTTTTTACCTGCTAAAGTGTCTAATACCTGATCAATAAAAGGTAGAGGAAAATGATCCTTTAAGGTTGCCTTGTTCAATTCTCGATAGTCAACGCAAACTCTCCATTTACCATTCTTTTTGGGCACTATAACCAAGGGAGAAACCCATTGGCTATCTGAAATGGGGTAAATGAAGTTTACCTTGAGCAATTTCTGAAGTTCTTCTTTCACAATTTCCCTAAGATTTGGATTCATCCGTCTTTGTGGCTGCCTAATAGGTCTGTTGTTTTCTTCAATGTAAATATGATGAATACAAGTCTTAGGGTCGATTCCTTTCATGTCAGTATATTCCCATGCAAAGGCAGTGGAATGTTTTTGCAACAGTTTAGTTAATTCTTCTTGTTGTAGTCTTTCCAAGTTCTTGTTGATATTTAATGTTTTTCCTGGAAAGACTTCAACTGTAGAACTACCAAATTCTTCCATTGAGAAGAGAGACATCTGTCTAGAGGAAAGATATTCAATATCTGCATCTAACTGGAATTGTGAAGAGTCATATTCTAAAGATGCCTCAAAATTTTCTAATGTATTTAGAATTTGACTGTCCTCACTGATTTCAGAGATGGTTAGAACAGGTTGAAGAGTATCCTCATCATCAATCCACTCATCTTCTCCTATTTCTGTTATTGCCTTTGCGGGAGGATACAAGTTGAATTTCTTGGTAGAATTACCATCTGATATATACATGTCTCCCGACCTACAACTTATGAAAGCATCAGCTGTGGCCAGCCAAGGTCTTCCTAGAATAAGAGGATGTCCTCCTAGATTGTTCTTGGGAGTTAAAATCATAAAATCAACTGGATATTCCCAAGAGTCTAGTGAGACTGGAATGTCTTCCAATACACCATCAGGTTTAATGATTGATCTATCTGCAAGTTGCAGCAAAGTAGGTGTAAAGAGAAGGTTAGGAAGTTTTAACTGA
Organism: Pinus tabuliformis; assembly: GCA_031772625.1. NCBI lineage: Eukaryota > Viridiplantae > Streptophyta > Pinopsida > Pinales > Pinaceae > Pinus > Pinus tabuliformis. Next base: position 254,302,500 of record CM062818.1, on the reverse strand, counting down.
TCCATGGTCTGTCTACTCATAATGTTGATAGCGGCTCCTAAGTCAATCAAGGTATTTGGGATTTCAACCCCATTAATGTGAGTTTTAACAATAGGGCTACCAGGATCTACATATTTTTGCATGGTAATTTTACCCATCATAATGTCTGCAATTTTTCCAACTAGATGTATCCTTTTTGTGTCTCTGGTTCTTTTTATTGTTTTTTTCAAACTCATCTCCTTTATTGTCTTTGCTAGAATGGGAATCTCCTTAATGGCTGTTAACAAGGGAATCTTGATACAGACATTTTTCAATTCATCTAGAAAGCTATAGTCAGGCAACCAAATCTGCTTCTCCACTCCTTTATCAATTTGCAATCTTTCAGGAAAAGGAGGAATAGCTGAAGATGTGGGTTGCTCTACTAAGGGAGTTGATTATTTTTCTTTTTCTTTAATGCTTGGGTTTTGAAGGGATACTTCAGAACCCTTATTGGCTTTGAGAGATTCTTCCTCAGAAATGCTTGGTTGTTGAGCACTTGTAGAAGGTTGGTCTAGGATTCTACCTGATCTGAGTTGGACCTCATTGAGAGGGACAACCATATAGGTAGGGAATGGTTGACCTTCCATAAGTGGTTGACCTTCCATCACATAAGCATTTTGAGGATTTCTATTATTGGGGTTTGGTTGAGGTTGAGAGGGAAGTTGATTTGGCCTCTGCTGAGATTGTAACAAGAGTTGAGAATTTTGATTTTGTGGAGGAGGTTGTTGTTGTTGAGGGAATGGTAATGACAATTGTTGACCTTGATTTGGAAGTTGGGGAGCTTGCTGATTCTGAAAGGATTGAGGATATTGATAGAATTGGGCAAATCTCCCATAAGGATTTTGCATTTGCATGCTTTGCAACCATGCTTGGAAAGGATTTTGTGGTTGTGACCAAGGATTCCAATTTGGTGGGGGTTGGAAATTCATAGAGTTATTAAACCCTTGATTTTGCTGCCCCTGCCAAGGTTTTCTTGCAACAAAACAAAGGGATTCAAGCGTACTTGGATCTTCTTGAAAGACTGCTTTGAGGCCAGGGATTGAAGGACATTCCTTGGTCTCATGGGTTTCTGAGCAAATTACACAGGTTTCCACAACTTGTGCTTCCAAGGGACATTCCCTTAAAGCATGCTTCTTTCTACACTTCGGGCAAAAGATAGTCATAGCCTCGGCTTCTGCTTTTTGTTTATTTTGAATCTTAAGGGTATCAATTTGTTCACTGAGACTCCCTAAGATGTCAGTTTTAAATTCATCTAGCATATTACCGATTTCAGCCCTACTCACTGATCCTGTTGCAGATTTATTTGCCCTAAGGAGAGAAGGATCTCTAGGCCCTTTTTGAGTTTTTGATTTGCCCCTTGAGAGATGGATACAAAGTTCTGCTATATCATTGAGAGAAAGTTGAGAAATATCCCCCTTTCCCATCATGTTTAAGATATCTATCCATTCATCCCTAATGGCTTTTAATAAGAGGGCTTTTAAGGTCTCTTCATCCAAGGTACTCATTTTTGCTCTTTTTAAATTATATTGAAATCTCTCAAGTAAATCTTCTAAGCTCTCATCTTCTTTTTGCACCATTTTAAAAACCTCACCCTTATGATCAGTAGGCATACAATAGTCCAAATACCTATCCAAAAAGGTTTGTTTCATTTCATCCCAGGTCCTAATGGATTGAGTAACTAACCCCATGAACCATTTCAAAGCTTGATCTTTTAATGTTGATGGGAACAGTTTGAGTTTCTGAGTATCATCCAGATAGTCATAAGTTCGACACACAACTTCAAATTCAAACAAGAATGTTTCAGGGTCCTCAGTTCTTAATCCATGAAAATTTGGGAGGACGGATGGTGATATGTTTTTCATGGTGGCTTGGGAGTCCTCATCAACAATGGGAAACCCAAATGAATTATCCCCATCTCTATTTCCTCCAATGGGACCTCTACCTCCTCCATTGTTATTATTATTTCCTCCTCCTCCTCTACCTCTACCTCTACCGCCTCCTTCTTCCTCTGCCATGATGATTCTCCTAGGGATTTCAAAATCTTCTGGTTCTTCTACAAAGGGTGAATGAGAAGAGATTTCTCCTTCCTCTTCAGGTGAGTCTATTTCCTCAATTACAATTGGTTTTCTGGTAGGAGAAAGAGAAGAGTCTCTTCCTAGTTCAAACTCAATAGAAGGTGTAGGAGAGTCAACTCCTGGCTCTTGAATTTCAGGACTAGGAGTTTCGGTTGGAGATAAGGGAGGTGTCTCTTGTCTATCTCTTGAAGCAGATGGACTTCTAAAAATTGAACTTCGAGCTCTAGCTAAAAACCTTCCCCTAGAATCTCTAGCTCTATGCATGTCATTTTTATTTTATCTTCAAGTTAAGTTAAATAGTTCTTTTTCTGATCTTCCAGATCACTCTAGGTGCAAGAAGAGAGCATACTCAAGAAACTATTAAATCAATAACTTTCTCCTTTTTGATCCTCCAGATCACTTCAAAGTGCAGGAGGAGAGCATACTTAGATGGGTTATTAACTTCTTTTCTTGAAGTTTTTTTTTTTTTATATATATTTTTTTCTTCTAAGAATATGGCTACTTAATTTCACTTCCCCGGCAACGGCGCCAAAATGTTTAGTCAATTTAGTGTTATCTAAATTGCTAGTATTTATTGTCAACCCGGGGCTCGTAAGCTGATGAAGTGAGGGTGTACTATATGTACTTAAGTAACCTCTTAGAGTTTTTCTTATCGTTGGGGGGTGTTGTTGTGGTTAATTATGTTCCTAAGATGGAGTGAGAATTTATAAACAAGTGAGTGATGGTGTGTGTGTAGAGTGAATTCTAAATGAGTGGAAGTGTGTGTGGAGTGATCTCTAACTAATTGCTTGAAAGGAAATGCTTGGAAAGAATAAATGAATTGAAATGACTTGAAATAAACTTGAAAGCAAATGACCACTACCAATGGCACTAGACACCGTTCAAGTTGCTGCTAATAAAAGAAAAGAGAATCACTTTTAAAACCCAAGAATAAATATTATCTCTCTCTAACTCGATGCTTCAAAGCACATGTACTGTGTAAAGCACGGAAAGAAAGTAGCTTAAGTGGAATTTATAAAAGTGAGAAAAATATGCTTGAAAGACTAATGATAATAATTTGCTATTTCTAATTCTCTACTTCAGCCATATGTACTATGGAAAGCATGATTAGAAAGTAGTGAGGAAATAGTCTAGGAAGCACTTTAAAATCAAAACTTTTACTCTAAAGACTAGTGGTAATGATTTACTCTTTCTAACTCAATGCTTCAAAGCACATGTACTGTGTAAAGCACGGAAAGAAAGTAGCTTAAGAACAGTCCAAAAAGTACCCAAACAAGCTGCAAGTTAGTGATATTTTGATCTTAAAAGATAATAATTTATGATGAAGATCATTCATGTATGTTAACAGCTCTTTGAGAAATAAGATTAAAAACTAACTATAAAGACAAAGGCAGCACTTGAATTGTCAACTTCAAATACCATTAGCTGTAAAGCAAACACAACACATATAAAAATAAATCCCGGGCTAAAAGAAACCTGCAAAGAAATAACACTGATCAGCTGAAAAGAAAGGAAAACAAGTAAATGAAACTATACATGCTTAAGGAAATAAATAAGAAAATAATGAAATGCTGCACATGAAATATTTTACAAAGGCTAAGATGAGCAGGGGCCCTCTGTTCATTCAGCCATAAGAGAACTCAAAGATCTGGAAACTTCAAAACAGTGCTATATTGATTTCTCCATTTGCAAAAAGTTTACAAAACAGAGTGCTGGAATAGCACTAGAAAACAGAGTTCACAAAAGCTTCTAAATTCAACACAAGTGCAGCAAATTACAACTAATCCAAAAGTTCCTTGAGCGTACGCAGACGCATCAATTTATAGGAGTTTCTAAGATAGCCTATGCGTACAGCTAGTTAACAGAAAAACAATAAAACAGTATGCGTATTAAAGGTCCTTTGACACATCACGGCTGCGTGGACGAGTTTAGTGGTTCTGTCGACATGGATAATAAATCTATGTTGGATTGCGTCCCCTGCCATCTGTAGAACATGGACAGATCACCATTCAAGGTGACGTGACCAAACAGCTTTCAAACACTGTTTAAACCACCTTGAGTTGACCGTGGCTTAACCAGCTTTGACCATGGGTAAAAATGACGTGGATGGCTGGAACAAAGGGACAGGAACCTCGAGCACACTGATACCTGAGTGCCCATGTGGCTCGTCTAGCAAACCGACACGTGGATCATAGTGTTTAACAAAAAGGCTGCAGGATCTTCAGATAGCTGCGGGATCATCAGATAGCTGCGGGATTCCTGCAAGTAAGTCAAAAACTAAACAAATAGTCATCCATTAGCAAAACTTGCTTGATCATGCTTATTGACACTGAATGTAATGATCTGAGAGGTTTTATGGTGAAAATGAGGCAAAAGTGAAGGAAAGATAAGGAAAAGTTGAGGAAAATGGTAGACAAATAGGTGTAGAATAGAGGTTCTACAACTACTACCTAGGATTGCACAATTCATTGGGTCAGAAGCCTTGCTGGGAAGAATTGCGCAATTTTCTGGATGAACCCTGACTAGTAGAATTTCGCAATTCTGGAGTGCAGTAGGCTGTGAGACAAAATATCGCAATTTCTGGAGGGAAGGTTGGTTTCCCTCCAGAATTGTGCAATTTCTTGATGAAGTTTCTCAGCCTGCAACTGGACCAAGTCTAGAGGAAGACCCTATGAGGGGAATACATCAAGCGTTGATTGACAGGTTGTCCTTCTGCAAGAAAAACACTGAAGCTTGTGTATTGTACGAAGCAAGACAAGGTGTTGTGCAAGGTTGGTAGGGAGGCTCCAAAATTAATCTAAGGAAAAATTTTCGAGGGTGGTTGTAGCCGCTACAACACTTAGTGACACACTAGTTGAACTCTAGCTCTCTAAATGGACCCTGTTTGTGAAAAGAAAGTATAACAACTCTGGAAGTATTTTTTAGTTCTCTGTTTGACCTGGTTTCACACTAGCTTGATTGTAATATGTAGCACCTACCAAGCTCTTGCTCTTAGATAGAGGAGGAATGACCAGTTGTAGAGTTTTGTGAACCCAACGTTTCAGACTACCAAGTGAGTCCATCATGAGACAAGGATGCGTCAATAGATATTCTCCAGATCTTAATGATGTATCCAAGAGCTATAATTAGGGTATATATATAGGTTATTAAAGAAAAGAAATAAGAAAATAAGACGGCTCTTATCCTACTAGTTTTCTTTTTAATTAATTGATTAATTAAATTATTATTATTATTATTATTATTTTTAAATTAATTAATTAATTTATTTAATTTATTTAAAGGGATAACTTAATTAATTAATTTTATTAGTTATAGAATTAATTATTATGTTTATAAATTTTATTTTAAATAATTGGCATCTTCAATTGATTCATTAATAATTAATTAATTTGTTTGATTAATAAAATTTATTTATTTAATTAATTATTCTTTATTAATATGTTTATTAATTTATTACATTATTAATTTATTAATTTGATTAATTAGTTCATTCATTAATAAGTTTAAAGGGATAAATGAATTACTTATTTTTCTATTTGTTGATTTAATTATTAGGTTAATTACTCTTATAATTTTATTTTATTTTTGATTAATTAATTCATTACTATGTCTTACTAATTAACTAATTTGTTTGATTAGTTAATTAAAACAATAGATTAATTAACTAAATTTATTATATATTATCTGTTAATATGTTTATAAATTTAATTTTATGTATTTATTTCTTTGTTTAATTATTTATTTATTTGATTGATTTGTTTTATTTGATTAATTAATTGATTTGTTATAGATATAGTGATTTATTTTGCTATAATATTATCAATAATTTCTCAAGTTAATTTTTTATTTTATTTATTTTTTATTTTTTTACTTGTTTAGATTTGAGAAATTACACCTATATGCATTTTATTAGTTATTTTTTAATGATATCAAATGATTATATGTGAAGAAATCAATTGCTAATTTATGTTTATGTTTGTTAATTGAATCTATTGTTAAGGAGGATGTTACATAATTGATGTTTTTGTTAATTAATATTTTATTTATTTATTTATTTATTTTATTTTTTATTTTTTTGAAGGTTTTTTAAGGGAAAAGAGTTAATTATTGGCTTTTATGGTTTCAAGTAGAGGTTTCCAGGTGTTTCTTAGTTTTAATCCATCATCCCGGTTCAGGTTATTCTTGCTTTTTTCTATTTCAATGGCTTCCTTGATTTTCCTTTTGAGATAGTGGTCTTATTTTCTTTAATAACCTATATATATACCCTAATTATAGCTCTTGGACACATCATTAAGATCTGGAGAATATCTATTGACGCATCCTCCCCTGATGATGGACTCACTTGGTAGTCCGAAACGTTTGGTTCACAAAACTCTACAACAGGTCATTCCTCCTCTATCTAAAACTTTCCTCCCCTGTATGAATTCATTATTTAACAAGCTCTTGGTCGATTGACACATATTTCAAGCCAAGGTAGCACAATTTTTTCAATTGGGGTTGTGGGGTATATTGATGCACAAGAAATATAGTCGTGAGAGTCTTAGTTTCATCTCTGGTGTTGCTCCGCTGCTAACAGGCCTGGACAGTACCCTCACAGAGTCACATTGGAACACAAGCATAGCTCCTTTGTGAGTGTGCCTGGTTAGTACCCTGGTGGAGTTACTTGCATCACCTCTCTGCACAAGAAGCCTTTCTCTTCTTTAGCCTTATTCATTTTTCATTTTGAATTTTTTCACTTTTCATTCTTTTTTCATTTTCACTTTTTCATAATTGTTAATAGCACTTATTCATTTCAGAGGCAGAAGAGGGATCCCGACTTATTGAGAGAAGAAGTGGTTTTTCTAGCAGAGAAGTAGTTTATTATATCTCTGACGTGCCTATTAAGGTTTTCCCTCTCACCTTACTCTACTTGACTGAGCTGACAAGGGTTAACCCAAAAACAACTCACTAGAGTAGGTGACACTAGTTAGTGTGCAAGGGTTGTGTTTTCACCAAGGTTTACTTCGAAAAGTACATATTTTCCTTGAAAGTATCATGGATTAAAAGTAAAAATTTATTCATATAGAGGCGGGATGACAAATAACCAAGTGGTGATAGATGTACAAGGCCTCTTTTACTTTACCTATCTTGTTTCAAGAGTCATACATGGTTTCATGAGAAACTAACGTAGGAACGAAACAAGAAAACAAAAAAACAATAAAGAAAAGAAGAAGCAGAAGAAAAAGCGAAAGAAAAGTGAGTAAGCAAACAAGAAAGCAATCAATCAAACAAACAAAGCAAGTAAGCAAAGATGCATGCAAGCAAACAAACTGAAATCAAACACTAATCCTACTCCTAAACTAATAGTGCATAGGCTTGATCAAGTGAAGTGATATTTCCACTGCAACGACCGGTGCATTGGTTGACACATGTTGGTGAAGGCTTGGTCCATGAGTAACCCATTTGTGCGAACCAGCAAACAAGAAAGAATTAACAATGAAGACAACCACACTTCACGTTTCAAAGTGGCCATAGGGAATAAGTGAGTGTAAGTACATCACGAGTAGCCCGTGGACCTATCATGGTCCTGTGCAACACTACATGCAAATTTGAAGCATATTCACACTCTTGACTATGACATGCAAGCAAAATGAAAAAAACGAAGAAAACTTGCGTCATGCATGTGTGCTTGCAATGTAAGATTCCTCCAATGAATGAGCGATGGGATCATGCATTTCGAGTGGAGGAAGCATGATCTGTGTGTGATATTGATCTTCAATGCATACAAATGATTGATGAGGAGCCTCGGGTGATCGAACAATTTCCTGATCAGAAGTGAAACCGACCTCCATATTGCGAGGGCCTGACACAACCATCAGCTCGTGCTAAATTTCCTCGACAACCTCGAGTGTTTCAACTTCATCGTTAGATAGATCATCATAGATCGATGGCATTGAAAAATCAACTGCAATAGAATCATGATCGTGATCGAATATGGGAGTAAATGGATCACAAAATCCACTATCAGAAAAATCAATGATTTTATTGACATCCTCATGATCTGATGAATCAAACGGAGGGGTAGATGATAAGAGGACAAATTCATTCTCTGCGTTTCTAGAAAAGGCAAATGAAAAATCAAGTGGATTTTCAATGAATAACTTATCCTCTTCGTCGTCGAATGATGGACTAACATCCGATGTGTCCTGTGAGTGATCAATGATGGGTGCATCCATGGATGAAGATACACATGTGAAATCATGGATGGTCTGTTAACCAAATATGTCAGGAAGGAATGCAAGGGGCTCACATGGGAAGGAGTCATCCTTCGCCGAGTGTTGATGCTCAAGCTCGCCTTCATACTCTTCATGAATGACAATGCATGTTAGTTGTGCAACACCAACTCCGTCAGTGGCCTGCTCCTCGTTCATAACAAGTGTACAGTTTGGAATGGAAGAACACAAGACAATATCATCTGGAGGAACAACCGGTTGTGAAGACGAAGGATGTCAAACATAATGCATATGACAACTCGACGGAATCACAACTAAATCTATGCGAAAATTAAGCGAAGTGATGTTGGGAGGATGTGATAGATGAACTTGTGTGTGAGCATGATCCTCAACATCAATCCACAGTGGTGGACATGTTTGATGAGGGGATGGAGGAGAGTCACTTGTGACAGTGACTGCCTCTGTCTAAGATTTTGCAACTCCATCACTGAAGAATGTTGCATGAGGCTTGATTTCAAACTTCTTCCTGGGATTAGTAGATTTCTTAACGCAATACTCAAATTAGTCCCAAAGATAGAAAAACTTCATCTAGATCTTTGGAGCTTGAAATTGTAAATCACGGAAGTGCTGATAAAAATCCATACTCGATTCATGCAGAGCGTTTCGTTGTTGTAATAGTTTTTGGTCAAGATATTCTGGATCAAAATGATAGAAAATGGCTTCAATGAGATCACGAAACTACTCAAATGAGTGCACACTATCAGTCGGTAGGTTGCACAACCACCAATGTGGGGATTTGTGAAGTGTGTATGCAAGCAGTAGAGTGGCCTGCTCGTCAGAACATCCATCTTCCTCATGAAACATGGAAATAAATTCATGTAAGAACTCAAGCCAGGCAACTTCACCTTCACCATCATACATGTAAGTGGACAAGTGATCGAAAAACTCCCTTGTGATGGTGATTCAAGAAACATCATGGAGGAAGGGGAGTGGAAGAATCCATGATAGATATGCAAAGGTTCAAAAAAGGATGAGAGGACACAGCTTATCATCTAGCCCTCCTTCTAGCACCAGAAATTGATGGTTCTGGACCCGCCAACATGTCAGGGGATCTCCCCAATAAGAAGTCCCAATTAGACCTTATACTATTTGGTGTAGGAGTCCCACCAGTGGTTCGTACGGTAATGGATTTACCGTGATTTTGCACATAGGAAAGTAAGATAACTCTATTGGTAGCAAGGGTGTGACAGCTGCAGCAAGCCAAGGAAGGTGCATAAGAGGTTCTAACACTCAGGGGTTGAGATGAGTGCACCCCTTGGAAACCTGTGATAGCACGCAATTAAGAAGGGATAAAAAAAGCAAAGATGCATCACAACATGGAAGGCAAGTTAGCTAGAAATCCAAAGTGATGGTTAAACCAACAACACATTTTAGAAATATTCATACATACATACATAGATATTTATACATGCTTGCATAAGTAAACATATACATATATCATTTATAGTAAACCAAATAGCATAGAATACAATACAACATATGCATGAAGCGTGATGGCTCTTGTTATATTGAGAAGTGTAAGTTCCAGTCATACAATACATCCATGTCTAACCACTAGTTTTGACAGTGGAACGTTACAACCACAACCACCTGCTCCTCCAAAGAGATGTGCTAGCTCTAGGCAATGGAGAAGCCAAGACTCATTACAACATTGTCCAAGCTCTCTCCAAGATAGTCTTCTCGGAAGCTTGGCTAACCAAAAATCCTTTACAATGAGTTATGAGGGACTATTTATAGCAAAGGGTGGGGTGACCCTTGACATTCCCCTTTGTGACAGTTCATCTACCCTCATGACTCTTCATCTACTCTATGGCTGTTAAATCCAACTATTGACACTTGACTTACAATTGACAAGACATTACAATACAATTCACATGTACCAATGTGAGACAAAATGGCTCGAGCAAGCCATGCCAGTCATCCCTATGCCTTTGGAAAACATGGAAGTCCAACTCTTCAACATCCTCGCAATGATCAATGGTAGCATACTGATGCCAAGATCGCTAGTCCGCGATGGTGTCCATGTGCTCCAAGGTGACATCTTTCTGGAACCTAACTCTTGCCTCCATATCATCTGGGTACACTACTCAGGCTCCTCTATCCAACTCATATGAAAGCATGTGCATCATTGTCTTCAATGCGCCTGGACCATCAACATGCTTGTGCAAGATGTCTGCACTGATGGGAAACTTTGGGTTGGTGGCAATGTGCATCAACTTGTCGAATTATGAGTCAAGCTCTAGTCAGACCCGTGCTTTTGTCTTCACCTGGGTGAGAGTCCCAATAGATGGGATCACATGTGCACTCACCACAACATCCATACTCTTGAATACACTTGCATGGGAAGCCTATATACTAGTGATGAGATGTGGGGACTCTTCATTATTCCGGATCTGACTCTTGATATGTGCTTTAAGCTCAACCTCACTGGCCTTCATCATCTTAGGCAAGTGAAGTGGGGTTCCCTTGTATCTCATCATCCATGTTTGCATGTAATCAATGGTAGCATGCAAGTTTGCCAAGATACGTGTGCTTTTATGTTGCACTAAAAATTGTCACCATGACATCTTGCAATCTGTGTGAGTCCATTACCACTCATACTTTCCTCCTTTACAAGTCTTAAGCCTCAGTTCTTCGTATCAAGCCTTGAAAATAAGAGAAAGCCCTCAAAAGTATCCAAAACTCTGGTTCCGCACTTTCTCTTTGCATTACCTACGGTCCCGCACCTAATGGTCATGTGCTCTGTGCACCTGACCAATCTGTATCTGTGTTATGGGTGCGAAACCCTGTAAAAGTTAAAAATGCGTGAGTACATTCTAAAAAACTCACTTTTAGTCATTTCTAGAAGCTTCTAGAAGGAACCTTGAGGTGGCAAGTTCGCTCTTCTAAGGTTCATGCATCCCATACTTTAAGGAGCTAACCCCTTGATGTGAGGAGCTTATCCCTTTGAAGGAGGATTCTATCCCTTCATAGATGGACCTGTAACCTCCTCCTTTGCACTATAAAATGAAGCATTGGGCTGGTTACTGGGGAGGTTGAAAGCTAAATATTTTTGAGGTGAAATGCTACTGGAACTTATTCTTCTTTAGTTGAGCTTTTATGAGGAGAGATTAAATACCTCTAAGATCTCATTTGGAAGAGTGCAAGGCTTGTCAAAGTAAAGGAAATTCCTGTTTCACACCCCAGGAAGAGCTTGTTCAACATCAAGGTTGAAAGGTTGTAAGGTTCTTCTACTTCAAAGTTAATACAAATAAGTTTGTTTTTCTCAATAAGCTATTCATTTATGGTTTATTTTATGGATTCCTTGATCACCATAATAGACATGATTTATGATATTTTCTATGCATGTGCTATTTGATGTTTGCTTGTTACTGAGTTATTCGAGAGTGCAGCATTGCATGTGGCTACAGGATCCCAGATGCAGATGGCAGTAGACTGTTTTCAAGGTAGAATATTCAACTAGTGCAAGGCTGTGTTGGCAAATGTGAAAGGCCAACTAATTGGAGAAAAGAACAGAGAGCTGAAAAATTTTTGATTTGGATTCATCGTGGTTAGCTTTGCTCTAGAGAGGATCCCCATGCTAGCCCCATAGCACATTCCTGTTAATGCTAGTCTTCGTCGAGAGCCTAGGATAGTTCACTGGGTTGCTTTGATGGCCTGCCACCTTGAGGAGGGTACAGAGGTTGTTCGATTTCTGCCCGAGTACTTTCGTTGGTTGAACAACCAACTTTTTGTGATTCAAGATTTTCCATACGCTGGGATGGATTATCGTGGTGACCTAGACATGATTCTCCCACCAGGAGTACAATTGGATGATTCAGGTAAAATCATTTTCAACACTTTCTAAGTTCTAATTTTTTTATTTTTAAATCGTCCAAAACTAATAATCAAAAGTTTAAATGTAGATGTGGGTCCATGACAACCAACCGCTCCCTAACCTTTCGAGAGGAGACACCCAGCTGCAGCAACACCAGTCCCATAGGACCAATCAACAGAGATCCTGACCGATTTGGAGCATCATCTAGAGTGCTTGATGCTAGATATTCCAGAGACAGATATAGATGATATCCCACTTAGGTTGCAGAGGTATGTGATTGGGGTCCCAGGACCTTTTAGGAGCTTCTTATGTAGGGTGGCTTGCCTCAGAAGAACCCATTATGATGATGTCTCATGTCAGGATTGCGAAGCGATCGCAATATTATGGTAGCAAAAATCCTGTTGGTGGTAAAGAAGTAGAATCTTCTAATTCAAACACATCAACTACACATCCTTCTGGTTCCAGTCTACTACAGATTGAGAAACCAAACCCTGACTTAGTAATCAAACCACCTGCTAAAGGTATACTTCGGAAATCAGCTTTCAATCCACATGCGAGAGCTGCTCAGAATTATAACATTGTTGAAGACTTAGCTATTTCTCCTTCAGCAATGTTAGCTTTGGAAGTGTTGCAATCGTGCCCAACATAGCATAAATTACTATGGTCTACTATAGGAGATGTTGACATTCAGGATTTGAACCCAATAATCTTCGATTTAGAGAATAATACACCCCACCTCCCTCATCAAATGGCTTTCCAGATTCCAGTGTTAGTCAAAAACAGACCTTGCTTTAGGACTGTGATTGATGAAGTGGCCTCTACATGTATTATGTCGATCTAATGTTGGAAATCTTTTGGTTCTCCCACACTCAATCAGTCTCTGACAATTCTAAAGGCTTTTGATGGCCGAGGGTTCCATCCTTTTAGTATTTTGCAGGATTTACCTATAGGGGTTGAAGTCAAAACCATAAATCTAGATGTGGAAGTGGTTGATGCCCCTTTATAATACAACCTTCTCTTGGGTCGTTGTTGGTCTTATGCTATGACTGCTATTGTTTCATCCGTCTTTCGGCTTATCAAGTTTCCTCATAATGGCAAGATCGTTACGGTAGACCACCTGCCTTATTTCTCCTCTAACCCAGCCTCTATAGATAGTATTTAGCACATCGGTAAAATGACTATCCCTTACAAGGATGTTGGTGTAGGTTTGATCAAAGATTCTAGTTTACTAGGAACTTTTTCCTTCCCTCCTCCTAACGTATCGCCTTCTATTGCAACCATTCATATGATTTCATCAAATACTCTTACTTTTGATGATCCTTGGATCGTACCTTGCGATTCTGAGGTGGATTCATTTGGTGGTGTGATGCCTCTAAGTCCCTTTGAAATTGCATATCAGGTTGTACAGTCATTTTCTGAGTTAAGTTCAACCAATATTGATCCAATGAATGTGGTCCAACGGGAATCACTTTCTATATCTAGCTCAACTACAATATCATTTCCTGATCTTATTCATACTTATCAGCAGATTCGTGAACTATTGTCTATTGATGATTTACCATGGGAAGATCTACATCACCGGACTTCGTTTTTACCTGAGCTTGATCATTTTGAAAATGATTTTTCTTCTATTTTTACAACTGACTATGTCAAAGAACCGCAGAATCCATTGCAACATTCTGATTCTGAGTTAAATTTGGAAAATATTTCTCGAACGGTTCCTATTGACATTTTAGTTAAGCTTGGAATTATTGAAAACATTCATATAGGTGCCTATTGTACGGACAATGAAATCTAAACTTACAAAGCCCTATTTCAAGAATTTCGTGAAGTGTTTGCCTGGTCATATGAAGAAATGCTAGGAATTGATCCGTCAATTGTTGTCCATGAAATTAAAACATACCCGGATGCCAAACCTGTCCGACAACAGTTACATCAGATACATCCGGAAAAAGTTGCTGCTATCAAAGCTAAAATTGAGAAATTACTTCATGAAGGTTTCATTTATCTAATTCCTTTAACCGATTGGGTATCGAATATTGTTCCTGTTAATAAAAAACAAGGAACGATAAGAGTATGTATCACCTATAGGGATATTAATCGAGCTTGTCCTAAAGACAATTATCTAACCCCCTATATTGATCAAATTATGGATGATTGTGCCGACAGTGGAATTTTTTCCTTTATGGATGGTTTTTCTGGTTACAATCAAATCAACATACTCCCTATTGATCAAGCTAAAACAGCTTTCATTTGCCCATGGGGGACATTTTCTTATTGCAAATTACCCTTTGGATTAAAGAACGCTGGAGAAACTTTTAAAAGGGCTATATGTTACGCATTTCATGATTTCAAGCACATTGTGCAGCCTTATCTCGATGATTTACCTACCCACTCATTACGTAGAGCTGATCATCTCATTCATTTATGAGCTATCTTTATGAGATGTAAGCATTATCGAATTCGGCTAAGTCCACACAAATGTGTATTCTATGTAGAAACAGGTCGCTTACTGGGATTTATAGTATCAAGGGTAGGCATTCGTGTTGACCCCTCAAAGGTGGAAGCTATCATCAATCTACCTCCTCCTTCGACTCTTCGCCAACTCCAAAGTTTGCAAGGGAAAGAAAACTTTTTACGTCGTTTCGTTCCTAACTACATTGAGATAACAAAAGGTTTTACCAGGTTGTTAAAAAAGAATATTCCATTCTTTTGGGATGAGATCGCTCATCGATATTTTAATGCACTCAAACACACATTAATCCATGCACCATTACTGCATCGCCCAATTACAACCAGGATTACTTTTTGTACCAAGCCATTTCTCATTCCACCATTGGGATGGTTTTAGTTCAGGAAGATGAATTCAATAGTGAACGTGTGATTTACTATCTTAGTCGAACTCTGCATCTGACAAAGATTAAATATTCGCATGTGGAGAAATTGGCCCTGGCAGCTGTTCAAGCTATCCAAAGATTTCGTCACTACATCTTATTACGCAAAACCATGGTAATTTCTGACTGTAACCCTATGATGTATATCTTGACCAAACAATTGCTATGGGGAAAGCATTCCAAATGGATAGTTATCCTATAGGAATTTGATTTGGAATTTGAAAAATCCAAGGCAAAGAAATCTTTGGTTTTTGTTGAACTGATGTGTGATTTGCCACGTATTGATACTGAAACTGTGGGGGAAGAGCCCATTGCGGATGAATCCTTGTTTCTTATCAGTACTCTTGATCCATGGTATGGAGATATTATTTTTTATCTCCCAATATTTTCGGCCCGAAATGTCACGATCTCAGCGACGGAAAATACGTTTCCAATCCCAACAATACAATATTATTGGTGATACACATTATCGTCGTGGAGTGGATTCTGTTTTCCAACATTGTTTAACTCATGAAGAAGCTAAAAAGGTTTTGAATGACTGTCACTTTGGAGCATGTGGCAGTCATATGTCTAGGTATGCCACAGCCCAAAAGATACTGCGTGCTCATTATTTCTGGTCATCCTTATTCAAAGATTGAATCTATGCAGTCCAAAAATGCCACAATTGTCAAATCTTTGATCGTAAGATGCATGTTCCACCCGCTCCTCTTCACCCTATAATTGTCGTTGGTCCTTTTGCAAAGTGGGGTATTGACTTTATTACATGTAACCCTCACTCGGCTGGGGGGCATGCATATATTTTCCTAGCGGTAGATTATTTTACTAAGTGGGTTGAGGCGATGCCTACATTTTCGGCAGACGACAAGACTGCTGCAACTTTCGTATTCAATCATATAATTGCTAGATTCGGTGTTCCTCAAGCTATTATCACTTATCATGGAATTCACTTTTGAAACATCATGATGACTAGACTAAAAGGTCAACTTGGCCTGTGCCACGATAGTTCTACTCCATATTACTTGCAGGCTAATGGTCTGGTTGAATCCATCAATAAAGGTTTAGTCACTATGATCAGACGAATCATTGGTATTCATAAGTCGAATTGGCATACCATGCTATTTTCATCACTTTGGGCATATCGGACCTCAGTAAAAACATCAATTGGTTTCACTCCTTTTCAACTGGTCTACGATTTGGAAGCAATGTTACCTATTGAATGCAAAATTCCATGAAGGTAAATAGCCATAGAATTACTCCCAGCTACTTCTGAAGAAGAGAAACAGTTTTTGTACTTAGCTCGGCTAGATGAGAATCGACGCACTGCTGCAGTAGAAAACGAGCCTCATGCGAAATGAGTGAAACCTTAGTACGATAGAAATGTTACACCTCACAATTTTTTAGGAGACCTAGTCTTACTATATGATCAAGCAAATGACAAGCTAGGGGCTGGAAAATTTGTACCTATGTGGCATGGTCCATACATTGTTAAGCGAAAGCTAGCAAAAGGGGCTTATGAATTAACAGATTTTGATGGTGTCTCTTTAGGTAAACCCAGAAATGGACTTTATCTAAAGAGATATTATGCTTAAATTCTAGGTGGAGATTTTTTGTTAGATTAGTTTCTTTACTTCTAGTGTGTTTTCGATTAAAAAGTGTGCCTAGTGTAGAGAGTGCTCTTATCATTATTCTTACTTATCTTGATTTTACTATTTATATTGCAGATGTTGACATCTCTTCAAACATACATTGGTTTCGCTGATGGTGCTTGTCATAATACACGAAACATTTCTTCCGCAGCTTGGGTTATCTATTCACCCTCTGATGAGTTAGTATCTATGCATGGGGTAAGCCTCGATCAAACAATGAATAACATTGTAGAGTATAGTGCAGTGATTGAGTTATTATCTGAATCCATCTCATTTGGGATTTAGAGTTTGATTGTTAGGTTGGATTCTAAACTCGTCGTATTATAGCTTAACAGGGTTTATGCCATTAGAAATCCAGTGTTATTAAGGTTATTTTTGAGATTTCATCTCTTGGAACGTGAATTTGACTACATTGAATATCAACATATTCCAAGACATTTAAATACATTAGCAGATGTAGTTGCTTCTTGTATGATAAATAGACATTTGCAATAATCAAAACAGTAAAATTAATAACATTCAATAACATGTTACACGAGATAGCCGGTAATAATGACATATCATAGCATAGAAGTAGTGTTTCAAAATATACATCGTCCTCGCTCATAGGTTGAAAAACACCTTATGATCGGAAAAAATGATAAATACAAAAGTCAAAAATGTCATGAGTCTACAAAGTCGATCATCCTATCCCTGGCAATAATAACGATAAGAAACCACTGTTTGGGCCACCCTACATAGGAACCTCCTAAAAGGTCATGGGACCCCAATCACATATCTATGCAACCTAAGTGGGATATCATCTATATCCGTCTCTGGAATATCTAGTGTCAAGTTCTCTAGATGATGCTCCAAATCGGTCAAGATCTCTGCTGATTGGTCCTGTGGGGCTGGTGCTGCTGCAGGTGGGTGTCTCCTCTCGAAAGGCTGGAGAGTGGCTGGTCGTCGTGGACCCACATCTGTATTTAAACTTTTGATTATCAGTTTTGGATGATTTAAAAATAAAAATAAAAAAATAGAACTTAGGAAGTGTTGAAAATGATTTTACCTGAATCATCCGATTGTTCTCCTAGTGGGAGAATCATGTCTGGGTCACCACGATAATCCATCCCAACATATGGAAAATCCTAAATCCAAAAAGTTTGGTTGTTCAACCAACGAAAATACTCAGGCAGAAATCGAACAACCTCTGTACCTTCCTCAGGGTGGCGGGCCATCAAGGCAACCTAATGAACTATCCTAGGATCTCGAGGAAGACCAACATCAATAGGAATGTGTTGCAGGGCTAGCATGGGGATCCTCTCTAGAGCAAAGCTGACCACGATGAATCCATATCCAAAATTTTTCAGCGCTCCGTTCTTTGCTCTGGTTAGTTGGCCTTTCACATTTGCCAACACAACCTCGCACTAGTTGAATATTCTGCCTCGAAAATAGTCTACTGCCATCTACATCTGGGATCCTATAGTCACATGCAATGCTACACTCCCACATAACCTGGTAACAGTGAATGTAATGACCTTAAGCTAAGTACGGTTGATAGTTTTAATATCAATCTATTTGTCGTTGGTTTGATCATCGCAAAAAACTAATCGGAGACTAGCGACAGACTAGCCACCTGGCCTAGTCCCGAAAAGAGATAATTGTTCACCCCTCTTGGAAAAACCAGTCAAAAAATAGATGTCCTCCAGCTCGATTTCGAGCCGGTGGCCACCAATGATGAAACAATGGTCCTGTATCCACCTAACTACCAGGCATTGCAAGAGGTCTACTTGGACCCTCATACCCAGTATGCCCTAGAACTTTAACAATCCGCATCCTCTTAATGCGTGCATTATGGGCATATGGTTTAATGTGGCAAAATCCACATCCTCATGCTCGCGTTCTCGCCAAATAAGCATTTTGAATGTCCTACAATGCATAAAAGACATATTAGAACCAGTTAGTTCAAAAAAATTTGGGCAAAAATGGAGAAAAATTAGTTTTAAAATTCATTTTCGTGGGGTCCACACCTGCCACTTACAGACAGTGCATAGGTCCACATGGGCTGTATGCAATAGGTGCAGACACACGACTTTTTTTCTTTGTAGAAAAAAGTCGGGGTCCACAGGGTCCGCATGTTGCACCTACGGACCCCCGCGAGCGAATTTCTAAACCAATTTATCCCTTAAAAATTAAATCTAAAGCCTAAAATCAAAAGGTAAATGGATGAAATGCAAGATAAGGAGGTCATGGGTTACCTAGAGCTGACGGTTTTCGATTTCGACAGATAGATTTTCCAGAATCTTCATTGGAACTTTCTTACGCAAAAGCTCTCACTTTTCAACCTGAACTCACATGGTAAAAATGAAGTTGGAAAACCCCTTTTTATAAATTTTCTCGAATAAATGAATTTTCAATTTATTTATTTTTCAATTTAAAAAGGCAATTTTTAAATCATTTTTATTTATCTTAAATAGGTATGTGTAATGTTTTGAGTTTTTTGTGCAGAATATTGGATTTTTCAGGAAAATTGATCATTTTTCAACAAAGAGCATTCTTTTATCACTTTTTCGGAAAAGCGAATCATTGGAGTCCCCTTTAAGCTCTTTTCAGACTCTCAAAAATTGAAAAGATTGCCGAGCACTTGATTGTTCGAACTCATTAAAATAAATGAATAATCGTCCCTTTAGTATAAGTTTACCCCTTTTACGGACTAGAATGGACTATTTACGAAAAAGGTACACGTTGACTAAATACGGTCAATAGAGTCCTATTTGAACCCTTTTCAGACTCGTTAAATATGAAAATACTGTCCAACGCTTTTCTTTTTCAGCTCGTTAAAGTATTGAAAAGTCATCCCTTTTGTATTATTTTATCCTTTTTCGGGCCTAAGGGATTATTGTATGAAAAAGTACCCCCATGGAGTTTTCTTAAGTTTTTCTTCTGACTCCCTAAAATTGAAAAACACCGAGTTTTTCCTATACTGGACTCATTAAAATTTAAAAGTAAAGGACCTGTTCAATTTTAAACAATAACAAACCACTCCTTCTTAGGGTTTGAATTTTAAACTAAGTTGGACTCATTCGAAGGATGAGCTTATAAACAAGAAAATGTTATCCTCCTCAAGCTTGTCAAAAATAAAGAGGTACTTCCCAGAAATGGTGTGGGAAAAGAGAGAAAAATTAACCTATTTGTTGCACTTTGTTTTATAAAAACCCGTCAACCACTCTTGAACATGACACTTTTTGTTCACCTAGGTTGGGAAAATCCTTTGCCTAACAGTTAATCAAACCATATTGAAAGTCTTCAGCTGGTTTCTGGGTATTAGCTTTGGGTCAATTGTCACCAAACCATCTGTAGTGTCGTTATGTGTTCAAGAGATCAGTTCAAACAAACCATTCATCTGCAAATCTGTCATCCATTTTGACCATCCCCGAGTAAGTCCTTGCCAATATATTTCTTCAAAACTTGATCTATGATTTCATGTTGTGGGCTTGCCTAGGACAGATCACATTCTATTGACTTCAGCTCATTATCTAGGAAGTTGATCTAGAAATCGTTGGTACCTTGAAAGCTACATGCCCTAATGGCAGTTTTCTCACTTTCGACGATAAGTTGCATCATTGACCTTCAATCGAATGATTCTATGACATGTTTGACTTTGACTCATTTATTCACATTTCATGGATTGTACTGGGTACTCTAAGAGCCATTGACATTACTGGTGGTTTCTCTCACACTTGTTAATAGTTCACATCATTGACTGGTAATCAAGTGGTTTCTACCATGTTCGACTTCGACACATTCATTCACATGGATAGAATCGTACCAGTTCGGGAAGCGTAAATCAAGACCCTAGATCTAGTTTCTACCATCCAAGCTACGAGGAATTTTGTTATTCATCATACAGTGGACTATTCATAAACAGATGGCTGCATCCATACTGTGTCTACACATGTCTACACTCTTGATGTATTACAAAATAATTCTTGTATCAGAACAATTTAGTCAGTTTTGATCTGAGTATGGGAATTCCTACCTCAGCGATGATATGTCTATATATATATATATATATATATATATATATATATATATATATATATATATATATAGATATATTGCATTGAATGTTTTTATAGGTTCTGACTGGGGTGTTCACAGGATGATCCTTGAAATGATAAATTACTTCACTCTTCATACATGAAAGACTTTGTCTTCATCTATTACAGACTTCTCACTTTAAGGGGAAATCTATTGCATTAAAAGCTGTCACCTTGACATACTGCAATATGTGTGAGTCCATTACCACTCATACTTTCCTCCTTTGCAAATCATAAGGCTCAGTTCTTCATATCAAGCGTTGAAAATAAGAGAAAGCCCTCAAAAGTCTCTAAAACTCTGGTTCCACACTTTCTCTTTGCATTACCTATGGTCCCGCACCTAATGGTCATGTCCTCTGTGCACCTGACCACTTTGTATCTGTGTTATGGGTGCATACCCATGTAAAAGTTAAAAAGGCACAAGTACATTATAAAAAACTCACTTTCAGTCATTTCTAGAAGCTTTTGGAAGGAATGTTGAGGTGGCAAGTTCGCTCTCCTAAGGTTCATGCATCCCATACCTTAAGGATCTAACCCCTTCATCTGAGGAGCTTATCCCTTTGAAGGAGGATTCTATCCCTTCATAGATGGACCTGTAACCTCCTCCTCTACACTATAAAATGAAGCATTGGGCTGGTTACTGGGGAGGTTGAAAGCTGAATATTTTTGAGGTGAAATGTTGCTGGAACTTAGTCTTCTTTAGTTGAGCTTTTATGAGGAGAGATTACATACCTATAAGATCTCATTTGGAAGAGTGCAAGACTTGTCAAAGTAAAGGAAATTCCTATTTCGGACCACGGGAAGAGCTTGTTCAACATCAAGGCTGAAAAGGTTGTAAGGTTCTTCTACTTCAAAGTTAATACAAATAAGTTTGTTTTCCTCAATAATCTATTCATTTATGGTTTATTTTATGGATTCCTTGATGACCATAATAGACATGATTTATGATATTTGCTATGCAGGTGTTATTTGATGTTTGCTTGTTTGTGATTACACGTCTTTAAAGATAACTTTTTTGAACAATCGAGGGAAGACTATAACGAACGAGCGTTGGATCTAAGGTAGGATCTTAACACCTCTATAGTTTTTATTTGTAAATTGCATATGTCTATAGAAAGATAGATTTGTTTGTCTGTTTGTTGCTAGATTATCTTGTGATACTAGGGAGATCGGTCTTGTCCACAAGATTGATTTATCCAGCCAACATTCTAGCACATCGTCACTGCCATCCGTTGAGATGGACGAATGCCTTATGCATAGTACCAAACTTGGAGTACAACACTCACATAATTGTGTCAAGGGGCAATACTTCATCTAGTGTTGCCTTCTTCAGCTCTTCTGAGGTGGATGCTGTCACCAACTCTCTTACTTTCTTGACTATCTGTATCTCCTTACCATTCGCTCATTCTAAAGTATCCGAAAGTGAACACTTGAGATAGTGGCTTCGGCATACACTCTAGTAGCATCGGCAAGGCTGCTGGATGTTTGTGCACGTCAGACACGATCACTCATTTGTCAAACATGATCACTCGTTCCTCAACTTGCAAAATAGATGTATGATCATCCAGAGTCAACACTCTATGAGTTTGAACAACTCTATGTTGAAACTCATCGAATGAGATGTTGTGCATCTCTCCTTCCAGCTGATCTCCAAGGATCTTGGTGCCTCCTTGGTCACTTGAGAATTTCTCATCTTCTAGATGCGGTGAAGTGGGTTAGTGGACCTCTTGGTGGTGAGGCATGAGGTTGATGTCCTGTTCCAATTCCCATTGCTCTGTATCCATATCCAACTATTGAAGTTCATGCTCTATGTCACGAGTGAAGCCCTCCTCCTAAGATCGCTCAACCTGTGTTCCTGATGCCAGTTGTTCTGATGAGTCGACTATGAGTACGGGCATTGTTTCATCTGTTTGCAAATGTTGCGCCCCCTTCTATACCTGTTATTTTTGCACTTCCCTCTCTTGTTTGCATAGCTCTTATTCCTCCGAGAGTTGCTCCTTTGGCTCATGCAACTCCCTCTCTGTTTCCTCCATTCGTCTATTCTCCTACTTTCTTTGCTTGATTCTCTTATTGCATTGTTGCCTCTTTTCCTCTATAACCAAAGCTACTTTGTCCATAAGTCGATGTGCTCAGAACTTGCAACTTTTCTCTTATTCCATGCAGTCGACAATCTTCCTCTTGCCCTTGTCATGCACTGGTATGATTACTTCTACTGCTACTGCTACTTCTGGTGCTGGTGCTCTCTGGGATGCTACTTCTCGTTGCTTTGCTAACCACTGCACAACGAAGCCAACTAGTTGATTGAGTCTGGAGGAGTTGTAACATAATCTCCATGGTTCCTCCTCCGCCCAATGAAATGCCCTGTGGTTCCAATTGAAATGTACTCTCGCGGAATGATCTTTCACAAGACAAGGTGGGTGATACGGGTTGTAACTTCAAAGGTTGAATGGATACTTCATCATCTGTTCTGCTTTGACATCTGCTTGCTTGAAACTCCGGATCTCGTATAACCCAATCCGCAATGGAAGAGAAGGCCAAGGTGCCTTCCTCTTACAGTGCAGTCTAGTTGTCAATCATGCCGAGATGTGATATGCTACTTCGTGCATGATGAGTATGTCCAAGGAAAAATTCAGTAGAACATGCGGAGGCTTCTCCGTGCTGAACATTCGTATGAAGGTGCCAAACGGTGAGACATACCAATCAACAATGTATATCAGTGCCTCCATTGCTGCCTCGACATGTAGGGTGGATCGTGTTCCAATATTATCTTGTAAATTGAGGTGGCAAAATGATCGGAAAGCCGTGTGATAACTCCTCTAAAGCTGCATTCGGACAACAACTTACAATAAGTGTTCATAGTAGTCTACACCAATGACCATGCCCACTCTAAGCCCAGAAACTCCTGTCGAGCACAGATTTCATCTAAGATCTAGGCGGACATGTAGACCACTACTTTTATACCTTCGGGGGACTGTTGAGCCTTGGTTACCTGTTCCTTCAACTGATGAGCCAACATGCTAGACTAGTTACATGTTTTTCCCTCTCTGGCTGGTTGGTCCAGCGCGATCACCCAACTCTATGGGAAGGTTTTTGTGCTTTCTTGGCCATACAGTTGACATGAAAATCTGACCAAGTGTTGATACACCTTTCGCAGTATCTTCGCCTTGTAGATCTGGTTGGGTGTCATCCTAAATCTAGAAGGCTCCTTTACCCAGTTCTTCAGAATGTCTGTGGAGTTGGCACTACTGCTAGGTAAGCTGAAAGGACTCTCCATGATAGTCATGGGCTCCGATATCTGATACATGTCAATATAATCCTATGCCTAGAAGGTTGCAATCTTCATCCCGCTAACACTGCTCAAGGTCATCATCTCAAGATCAGTGTGTGAGACGATCTAATGTATCATGTCCGTACATGGGAACACGTGTTATCTACATGCAATATAGTAAAATCTGGACTTTTGAATGTTCACATACACATGGTGGTCTTCGAGGTATTCCCTAAAAGTGCCTGCAAATGCTTCATTGACCTCTCGCCATTTCATCTTAAAGTCCTTCTATAGAAACAACTCGGTATCTTCATAGATCGGTGGACATGCAGATACCCATTGAACTGCTACTCCAGTTGCACTTCTGTTAGTGTCCTTTGATCCTGCTCTCTTGGAGGCCATTGCTGATGTGCTGCTAAGAGGCAGATGAACACCTAAAAGATCTTGAGACAAAGCGACATTCACGACAAGAAATATATCAGTGAACACCAAAACAATTTTGGGAAATGGCATAACACATACCTGGGGAATGATAGGCAGGGATTGCGCAATTTCTTTTGGGAGGCTAGGTGACTGACTGCCAGAACTACACAAAAGGCAGTATGGGTTATCTAGGGAGGCTGACTGGCTACTAGATTTGTGCAATGCGCAATCTAGGCTAATTGTTGATTGCTCGAATTATGCAATGCACAATTCCAACTGCCAATGACTGCAGGCTCAGTGACTGCATTGCACAATTTTCTTGGCCAGCAGTAAGTGTCCCTAAGAAATGCGCAAATCAATCCTAAGTATAGTTCCTCGGCAGAAATGTGCATTTTTGGAGAGGAAGACAAATCCCTCCTTCTCCAGATTATGCAATGTTGTCTTGGTGGGGGAGCGTCTGGGCCAAGGCGAGTCAGACTTGCTGACGGGAAACTAAAAGAAAATGTGAAAGTGAAGGCATGGTGATACTGAGTGAAAGAGGAAGTGGTTGATTGTTCATGCAAACATTGAATGAAATATTCAGCAAACAGAACGACATGCATGTGGGTGAAGTGAGTCATTGAATCAGCGACCATTCATGAAAAACTGTTTCATGCATGTGACAGTAGTGAGATAGTAACGAAAACTATAACGGTGCTAGTACAAGCTAGTATGCATGTAAGTGACAACAAGCTTTTAAATAAATCAAGCAAACAACACTCACACAAGCGAAAACGAAAAAATCAATAGAAATGCTAAAAAAGACAAGTTGAGACCACTTACCCATGAATAGCTAAGCCAGATGTGTTGAAGAGTCTTGGATGTGTTGTGGAATGTTAGATCTCCAATATCGATGTGAAAGAATGAGCTCTGATGTGTCAAATTAATAATTTTGGGCCCATGACGCGCATGCCACAAATATAGGAAAAAACGACACTTGGAGGGAAGATTCTAAAACGATCGTTGCATGTAACCTCTAGCTGCTAAAAATAGCTCCCTGAATGAAGGGATGATTTTACATGCTGCCTTCTTCTATTCCCGGAAAATCAAGCCATGCAAGCAACTCAATTTTCCTTGGTCCCGAGTGGAATTGGTCAACCCAACTGCACATGCAAGAGGCTGCTCAATTGCTGGGAAAAAATGTTCATTTCTAGATGGGAGTTGGGCTAGCTTCCCAGGAGTTTTGCAACTTTTTGGCATACCAACTGACTGCTTCCCAGCATTGCGCATTTCTTGGGCTAAGTAACCCTGTAGGGAAGAATTGCACAATTTTCTGGATGAAGCCTGATTGGCAGAATTGTGCAATTCTGGAGTCCAGCAGGCTGCCAGATAGAATTGCACAATTTCTAGAGGGAAGGCTGGCTGCCCTCCAGAATTGCACAATTTCTTGGGGGAGCTTCTCAGCCTGCAGCTGGACCAAGTCCATTGGAATAGCCTGTGAGGGGAATGCATCAAGCATTGATTGACAGGTTGTCCTTCTACAAGAAAAACACTGAATCTTTTGTACTTGATGAATCAAGACAAGGTGCTGTGAAAGGTTGTTAGGTAGGCTCCAAAACAAAACTAAGGAAAAATTTTTGGGGGTGGTTGTAGCTGCTACAACACCAATATAATGGGAACATCGATAAATCTACCTACTTTATCCACACCAGCTGTAATACATGCAATACTTGCATACCTCATCAATGTTCATTGTATGCATCATGTAGCATTTAAACAAATCATCAATGCATGCAGAAATACACTTTACTGGAGCTATATGGCCTTCCAAAACCACTACACACTTATGTAAATCATCGATGTTTCCTATATGCATCATGTAGCAGTTAATCAAATCATCAATGCATGCATAAATACACTTTATTGGAGCTATATGGTCTTTCAAAACCACTACACACTTATGCAAACCATGGTATTCACTGGAAAATGTATTTCTGTGATGAAGGTTCCTTCACCAGAGAAATTGAAATGCATGTTATGCCAAGCTAAGATGGTTAAACACATTCAGTCCAAGTTTATCAAACAATACCGAGTGGTTGAGCAATAGACAAAAAATAAAAAGCAATGTTGGTTGAATGATACATAGTGGTAAAGAAACATGTATTAATGAAATGGTTTATAGCTCAAATAGACGAATGGATTGCATAAACTGAAATGCTCGGGTTCAAGTGGAGAATGTTTTGGAGTGAAACAAAGACTATGTATAATAAAACCTTTTCTATTTGTTAAATATTAACATATAATTATATTAGGTAAAAGGAAGAAGGGAAAACACACAAGATGATGATTAGAGATAAATCTCAACCATTTATTCTTATATATGCTTACAAATTTTTTTTCAATTTCAAATCTTAATCAACTATATGATAAAAAATAAAAATTCTTGAAGCTTTATCCTTAAATTGAAGCTTTATTCTTAAATAAATATGCCTATCAGCTTAATCATATACCATTTTATTAATGAGTTCTATTTTTTTTAGTGTGTGATTTATGAATAATTAACACACTAGCATTAGAATACATATTTTCTTAGAGTGTAAGATTTATTTTCCATTGGCATATATATTTTCCATTTTTGCAAGGAAATACTATGTACTCTAATTAATAGATGAAATGACCCTATTATGGGCATCTTTCCTAGTCAATTTTGTCCAAAATTTTGTACAATGTTTAAACATTATAAGTTTAAGTTGTTTAATTTGTAAATATTCAGTGCATCAAGGGTTTTTTGGGGTGGTCAATCCATTTATGCACTCAAATTTGTATCTTAAATAACAAGAAATCACAATCTTGCTAGAAATTCTATTGGCACATTTTGTCCAAAAAGCCATTGAGTTTATTAGTTAGATTACGCTATAGTTATACTCACTTAAGAGTGCTTTTGCACCTTTTTCACAATTATAGTCACTTAAGAGTACTTTTCTCAGCGCACATCTAATTTTTTGCCTGTGATTTAACCTATTATAACAATAACCATGAAGGTAGCAAAGCCCATCATGTCACTAATAGATTTGAACATAAGTGACAAAGATAATAATAGTTTCACCCAACCATTTGAGATAATCCCAATTGACACTCTTGCGCACACATATATAATATAATAAGGAAATTTATTATCAAAGAATGTAATAAATATAGATCGCATTGTAAGGCTATAGAATTGGCCATGTTGTACACCATACTTGGACCTAATGCATAGAAAACTTAGTTGTGAATATTCTATAAAGGACCTCAAATATTTGGCAAACTTTGTAATACATTCAAGTTATATAATGGAGTATGAACATCAAACACCATTAACTCTTGTTTGACTACTTTTATTAGAATGTTTAAGTCAGGGAGATTTGAGTCTACATGAAGTGTAGTCTGAGTAACCAAATGAATAATGGAAGATGGTGTGTGAGGGATTGGAGAATCCTCATCTTTACCTTCTATATTTGGGTCCATACTAGACCAATTTGTCCTTGATCTATTGAAATTGTTGCTGATTTTGAATAAAAATGTCCATAATTGCTACAACTGAGCCACCAACTATTCAAGTTGCAACCTCAAAGAATTTTAACACTTATTTTTGCTACTTCTGCCCAATAATTGTTCATAGTTTGTTTAAAAGGAGATCATACTATGTAACTTCTTGAATCTTCTTATCATAACAAGATAATGAGAGAAAGTGAATAATTGTACAAAATTAAGAAAAAAATAAAACTTTTCTTTTTTAATATTTAAAGAAGGATAAAAATAAATAGATATATACACTTATAAACAAATATTCACAGCATAAGAGAAATTAAGAAAGTGAAGAAAAGACAAAAAATGGAATGAAAGCGAGCTAGCCTAGATTACAGAAGGAAACCTAAAACCATGTAGAGCATAAGTTGTGATAAGAGCAATAGAAAATGAAAGAGTTATGTAAAATATAGATTGAGTGAAGCAATTAATGATTTTATTAATAAGAAATAGTCAAATATCAACAACAAGTCTCTTCAAAGACCTTTGACTAGTTCAAAAAATCAAACTATTGCAATGTTTCAACTCCTATACAACATCCAAGGAAATCGAATAACTGAAAACATAAAAATAATTCAAGCAATTAAAATGAGTTGGTAGCCTACATTTTGCAAAAAGGTCATTGTTAGCACTGATAAATAGAAATCATACCTTTAGAACAATAATTAAAGGATAAAAAAATAGTCAGAATACCTTCAACATTCCTTTAATTATTAAAAGAAGTCACCAAAATTGATCTCTCCTTTGGAGTTAGAACTGATGTAACCATTAAGATCATATCTCTAGCTTTCAAAAAAAAAAATTAGAGGGAAATGTAAAACTTGATTTGCTATAGCATAGCTCTCTCCACAACTTTTATTCACCCGCCTTAATACATCTCCCTTCTTTCTAAAGAAGTCACAAGTAGTTTTGATAGTTTTTAGTTTTTGGAAAATAAAAATAATTATTTACCTAATAATTTTGGTTAAGATAAAAGAGAGAGACTTCTAAACTAAAAAATTAAATCAAGGTTGAGACACTAATAGGTGGAACCCTCTTTATCATGACTAGGCTTTGTCATTTCCATGCATTGGATTTGGACCAATTAAAAATTATTCATAAATATAGGCCAATAACAAACATAACAGAACCATGTCATTACTATATTTATCAAAATAAATGTATCTTATAGAATTGTTCAATCATATACCCAAAAAGACCGTTGCTTCTCTTTATCACCTTGTCTCTCCTTATGTCATCATGTGCTTCAAGGTGGGGCCACCATATATATATGTGTGTGTGTGTGTGTAGATAAGAAAAATATATACAACCTTGTTCCCTTAGTTTTCATATATCGTCATAGTGTGAGATATTATCTTGTATGTAAACTAGAAGCAGATGTGCCAACCAAAACAATAAACAATAGTGTCTATAAAATAACTAAGAAACACCAACAAAAATGACATGTACCATCAAAATCAATTAGAATTTGTCTCCATATCTGTGGGATGGGGTCGATTCTACCTATTGTTCTTCTTGTTGCAGACGTGAAGACACTGAATGTGTTGACCCATGAGATGAATTAGAGGACTCATCTTCTGCATTTTGTCCATGCTCACTAGTTGTAGGGACACCTTGAAATTTGGATGGTTGAGCAATGATGTTTGACATGGCTCTTTGTTGTTCAGAAGGTTTCCTTGTAGAGTAGGCATGATGCGAAAGAGGAGTGGACAATTGAGGCACCACATGATGTCTATGAACAATACGAGAGGCAAAAAACTTTAACTTGGATGCATGTGCTTCAAAAGGAGGATTGGGAAGTGGAAAACATAGCCAACCTTTCCTGGAGCATAGAGGTTTTGTAGAAATAACTATTTTCCAACCATCATTGACTAGATTAACTAGTGGAGCATCCATAAGAGGGGTAACTCGAATACCAACTTGCGAACAGACATGATACAAGGGTTGCCTTAACCTGGGTTGTTCTTGAGATTGATTTTGAAGCATTCCTAATAGATTATTCATTTGAGAGCACAATAGGTCCCTCAATAGTTGTCAATTTTTGTTAAAGTGAACAAAGATTCTAGGCCCCATTTCCCCTTTGACACCTAGGTGTTGATTGCTATTTGAATTTCCTTTTCCCTCCCTCTTCCCTGTTATGGTTAAAGAAACTAATTTTGCATATATATATATATATATATATATATAGTTTTAACATAGAGAACTTACTACACACATGCATGGAGCGATAGGGAAATATTCATTAACTCAGGAACATCCCCTATATTTTTAGATAAAAAGGCATAACTGAAAACAAGGGACATGAATAGCATATGCATATACATAGGCAATATCTATGGTAGAGCAAAGTTAGCCAGGTGATTGTATTGTTGAGACCAAATCTATATAAAACCCTAGACACTGATACCAAGAAAAACAAGTGTTTCACGTCAGCAATGAAATACTTCCAGATCAATCGAATAATCATTGACTATCACAATAAGCATGCTCATTCACGGTGATGGATGCTAGGTTAATAAGATTTTATTTTTTAAGAGGGCATAACAGCAAGGACACAAGGTCTTCGATCATTGTGAGAGGACATAATGAGAAATTATATACTAGGTAACAACTTCGTGGTGAATTTACAATGTAAATTGAAAGAAATCTGTCAAAATTCTTGTGCATGGCCTTCGTATAGGTTTTTTCTTGAAGCACTAGGGCCTTAAGACGTCCCGTATATAGCGTGATCGAAAATGAGCTTGAAAACAAAATTGCATTTTTAATTTACGTTAAAAATTCCATGAAGCACCCATACATAAGCATAAATGAATCATTACATAAAACCAGTTGGAGGACCAAACTAGCTCTAATTAAAACCCTCGAAATATTTGTTTAGTGGATTAATTAACCAGCGGGTGTTTACTAACAACTACGATTCTCATAGTTGAATGAAGCTTTACATGCTAGACAATACAAGCCCGATCATTCAAATCCTTTAGGTCTTCAAGTCCAAATGCATAGGAATAATATTATTAACGCATGGGCTGGAAGGATTTCATCAAAATTTAACGGGGAAGCTTTCAATGACTAGAAAAAAAAACAAACTACTCCTAGCCACGGGACCGCTTTTCTAGATATGTTTGCATACAAAATGGAGGAAGTGAACATGGGAAACTAACATAGAGCAGTCGCCAGATAAATGAAATGCAACCTCCTCGACATACCTGGTGCATAAGAGAGCTACATTGGGTGACTGAACTTGTTATAGTGTCCTCCAGAAACTGTAATCCAACCCACGGCACAGTGAAAACCCTGCGAAACTTCAGAATTGAATTGCAAAGCAAGATAGGTATGAAATGGAATTAAACAGTTTTAGGAACGGCCAAGAATTGAGTGTAAAAATTTGCAGTGGCGGAGTAAATCCAGGAGAGATGGTTGGACAGGTGAATTAACAAATGAAATACATAAAAAATATGCCAACTATGGAATAGGGTAGTGGAATGTTGATGTAGAGGGACCTTCCATGGAGACCTTTGCAATAGTTGAGACATCAGTGATGGTGGAATGAATAGGACAACCAATCAAGCCTCCGAAGGAGAGCCAACTTGGATGCCACACACCCCTTCTAAATCGACATTAAAACTTATCTTTAATTGAATGAAATAATTAGAATCTTTCTAAACCTAATGGAGATTTGATGCATAGGTGCGGGATGGTTGTATCATGTATATGAAACAATTTTCCAGTGGAAACAAAATTAAAATGCGGTCACAATAATCTAAATGAACTAATTCATATCGTTGTAGGTGAAACTTTCATTCTGAAGATTTTTCATATATGACTTTACAAAAAACAGTTGTGTGCCAAGATTAAATACAATGTGTATGGTTGAAGCTGCACAAGGATCGTCAAACTCCGGTGATATTTCCAAACCAAATGTTTACTCAAGCAGACAACATAAATGCTAATATGTGGTTATAAATTCCAAATGCATATAAATGTCGTGGTGTTAACCATGTCTAACAATCTTCAGATACATAATACAATTATGTAGATGCATTCAGAATCTCACATATAACCGCCACGATGTCATAAGCTAGGCCATAGAATTCACATCATAAAGTTAATTTGCGCCCAAAATATATGGGCACATCATTTACAAGAATGATCCAAATTCCTTATATTTTCCGCAGCCAAATATTACCAAAAGAGTATAACGTTAGACCAAGGTTAATGTTAATGTCATTCCCAACTAACATATAACTTTGGATTTGCGTTGAGAGCCCATTGAATATACACATTAGAATATTTGTATGAAAATCACTAATCATCTAGAAGACCATTAATTTCCATGAATTCAAGATTATATTATAGTTATCGCCAAAAGATTTCTTGTAACGGGGTACCACCTACTACGTCTGAGAGGATAACCAATAGTGAAGGAGAGCTTAACACACGATGGTTTACGACTGGGATTAGTGTTAACAATTGAAAACATGACTTCAGAGGAAGACTCGTTGAGTATGTCGTAACTCAAAATATCTGGATATGTAACAAAAAGTGCATGTGGAAGAGTAGGTTGCAGGTTGTTCAAGGGGGGAGGAAGCAAGGGCAATAAGAAATGGTACTGAGAGAAAAAACTTGTAGTGAGTAATGCAGATAACGACATGGTCAAACAATTTATTGAAAATATATTTACTTATAAGGAAGGATGATATATGTCCTTTCTGTGAAATGATTTTGCTGGAAGAATGTACCTTTCTATAAAATAGTGCTTCTAAAATTGAGTGAAAATATCAGAAAAGCACTTGCCCTTTTATAATAGTAATTTGCTAAGTGATATGTTACAAATGGGATTTTTTGTCTATTTCAGGAGACAAACAGTAGTAGAAATAATCAGTTATTTCAAAACATAAAGTTATGCAAAGAAACTGTTTACAACAAATAAGCTACAATAGAAAAACAAAGTTCATTAAAAAAAAGACACAATGAAATCAAAAGAAAGAAATGAAAGAAACTATATACGGAGTGATATTTGATTCAAATGATTTATTTTGATTTCCTTTTGATTTATTTTGATTTCCCTTCCACAAAAGGTTTCAAGTGTGAGCCATTAGTGGTATAAGAGAGGAGACAATCATTAAGATATTTGAGGATATAAGTGTTAGGTCCAGCTACAACAAAAATCTTGAATGGGCTAATCCATAATATTTGAAAATTTGTAATTTTTTCCCTTATCAGTGCGAGTTGCGTTCCAAAGAAGGACCTTTTGATCAACAGAGAAAGTAACACCCTTGGATTTCTTGTCAGATTATTTCTTAACAATTTTTATTCTTCTATGGAGGTTCTCCAAGGAATGGTTTCATTGCTCTTCTAATGCCAACGGAGTGAAGATTCTCTAAGAAATATCATTTGAGTTCAATTCTTCAACTTGTATAGTTAGGAGAAGAGATAGGGTTTCTAGATCAGGAGGCAGAATGGCTTCTTGTCAATTAACAAGATGAAAGGGGGAGACTAATCTATTGGAATTAGTAGTTTTGCAGTTTGCCCACATTGTAAATTTCAACATAGTATGCTAGATACGGGGTCTATCATTGATCAATTTTTTTCAGAATTCTAGTAAGGTTCTTGTTAGTAGATTCAACCAAACTGTTACCTTGGGGATAATATGTTGATGAATTGGAATTTTGAACATGGTACTGATCAAAAAATCGAGTAAAATGAGCAGAAATGAAAGTAGGACCATTATCAGAGACTAATTCAAGAGGTAACGCAAAGCATGAGAAAATATTGTTTTCTATGAATTCGATCACTTGTTCATCATACACGTTTTTCAGAGGGAGTACTTCTGACCATTTGGTAAAATAGTTGGTAGCAGTTAAGATAAAAATGTGACCTACAGACGAGGGAGGACCTATAGGACCAATAAAATCTAAACCCCATAGAATGGGAATTTGGGAATTATAAGATGGAGTGGTAGAATGTGAATTTTTTCTTTGCTGGTAGTCCCTACAACTTTTTACAAACTTATAACAACCAGAAAAAATAGTACGAAAGTAAAAACTAGACCTGAGAAGGTCATGCACAATGACCTTCACTACAAAATTCCCCCCTATATGAAAGTCCTCTTGGGATGAACCATGGGAGAAAAATAATAACCTAGGAACAACTTCGTCATCTGTGTATTTAAGTAGAAATCCATCATAAGATCTGCAACATAATTGTATTTAATATCAAATATTTAGAAGAATATAACCGTAAGCACCTACACTAAGATTTATCAGATGTTCCGAGCACTCCTGGTTTAGAAGATAAAAAATGAGGTCACTATAACAAGGGTGATATGCTACATCGATTTATTTCTCATTGACTAAAGACAAGGAAGATAATGACTCATGAACATCAGCTGAATGACCTGGCCCAGGAAATTGTGCTAGATGTAAGGCCAAGTCACTTCCTTTATAGTTTAGAGGTTGAAATAGTCAGATCATGCTCTTGAATCTCGACCAAACAATGGGAAAGCTTCCCTCTATTAGGATATTCTGACACATACGAAATAATTAAGTATAACTCGGTCTAGTGTATAGTTAGGTAAAGTGTGTTTCCTCAGTATGTATTTTTTGTAACCTACAATGCGACAGTCATGGTGTGTTCTAAACATGAAGTGATCTGACAATTCATTCTCTCCTTAGGATCACTGACACTTGATCCATGTCTTAACACCTGATTGGTCCATGATCTCTATTTAAAGAGCATGGAGGGTCATTTGTTAGGTGGCCATTCATTAGAGAAGATTATGTAAATTTTCTTTCTTTTACATTAATAAATTGCCTGAAGTGGCCACGTTGGCTCAAACTGTGGATTGTTTCCCTGTTTGAGGGTTTTAACCACATCAAGAATACTAGTGTATTGATCTGTGATCTGTTTGTGAGCGGTGTCCTTTGGTGTTATATCTATGTAACTTACCATGTAAATTCCTACATGTATCAGATATATTCAAGGGTCGCATATGTTGGTGATCCAAATCCAAAGCCAGTACAACTCCATCCAACTTTCATTTCCTATATCTATTGTTTCTGACTACTTTTGGGCCTAGAGGACTTCTCTATTGTGTTAGAAGCATCTAGTCCAGTGAGGAACCCCTTTCATTTTATGCGGAAAGGTTTCTGATAGCCCTAGCTACATCATGTTTAAGATCTAGAGTTATACAATGTTTATTTGCAGTTATAGTTATTTAGCTCTCTATTTATTTCGGTTTATAGTCATCTATAATTTTTTTTATTACCGGATCTATACCCTGGATCTTTGTATGCTCTTTTTCCCACAACTCTATGTAATCTGGGAAAACCAGAAACAAAAACAAAATATTTCTCTCATGCATATGCTCTTTTTCATTATGCCTTAGTGTGATCTCGGAAAATCAGAAACATTGAGGAAAATATTTAGTTTCCGGTCAATTCTAACTTTAAGCCGCAAGGCTTGGATTACTTTTGCATTTTCATTTTTGGTTGTGTGGTTTTTTTGTTTTGTAGGCAAATAAGGGTTTCTCAAGTAAGAACACACTCCAAGGCTTCAGTGAGGAAAAAAAACAAACCCTTCCTCCTTTCCAAAAATTACTGACCTTTTAAACTAGCTCACTTGGTCCAAAGTTACTTTATGAGAATAGAGGTCTTGGGTTCAAGTGTTTCTTTTTGTTGAGTTACTTTTTTTAAAAGCACATGTAACTTATGTTTTAAAGTTACTTTATGTAAAAGTGTTCTCACCCATTATAAAAAGTGAGTCACATATAATTCTAAAGTCATTTTATCTTTTATTTATGTTACAATTTAGTGGGCAGTTAATAAAGTACCATTGTAAAAGTGACTTTCACTTATTTATAAAAGTGGGTCACATAGAGTAATATTTTTTTAAAAGTGAACTCATTGGAAGTGGTGGGGGGTGGGATTCTTTTTTTTTTAAATATAACATGATCATTCACTTCCCAAAATTCACATGGTTCGTCAGCATCTTCAACAACTTTTCTTCAAAAATCCATAACTTCTTCATCTAGAGGCCGTTTTTTTTAATCGACCTAATTTTTCGATATCTTTCCATTTGGTTACTTAGTTTCAACATCTACAACTTCCATTTCTTTTAAAATGGAAATTCCATGCCTAGTTATTCTTGAAACCACCAACTACTTCCAATAGCTATCCTACATTGTGGATTTACTTAGAAGTAAAGGTCTTTATAGAATAGCCTTAGGCCAAGAGCCTAAACCTAAAGATGATGACAATAAAACCAAATGACAAAATCAACAAGATCAAGCATGTGGGTCGATAGGAATGCCTATCTCTCTAGACCCTTGATCCCATATCGCAGAAATTGATAGCCCCAATGAAGCAATGAAACAGATCAATAAAGTTTTTCAAATTAAAAATGAAATCACATCTCATTAACTAGAAAATGTATTGCTTACGCTGGACCCCAATAATTTTTCTTCGATTGAAGATTTTTTGTCCAATTTCAAGACCCTTAGACTTCTCTTGGAAGGTGTTAATGTTAAGAAAGAAGATGGTAGCCTTATCTATTCCATTCTTACTAATTTAGAACCAGATTACTCTATGTTTGTTTCCAACTTCCATTCTACTAGAGAATCATTTATTTCTCAAGGACAAGACTACAAGTGCTCCTCTTTTGATGCATTTTTTGATTCTTTAATAAGAAAGAAAAAAAAACTCTTACATCTTGGTCTTCCGAATACTGGAAACTCTTCTAAGAAAGCCTTAGTAGCACAACATCAACCAAGTTCAAGGAATCCTAAGAATCAACATCCTAAAAATAATGTTCCTAAACCAAACAAGGGTACTAAGCCATTTTAGTCTCACAATAAAAAATCAACTCAACAAAATGATTAGGCAACTAAAAACAAAGGGAAGAAGACTGATAGGCATTGCAACTTTTGTAATTGTGATGGCCTTAGAATCCAAATTATTTAAGAAGATGGAAGCCTTGGAAGCAACAATGAATACACATAACATCCATTTGGAGCACTCTTCAACTTCAAGTTCATCTTCAGGAATAACACTTTCTGCATGTGGTTGTCAAGCATCTCGGTCTAGTTGTGAACTAAATGTATCTTCTTGTTGTCATTCTCATGAGTGGCTCATTATTTCTGGAACTTCTTATCACATGGCCAAAAACATAGCCATGTTTTCTTCTTTAAGTAATTGTAACACCAAAAATATATATGTTGGTGATGATAGATCTCTTAGTGTTGTAGGGACTGGAACTATTCATCTAGACAATGGTCAATTTAATGATGTATTATGTGTTCCTACATTATACTACAACCTTCTATTTGTATATCAGATAACTCACTGAGGTGAAGGTAAAACCTTTGATTTTTCACCTCATGATGTTGATATTAAGGACCTAAGAGATACTAGACATATTTTAGCTACTGGCATTGTTGATGATTCTACAAGGTTGTATAAGTTTAACAACTTTTGGTCATCAACTCTTCCCTCAGTATTTGTTGATCATAATGATGAAGTGAGCAAACTTTGGCATGAGTGATTTGGTCACTTAAACTATCACTCCCTTCCAAATGTATGTAAAGAAAATAAGGTGACAGGTCTTCCTATGGTATCTTGCAGAGATGGTGTTTGTTTCGGATATTTAGTCAAAAAACATCATGAAGATATTTTCGAAAAATATGCCTCTTGGCATGCCTTGTCCCCTTTACATATCGTGCATAGTGATTTATGTGGTCCACTTCCAGTTAGTTCATTCTCTGGCTACAAGTATTTCTTAACTTTCATTGATGATTTATCTGGACACACTTGGGTATACTTCTTAAAACTCAAGAGTGAATTCTTTAACATGTTCCTGGCCTTTGAGGCCTTTGTTGATAATGGTGGAGAATATGTTAACAAAATATTCATCAAATTTTTCTCTGAGCATGGAATTCAATTGCAACATATTGTTCCATATACTCCATAGCAAAATGGTGTCGCTGAAATAAAGAATCGCACCTTAAAGGAAATGGCTAATTGTATGCTTCAATCTAAAGGAATTAGTCTCAATTTTTTGTCAGAAGGAATTAACTGTGAAAGTACATAGTAAATCGCACTCCTACTAAGGTTTTAAAGAATATCACTACAAAAGAAGCATGGAGCTCAATTAAACCAGATGTAAGTCACTTTCATGTTTTTGGAAGTGAAGCATGTGCCCATATTCTAGATGAGAAACATAAATCCTTAGAACCTAAAAGTGAAGAAATTATTTTTGTTGGATATTCTGAAGATGTCAAAGGATATAGACTTCTTCAACCTAAATCCAAAAATGTTATCATTAAAAGAGATGTAAATTTTGCTGAAAATATATCAGCCTACGAACCTAGTTCAGTAGATGTGCCACCTATCTCTATCCCTTCTACTTCTGAAAATATTTCTTCTTCAAATGATGACAATGGGGATGCCAATCCTCCCCCACCTTCTCGGTATCCGCCTTTGGCTACTCACATTCAAAAATGGGTCCACGCTACTCAGGATGCAGCATGTGCTCTTGTAGGTGATCCTACAGATCAGGGTCATACACATTCTCAATTCGATAGAGCCTCTTCTTTACCGGATCAAGCTTCAATGAATTATGATCCTGACACCTTTACATAAGCTTCAGTCCATCTAGATTGGGATGCAGCTATAAATTTAGATAATCATTCATTATTGGCAAATGATACATGGGACATTGTTGATCTTCAAAAGGGAGGAAAACTTGTTAGATGCAAATGGGTTTACAAAATAAAGTTGCTAAGGGGTTTTCATAAGTTGAAGGCATTGACTATATTGAAACCTTTTCCCTTGTTGCCAAAATAAACTCTATCTACCTTGCTCTTCCCCTTGCTGCCTCTTTAAAATGGTAATTCCATCATATGGATGTTAAATCTACCTTCTTCCATGGGGACTTGCATGAAGATCAAATATATATGGAACAACCTCCTGGATTTATACAAACAGACTCCATCCTTGTATTTCAACTTAAGAAATTCCTTTATGGTCTCAAGAAAGCTCCTCAATTTTGGTATGCCAATATGGATAACTTTCTTTTAGATATTGGATTTTCTAGGTGTCATTCTGAAAGTGGGTGAGTCTCTTATCATTCTTGTTCTTTATGTTGATGATCTTATTCTTACTGGTAGTGATCCAAACCTTTCAAGCCATGTGAAATCCAGCCTTAAAAAGAAGTTTTAAATGACAAACTTAGGACACTTGCATTATTTTCTTGGTCTTCAAGTATTGCAATCCAAAGAAGGTATTTCCCTTTCCTAGTCCAAGTATGCCTATGACCTTCTATGTCACTTTCACATGGAAGACTGTATGCCAACCCCTTCTCCCTTTCAGTCTCGAGCCAAACTTTTAGTCACTTGTACTTCACCTAAAGTTGATGCTAAGTTATACCATCATCTTGTATGAAAACTTTTGTATCTGAGCCATACTTGTCCTAACCTTTCCTTTGTTGTTGGCCTTGTTTCTCAGTTTATGAAAAACCCGCATGAAAGTAATTAGAAGGAAGTTAAAATAATACTTCATTATGTTCAAGGTATAGTTAATTTTGGGGTTCATTGCAGTGAAAAAGCATCTCCTCTAT
Source organism: Pinus tabuliformis (assembly GCA_031772625.1). Taxonomy (NCBI): domain Eukaryota; kingdom Viridiplantae; phylum Streptophyta; class Pinopsida; order Pinales; family Pinaceae; genus Pinus; species Pinus tabuliformis. The sequence goes on along the minus strand of CM062818.1, from coordinate 254,262,849 downwards.
TGATTGGTTTCACTGATTATGATTGGGCTGGTGACCCTGATGATCGGAAGTCTACTGCAGGTTATGTCTTCACTCTTGGTTCTGGACATATTACATGGGCTTGCAAGAAACAAAGTGTCATTTCTCTTTCTTCAGTACAAAAAAAGTAGCATGGCATCGTTGAAGCTAGTAAGGATGCCCTGTGGCTTCATCAAATATTATCAGAGTTTGGTTCTTAGCAACATCATCCGACTACACTTTGGTGTGATAATAAATGTGCCACTCAACTATGAAAAGATCCAATCCAATATCAGTGCAACAAGAACATTGAAATACACATGCACTTCATCAGAAATCCCATTCATGACCACATTCATGAAGTGCAATATTGTCCAACTGATGATCAAGTTGCAGACATCTTTACAAAGTCTCTCATAGAGGTGAAGCTTACGAAACTTTGATTTATGGTTGGATTTTAGGAAGCTGTCACTAAGGGGGGATAGGCTCTAATGCCTACTTCCTTCACCTATTGTGTCATATTTATACATCCTTCAATCCTATCCCAAGTTTTTCTTAAGGGGGGATGTTAGGATATTCTCACACATAGGAGATAATTAAGTATAACTTGGTCTAGTTTATAGTTAGGTAAAGTTTGTTTCTTTAATATGTACCTTTTGCAACTTACAATCTAACAGTCACGATATTTTCTAGACATGAAGTGATCTGACGGTTCATTTTCTCCTTGGTATCACTAACACTTGATCCGTGGATTAAAACCCGATTGGTCCATGATCTCTATTTAAATAGCATGGAGGGTCATTTGTTAGGTGACTGTTCATGAGAGAAGCTTATGTAATTTTTCTTTCGCTTACATTAATAAATTTCCATAAGTGGCCGCGTTGGCTCAGGTCGTGGATTGTTTCCCTCTTTGAGGGTTTTAACCATGTCAAGAATAATGGTGTACTGATCTGTGATCTATTTGTGAGTGGTGTCCTTTCGTGTTCTATCTAAGGAACTTACCATGTAAATTCCTACATCCTGAGAGAAAATTTTGTGACAATAGAAACATAATAGTAGGTAAAGGGACCTTAACCTGCATTTGCTTTCTAAGAATGTAATGTCTAAATTTCTTGATCTATTTTACCAGTGAAAATGCATGCTTCTCAATTAAAGAATATTTGAATTCTTTATCAGATAGACTCTGACTCATAAACCCAATCATATGTTCTTCTCCTAGATCACTTTTTTCCATGAGAATTCTAGAGACAACTTCTTCAGTGGAATTTGTATAAATGATGAATTCTTTAGTGAAATCAAGTTTGGCTAAAACAGGTGTAGGTGCAATAATTTCCTTTATTTTTATAAAGGCTTGTTGAGGAGCATAATTCCACTTAAATTCCTGATTTTTTCTGGGTAGGTTATTGATATGTTTGATTATCTTAGCAAAATCGTTAAGAAAGCCTCATGAAAAATTAATCTTACCCATTAAAGGGTAAATTTATTTTTTTCAAATTAGGTGGAGGAAGGCTTTTAATTGTTGCAACTCGATTAGGGTCGACGTTAATGCTACTTATGAGACAATATGTCCTAATAGTTTCCCAACCATAACACCAAAGACTTATTTTTTAGGAGTTGTAGAAATACCAAAATGCCTGCAGCATAAAAGAAGTCATCTCATATGGTCAAAGTGATATGTTCTAAGCTTGGAGTAAACAATAATATCATCCATGTAAATTTGAATAATTTTCTTGATGAGGTCATCAAAGGCCAGTTGCATGGATCTTTGGACGGTGGCACTTGCATTAATTAAAAAAAATGGCATATGCTCATAAAAAAATATTCCTCGATGCATGGTAAAGGTGGTTTTGAATTTATCTGCTTTTTTGAGGTGGATTTGGTTATAGTCAGATAACCCATCTAATAGTGACATCATTTGGGATCTGACGACTTGTTGTAAAATTTTGTCCATGTTGGGTAAGGGGAAATTGTCCTTCACAATAGATTTAGTCAAAGACCTATAATCAACAAAAAGGAAAATATCCACCTTCTTCTTTCTAACTGGAACCAGGATAGCTACCCACTCTGAATATTCCAGAGAAAAATTGATTCTAACTGGAACCAGGTTAGCTACCCACCCTGAATACTCCAAAGAAAAAATGATATGTGCAATTAACATTTTTTCTGTTTCTTTGAGGATAGTTGCTTCATGAGAAGGACTAATAGGTCTCTGTCTTTTTATAACTGGTTTCACATCTAGTTTGATGTGAATATTGTGTTGTATAATACCATGATCAAAACCATGAAGATCCTTGTATGACCAGGTGAAAACACCTCAGAATTACTTAAAAAGAGGAACAAATTTCACTTTTCCTGATTAAAACGTTGGGCTCCAATCTATAGTATTTTAGGATCATTAGGAATCCCAATATTAACTGGGATGGTTTCACCAATATTCCTCTTTTATTCTTCTATCGGGTTATTTGTTGTAGGGACATCACTAGGTGAAAATTAGTTTTCTAGAAGAGAAAGTCCTCAGGGAAACTTGTTATCTTTCAAAGAGATAATTTGATTATCATCATCAAGTTGGTTCTGGAGGAAAGCATATATACTTTCACTATTCTAGAAAACTTGCCAATACTCTTAGTTATTTGGGAGGTGAGGTCTATATAAGGATTAGAACATGCAATTAGGCATGTTAGAGAGAGTTTATCACGAGATACTAGAAGCATAGGAAGGAATATGATCAGCTAAAGCATTCAATTCCCTACAGACATGAGTAATATTAAAGACATCTAAATTGGAAAAACAAAATTCCAAACTACTTGAGTGTAGCATTTGATAATCTTGTTATTAAGAGAAAAAAATTTCTTGACAAGGTTGACAACAAGTTCAAAGTCATTGTAAGCAGTTATGTCTTTGCATCTAGAAGCAAGAGCTTGCTCAATCCCAAGTAGGAGAGTTTCAAATTCAACTACATTATTAGTATAGTCAAATTTGAATCTGTAAGAATATTGATATAGCTTTCCTTGAGGTGAGTAGAGAAGTGCAGGTGCACCATTTCCCTTGTGCGACGAGGCACCATCAAAATTCAAATACCAAAGCTAGTCATAAAATTCTAGTTTTGTTGGAGGAGGAATATCATCCTCTATAAAAAGAGAATAAACACCCATTCCTTGTTCAATATAATTAACATGTGGTTGAGGTAAACCTTCAGTGTAGGGAGAGATACGTCCTTCCCGGAATACAATGATGTTTTTAGCATTCTTAGGAATGGTCATATGTGTTCCATATAGTGATCAATATCCTGTAGTTTGAGCTTTCAAATCCCTACCAGGTATGAGTGAGTAATTATTCACGGGCATGTCAACTACCTATATGTTACATGTTGTTCTGATTTTAGGATGGGCACAAATGAATAAAGTGACATCTTTGGAAGTACCTATAGACTCAAGTGACATCTTTGGAAGTACCTATAGACTCTTGAAGAGAATTGTTGAAACTTATGATTTTCCTAGGGGTATCATCATTGCATTGTAATACTAATTCTTCCATAATGATTTTGGTCCTGACATTTGGACCAGATCCTCCATCTACAAGACAACAATGAGAATTTTTTTCATAAATCTTCATTGACACGTAGAAAGGAGGGGTCTTGAAAGAGGCATATGAGTTGTTAACACTGAAAGTATCTTTTTGACCCAGATTTTCTAATTCGACTTCTAAAGAATTAATTGGTGTTGGAATTCTCCCTTCAAGGAATTCTCTTCATTGTTTTTATTGCTGGGGAATCATGGCCATCTCGAGAAATGAAACATAATATTTTATGTTGTCCATTTACGTAAGGATATTGAAACTGAGCAAAGAAGTGGAAGAAGGGGTAGGGAAAGAATGCACATGCTAATTAGAAGTAGATTTATTTACAAATGAATGATTATGAACAAGATCGAGGGTCTTTTGTTGTACTATTTTTTAGCAAATTATTGTTTGGCCATTCGATTTCAATATGCGCTCCTTGTTTCAACTGCTAAAACATCATCTTCATCATTCCAATCGATATTATTTACAATAGTATCAGGTTTATTTCCAAAGGTCATTTGTCTAGAAACTTGGCAAACTTGAAATTTTTTACCGTCATGGTGATCTTCACAAAATTCACACCATGGTCACGAAAGTAGGGTAGGACGTTGATGAATAGGATAAGCCGTGTGAGTATGTCCAATAGTAGGGTTCTGCGGTGGTAGATTCAATCTATGCTCATATGAGATTAAGTTATTTATCATGTCTTGCATAAGATGTAAGATTGAGGTCATATCAGTTTGGTTGATTTAACTTTCAAGAGGAACACATGTTCTCTTAAGTTTCTCTTCATACTCAAGGAAAATTTGTAAAGAAAATTCCAAACTGATAGCATTCTTTTCCTCATGTCACTGATGATAGATAGTAGGTAATGCAATATAGTAATGCATCATAGGAGCGTAAATTTGGGGATGAATGATCTCAGGGATTTGTTTATAAAGTTTTGTAAAGTGCAGATTAAAACTCTTTATGTTTTCTCCTTTTGACAAGGAGAAATTTTTATAGTAATGTAATAAATCAAAAGGATTTTTTTGGTTCCCCATAGGTGGACTTGAACCAATAACAGAGATCACCCTAATTCATGAGATATTTTGAATGAAATGTAAAGAAATTAGTGGAAGATTTACCAGCTAAGGAGTTAATAATTAATCAGATAAAAGTATCATTATCGCTTGGCCCAATATTATGGAAAGTGTTTGAGAAAGCGATTAGATGTGCATTAGTGGTAATCATACCTTCTGCGGAGAATTTGGGTAAATGATATTTAAACTTGGGAAGACGCACATTCACAGGAGAAATGTTTAGAGGAGACTCAATATCCCAATGGGTGTAGTTTTCATCTTCTTCAAATTGAAAGAGTCAAAATACCTTGATAACCTTAGTAGGGTTAGTAGTTGATGGATGTGGGTTGAAAGAGGAATACATGGATCCAATGGAGATAGATGGAATTGAAAATTGAACCATAACTAGAGGAATATTTTCTTGAAGATGTGGAACCTTGGGAGCCAGTTGAAGGTTGGAGTTTTATCCCAGTGATGATTCTCCTAGCAGGTGAAGTTGTTTGAGAAGAACTAGTAAGGTTTTGGAGGAACCTGTGGCAAAATTCTACCTCTAAGACAACCCTACACTATTGGATACTGTTGATCAGAGTGCATTAAGGGTTATCGCCTCTAAGATGTTGAGAGCTTTGGGTTTCACTATTCATGCAAGATTAATGATGAATATAATGGACGCATTGGCGCTCACGTTCTCGTTCTTGATTAATGAGAAGCGTGCGTTGATCAACTTCGTCAATTTCACTAGTTATAACAGAGAAATCATGATTTAGTTCTCGGATAGTAAGTGCATTATTCAATATGTAATCAAGCATGGAATTGGAAATGCTCCTTTTATCATTTAATTGAGAGATAATGTCAAGGTAAATATATCATTGGATTGTCATGAATTAAATGAATCAAATAAGAAATCATCAAGATATTGACATGCTTATATTTTCATAGCTACTCTTATTTCCTCTAACTCAATATATCAGGAGATAATGGCCCATTTCACGGCACATTCCTCATTAGAGAGTGAATTTTGAAGAATGAAATCAAGTAAGGAATGAGAAAGGTTAGTTTGATCATGAATCCAAAATCCAATTATAGGATGTTCTCAAGACTAAATAGTCATGTAAATTAATGAGATTTCTGAATATTGAAGAAACGAATACGTCCGTAGTAGGGTCACCAAAATATGTTGATAGTTTCTTTAAAAGGATAACAAACTAGATAACTCCTTGAATCTTGTTATCATAATAAGATAATGGGACAAAGTGCTGGATTATACAAATTAAAGAAAAGGAAATAAATCTGTGTTTCTTTCTTCAATATTTAAAGATGCAGAAAAGTAAATAGAAATATACACTTATAAAAAAATATTCATGACCTAACAAAAATTTAAAAACTCGATAAAATAAAAAGAATGGAATGAAAATGAGTTAGTCAATATTACAGACCGAATCCTAAAATATTGTAGAACATAAGTTTTAATACGAGTGATATAATATGCGAGAGGTATATAAAATATAGATTGAGTGGAGCAATGACTGATTTTATTAATAAGAAATAGTCAAATCTAAACATCAAGTCTCTGCCAAGACCTTTGACCAATTCAAAAACTCAGACTCCTGCAATCATCAATGTATCAACTCATATACAACAACCAAGGAAATCCAATAACATGGCAACATAAAAATCCTCCAAGCAATCAGCATGAGTCGGAAACCTACCTTCTGGAAAAACGTCACTAGTAGCACTGATAATAGAAATTAGACCTTCAAAACAACAATTAAAGGATCGGAAAACATACATAATACCTTCAACATTCCTTGAATTATTAAAAGAAGTCAGCAAAATTGATCTCTTCTTTGGAGTTACAATTGTTGTCACCATTAAGATCTTCTTTCTAGCTTTCAAAAAATAAAAGCAGAGGGGATGGAACAACCTAGATTTAATGTATTGTACCTCTCTCCACAACTTTTCTTAGCCCCCTACCTTCATAGATCTTCCTTATTTTTAAGGAAGTCACAAGTAGTTTTGACAATTTCTATTTTTTGACAAATCAAATTAATTCTTTACCTATTCAATGTGATTAGGGTAAAAGTGGGAGACTTATAAAGGAAAAAATTAAATCGGAGATCAAACACTAATAGGTGGGACCCTCTTTCTCATTCGATTAGGCCTTGTCATTTCCATGCATTGGATTTGGATTAATTGAAATGTCTTCTTCTTAAATATAGGCTATTAACAAACATAACATAACCATACACCATTAACAATCATAACACAACCATGCCATTACTGCAATTATCAAAATAAATGTATTGCATAAAAATGTCTCATCGTATACCCAAAAATAACCTCGTTTATGCTTATCATTGTTTCTCTCCTTTTGTCATCATGTGATTCAAGGTGGCACCGCTATATATATATAAAAACTTGTTCCATCAATTTTCATATATCATCCAAATGTAACATATCATCCCATATGTAAACCAAAAGAAAATGCGCCAACCAAAACAATAAACAGTATTGTCTACAAAATAACTAAGCAACAACCACAAAAAATACTTGTGTCATCAAAGTCAATCAGAATTTTCCACCCTCTCTGTCAAAGGGGTTTGATTCTTCCTATTATTCTCCTTGTTGCAAATGTGAATACATTAAATATGTTGACCCATTAGGTCAACCAGAGGACTCAACTTGTGCATTTTGTTCATTCTCACTAGCTGTAGGGACAACAAGAAATTTGGATGGCTGAGCAACCAAGTTTGACAAGGGTCTTTTTTGTTGAGAAGGTTTCCTTACAAAGGAGGCATAATTCGAAAGAGGAGTGGATGGTTGAGGTGTTGTATGAAGTGTACAAACAATATAAGAGACAACAAACTGTAAGTGGGATGCATGAGCTAGAGGAGGATTGGGAGGTGGAAATCTGGCAAACCTCACCTAGAGCACAGAGGTTGTGCAGAAACAAGTGGTTCCCAACCATCACTGACTAGATTAATTAATGTAGTAGATATTACATGAGGGAGAACTGGAATACCAACTTGCGAAAGGCTTTGAGACAAGGGTTGATGTAACCTCAATTTTCCTTGAGATTGATTTTGAGGCATCCCTAAAAGATTAGCCATTTCAGAACACAAAATATCCGTCAATAGTTGTGAATTTGCATTAAAATGAACAAAGATTATCGGCTCCATTTCCCCTCTGACACCTAGGTGCCGGTTCCTATTTGAATTTCCTCTTTTCCTACCACTTCACCTGTTATGGTTAAAGAAATCCATTATGCACAAATATATATAAAAATTTCGAGACAAAGAACTTATTACACACAAAAGCATTTAAGGATAGGGAAACATTCATTAGCTCAGGAACAAACCATTTATTTTTAGAACAGAAAAAGGAATATCTGAAAACAAGGGACAAGAACAACATATGTATCTACATGTTCAATCCCAATGGCAAGGAAGAGTTAGCCAATTAACTATACTTTTATTCCATAAGGTGTTTCCCTTTGAGAAGAACTCCCCTGGCTACTGCTCTGCACTATCTACAACATTTGATTGAGTGTTAAGCTATTAAAGAATGGTGTGTTTTGAGATTAATAATTAACAACAAAAATAATAGTTTAAAAAAACTAATAATTAGCAAAAGACTTACATTTAGGGAAAAAATTGTATACAAACCTTACTCCACCCGCGGACAACCTCATAAGGTTTAGATCCCATGGCTTAGCTGGCTCACTGGGAGTTAAGGGTAACTACCCAGTTCTTCCCCTTGCCTCGTCAGTCATTTGCTCGATGTTGTCTGTGGGAAGGGTTCTGTGTCAAGATATTTGCAGGAGGAGGGTTTCTTCCTATTTTCAACTTTCAACAAGTGATATACCAATTACCTTCTTGTTTTGGCAATTCAATTGTAAACTTTCATGAAACCATGAGTAATATTTTGTTGGAAATTACAAGCAAAACACCATGGAAAAGGAGAATAACTCTAGGCTGGAGTTACAAAGGATGGACTGGTTCTCAAGTATGAATGAAGGGTTTCACTACATGATGAGCTAGGTTAGCTTCCTCGCCCTCAAATTTCACAAAGGGTTTTCTTTTGTAACTGGAATATCTCCTTCTTAGCTATAATTTTTGTTTTTATCAACCTAGTGGCTCCCATTTTAGCGCTATTTAACCTCGAGGTATCAATCTTATCCCTTTTTTTAATATTTAGCTTACACAACTTCACAGGGTTTTCCCCTATTTCACAAAGGTTTTATTTCCTCCTTGTCAGGTGTAGGAATTCACGTAGGTGAGGGTTTCCCTATTTTTTAGCGGTAAATGCCTAAGTGCTACAAGATTTTGATGGTCCGGCATGTAGTTCTTACATAAGCTTATTCTCTTCCAGGTTTCTTTCGGATATTTCCTCTACTGTTAAATCGAGAGTTTTTCTTAGTGGGTTTAGACGATTGCTCACACCGGCACAAACTGGCTTGAGAACTTAGGTTTTTCCCCCTAGTATAATCTTAGGTTTTTTTTTTTTAATTTAAGGCAGGACCTCCTCAGGTCGTAACAATGGCTATGTCTGTATATTTGGAAAATGTATGCATATGTACTTGCCATTACACTAAATTGTCTTTGATCCTCAACGATTGTATACCTTTGTAACATTGGTATGTGAGAGAAATTTTGTAATTTAAAATCACGCAATTTTAATTCTCATTTTACATGCCAACAACGTTCACAACTTCATTGTTTTCAATTTTTTGCAGTCGAGGATTATACATAGCAATATATGCCTTTAATTTATCCCAACGTGATTAGTGTAAACCCCTCTAGACATACAAAAAAATGGGTACTTAAATAAATATAAATTTATGTTTGATCGATAAACTTGAGCAATTCAAAAGTAAGTTATGGTCCAAGGAGATCCATTTTTGTTTTTTTCCTTTATTTTGCAAGAAACAACTTGTAAATTTTACATATCCTTCATATGAAATTCCCCTTCAAAAGAAAAATAAATTGTACGAATCAATTTCTAACATGAAACTAACACCACATGCAAGCCCACTTTAGCATTTTTCGCCATTTTCAATGCCATAATGTGGCTAATGAATGGATCATTCTAGCCTTCATTTTTATCTGTGTTGGCACTTCTTTTTCTATCAATGTGAAAAATAGTTGTGGGCCAATGTGTGTGTGTGTTTTTGGAGCTATCCAATTAAAATGGTGTATGTTCCTTTGACAAATGTCGGCAACATGCCAAGGCATTTGAGATGCTCGACTTGAATTTGGCCAAAACTCTCGATACAAACTATGGCATACTCGAAATAATCTAGGCTTCTATCCTCAAGGATATGTAAGCCTTTCACAAACCATTTGCCGAAGTTTAAGATACATTGTACTATATATCACCTTGACATAAAAAGCTATGCTCTTAAACTTATAGATCAAAATGTAACAAAGAAATCTACTTGAATCTGAAGCAAGTCATCATTTCTTCAATAACATTTTGTCCTCTATTTGTTGACACACAATCTAAACATCCACATTCAACAAACAACTTCTTCGCTCATGTTTCTTCTGGTTCGTTGAATTTAAATAAAAAGGAAAATCCCATACAATCTGAGATTGTAGTTTAGAAATAATAAAAATTGTCAAACCTGACATATTGAGACACACTTCTACTGCTTACAAGAATTAATTCTTTTTTTATTTACAATATTGTTCACATTGGATTATGTTGAGAAGTTCTCGTGAGATATGTAAAACTGAAATTTTCATGTAAATATGTGCTTGTTCTTGTTAGCACAAGTTACTCTGTTTTGAGATTTATTTTGCGAAAATATAGATCTTCTATGTGATTTACTATAGATATGTACTTGTGTTATGATATAGTAATGAACATGAAATACATGGTATAAAACTTACATGAAATTTAGAGATAAATTAAACCTGGTTCAATTAAAATATACAAGAAAATGAAGCTTTCCTTAATATCAATTTGGTGTTGATAGAAAGAAATGATACATGAAAGCCTATCCCCCTCCATCCCTGCCTCACACCATAATATGGCCTCTTCAAAAGAAAAATCAATTGCAGGAATGAATTTATAACATGAAACTAACTCCACACATAACCCCACTTTAGGAGTTGTCACCATTTGCACCACCAAATTATGTCTAATGAATGGATTATTGTAGCCTTCATTGTTTTATGTGTCTATACTTATTTTTATATCAGTGTGAAAAATAGTTGTGTTTCAATTGTATGTCCTTGTATCATTAGTATGTGAGCGAAATTTTGTAATTTAAAATCACATGATTTTCACTCTGGTTTTACATGACAACCACATTCATAGCTTCATCATATTACAATGTTGTTTTCAAATTTTTATAGTTGAGGATTATACATAGAAATATATGCCTTTAATTTCTCCCATTATGATCAGTGTAAACCCCTATAGACATATAAACAATATGAGTACTTAAACAAATATGAAGTTATGTTTCAACCCTAAACTTGAGCGATTCAAAAGTAAATTCTAGTCAAGGAGATTCATTTTTGTTTGGTTTACATTATTTTGTAAGAAACAACTTGTAAATTTTAGTTATCCTACATATGCAGTGCATCCTCAATAGAAAAATCAATTGCAATAATGAATTTATAACGTGAAACTAACTTCACATGCAACCCCACTTTAGCAGTTGTCGCTATTTTCACTACCACAATCTGGCTAATGAATGGATGATTCTAGCCTTCATTGTTGTCTATGTCTATACTTCTTTGTCTATCAGTGTGAAAAATAGTTTTGGGACAATGTGTGTGTGTGTTTTTGGAGCTATCCAATTACAATGTTGTATGTTCCTTTGACAAATGTTGGAAACATGCGAGGGCATTTGAGATGCTCAACTTGAATTTGGCTGAAAATCCCTAGACAACCTATGGAATACTTAGAATAATCCAAGCTTCTATCCTCAAGGATATGTAATCCTTTCACAAACCATTTGTATAAGTTTGAGATACAGTGTACTATATACCACCTTCACAGAAAAACTTATGCTCTCAAACTTGTAGATCAAAATGTAACAAAGAAAACTACTTGAATCTAAAGCAAGTCATTATTTCTTCGAAACTATTTAAATAACCACATTCAACAAACAACTTCTTCCCTCATGTTCCTTCTAGCTCATTGTATTTAAATAAAAATTTAAATCCCATAACATCTCTTTAAAGTTTATAAATATTAAAAATCGCCAAACCTCACATATTGAGAGACAATTTCGCTGCTTACAAGAATAAATTATTTTTCTCTTTATCATCCACTTCACATTGGGTTCTGTTGAGCAGTTCTCATGAGATAAGTGAAACCAATTTTTTTAGGTAGATATGTGCTTGTTCTTATTACCACAAGTTACTATGTTATGAAATTTGTTCTCTGAAAACATAGATATGTTATGTGATTTACTATAGATTTGCACTTGGTTTATGATAGAGTAATGACTGCGAAATACATGGTATAAAACTTACATTAAATTATGAGATAAATTAACCCTGGTTCAAAGAAATATACAAGAAAATGATGATTTTCCTAATATCAATTGGTTGTTGATGGAAATAAAGGACGAGTGAAAGCTTGTCTCCCTCCATCCCTGCCTCACACCTTAATATCACCTCTTCAAAAGAAAAATCAATTGCAAGAACAAATTTCTAACATGAAACTAACTCCACATGTAACCCCACTTTAGTAGTTTTTGCCATTTTCACTGCCACATTATGGCTAATGAATGGATTATTCTCACCTTCATTGGTAGCTTTGTCCATACTTCTTTGTCTATCAGTGTCAAAAATAGGTGTGGGACAATGTGTGTGCGTATTTTTGGAGCTATCCAATTACAATGTTGTATGTTCCTTTGACAAATGTTGGAAACATGCGAGGGCATTTGAGATGCTCGACTTGAATTTGGCTGAAAATGCCCTGACAACCTATGGCATACTTAGAATAATCAGAGATTTTATCCTCAAGGATATGTAATCCTTTCACAAACCATTTGAAGAAGTTTCAGATACAGTGTACTATATAGCCCCTTGACAGAAAAACCTATGCTCTTAAACTTATATATCAAAATGTAACAAAGAAAACTACTTGAATCTAAAGCAGGTCATCATTTCTTCAAAAGAATCTTGGCCTCTATTTTTTGACATGCAATCTAAACAACCACGTTCAGAAAAAAAACTTCTTTGCTCATGTTCCTTCTGGTTCATTGCATTTAAATAAAAAGATAAATCCCATACAATCTCTTTAAAGTTTAGAAATATTAAAAATCGCTAGACATCAGATATTCAATGACACTTCTGTTGCTTACAATATTTAATTCTTCTTTGATTTATCATCTGCTTCACATTGGATTCCACTGAGGAGTTCTCGTGAGATAAGTGAAAGTAATTTTTTTCAAGCAAATCTCTACTTGTTCTTTTTACCACAAGTTACTATGTTTTGAAATTTGTTATGTAAAAACAAAGATATGTACTTGGGTTATGATAGAGTAATGACCATGAAATACATGGTATAAAATTTACATGAAATTATAAGATAAACTAACCCTGGTTCAAAATAATTATACATAAAAATGAAGATTTCCCTAATATCAATTGGGTGTTGATGGACCCTCAACATTTTGCAACATTTTTTGTTTCTCTGTGCCATGATGAACGAGGAGCGCTGGTGATCATGGACAACTAGGGTTTGAGCCAGACCTGCGAACGACAAACTTACACAAATCATGTTTTCCTATTTCCGTTCAGCTCTGAGGACACAACGCAACACGACAAAGGCACAGTTCACAAGCAATGGATTCCCCTCAGGGTGAGGATAGAGAGCCTCCCCACATTATGGCTGAAGATGTCAGGAAAGAACACCACGATGATGTTGAACCAGTTCCAAACACTCTGCCTGACAACACGAATAATTATGACGCACCCAAGGTGACGTCGGCCACATGTAAGCTTGTAGCGGCTGAAGGACCAAAGATTGAACTCCCAAGCCATCAGATCAATAATCAGATCCAATACATGAAGGATCATGCGGTTATTGGAAAATTTATAGGCTTCTGGCCCACAGAGAAAGCATTGCATGGATGTCTAGCAGCCAAATGGAAACCAAAAGGTCACATTACCCTGCAGCTGGGGCCTAAAGGCTTCTTTATAGCTATTTTCAACTGTATAGAAGACCGAAACAGAGTCCTCGATGGAGGACTATATTTTTTCAATGCAGTGGGTTTATATCTGAGAGATTGGATAAAATGATTCAATCTGACAAAGAGGATTTAAGTTGGGCACCAGTGTGGATTCGCCTCTATTCCCTTCCTCTGGAGTACTGGGATGAGGACTCGCTGCAAGACATTGGGAATGGCTTAGGGGAGTTCATTAAAATTGCAGAGGAGACGAAACTCAGGCGATACACCTCCTATGCCCGAATTTGTGTCTACATGCATCTCAGCAAAGCTCTTCCAGATGTGGTAAGTCTTTACCATGATGATTTTGAATGGATACAATCAATAGATTATGAGCATGTTCCATTCTGTTGTATGAAATGCCATGCCCTTAGCCATCTCTTCCGAGACTACCCTTCAAACCTGAAAGACTCGAACCCCTCCAATGTGGCTAAATCTGACTTGGATGGCTTCACCAAGGTCACCAACCGTAAAAGGACTCAAAAGAAACCCCCAGCTGGCCTTAAAAATCCTACAACTAATACCTCAATGCCTTCCACGAGCAACAACTTTGAGATATTGAATCAAACCGAGTAGAACATCCATGAAATTCGTGACCAATCGAAGGATATCCCCAAGATGAGTGCGCTCTCCACCCCTTCAAGCTCCAAGATTAACCAAAAATCTCCACAGTCCACAGACCCTACCTCAGCTGCCCCCAGACTTTCACCGAAATGGAACACTCAAGGTATGGAGGTTGACAATATGCAACAGGAAATCACGACTGTAGTAGAAACAATAGCAGAAAGAAGTGGGATCCAGCACATGGAAGAGGAGCCAGAAAGCTTTGATATTGGAGATCTGGATATATTGGGATTAGAGCAAGCTTGTAAGAAAAAGGAATACGATAAAGTCATAGAGAAGCAACTCGAAAGTTTAGAAGTAATCCTCTCCAGAGCACAGAAGCAAAGATCTTTAGGCGTCCAGCCTCGGAGTCATTGGGATGGTAAAAATATTACTAAAGATAATAAAAAGAAGAGGTAGGAAAACCGATCTACAGAGAACCATCCACATTGGGGAAATGCTGGTAGAATCAAGAAGATATTCTAAGCTTACAAAGTATTACAACCCCCCCCAACAGTGCACCATGAAGCTTATCTCATGGAATATCAGAGAGCTAAACAGCCTTGGGAAATACAGACTGATAAGAAACATGATTCAAATGGAGAAACCCCAAAAAAAATTCATACAAGAAACCAAATGTAACACTACAATCCTGGACCAGACACTTGCAAAAGCATGGCCGGGTAGCAAAGCAGCAACAGTGGATGGTTTTAGTGCTTCGGGAGGACTAGCCATAATCTGGGATGAACGAGCCATCACGCTTAATAATATTCATGCGAGTAAGAATTTTATACAAGCCACCTTCCATATAATAGGGACAAATGTTCATGGTCATATAACTAATGTCTACTTCCCCCAGGAAGCAACGAGCAAGATTGACATTCTGAACACATTAGCTATGATCAACTCAGAAAGAACATATCCACTCTAGATTACGGGAGGAGACTTTAATATGATAACAAGGCTGGAGGAAAAAAGAGGGGGAAGGGCCAGATTGGACAACAAAAGCATGCATTGCAAAAACTTCATTCAAGATAACTATTTCATAGATATGGCATCCAACAATGGTGTATACACTTGGAATAATAAACGAACAGGAGCACATCAAATCGCTTCAAGATTGGATATATTCCTACTTTCAGATAATGCAATCCATGTAGGTGGGGACTTCACAGCATCGATCTTACCAATCACAGGTTCAGATCATTGGCCTATTGCGCTTCAATGGCAGGGGTCGGGTAATGCCACTCACAGGCCTTTCTGCTTCGAGTCTTTCTGGATGTTGCATCCAGATTTCAACAATCTGATTCAGACAGTTTGGACAAACTTCAACCCCCTGGTTGGTACCAAAATGTATCAGTTCCAACAAAAACTCAAAAATCTCAAGAACAACATTAAGCAATGGAATCAAAATACCTTTGGCAATATCTTCTAGGCACAATGTGGACTAGATCAAGAAATGAAACAACTACAGCAGAGAATCATCATGGAAGGATGGTCTGAAGAAACCTCAGAATTGGAAAAGCACTTGCAAGTACAATTATCCGAAAGAGATAAGCAAGAAGAAATAATTTGGAAGAAAAAATCAAGAATCAGATGGCTCAAAGAGGGTGAAAGAAACACAGATTTCTTCCATCGCACTACCATGAAAAGAAGAATTCATAACAACATCACCAATATTCAGAATCAGCAGGGGGATTGGTTGGAAAAACATGAGGACATTGAACAAGAGTTCATTACCCATTTCAAGAAGGTACACCAAGAACCTCAGATTGATAGACGACAGGCTATTTAGAAAATAACCAAGAATATTCCTAAAATCATAACTGAGGAACATAATGAGCTCCTCCTCAGGCCAATCTCTTTACAGGAAGTGGAGAATGTCGTGCGACATCTCAAAGAAGGAAAAGTGCCTGGCCCCGATGGTTTTACTTCCAATTTCTTTCATAGATTTTGGGATCTTATCAAAGACGAGGTCTGGCAAGTCGTGGAGGAATCCAGAACTAGTAGATGGCTGCTTCCTTCACTGAATGCAACCTTTTTAGCCCTCATCCCCAAGGAAGACCACTCGCAGACTCCGGACAAATTCAAACCCATTGCACTATGTAACGTCATTTACAAAATCATCTCCAAAGTCATTGCTTCTAGACTAAAACCTCTGCTTCCACTCCTCATATCACCTGAGTAATCTGGCTATGTGGAAGGAAGGAAAATCACGAATCGAATCATTCTCACACAAAAAATTATACACTCATTGAAGCAATTCAAAAAGGCAGGTATGCTCCTAAAAATCGATCTTTCTAAAGCTTTTGATAGTTTAAGCTAGAATTATATACAAAAAATGCTGATAGACTTTGGCTTCTCTCCTCCCTAAGTTAGATGGGTCATGAATCTTATTTCCTCTTCCTTCTTCTCCATTCTAATCAATGGGATCTCCTACTCTCCCTTTCGCCCCTCCAGAGGCATCAGGCAAGGTGATCTCCTCTCCCCTTTCATCTTGGTTTTAATGACGGAAGGACTGGGATGTTGCATCAAAGAAACACTTCACTCCTAGCATCTAAGACTTTCTTTCCCCAACTCTTCAGTCTTCACCCAACAGCAATTTGTGGATGACAATATGTTGTTTGGCCATCCCTCAGTTCAAGAAGCTCTCAAATTAAAAACCATTTTGTCTGACTTTTCGGATGCCTATGGGGCTTGCATTAACAAGACCAAATCCCAGATCTTCTTCTTTCACACCCCTGCTTCTACCAAAGCATCTATTGCTCGAATCCTGGGTTTTTCAATAGCTGCTCTTCCCTCCAAATAGCCGGGAGCTCCCATGACAGACTCTGCTTTAAAGCACTCTTCTTGGAAATTACTTTTGGAAAAACTAGAAGCTCGCCTTTCTTCCTGGACTTACCGGGTGCTAAACATGGCCAGTCGTTTAGTCCTAATCAAAGCCATGCTACAATCCATGCTGCTCTTCCTTTTCTCAATCACGGCAGCTCCCAAATGGGTCCTCAAAGAAATCAGAAATCTCCAAAGAAATTTCCTATGGGGAAAAACAAGTCAAAAGAGAAAATGGGCTCTGATAAAATGGGACACTGTTTGCCTCCCAAAAATATATGGAGGTATTGGGCTTCGTGATCCTCAGCATAGTAATGCGGTCATGGGAGCTTGCATCTAATGGAAATGGATCTCGAAGCCACATACACCCTGGGCTAACCTTTGGACAGCGAAATATGCCAATAACCGACCAGAGGATGAGTTAATCAGACTCATAGAAGTTGGATCAGGTTCTCTCATCTGGAACATCACCAAACAGCATAAGGACTTAATACAACATCACAACTTCTAGGAAATAAGGGAGGGTAGTAGTGCCCGGTTTTGGGAAGACTCCTGGCAGACCTAAGTTGAAAGACCTTGTCGAACCTCAACACATACAGGATTGGGAAGGGCAACTGATGGCAAAGGTAAATCAATACTGGACGCATGCCCATGCTCAAGGATATAGGCAATGGATAAATTCGGATCACATTATCAGGCAAGGCACTCAGCTCACTAAGGATTGTCTGGAAACAGAGCTCTCAAACATGCAAATCCGCTACTTTGATAAAAGGGATAAAATCATATGGGGTTATGAAGAAAAAGGAACTTTCTCTACACAAGAAGCCTACAAATTGACAATAAGAACTCAAATAATCAAAGATCCACTTTGGAACAAAGTTTGGACCCCCACCATTTGGCCAAAAGTCTCCACTTTCCTCTGGCTATTATGCCACAATAAAATTCTCACTTGGGACAAGCTATGGAAAAGAAGCTTTCATGGGCCTTCTATGTGTCCCAATTGCAAAAAGGCAAAAGAAACCATCGAGCACCTATTCAATTCCTACCCACTGGCAAATGGACTTTGGGAAAAAGTAAGCTTCAGATGTCAAAAGGAAGGACAAGGCAAGGAGAACATCTCTAACACTCTCCGTTCCTAGGCAAACAATCCTTACAAAAGAAAACTATTAAATGACCTATGGAAACTAATCCCAGGATTCCTCATGTGGAATGTTTGGAAAGAAAGGAATCGTCACATCTTCAAGGACCGAGCCTCCTCCTCAGAAGTTCTATGGAATAATACAGGTCAAAACCTTCAAGAAACCTTGATGCTTCAAGCCTGGTCAGAAGAAGATTATCTAGCCATCCCTCAGGAACAGACTATCTGGGCAAACTGGAACCTTCAATGGAATAATACACATGCAAAACAGAGCAAAACTTCCTCACAAGGAAAGACAGACGATAGATGGACCCCTCCGCCCCAGCACATGATTCAACTCAACTTTGATGGGGCATCTAAAGGTAATCCAGGTAAAGCATGATATGGAGGAGTCTTCTGAGATCACAAAGGCATTCTGCTTCTATCCTATTTTGGCTCAATTGGTTGGGATACAAATAACTTGGCGGAATTAGAAGGGCTATGGCAAGGACTTCTCCTTGCTCAGCTCCATGCTTTCTTCCCTCTTATAATTGAAGGGGATTCCCAAATTCTCATCAACATGGTAAATCAGATCCTGTAAGGGATGCCCTCGCACAAGGTAGGAAGTAGTTGGAGACTAGTAGAGCATCTTGAGCACATTGAAAACTGGCTCTCAACCCATAGAGCTGTAAATCTTAAACATTCTTGCAGGGAAAGGAATAAAGTAGCAGACCTTCTCGCTAACATTGGGGTAGATAGTGGAAGGTCTTTTTATGCTGGCACACTTAATTCTATGGCCACTACTCTTCAGATACAAGAATACAATGAATTGGTGCAAAATGAAATGGTTAAGGAAGAAGAAATGAACCCGGATGCGGGTGTTAATCCAAGGAGTTAATATGATAAGATGGAGCGGCAGTGGAAGGGGTGGCTACATGGCCCCTTGCAACTTCCCCAATGCCACCCTGAATGGAATTCATGGCACCTCGCAGGAGCCATTTAATGCCTGCATAGGCTGAGGCAGAGCCATTTCCCACATAACAATGAAGCCAGAGAATTTCTCTATTATTTTGCCCCCCTTGATTCACCATGTCTGTCCTTTGCAGGCGGGAGAGCCGAATGTGTGTACCATCACTGGCCGTAGATGTTTGCTGTTGAGCTGTATTGATTTAGGTAATGACTTCCACCATTCCCACACCAACCTCTGCAATCTTACTCATGACCTCAATCGCTCTGTAACCTCCTTGCATAGCTCCTCTGTCAATTCTCCCACTATGCCTGCTGATACTCTCCCTGTTCCCATCCCCACCATGGTCTGCCATCGTATGCACAGTCGAAGAGGGGGCACGCGAGGTGGCAGCTCTCGTTCCCCTATTTTGCCAAGCTCTGACTTAGCCTCCCCTGCCTCCTCTGCCGATAATCCCAACCCGCACAGTTTCGCGGGCCGGTACCCAGACAGGTGAAGTGGCAGAGGCAGAGCCTGGCTCCATAGCTCAGGTCATTGAGATGCAACAGTCCACACTGCAACCTTTCCCCTGCCTCCACACCCTGCTCCTCACACCACGTAGTTCCGCTTCCGTAGCTCTCTTAACCGCCCTGTTATCGTGGCCACCGTGTCAATTACCATCACGGAAGAAACCGAGCCCCATGTTCCTCTGCATGATCCTCCTGAGGAGGCAAACAGAGCATACCCGAGCAGCAGGAGCCGGAACATTATTGGTGAATGGGAAGCTGATGAAGGTCGAACCAAAATGCATGGTAAAGTTGTTCCTAGCAGTCAGCATGTTGAGATGGGCAAACTTAGCTACATGCAGGCTTCTGGTAGTTGCCAAGGTGACACATCAGGCCCGCGTGTAGGGGCATGCAGTATGGAGGGAGGCCAACAAGCACAGGGACATGGCGAGTCGGACGAGGAAGACAACCCGAACAAGTACACGTGTCCAATTGTGGAGGAGCCAGCTCCAGAAGACTAAGTGCCATGTGATGTGCCAGCTAGGTGGATGTTTTTTCATGTTGTTGCTTCAATTTATGTTAGTTTTTATGTGTCTTCGGGTTAAAATTATGATTTGGTTACACTGTCTCAGTAATGCTCTGCTTAAACTCGTTACCACTATGTGGGTTATTTTTGGACTGGTTTCCCCTCTGTTGGGGCAGTCAAAGACAATTATTATGACTGTGTGATGATTGAGGCTTGGTTCCTCTGTGGCTAAGCCTCACTGTAATTCCCCTTTTTGTGTATGATATTAATAGATTAACCTTAGTTAGAAAAAAAAATTGGGTGTTGATGGAAAGATAAGACATGTGAAAGCATGTCCCCCTCCATCCCTACCTCACACATTAATAGGGCCTCTTCAAAAGAAAAAACAATTGTAGGAACAAATTTCTAACATGAAACTAACTCCACATGTAACCCCACCTTAGCAGTTGTCGCTATTTGCACGGACACAATGTGGCTAACAAATGGATAATTCTAGCCTTCGTTGTTGTCTATGTCTATACTTCTTTGTCTATCAGTGTGAAAAATAGTTGTGGGCCAATGTGTGTGCATGTTTTTGGAGCTATCCAATTACAATGTTGTATGTTCCTTTCACAAATGTTGGCAACATGCCAGGGCATTTATGATGCTCGACTTGAATTTGGCTATAACTCCCTAGACAAACTATGGCATACTCAGAATAATCCAGGCTTCTATCCTCAAGGATATGTAAGCCTTTCATAGACCATTTGCAGAAGTTTCAGATATAGTATACTATATATCACCTTGACAAAAAAAAGCTATGCTCTTAAACTTATAGATCAAAATGTAACAAAGAAAACTACTTGAATCTGAAGCAAGTCATCATTTCTTCAATAGCATTTTGGCCTCTATTTGGTGACACGCAATCTAAACATCCACGTTCAGCAAACATCTTCTCAGCTGTTGTTTTTTCTGGTTCATTGTATTTCAATAAAAGTGCAAATCCCATACAATCTCTTTAAGGTTTAGAAATATTAAAAATAGCCAAATCTCACAAATTGAAATGGAAGGATAAGAGGAGAGAGGAGGTAGGTTTTTTTATTTCTTTCAATCTATTCTTTGTTTAGAGAAAAGCTTTCAAAATATTGTTATGCAAATATTGAAATTGATAAAAGAAAATTTTAATTATAAATTATAGCTTTTTTCTATTTTAAATTTATGAATTTTTATTCTTTCCAATATTATGAAACATAAACCAGATAAAAAAAATAACTAAAAATATATTAACTATTTTTTTTAAATCTAGGATAATGTGAGAGTTATCCTGAATAGACCCAGGATCAAATCTAACTGGCTGCCACTATAAACCTAGGCTATGTGCAACCGCCTGCAACCGCCTGCTAGCCGCATAATAGCAAGAAACTTATGCCCCAACAAGAGCAGAGACGTCCGCTATGGGGTCGCCTACTCTTCTAGCCAAGACACAACAGGTCATATATATACTCAATGAGATTTGAACCCTCATCTCGTGGGTTTCACCCAGCGAAACTTACCATTAAACCCCATATCACTGTATAAAAATATATTAACTATTAATAACTTCAATTTTGTAAATATAAGTAATTTAAAAGAAATTTTTGTCCATCACATAATAAATCATGGAAACCCAAAAATAATATGATAATGTATGTGCATCATTTAAAGCCTTTCTCAACTATGCTCTCTTTAACGAACATCTACTAAGCCATGCTAACAATGGGTTAAAAAACGAGCATCCACTAACCCATAGCAATGCTAACAATAAGTTAAGAGGTTTGGACTTAAACTATGCTCATGAGCTTCAACTACATTGATACAACTAACGTAGGCCAACTCTAAGCCCTATGAACATAGTATAGGGAGTACAAGGTGAGTGATAAAGATAATTTTAGCTATTAAAAAATTGCATCAACATAGTACTTTTCTACAAGATGTCCTTCCAATTAATACGATTGTCTCACATAAGACAGAACGACATGATTTTCACTAATACTCTCGTTCCTTTGGTTACCATCCATTTGAGCGCTTTGGTAATTAATAAGATTATCTCAAATAAGACAGAACGACATCATTTTCACTAATACTCTCGTTCCTTTGGTTACCATCCATTTGGGCGCTTTGGGTGGGTTCAGCACCTGTGTGAATTTCCTCTGACGACTTCTCCACCACTACATAATGTAGAGGTTGTCCACAAGAAGGACAAGAAGGACTGGAAACCACTCATGCATCTATGCAACTTATGTGGTAAATGTGAGAGTATTCTGGTAATATTCTCACATTTTCTCTATCAACGAATTCTACCAAGCAAATGGGGCAATCCATGAGTGCCAGAGACGGCTGTTTGCTGTACACCATGGTCGGCAGCGCTTTCAGATTCATTTTCTTGCAGGCGACGTCTGTAGCTCCTTCGACACCAACACCGATTTCTGGCTGAAGCACAGCTCGCAACCGTCTGCAGCGCATTCTATAACGTACCACGACACTCACGGTCAATGCACATATGAGGGAAGAGAGCAACGCGCCGATGATGATGGTGAAACCTACGTCGAAAGACTCCAAACCTGTTTTTGCTCCGCAGTTAACCGTAGTCAATCCTTCTGGATTCTCCCTCGAAGGGCTGATGGGAGAAGATAACTGCAATATCTTAAGATGTCCGAGCAATCTGGTGCCATGAATTGACGATGGCGAGGCATAAATACTCTGCATTTTGCTATGAAAGCGCTCCTATGGTATCGAGCCTTAAAGTCGGAGGAGGCACAATGGCAATTAGCTTGACACCAATTGCAATATAAAGGAAAATGTCCCATGGAGAAGAAACTGGAGGCACTTGTAATTATCATGATTGGTTAAATTAAGCATGTGAAGTTGACATTGTTAATTAGATCGTTAAATCTAAATTTTTAATAAAAATAAAATAATAAAATAATTAATTTAATTTTTTTATAATGTTAATTTTAATTTTAAATTAAATATGAGTATATTGGTTAAAAAATTTAATTAGGCCGATAGGCTTTCCTATGCATCAACTTCTTCGTCAACACTTTTACCCTGCTCCGTTCGATCAGGTGAGACACTTTCAACCATTGATCTGCACCAGAAAACGAAACAACGGAAAATCAAAAAATCACCGAAAGTCAAAAAAAGCACAAAAGCTCACCAAAAAAATTTCTATGCAGAAAATCAAGAAAGCACGAAAAAGCTCAGAAAAAATAGTGATTTTTCTTTCTTTAACCTTTGGATCCTCTCCAATAGCTTAGAACAGAAACGGAAATACTTGCAGATAAAGAATTAGACATAATATTTTCACGAGACCTGGTACTTTGTCTGTAACTTTTTTCCCTTGGGATTCGTGCTTCAAATATTCCGAGCACGAATTGTCAGCGTCCCGCTCAACAGAGCTAATCCAATTCCATTCTGGAAAAGGTCAAAACTACTCGTATCTCTGTCCAAATCTTAGTTTAAATAAAGCAGTTCCCTATTGAGTAGAATTCAAGATCTTATAACCTTCTTATTGAATATTCTTAGATATTTTATAGTTGCAATAAAAACGGATAGGAGCATGTCTTTGGAAATCGTCCTTCAAATATTCTGTGTACTAGTTGTCAATGTCTTGTTCAATATGGGTGATCAATGGCTGATCCCATCCCATTATGGAAGATGTCAAAAACTACCTATGTGTTTTTGTGCTAGTTTAAAATTAAATAGAATGCAAAATCTTAGAACTTTTTTTGTTGAGAACTGTTAGATTTTTTTTTTTTATGATTGTATCGAAAACAGATACTCACCTGTCTACATTAAGAAAAATATATCTTCTATCGTGTTTTTTCTTTTTCTTTTTTATCTCTTTTTGTTGAGAAGAGATGAAATAACGCTCACTGATCGATGTCGGGATGGATATGGATGCTGCTGCTCAGTGGGGCCAATTACTACTTTCATAGGTGCACAACTTCATTCACCGCCTCAGGTATTTCTAAAACGTGTTTATATGCATTGAATTATTGTTTTATGTTCAAGATAATGGATAGTATTTCTCTCTTTATGCAATCTTCGGATGAATCACTATAATGAATCGTTGAGCTTGGCTTGCCCCGGCAACGCCATCCTCGGCTTCTTGATGGTAAATTTCTGGGTTTATTTGATACTCCGTCTATTGACGGATATAACATACACTGGCGTAGGTTTATAGTCCTTTGTTTTGGCGACGGAGCTCATGGGTCCTTCCAGAAGAGGTCCAGTAGGCATGTCGGCTCTCTGCTCTTGCCTACTTATCTACATTGTCACTTCCGCCTTGTATTGCCTCTTCGTTCTGACGGCAATGTCACCTAATTCCTGAGTGTAAACTTATACCAAGTTATAAATCCCCGCTGTGCCGAATATTCCCACCAGACTACACGCTAGCTTCACGCCACTTACAATTTCCCGGTTCACTCTGGCTCCCCGGTTTTCCATTGGATTCGAACCGAGAATCTCGACGAGCATCAAGAATATGGACATCGCCCTCGTTTCAAATACGCCGTCCGAGAATAGACAGAGTATCAAATAAACAGAAATTAGGCGAAATTGGCATCAAGAAGCTGAGGATGGCATTGCCGGCGCAAGCCAAGCTCAACACTCTCTTGAATTTCGAATGAATTGCCGGCGCAAGCCAAGCTCAACACTCTCTTGAATTTCGAATGAATCATTTTCACGATGTGAGTTTAATTAACAACGAGTCATCTCCCTAGCGAGTGTTCCGACATTTTAGGGTTTTTAAATCAAATATCAATTTCATTCTATTTAGTGTTTTTTCGTGATTTTTTAAATAAAACATAAAAATAATATGTTCTTCTTTTTTATTATTATTATTTTTTTTTTTTTAATTTATTATACAATAATTTCGGAAATATAACCCATTGTAATTTGCAATACTAATAGTGTGATTTCGAAATTATAACCCCCATTGCAATTAGCAATACTAATAGTGTGGTGACATGCATTAATAATAGTGTGGTGACAGAATTTAGCAATACCCACCACTATAACCCCCATTTAAATGTCACCACACTATTACTAAATTCTATGATTAATGAAAGAAGATATATACTGTTTGGCTATTTCCGTGCTGCAATTTTTTGGATGAATGCATGTTCGCTGCTCTTTTACCTTTGTTGTTATGGATGCGTGTTTTATATTGTTAGTTCCTTTTATGTTATCATGGGGCAATCTATGAAGGCCTTGCATATGGCAATTAAAACATTGTTATATTTTGCCTTTTCTGTTCATAAGGCATGCTTTCCTGCATCGTATCCTAATCCGTATACTGCAACTCTTATTTGGAGTGGAGTAAAGATTATGCTTGTCCCAAGCAGGGCCTATTATTGAAAAAATTTCAGGTTTATGGCTCTGCTTGTTAAGATCTAGTAGCATTTTTTGGGGCAAAATCCATTGCAATCTTGCATACACACCGTAAAGTACCCTTCAAATTGAAGCAAGTGATGGTTGTTAAATTTGTTTCCTTATGTGGGTTGCTGTTTGACTTGTAAGTTGGGAAAATGTGGATTTGGTCTATCGTTTCCTCTAATGCTTTCCAACTGATTATACTTGTTCATTGTCACTGGAGTCATCAAAAGTACAAATGCCATACACAGAACTGCCCACTCGAAAATTGAGATTCCATACTCTGAATAGTCTGGGCTAATATGCACAAATTCATACTCTTCTACAGGGGACGCAGAATAAAAAACACTGTTCAGTTGTCAAAGTCATGTGATGACATATTCAACAAGATGATTCAGAGTGGAACATCTCCTGAAGATTTCTACAATGCTGTTTGTGAGTAGGTTTCAATCTCAACTTAACTTTAACTAAATTTGTTGAATTTCCTTCTAAATTGTGTGCTAATTCTAGTAGCTTGTATGTCACTGGATATTGAATTTGTTTGATTGCACATCCAACACAAATAAATAAACGGACTAAGTCTTTCAACCTTCTCAGCTTATTTGCTTATATCAAACATTTGTGCAGGGTTTCAACCAATTAACATTTCATTGAGTATGTATTTACAAATCAATGATTTTGGGATCAAATCCCACAAAGCAATTCTATACCTGCTCTTCAAATTCCTTCAAGCTTTTGAAAGTAAAACCAATGAATTATCAATATAATTTTACCATAATAAAAAACAATTAGAAAGCCTTTAGCCAGCTCAAATTGCTCATTCGTTAGGCTTGAACCAACATCTCTTCTAGAAAAATTCAACAATTCCAATTTAATAATCCTATCGGCCTCTCTTTGTACCTTTTGGGACAATTGCTAGTTTTAATTAAATATTATTATACTTATGAAATCAAATATTCATTCCAACTTTGATAAATGCATATGGTTATTTGCAAATGGGCGTTATCCAGTGTGGATGGGATGGCCGATTAATAGCCTCCCCACCCAGGGTCGACCCTCGACACTTGTCAGTGCTACGCCATAACTATTGTAAACATCTCGATTCTGTATATATATATGTAAAAATTGCGAAAAATTGGGTTAATATATAGCTTCTAGAAAAAAGACTCATTTTCATTTTAAAAAAACATATGCTTATATTTAAATGTCTAGTATTTTCTATTCTTTTCTTATAAAGTCAAATTTTTGACTTACAAAATTGAATATTTGGAAATAAAATTTTTGTGCTATTGTGTTAGGCAAAATTCATGCTTCATTAAATTAAATGTTTATGCTAAAATGAGATAAGCTGAAAATGAATAATTATATATTATTTTATTGATATGTATTTAAAGTGTGGAATCCTTTCTTATTTTGTCACGATCAGTAAAATTTATATCTTATTAAATTTAACTTCTTTTAATCCGGTGATGATAATATAAAACTTGTGATTTATTAAATCAAATAGTTGAATGAGAATTAAATATGTTGACAATTCCTACTTATGTACCATTTTATTTATCAGCTATATTTTTTTTTTCTAGAGTTCAAGATTTATTAATAATTAGCACACCGGCATTGGCATCTATGTTCTCCTTGGTTTCCAAGGAAAGAAGATTTAGTAATCATTAAGATGCCTGCGTTGACATGTATGTTTTCTTTTTTTCCAAGGAAGCTAATTAATATACTTCCAATTGCCTATATGTTTTCCCTTTTTTTCCTAAGAAAGAGGATTTACCAATAATTAATACACTTGTATTCTCATATATCTTTTTAAATGATAAAAATTAGTCATTTTGTCAGCTGGAAGGTAAGAGTAAGATTGTTAATACCATTTCATAGTTATATAATATACTTTAATTCATAGACAAAATAGTTTTTATTTAGGTTTTCTTTTTATTTAATTTTATTTAGCTTTTAGTATATATTTTTAAAAATCATAACTTTAAGTTATTTAATATGTAAAGAACTAGTGTTTCAAAGTTTTTCAGGGTGTTCAATCCATTTACATATTTAAAAGTGTATTTTAAACAATAGGAAATCAAAATTTCATTATAAATTGTATTGCTAAATTCCATCCAAAAAGTTATTTTATCTATTAGTTGGACTACCACATAATTATACAAACTTAAGAGTGCAGGCCAGCTCAAATCCATACTTATACTGAGTTAAGAGTGTTTTTCTCACAGTCAAAATGACTTAAGAGTGTTTTCCTCACAATTATACTCACTAAATAGTGATTTTGAATTTTCTCATAGGTACACTCAGGAGCACTTTTCTCATAGTTCCACTCACTTAAGAGTGATTTTCTAAACTCACACTTATACTCACTTAAGAGGATTGGGGCAATTCAGTCACAATTTTAAAGAAAGAAATGATGGCCAGAAAAAGCTACACAAAGAAACAACATCCTTTTGTAAATTCCATAAGGATGTGTGTCCACAAAGGTTCCATTGGTGTGATGAAAACATTGTCTTTTCCCATTAACTTTCCATAAATTCATAAGGATAGTCTCCCAAACTTGGTAGCAAGGATGATCCTCCGACCTGCCCTCCTTATAATTGTAAATCTTATACTCAATTTATCAACTTCTGGAAATCATGACAAGCTAAGTGTGCCTTGAACCTCCAGTTATGCCAACAACCTTCTGATGTTTACTAATTTTGGCTTCATCATGGGATGGGTTGGCAATAGATTCATGAATTAACTTGAATGGTCCGTTCCTTCACTTTGACTACTAGGTTAGTTAACCAATCAGTAATAGTGTTGATGCCCTAAGACATGTGAAAAAAATCCTTGAACAAGATGGAATTAAGCTTCGAATGACCTGTCGTAAAGATATAACTCAACATGGGAACCATAGGGGAGGAAATGATGGATTGTATTCTTTGAGTCGCCAATAAAGAATAATTTATGGGAATTTGGAGTAATTAGTAGCTTTGTTCCCTGTAACGCAACATGAGTTTTTTCTTGATTGTTAGTAGCTAAACCCAAAATAATACGTTTTTCTCCACTATATAGACTCACCCATGCACCTTTTACTTCAATATTTGTAAATAAATATTATTACAAAGATTGCTAAAAAACAATAATATATCTTATGGTTATTAAAGTTATATGCAATCGACAAAATATCATTTTTTTTCGTTATTATATATATATATATATATATATATATATATATATATATATATATAGTCTCGAGTATGTCCTAAAACTAATTTTTGTTGGTTAAGAGTTCATCTTTCTTGGATGTAAGAAAATAAACTCACGACCTAATACCTAGAGGCATATGGCATGAATGAAATTTTACCTCCTTATGGACCACCAAGGAGTAATTCTAAATGGTATGGTTTTCCTTGAATAACAATGATGAGTCAACCTACATTCACAAATAACAACCAATAATAATTGTTCCCTTTTAACAATTTAATTATGATAAAATTTTCATATATATTTAAAAAATATTATTTTTAATTTTATTATAATAAAAAATGTTATTTTTAATTTTATTATAATAAATACCTTATAGGGAATTTGCATTTGACTCGATATTAGTTTTGAACCCAACAAAATCTATTTAATAGAATAAATGATCCATTAATTATAATAGGAATTATTTTTTAATATGTAGAAATATAAAAACCTATAAATTAAAGATACTTTTAATTTTATTATAATAAAAAATGTTATTTTTAATTTTATTATAATAAATACTTTATAGGGGATTTGCATTTAGTAGTCTTATACGTGGCTCTAACATCACGATAATGTTGTCGCGAATGATATGACAACTCTAAATGTCAAAGGTTATGAATAAGAGGTGTGTGATGTAAATGTGTTTTATTTAATGTTTTAGTGATTAAGAATTGTTTATTTATATTGTTGATTATAAAATAAGTGTAAATATATTTAAATAAAGTAAAAAACAAGATTTAATTTAAGTATGTGACATATTGATAAACTTATAATATGTATATCTTTTATAATGGTTTTGAGAAATTGTCTAAAAAAAATTCAACTATTTATAAAAATTAGATGTAAATTAGTCATTTATTATTTAAAAGTCTCTCAGTTATTCATGGTTGTCAATATTTAACTATATATGAATATGGTTGTCCATGATAACCATGGAGGAGCATTGTGTCCATGGTTAACCATTGTTGAGGTGGTTTAAGGATAGATGAATATGGTTGTGTGGTTGCCCATGATTGACTATGATTGAGTTTAATTGACCATGATGAATTATGGTCAACTATGGTTGATTATCTATGAACATGGTTGGCCATGGGTGACTATGGGCTAATGTGGTTGAGTATAATTGTTAATGTTTAACCATAGATGAATATGGTGATAACATTAACTATAGTGGATAATTCTTGAACACTGTTGAGTTTGATTGACCATTAATGTGGTGGATTGAACATAGTTGACCATTATTGGGCTTGTTTGACCATAGTTGGTAAAATGTAACTATAAATGTATATGGTTGACCATGTTGACTATAGTTGATTATGTTTCCCATGTGAACCATGATTAACCATGGTTGAATATGGTTGAACTTGTTAACAATGTTATACTATAGTTATGACCCCATTGATATATGCTACATAAATCTCATCAATAGAAGTAGAATTGACTATGATGAGATTTTGAAAAAATCTTTATTTTATGTAAAATAGAACGTAATAAACTTTAGATTTAGTTATATTAAATTTTAAATTTAATAATATCAAATTCTATATTAATATAGCTTTAACACAATAAAATAAAATAAAAAACATATATTATATTAAAAAATATTAGCAGAATAAGTTATTAAAGTTATATAAAAGTTAAATAATTACATTAATTATTATTATTAAGTTTTCCCTTCATGAAAAGATCATTATTAAATTATTATAGCATTATGATTACTAAAAATATATTTGAAAGGCCTTGAGACAAGGGCTGTTGTAACGGGTTTGTCATTCAAATTGATTTTGGGGAATCCCTAACATATTAGCCATTTCAGAATGCAAACTATCCCTCAATAGTTGTGAATTGGCATCAAAATGAACAAAGATTATAGGCCTCATTTCCCCTCTGACACCTAGGTGCTGGATCCTATTTGAATTTCCTCTTCTCCTACCTCTTCCCCTGTTATCGTTAAAGAAATCCATTATGAACAAATATATATAAAAATTTTGAGACAAAGAACTTATTACATGCACAAACACGTAATGATAGCGAAATATTCATTAACTCAGGAACAAACCCTGTATTTTTAGAACAAAAAAGGAATATATAAAAACAAGGGACAAGAACAACATATGTATCTACATGTTCAATCCCAATGGCAAAGAAGAATTAGCCAATTAACTGTATTTTTATGCCATAAGGTGTTTCCCTTCAAGAAGAACTCCCTTGGCTGCCACTTTGCACTGGTCTACAACGTTTGATTGAGTGTTAGACTATTAACAAATGGTGTGATGTCATATTAATAATTAACAACAAAAATTATAGTTAAAAAATACTAATAATTAGAAAAGACTAACATTTAGGGAAACAATTGTATACAACCCTTCCTCCACACGTGGATAGCGTCACAGGGTTCATATCCAACGGCTTAGCTGGCTCAACAGATCGATTACCTTCTTTTTTTGGAAATTTAATTGTAAACTTTCATGAAACACTGGATAAATTTTTGTTGTAAATTACAAGTGAAACACCATGGAAGAGGAGAATAACTCCCAGCTCGGGTTGCAAAGGATGGACTGGTTCTCAGGTATGAATGAAGGGTTTCACTATATGATGAGCTAGGTTAGCTTCCTCGCCATAAAATTTCACAAAGGATTTTCTTTTGTAACTTGATATCTCCTTCTTAGCTATAATTTTTGGTTTTATCAGCCTAGTGGCTCCCATTTTAGCGTTATTTAACCTCTAGGTATCAATATTAGCCCTTTTTTTAATATTTATCTTACACAACTTCACAGGGTTTTCCCCTATTTCACAAAGGTTTTATTTCCTCCTTGTCAGGTGTCCGAATTCACGCAAGTGAGGGTTTCCCTATTTTTTAGTGGTAAATTCCTAAGTGCTGGAAGATTTTGATCGTACGACATGTCATTCTTACATAAGCTTCTTCTTTTCCAGGTTTTCTTCGAAATTTCCTCTATTATTAAATCGAGGGTTTGTCTTAGAGGGTTTAGATGATTTCTCACACTGGCCACAAATTGACTTGAGAACGTAGGGTTTTCCTTCTAGTATAGTCTTAAGTTTTTTATTTTTAAGTTGAGCTAGGACCTCCTCAGGTCATAAATATGGGTATGTCTATATATTTGGAAAATGTATACATATGTACTTGTCGTTACTCTAACTTATCTTTGATCCTCCATGATTATATTCCATCATTATTATGTGAGAGGAATTTTGTAATTTTAAATCAAGAGATTTTAATTCTAGTTTAACATGCTAGCCACATTAACAACCTCATTGTTTTCAATTATTTGCAGTTGAGTATTATACATAGAAATATATGCCTTTAAGTTATCCCAACGTGATTAGTGTAAACCCCTCCAGACATATAAAAAAATGGGTACTTAAATAAATATAAATTTATATTTGAACCCTAAACTTGAGAAATTCAAAAGTAAATTTTGGTCCAAGGAGATGCATTTCTATTTTTTTTCCTTTATTTTGCAAGAAACAACTTGTAAATTTTACACATCCTGCATATGAAGTTCCTCTTCAAAAGAAAATTAAATTGTAGGAATGAATTTCTAACATGAAACTAACTCCACATGTAACCCCGCTTTAGCATTTTTTTGCCATTTTCACTGCCAGAATGTGGCTAATGAATGGATGATTCTAGCCTTCATTGTTATCTATGTCTATACTTCTTTGTCTATAAGTGTGAAAAAAGTTGTGGCCCAATGTGTGTGTGTGTTTTTGGAGCTATCCAATTAAAATGTTGTATGTTCCTTTGAAAATTGTTGGCAACATGCCAAGGCATTTGAGATGCTCGACTTGAATTTGGCTTAAACTCCCGAGACAAACTATGGAATACGCAGAATAATCCAAGTTTCTATCCTTAAGGATATGTAAGCCTTTCACAGACCATATGTAGAAGTTTAAGATACATTATACTATATATCACCTTGACAGAAAAAACTATGCTCTTAAACTTATAGATCAAAGTTTAACAAAGAAAACTACTTGAATCTGAAGCAAGTTATCATTTATTCAATAGAATTTTGGCCATTGTTTGTTGACACACAATCTAAACATCCAAAATCAACAAAAAACTTCTTCGCTCATGTTTCTTCTGGTTCATTGTATTTAAATAAAAAGGAAAATCCCATACAATCTCTTTAAAATTTAGAAATATTAAAAATCGTCAAACCTCACATATTGAGAGACATTTCGATTGCTTACAAGAATTAATTCTTTTTTTATTTACCATCTTCTTAACATTAGATTATGTTGTGGAGTTCTCATGAGATAAGTAAAACTAAAATTTTCATGTAAATTTGTGCTTGCTCTTGTTACCACGGGTTACTCTGTTTTGAAATTTGTTTTGTGAAAATATAGATCTGCTATGTGATTTACTATAGATATGTACTTTTGTTATGATAGAGTAATGACTGTCAAATACATGGTATAAAACTTACATGAAATTCTGAGATAAATTAACCCTGCTTTAAATAAAATATACAAGAAAATGAAAATTTCCTTAATATCAATTTGGTGTTGAGGGAAAGACAAGATAGGTGAAAGCCTATCCCCCTCCATCCCTTCCTCTCACCTTAATATGGCCTCTTCAAAAGAAAAATCAATTGTAGGAACGAATTTCTAACATGAAACTAACTCCACACATAACCCCACTTTAGTATTTGTCGTCATTTGCACTGCCAGATTGTGTCTAATGAATGGATTATTCTACCCTTCATTGTTTTATGTGTCTATACTTCTTTGTCTATCAATGTGAAAAATAGTTGTGGGCCAATTATATGTCCTTGTTTCATTAGTACGTGAGCAAAATTTTCTAATTTAAAATCAAATGATTTTCATTCATCTTACATGCAAGCCACATTCAAGGATTCATCATATTACAATATTGTTTTCAAATTTTTACAGTTGAGGATTATGCATAGCAGTGTATGCCTTTAATTTCTCCCAATGTGATTAGTGTAAACTCCTATAGACATATAAAAAATGTGTACTTAAATAAATATAAAGTTATGTTTGAGCCCTAAACTTGAGCAATTCAAAATTAAATTCTGGTCAAGGAAATGCATTTCTGTTTGGTTTTCATTATTTTGCAACAAACAACATGTAAATTTTACATATCCTACATATGCAGTGTGTCTTCAAAAGAAAAATCAAATGGAGGAATGAATTTATAGCATGAAAGTAAATCCACATGCAACCCCACTTTACGAGTTGTCGCTATTTGCACTATTACAATTTGGCTAATGAATGGATGGTTCTAGCCTTCATTGTTGTCTATGTCTATAATTTTTTGTCTATCAGTGTGAAAAATAGTTGTGGGACAATGTTTCTGCGTGTTTTTAGAGCTATCCAATTACAATGTTGTATGTTCCTTTCACAAATCTTGGAAACATGTCAGGGCATTTGAGATGCTCGACTTGAATTTCGCTGAAAATCCCGAGACAACCTATGGCATACTTAGAATAATCCATGGTTCTATCCTCAAGGATAAGTAATCCTTTCTCAAACCATTTGCAGAAGTTTCAGATATAATGTACTATATACCCCCTTGGCAGAAAAACCAATGCTCTTAAACTTATAGATCAAAATGTAACAAAGAAAACTACTTGAGTTTGAAGCAAGTCATTATTTCTTCAAAAGCATTTTGGCCTCTCTTTTTTGACACACAATATAAATAACCACGTTCAACAAACAACTTCTTCTCTCATGTTCCTTCTCGTTCATTGTATTTAAATAAAAAGGTAAATCCCATAAAATCTCTTTAAAGTTTAGAAATATTAAAAAGCGCCAAACCTCATATTTTGAGAGACACTTCTACTGCTTACAAGAATTAATTCCTTTTTTATTCACCATCTGCTTCACATTGGATTCCATTGAGCAGTTCTTCTGAGATAAGTGAAACTAAATTTTTTAACTAAATATTTACATGTTCTTATTACCACAAGTTACTATGTTTCGAAATTTGTTTTCTGAAAACATAGATATGTAATGTGATTTACTATAGATATGCATTTGGTTTATGATAGAGTAATGACCGCAAAATACTTGGTTTAAATAATGAGATAAATTAACCCTGGTTCAAAGAAATATACAAGAAAATGAAGATTTGGCTAATATCAATTGCGTGTTGATGGAAATAAAGGACAGGTGAAACCTTGTCTCCCTTCATCCCTACCTCTAATATCGCCTCTTCAAAAGAAAAATCAACAGCAGGAAAAAATTTCTAACATGAAACTAACTCCACATGTAACCCCACTTTAGCAATTGTCGTCATTTTCACTGCCACATTGTGGCTAATGAATGGATGATTCTCTCCTTCATTGTTGTCTTTGTCTATACTTATATGTCTATCAGTGTGAAAAATAGTTATGGGACAATGTCTGTGCATGTTTTTGGAGCTATCTAATTACAATGTTGCATGTTTCTTTGACAAATGTTGGAAATATGTGAAGGCATTTGAGATGCTCGACTTGAATCAAATGAAAATCCCCAGACAACCTATGACATACTTAGAATAATCCAAGATTCTATCCTCAAGGATATGTAATCCTTTCACAAACCATTTGCAAAAGTTTCAGATACATTGTAGTATATACCCCCTTGATAGAAAAACATATTCTCTCAAACTTATAGATCAAAATGTAACAAAGAAAACTACTTGAATATGAAGCAAGTCATCATTTCTTCAAAAGCATTTTGGCCTCTATTTTTTGACACTCAACCTAAACAACCAAGTTCAACAAACAACTTCTTCGCTCATGTTCCTTATGGTTCATTCTATTTAATTAAAAAGGTAAATCCCATAAAATATCTTTAAAGTTTAGAAATATTAAAAATCTCCAAAATATTAGCCAAGAGGCTTTGTAAAAATATCAGCCATATTGTCACAAGTTTTACAATATTCAATAACAATTTCTTTTGACTGTGCTTTCTCTCTGATAAAATGGAGCTGAGTGTCTATATGTTTGGTGTTTTTATGGAACATGGATTGTTTGCCAATTTAATGGTGCTCTAGTTGTCGCTTTTGATGGAAGTAGAATTCTTCTATTCTTTTCCTGCATCATTAAGAAGCCTTCTCAACCAAATCGCTTCAGACGTCGCTGCACACAATGCTTGATACTCAGCTTCACACGATGACAAGGCTACAGTACTTTGCTTCTTACTGCTCCATGCTATGACCCCAGATCCTATGTTGAATGCGTAACCTGTGATGGACCTCCGATCATCCAAGTTACCTACCGAGTCTGAGTCTGAAAAACCTGCTAGAGTAACATCAAATGCATCAGTGTATAAAATACCATAATTAACAGTACCACAAAGATACCTCAACACGCTTTTTGTTGCTACCCAGTTACTTTCAAGCGGTTTTGACATGAATTGGCTCAACACACTAACAGAGTATGCCAAGTCAGGTGTGGTTGTTGTAAGATATATCAAGCTGCCAACCAGCTGTCTGTACATTGTAGCATCAACCTCTTTAGTGCCATCGTCACTACTCAACCTCAGATTATGCTGCAAAGGTGTTGCTGCTGATCTACACTAGTCCATACCAAACTTTTCCAACAGATTTCTAGCATACTTCCCTTGGGTAAGAAAAGTTTGCCCAGTATCTCTGCATACTTCTAATCCCAGACAGTGATGAAGGCCCTAGTATCTCTGCATACTTCTAATCCCAAACAGTAATGAAGGCTTTCGAGATCTTTCCTCTCAAAATCTTGTGCCATAAGCCTTTTCATTCCTCTGATTAAATCATCTACATCTCTTGTTATAATCATGTCATCCACATGCAAAGAAATCAAAATAATCTGCCCCTGATTATTGTACTTGGTATACAAATTTGGGTCATTTAAACTTCTATGAAAGCCATGCTCTAAAAAGAAAGAATCAACATTTTCGTACCAAGACCTGGGCGCTTGCTTTAAACCATATAAAGCCTTTTTCAATCTGCAAACAAGATGTTCCTGCCCCTGCTTTACAAATCCTTGTGGTTGTACTAAGTAAATTTCCTCTTTTAAATCTTCATTTAAAAATGCAGATTTAACATCAAGCTGGTGTAATTCCCAATTACATTTAGTAGCTAAAGCAATAAGCATTCTGATTGTATTTAACTTTGCTACAGGTGCAAAAGTATCATCAAAAGCTATACCTTCCTGCTGTGAATATCCTTTTGCAACCAGCCTAGCTTTTAATTTCTCTATACTTCTGTCTACATTCATTTTTGGTTTAAACATCCATTTACATCCTATGGGTGTTTTATTCTTAGGCAGCTCAACTAAATCCCAAGCATCATTTCTAAGAATTGATTCCATCTCTTCATTCATTGCAGCCCTCCACTCCTTAAATTGACTAGCTTCTTTGTAATTAGAGGGCTCTACAATGTTCAAAACATTTGACATCAAAGCATAGTCTCTCAATTTTAATGGTAATTGAGTCTTCCTACCTGACCTCCTTGGTAGGGGACTTAGCTCAATTTTTTTTTCTTCTGCTATAACTGGGCTTGCATTATCACCTTCTTGTTGTTCTTCTTTTTGCTCCTTTTTCTGCTCCTGCTCTCTTTCATCCTCGCTGCTTTCCTCCCACAACAATGGAATGTGCCAATCATCACCAACATCATATTTCCCTTCTTGTACCTGTTCATGAAACACTACATCCCTGCTTGCAAATGTATTACGAGACTCAAGATTGAATAATTTTTATGCTTTAAATTCTGTGCCATAACCAACAATGATGCATCTAACTGCTTTAGGGTCTAATTTCTTCCTATCAGCTTTGGGTATATGGGCAAATTCTTTTGACCCAAATACTCTTAGATGGTTTACTGCTGGTTTGAATCCATATAGAGCTTCAAAAGGGGTTTTGAAGCCAAGATACCTGGTAGGACTTCTGTTCTTCAAATATACAACAGTGTTAATAGCCTCTGGCCAAAAACTATTAGACAGACCCTTACCTTGTAACATGCTCCTTGCGCACTCCACCAAGGTTCTGTTTTTACGCTCTGCAACTCCATTCTGTTGTGGTGTGTGTGGCACTGTATACTGCTGAACAATCTCGTGAGATTTGCAGAATTTCATGAATTCCCTTAGCTTGTATTCTCCCCCTTGATCAGATCGGAGAATTTTTATATAGATTACCAAACTGTTTTTCCACCAAGGTTTTAAATTCTATAAAGCACTGGAAAGTCTGACTTTTCTTATTCAAAAAATAAACCCATGAATATCTAGTGCAGTCATTAGTAAATAACAGAAAATAATATGCTCCTCCTAGCGACCTTGTCTGCATAGGTCTGCATACATCAGCATGCACTAGTTCTAAAATATCTGTTTCCTTCCTCCTATCATGCACAGGGAACTGTTCTCTATGCATTTTTCCTAAGGCACAACCATCACAATTTAACTGAATATTACGAAAGATAGGGAGCCCCTCAACAATACCTTTCTTCTACAATAACATGAGGTCCTGCAAATTCAAGTGACCGAACCTCTGATGCCAGAGTTGTTCGGCTATCGATCCTCCTGCAACCATGGCTTTCTTTGGTATACTTTTTTCATCCAGTCTGTATAGGCTTCCAACTCGCATGCCCGTTGCAACTATTTCATTCCTGCAATCCTTTATCACACAATGAGTCTTGAAGAACTCGACTTGCATATCTTGATCAGCCATCATGGATACAGATATCAGATTTTTCTTAATTCCAGGTACATATAAAACTTTTTTAAGGTGACTAATTTTTCCATTTGGTAACTTGACTGAAATCACCCCATAACCTTTAATCTCGTATCCACTATCATTTCCTAGGTATATTTTTGATCCATTTATACTTTCTTGAAGACTATCAAAAAATTCCTTTTTACCTGTCATGTGAGAGGATGCTCCAGAATCGACATACCAAATATTGTCCTCACTAGATGCTGAAAGGGCACAGTCAACTGTGAACAGTCGAAATTCATGACTGAAGTCTTTATCTTCTTCTTCAAAAAAGTATCCTCTGTGCTTTGCATTTGCCTGCTTCCTCTTTGCATCATCATCCTACTTCTTATAACATTCACTCTATATATGACCCTTCTTTCCACAATAATAACATTTATTTTCAGAGTGATTTGCAAGCATACCTTTATGTGAATGTGAATTCTTATGTGATGTTCCTCCTTTCTGCTTTGATTGCTGCTGTGACTGCTTTCCTCTGAATGATCGTCGTTTCGCCATCAGTGCAAGATCATCATTTTGG
This sequence comes from Pinus tabuliformis, assembly GCA_031772625.1. Taxonomy (NCBI): domain Eukaryota; kingdom Viridiplantae; phylum Streptophyta; class Pinopsida; order Pinales; family Pinaceae; genus Pinus; species Pinus tabuliformis. Next base: position 254,223,642 of record CM062818.1, on the reverse strand, counting down.
GGGTTCAGGTTCTGCTGCTGCTCCTCCTCTTGCAGGAAGATCCCTGTCAGATCTTCAAATGTGGGTGCTTTCTCCCTTGCTGCCAATCCGATAACAAAGATTTGAAATTCATCACGCATCCCGCTTAGTGTGATTGAGACGAGATCAGAGTCAGACACTGTCTCTCTGATGGCACCCAATCCGTCTTTCACATCTTTAATTCGCACAACAAATGCAGTAACAGTCTCCCTTTCTTCCATGCAGTCGTGCAACAAATAGCTTGCTTTTAAGCGCCATAATTCGACTGATGTTCTGGGTCTGATACAGGCTTTTGATGGTCGTCCAGATCTTCGCGGATGTTTACAGTCTCTAATGTGGGGGATAACACTGTCCTTCATGGACATCTTCAACAAGACTTTGGCCTTGTTCTCTCATTTTTCCCAATATTGCTCCTGTGGCCCTGCGTTCGACTTCTGCTCATCGCCTATAACTATGGACCAAGCATTCGCACCCTCAAGCAAGGTATGGATCTTAAACTTCCAATTCGTGAAGTTAGATCCATCAAGTTTACCAGACTCGTGAAGGTAAGATTCCATCATATTACTCATTCTGATTAGATCTACAAAATGAATCTACCCAACAACAAAAAACGATACCTGTCAGATCGATTTGTCACCTCTGCCACCAATCTACAGTGTCTGGCAATCCCGCTCCGATGAGAAAATTCGGCTTTTTCAATACAGCTGAAGATTTGATCTAATCAAAATTGATCCGATCTGCCTCTCCCGGATAGATCTGCAACTTCGCCAATCTGCACCCCTCGCAAATCGCCAAACGAAGATGAGGCTTCCCGCAGATCCCCTTGAAGGTGAGTTGGCGCTCTGCCGAGCGAAAATCCCACGCCAAGATAAAATCGGTGCAAGTTAAAATGTCTATCACTATTTCCCCCTTAAATTCCGCGTCAATCCAATATTCTGGTGCGGTGGCACGCCTAATAACCGAACAGACGCGCCAATATAGAATTCTGGCGCGCTCCCGAGCCAGAAACCCGCACCAACCCCCTTCTACTCAGGAAAAAGAATTCCGAATCCGAGCGAGGTGTTCTGCAGTCCACCTGCTCAATTGAGCACAGAGCTCTTGTGTACACGCGGCCACAGAGGCACTTCAAGCCGCACAGGTAAGCTAGCTACAAAGGCACTTCAGCCACAAAGGTGATAAAAGATCAGATCTGAGCTCTGATATGAAGATAAAATGTGAACAGAATTGAAAAGAAGGAGATGTAGCTCACAGGTGTGGCCTACACCTGGAGACTACACTCACAAAACAGAGAAATCACTCTCGTACACTCTATTTCAATCAATAAAAAGATTACATCATTAAATACAACCGTGGAAATCAAGAAGTTGCAACCACACTCCTAAATTCTAGGAACAAATCCTAAAATAAAGAGATACGTTACAACTATGTAACCATTTCTCCATTAATACAAAATAATATTAATTATTTTCAACTATTGATACAACGTAGGCCAACTCTAAGCCCTATGACATAGTATAGGGAGTCTAAAGTCGGTAATAAAGATAATTTTAGCTATTAAAAAATTTCATCAACATAGTACTTTTCTACAAGATGTCTCTCCAATTAATACGATTATTTGAACATAGTACTTTTTTTCTACAAAATGTCTCTCCAATTAATACGATTATCTCAAATAAGACAGAACGACATGATTTTCACTAATACTCTCGTTCCTTTAGTTACCATCCATTTGGGCGCTTTGGGTGGGTTCAGCAGCTGCCTGATCTTCCTCTGACGAGTTCTCCACCACTACTTAATGTAGAGGTTGTCGACACGAAGGACAAGAAGGACTGGAAGCCACCCATGCATCTATGCAACTTATGTGGAAAATGTGAGAGCATTCTGGTAATATTATCACATTTTCTCCTTCAACGAATTCTACCAAGCAAATGGGGCAATCCATGAATGCCAGAGACGCCTGCTTGGTGTATACCATGGTCGGCAGCGCTTTCAGATTCATTTTCTTGCAAGCGACGTCTGTAACTCCTTCGACACCAACAACGATTTCTGGCTGAAGAACAGCTCGCAACCGTCTGCAGCGCATTCTATAGCGTACCACGACACTCACAGTCAGCGCACATGTGAGCGAAGAGAGCAACACCCTGACGATGATGGCGAAGCCTACTTTGAAAGACTCTAAACCCGTTTTCGCTCCGCAGTTAACCGCCGTCGATCTTTCTGCATTTTCCATTGAAGGGCTGATGGGTAAAGATAAGTGCAATACCTTCCGATGTCCGAACAATCTGGTACCATAAATTGACGATGGCAAGGTTGGAATACTCTGCATTTTGCTATGAAAGCGCTCCAATGCTATCGAGCCTTGAAGCCGGAGGAGGCACAATGACAAATAGCCTGACACCGATTGCAAAATAAAGGAAAATGTCGCAATGCGACGAGACTGTCCATACTTATTCTTATAGTTATCATGATCCGTTAAATTAAACAAGTGAAGCTGATTTATTTATAAAATTAAATATTTGGAATCTATTTTTTCACATAAAATTTAAATAATCAAATTATCAATTTCATATTTATATAATTGTAATCTTAAATTTAATTTTTGTATATTTATTAAAAAACACATATAGTTAAATATTATTATATTTCTGAAATAAAGTTTTCATTCTAAGTGTAGTCTTTTATATTCTGTTGTGATAAAGTCAAACTTTGATATTTATTTAAAGCGTGTGATCCTTTCTTATTTTGTCACCATCAGTATTATTAAATTTAACCTTGTTTTGTCCGGCTATGATAATATAAAACTTGGAATTTATTAAATCATATTTCAATGAGAATTAAATATGTTGAGAATTCATACTTATGTACCATTTTATTAATCAGCTGTATTTTTTTTTTGGTAGAGTGTGAGATTTATTATAATTAACGCACCGGCATTCGCATGCATACCTATTTTCTTGGAGTGCAAGATTTATTAATAATTAATACACCGACATTGGCATCTATGTTTTACTTATTTTCCAAGGAGAAAAGATATATTAACCAGAGAAGGAAAAAAGATATATTAACAAGAGAAGCTGCATGGCAGAAAGTCGCTGAGATGAGCGGGCTTGAAGAAAAGAAACATCATTAGAAAGGTAAAGCAAGTAGGCTAGGATTGTTTCTTATTTGCCATAGGAGATCTCAAACCATTTCCATGCAGGTGAGAGTAGTATTGACATTGGTAATTTGTAGTCCAGCAGTTTCAGTGCACTACTCTACTAGGTACAAAATTACACATACATATAACTTGTCATTTTTGCAAATGCTTGTGTAGTCACTCCCGTCCCTAGCCAATAGTCGACCCAGCGATTTGATCACTCGATACAGGAAGGTTTGGTCCCACAAAGGTAACACTGCATAGATCTGAATCCTCCAACTCAACCCAAGTTCTCTCAAATTGCTTCTCAGGAGCCAACTCCTTTTAAGTCTCCTGAGCATCAACTTGAATCATCTTTGGTTCACCAGATATGCTCCGATTAGTGCTATCCTTGCTTCTGCAACAACCTTGACTTTTTGCTCTAGTCTTGTTGGATCTAGGGAAGCCAAAATATGGCATCAACACTGTTCATTGAGCTTCACCTTTCGTATGATTATCAGTAATGGCGAGAAGATGATCAGAATTGTTACTGCAACAAACAACTAAATCATAGTCTATGGAAGAACCAACACGTTTTCTAGCAAAATAAAAACCATAAGCAAACTAGCCAACACGAGGGCCATGACAAGAAAAATATAGAAATTATTATTCTTGTTCTTCTTTTTCGAAGCCTCCATAAGCCTAATGATCATCATCTGTAGGAGCAGTGATCATGACATAAGTGGGGAGAGTAGAAGCCCTATCACTAATCGTCTGCCTCTAGGGAAATTCTTGACACAAGTCACTATTATTCCAATGTTCATGAATGTCATGGAGCTTCCTCCAATGCATTGATACATGTAGATCTGCCATATGACACGCTTTGCAACTCTGCGAGTGATAGAGAGCCAAATCATGAGATATCCAGTAAGGTTCATCACGGAACCCATAGTGAGAACCACCATGGTCCCTATGCATTGATGGATTGTACCTATGTATGATGAGTTACTTATAGATTTTATACTCAGATAGAGAGAGGAAGAGGATAATAAGGCAGGGGATCTATTCTTAACTTAGATGATGGAGATCAATAGTATGTTAAAGCTTGGATAGGGATTTCTTATTTTTATATAGCTTGTCGTCATGTGCATAGGTATTTTCGAGATTGTCATGGCTATAAAAATCTTCTCCCCCTTCTCCTTGAGCACACAAACAACCTTTGAAGATTTCATTTGCAAAGTGCTTCATGGGTACTTTTCAGTGCATGTATGACTTGCTAGAAGACACAAGTGAACATCTAATTTCACTTACAATGTAAAATCACTAGAAACGAGATACATGTGAAAGATCTGCCAAGCAACCTATACGAATTGATAACTCCAACTCTGTTGAATATTCTATTTGTCAAGAAGAAGGTGAAATATTCTACAAGTTTGGATGACTAATCGAGAGTCACATCATCGACATTTTTGTCATCTTGAACATTTCAATTTGTCTCCAGTTCCATCACCTGCATAAATATAGATTATGTTGTCATGGCCCCTCCTTTCAAACAGATTAAAAAGGACTCTGGAACAAACGAAAAAATCAAAAACAAACTTCTGTAATCTTTCCACTCCATTTCTTGGAAAAAAAACAAGCCAAACATAGAACGTTTACATGTTAAGTAAATTAGATATATGTGAGATCTCTTCCAAAGTTGTCTCACAACGCCGCAAATGAAACACAATACTCTAGCAAAGGATGGTTGTGGTAAATTTCATGTGAGCATTCAATGTGAACACATCCTAAAGCTTTCAAAGAGACTAAGAGAATATGATATAACTTATGAAATCCCCTAGCCAGTACAATGCACATCAATCAATATGCAAAAAGACCTATGACCTGAAACTATATATAATAGGATTGTACTTCAAAAGAATGTTGTGCTGAAATTAAGAATAGAAAAAGATATAAAAAAGCCTTTTAAGTTTTAAGCAATCAAACAAAGATTTATTTTTCGAAAGTACTAAAGAGCAAACAATTTGGAGTCTTACCTAGAAAACTGGGTTTATAGTCTATCCCAACGCATCCCCTAATCTGTCTGCTTTTTCGGTCTTTGTAGGAGTGGCTCTAAAAGGTAACAGGTAACTTAAAGACCTCATGTTCTAGGACAACAACATAGACTCTATTTCTGTAAGGTGAAAGACTAAACAAAGGTAGTAATTAATAGAGGCTATACCTTCCAACAACTGTCGTATTCCTGGCTTCTAGAGACACCATTGCCTAATTTGGTGCTGCTTCTAGGGAGTGGTACCTCTAAAGCTTAATGGGGGAGGGGCCAGGCCTCGATCTTTCAACCGTATAGCTCCTACTTTCTTACTTACAATACATCTTGTTTGGGATAATCTGAAGGAGCTTGGTTAAGGAAAACAACTTTGAAGATATTATTAACATTTTTTATTTCAAAAAGAAGCACTTCGTTCAAGCATTTCAGTGTTGTCTGTGGATAACACATTACCTTCTTTACCCTAATTTTTATGAAAAAGATTCTTCCTCAAGCTCCCCGGTCTCTTCCAACTAGCTGCTTCTAGTGGAGTGTTTTCGGTATGCCCGAAACTATCTGTCACCCAAGAAGAGGGAGAGGATGGAGGGCTAGTGATTATTTCATCTATACAACTTCTACACCTTGTTAGTTGTGGAGCTCTACTGAAATCCAATAATCTAACCTCATTGGGAAGAGGAAGTACAATATTTTCAATGCATTGTTTCACATTCCGACGTTGCAATTCCAATGAGGCAATTGCTGCATTAGTATTAGTTAATTTGTGGAGATCCACTGAGCCATTCAATCTTGAAATCTCTTCCTTGAGCATTGTATATACTAGGTTTCTCGAAGTAGTTTCTTCCGGGCTTGAATTTTCTTCCTTTGAACACAACACTCAAATTTCTCCTCTAAACTCTGTCACAGACGATGTTGTATCATTCTTGGGTTTACTTGATTGAGCGATATCAAGGCACTGGACTTCTTTATGAAGGGATGCCAAAGCTATACTAGCATCCTTACCAAGATCCTCCTACATATACTCCAACTTTCTAATTTCTTGAGCCAATTGTAGGGGATTTTGGGTGGACTCCCTAACAGGATGCTTCTTGGGTGTGGAGGTTGAGGATTGTTGAAATTCTTTTGACTGTAAAGGAGCTTTTTCTTGATGTTTTTGATTGCTTTGCTGATAAAAAATTCCACTTCTTATCTAACTCAATGTTCCATTGTCAGAGTTATGCAATTTAGGAAATTGCAAGTCATCTGAACCCATATCATGTCGTGTGCTGGATACATCTAACACTGCACATTCATCTTCATAAGAGTTTATTTTCCGAGCAAGAGTGTGACTGGGATTAATTAAGTACTGCAAAAAAGATAAATAGAAATAAGTTTTGCATCCCTGAAAATGGCTGAGAACAGCTTACATCTAGCTCAAGAGATGAAAAAAAATAGTTACCCATCTTCTTGACCCTTGACTGCTAGCAATGCTAGGAAGCAGGTCCTCAAACTGGCTTTGTGTAGTATCTCTTTGCTGATTAGCTTCTTGATCTCTTGGGCCATCTAGAATATTAGGCGACATGAAACCCCTCATCAAAGCAAGAATCACTGAATTTTATCCACACAGATATGGAGTTGACTAGTTCAAATAAAGAGTGTAGATTAGCTAGGTTTACAGTAAACATGGTGAACATCATAGAATAATTAATGAACAATGTACGAAGACCTTCTGAATCTGGAGATATTTCTCTTTCAACAAAGCCTCAGCATACTGAGAGGGAGTGGAGTTCCCAGGAGTGGAGTTCCCAGGGGCTCGTAATTCATTTTCAACCCTGGCCACTTCCTTTTGCAAGTGCTTCAATAATGCCTTGTCTAACATAACTATATTGACATGTGCACTAATCGCAACTTCCTTTGCACAACTAGCAAAGAAGAGAGTATTTCGTGACTGTTCAACATGGCTCCGTGCAGGACTCAATGTACATATCATTGTTGTCCTTGCATTGCCTCCCAATGCATGTTGAAGAATTCGGGTGAGTTTAGAATCTCGGTATGGAATGTGACCATTCCTAGTTTTATTGTTTCCACTGTAACAAAAGTAGTTGACAAATTTGATCAATACAAACCAGAAGAACGTCTGAGTTTGAAGCCATAAATAGTGTCAACAATTCATAATATTTTAGAAACATAGATAATGCCAGTGTTCTTCATCCTTGATGTCTGAAATATTTTATTTTTTTTACGGAAATTGGAACCTAATATTATACAGAATGATGTCGAACGTCAACACTGAAAACAGAAGAGGAAAGGGTAGAAACAGACCTGAGCTTCCTGATCACAGTGCCCAGGGTAAGCAAGTTGTGATTAATATGGCAACCTTCCTTCAATCTAACTCCTACTGAAAGAGATTGAGATGCGCGCTCACTCCCTGCAAGATCAACAAGGTTCTGTACAAAATTGTCAACTTCATTGTTGGGTCCCTATAATACTAGTGATTACCCCATTACTATTGTATTTATACCCCTTATTAATATTGCTGTGCCCCTGTTGCCCCCATATTGTTATTACTATGCCCCATAGAATCCCTCTATTGTTATTTTTGTGGCTTTATATTATTATTGTTAGGTCGGCTGGATTATATTGTGACTCACACTCCTACATATAGAAAAGAGGTTTTGTCATTTGAATCATCAAAGAATTTTTCATTTATGTAAATTAAAGGAGGTTTCCCCCTCGAAGAGGATGAATTCTAAGGCGTTGATCTATCTTTTGTATCTTTTCTTGAGCTGGTTTCATAACATTTGGTATCAAAGCTTTGGATTCTAGTGTTTCGCTGCTCCAAACAGGTCATCGTGGCATTTTCGCTATAACCTTTTTTGTGCGACATTTCAGAAGTTTTAAGAAAAATCCATTTGAGAAGAAGTCATACTGAACCTCGGGTCTGAATTTCGGAGTTTTTCGCGCTATATTTGTGGAAATATGATCTGAGGAAGTTGGTCTTTTTGCAGACTCCTGAATTACATTCCAAACAGGTGACCTGGGGAAAATCCTCATAACTTTCTTTCTGAGCATCGGATTGAAATTTCATAAGAAGTTATAGAAATAGGACGGACTGTAGTTTTCTTTTATATATATTTTTAGAGTCAAAGGTCGAAACAGTGACACGTGGCACTTCATACAAATTCGCTCTACTGAACTAGTCTATAATCAGGTCACTGCGGGAGATTCTGCATAACTCTTTCTTGGAGAATCCAATTTGCATTAGACTAGTGGCATTGGAAAGAGGACATAGAAGGCTACTACATTTCACAATTTCAGAACTGGATGATTTGAAATTACAAAGATACATCAGATTCAATATTAGGCTTCTACAAAGTGAAAAAAGGTGTGTAGTTTTTTTTTTAATTTTTGTGTAAGCTTGGTTTGAAGGAATTCAAAGGGCATAGTAAAGCATTATTATCAGTAATTGATGTCCCGAGGAAAGAAAATGTAAACACCTAGTAAGCAACCTTAAAGCTCTAGCATGACTTATGAAGAAGAGGAAGAAATGCAACATGATATAGCAAAATTACGAGACCAAGTGCAACAAGTGTCACTTGCACAAAAAAGAACAGAATCTAAGATGGATGCTTTAAAGAAAGATGTAGAAGCTAAGATGGATGGTTTAAAGAAAGGTGTAGAAGCTAAGATGGATGATTTGAAGATAGATTTGAAGACAGACATGGAAGAATTGAAGAAGTTGCTACAAGAAAGGGTCACTAATGGTGAAAGGGTAGTAAAGGAAACTCATGATGAGAACAAAAGAAATGTTAATCATGATTCCATAGACTCTAATGTTGGATCGAAGACCCACCATATTCCAAAAATCGATATGAGGAAGTTTGATGGCAAGGATCCCGCAACATGGATATTACAGTTGGAGCAATTCTTCGATCTCAATAATGTGCAAAACACACAAAAGGTACTTATGGCAACTTTATATTTGGAACCAAATCAGTTTGTATGGTATCAATGGCTTTGCTCTCGTAAACAATTTATCACTTGGGAAATTTTTACGGAAGAATTGATAGCACATTATGAGGATACAAAAAGCAACACTTTTTTTAGCCAATTGATAAGTCTCAAACAAAAGGGTTCAATAATGGAGCACATTGAGGAGTTCCAAAAATTGAACATAAGGGTAAAAGATATTCTAGAGGAGCATAGGATTGATGTGTTCATAGGGTCTTTATAGGATAATATCCAACATGATGTTTGCCTTTGGGAACCTGATTCATTAGAGAAGGCATTCAGGTTAGCAAGAAAAATGGAAAGCAAAATTATGGCAACCAGGAAGCATACCACTCACAACTATAAAGACGGAAGTGTTGTTGCCCCTAGTCTTCCACAACCTATAAGGTTGACACCACAACAATTGGAAGAAAAAATAGCAAAAGGGCTTTGTTACAGTTGTGATAGCAAATGCACTAAAGGTCATAAGTGTGCTGAGAAGAAATTATTCTACATAGATTGTGAAGAGGAAGAAGAAAAGGAGCAAGAAAGGTCAAAAGAAGAGGATATACTTCAGGAACAAAGCCTAGATGAAGAACAAATAAATCCGACCATATCATGTAATGCATTGGTGGGAATTACCACTCCTGAAACCATCAAGATAGAAGGACAAATCAAGAAGAAAAAGGTAATAGTGTTGACTGATTCAGGAAGCACCCACAATTTTATTCATTGTAAGGTAGCAAAAGAATTGAATTGCTTCCTATATCCAGCACTAGAGTGTTAAGTGATGATTGCAAATGGAGGAACAATAAATTGCTCTGGAAAGTGCCATAATATCAAGCTATCCATGGGAGAATATGTATTGACTAGCCCAATGCTTTCCATTCCAATGGCAGGTGCTGATGTTGTACTAGGAGTCCAATGGCTACAATCCTTGGGTACAATAGCTTTTAATTTTCAAGAACTTTTCATCAAATTTTCTACGGAAGGAAAGGAGGTTGAATTAAGGGGTATTGTAGGGAAACCAGGAAAGATAATCAGCTCTAATGGTATGACAAAGCTTCTAAAAAAAGAGCAAAGAGGTGTAATTGCACAATTATGTTCGTTAGATGTTTCCACATCGGAATCATCTATTTCTCCAGATCTCCAAAAAGTCCTGGACAATCATTCCAAGGTATTTGAGACTCCCAATGGTCTCCCACCTATGCGTGATCATGATCATGCTATTCATCTGATTCCAGGAAGTGTTCCTCCAAACATCAGGCCGTACAGATATCCTTATGTCCAAAAGAGTGAAATTGAACGTATGGTTGCAGAAATGCTAGAGGCTGGTATAATTCAACCCAGTCAAAGTTCTTTCTCTGCTCCAGTAGTATTGGTGCACAAGAAGGATGGATCATGGCGCATGTGTCCGGATTATAGGGAGCTCAAAAAGCTCACTATTAAAGATAAGTTCCCCATTCCTGTCATTGATGAATTACTGGATGAATTGCATGGATCAATTTACTTCACCAAGTTGGATCTTCGATTAGGATATCATCAAATCAGAATGAAGACTAAAGACATTCTGAAAACAACATTTAGAACTCATGAGGGTCATTATGAATTTTTGGTCATGCCTTTTGGCCTTACCAAAGCACCTTCAACATTTCAAGGTTTGATGAATTCAATTTTCAACCATTCCTTAGAAAATTTGTGTTAGTATTTTTTGATGATATACTAATCTACAGCAAGTCTTGGAAGGATCATGTTGAACATGTTGAGAGGGCGCTACAAATATTGGAGGAGAAACAATTATATGCGAAAAGATCCAAATGTTTCTTTGGAATCTAGGAGGTGGAATATCTGGTTCATATTGTATGTCATGAAGGAGTTAAGGTAGACCCTAGCAAAATTAAAGCCATTAAGGGATGGAAAATCCCCACGTCCATAAAGCATCTGCGAGGATTTCTCGGGTTGACAGGGTATTATCACAAGTTTGTTAAGAATTATGGGAGAATAGCAGCACCTCTAACAACATTATTGAAGAAAGATGCATTTTCATGGACTCCAGAAGCAACAAAGGCCTTTGAACATCTTAAAGAGGCAATGTGCCAAGCATCGGTCTTAGCTACACCGGACTTCACAAAAACCTTTATTGTGGAATGTGATGCTTCAGGAAATGGAATTGGTTCTGTTCTAATGCAAGATGAAAGACCCATTGCTTTTGAAAGTCGTCCAATCAAGGGAAAGTTTTTAAGCAAAGCTATTTATGAGAAGGAAATGTTGGCAATACCCCATGCACTTAAGAAATGGCGACCCTACCTAATGGGAAGACACTTCAAGGCAAAAACGGATCATGATAGCCTTAAATACATTTTAGAACAAATATTATCCTCTGAAGAGCAACAAAAGTGGGTCACAAAGATGTTGGGTTATGACTTTGAAATCATCTACAAAAAAGGGAAGCAAAATGTGGTGGCAGATGCACTCTTAAGAAAGGATGAGGATGTGGAAGCATTGTTGTGCGCCATTTCTATTATCCAACCAAATTGGATAAATGAAGCAAGGGAGGAATGGAAGAATTACGAAGAAGTGTGGGCACTTATTCGAAAGTTACAACAATATTCCAGTACGTCTGATACATTTAGCTGGAAAAATGATTCGTTATGGTACAAAGATCGCTTATACCTCTGTAAGAATTCCCAGCTAAAACAAAAGATTCTTATGGAATTGCACACTTCTCCCTTAGGAGGGCACTCAGGATTTCTAAAAACTTACCACAGGGTTAAGAAGGATTTTTTTTGGGACGGCCTTAAATCATATATTCAAAAGTTTGTGGCGGAATGTTTGGTTTGCCAACAAAATAAAGTTGAAACAATTAAGACACCTGGTTTATTACAACCTTTATCCATTCCAAGCCAACGTTGGGAGGAGGTTTCAATGTATTTTATCACAGGTTTACCCAAGTCTGAGGGAAAGAGTGTCATCATGGTGGTAGTTGACAGACTTACCAAGTATGCACACTTTTGGGCATTATCACATCCATTTAAAGCCAGTACAGTTTCTACTACATTTATGGAAACAATTCAAAAGCTACATGGAAACCCAAAGATTATTGTAAGTGATAGAGATCCCATTTTCACTGGAAATTTTTGGATGGAATTATTTTCTTGTCTTGGTACTCAGTTAGCTCATAGCTCATCTTATCATCCTCAATCTGATGGGAAAACTGAGATAGTAAACAAATTTTTGGAAGGATATCTTCGTTGCTTTGTATCGAATAAATAGACATAATGGGTCAAATGGTTGCCTCTGGCTGAATGGTGGTATAACACTTCCTTCCACACAGCAACAAAAATGGCCCCATTTATGGCACTTTATGGGTATCAACCACCATCCATCACATCATATTTAAGAGAAAATTCGAAGGTTCAGGAAGTGGAACATCACATTGAACATCAACAACAAGTCCTCCAACTCTTAAAGGATAACCTCATGTTGGCACAGAATAGAATGAAACAACATGCAGATCAACATCGCAGTGAAAAAAGTTTTGATGTAGGTGATTGGGTATTCCTATGGCTACAACCATATAAGAAAATGTCCCTCAAGCAAGCTAAGAAGGATAATAAATTATCACCAAAGTATTATGGTCCGTACAAGGTGTTGCAAAAGATTGGTACTATGGCATACAAATTGGAGCTTCCTGCAGCTTCTCGATTGCACCCAATTTTCCATGTTTCATGTTTAAAGAAGGTTATAGGCGACAAGCTCCCAATTCAAACAATATTGCCAAAACTTGACGAGGAAGGAAAAATTATATTGGAACCGGAAGTAGTCACAGAAACAAGAACTCGATAGCTACGAAATCGATCAATTTCAGAGTATCTTATCAAGTGGAAGAACTTATCTGCTGAAGATTCCACATGGGAGGATGAAAATTTTATGTAGAAGTATCCAGAACTACTCAAGCATTGAGGAAAACACTTTTTTGAAGGAGAGGGGCATGTTGGGTCCCTATAATACTAGTGATTACCCCATTACTATTGTAGTTATACCCCTTCTTAATATTGTTGTGCCCCTATTGCCCCCATATTGTTATTACTATGCCCCATAGAATCCCTCTATTCTTATTTTTGTGGCTTTATATTATTATTGTTAGGTCGGGTGGATTATCTTGTGACTCCTTAGACTCCTATATATAGAAAGGAGGTTTTGTCATTTGAATCATCCAAGAATTGTTCATTTATGTAATGTAAAGGAGGTTTCCCCCTCGAAGAGGCTAAATTCTAAGGCGTTGATCTATCTTTTCTTGAGTTGGTTTCATAACATTCATTTACTAAACTATGACATACATGAAGATTCATACGAATAGAGGAATAGTAATCATACCAAACTCACGACTAAAGAGCTCGACGTGTTGTCTTCTGGTAGTGTTTCTCGAACAGAGCTTTCAATTGTTGATAGAAGAGAAGACAATCCAACAATCAACACATATCTGTAGAAAGTAATTTAACATTTAATGTGAGAAAAAGAGAATACAGACTAGTTTAATAATTTGATGAGATCTAGAACTTGCTTCGTTCAGCAAAGTCTCCTCGACCTGTCTTTGAGCTGCAGAAAAACTAAGCCAATTGATTGAATAAACAATGATTATAATAATAAGCCTTAAAAATCTAGGGAAGCAAAGAGAAGGATCTACCTTCACATATACTCAAAAGCTTTTGCAGATGATCTTTTTCTTGCACCCTTTCTTCAACCAATTTCTCCACAACTGTCACCCTCTGTTAATAATACAATAAACATGAGGCAGAGGCAAAGAAAATTGCAATGTTGAGAAAGAAACCAAAAATATGAGGAAACTACCAAATGCCCACCTCCGGATCGTCCAGAATCTCAGGGCCATTGTTCTCAGAAGAAGCGAGGTGATCATTCACCACTTCGTTATAAATTTCCATTGTAGAAAACTTCAAGACAAATACCCATTTCGTGTGCTACAACATCACATCAATTGTCCTTGCCATTACAATGTGGAGAATAAAACACAGTGAGGAAGCAAAAACAAAAATAAATATAGCCCCAATACCTTGTCAATATACTTGTAAATATCCATCACGACATGATCTGTGATGCCCCTCATTGTATACGTCTTTCCACTGCTGGTCTGCCCATATGAAAATATTGTTGCTGCAACAACCACATGTATCAATGCCACCATTGCCAGATTTTGGGATTTGGGTTTAGATAGGGAGAATGAGCTAAGAAGTGAGAGTTTAGATTAACTCACCATTGAGACCATTGAGAGTGGAAAGAGCCACCTCCTTTGTCCCATCCTCATACACCTCATCTGTTGAGGCTTCACTCCCAAATACTCTATCTGCAATGTGCATTCCCAGCAATTTCATTTATACATACAATCTTATTCTTGTCAATTACAAAAATGAACCAGAATCAGAAACAGAAACAGAATAAGAAAATAAATTTTACCAAATGAATATGCAGTTGGAAACAAAGATCGTTCTGGAATGGTGTATTTATAGACCAGTGTTTTATCATTAATGCATTCCCAGTCTAAAACATCCCTTCTGGCGATCTCCTTCTCACTCAATGGTCTCACTCGAATACTCACAAATATCTTCTCCTCTTCCTCACCCACCCATTTCTCCCACGACCCCTCCTCCCCTTCCATTGTCTCCCACCTCACCTGCTCCACTTATTCTCATTTCATCTACATTTTGCGCCTGCTCCTGCTCCACCTCCCCCTCCACTGATTTATATACACATATATTTCACAGACTCACTACTTGTACTACCAATATGAGAAATTCGATACCACATCCCATATGCATTCATTAAAAATCGCCTGCTAGCTCGCATGCATCACAAAAGAAACATGGACAATGCAATAGAAGAAAACGAGCACGGGCACAGTGCCACAATATTCAGTGTATGTTGGCAGTAAATGTGAAGAAATGGCAATTAGAAAGCTTGGGATCCTTGAGACCTTTCCATATGAGTCAGACAATCTCCATTAACAAGCTCTGCAGTAGATGCAAGGTATCCTTACAACTGGTCAAGCTGCTCAAGGCCTCCTTGCTATGAGGGATTACTTTACCAAACTAAGGGCCCTTAGTTCTTGTTGGGCTGCTCAGAACTGAATTCAACAGCCAGGATCTTCTAGACTTGCAGTTAAGTGATTGCACGATCTAGAAATATTCACATCGATGATTTCCCCTGAATCCTATTGAGAGCATGTAGAGCATGTATTTGAAAAGATAAAAATGCTAAATATGAAGTTCACATCACATACAGGAGGTAGTAATCCCGTGGTTGCATCATGGATATCTAATCGAATTAATAATATATATTTATATCTATAATCTATTGATAACCTATAGTTTTATAAAAGAAGACAAGTACTAAATAAAGTGAATTCAATCTAGGGCAATATTTCTGCATGCATTTTTGACAAATTTCATTGAGTAAGGTTACACGTTTTCTTTCCTATTATTCATGCCATAGCCAAATATTTTTGTGGCTCTACCTCTCTTCAGGTCGCAATGTCGAAGCAATAAGCAGGTCTAGGTCCGTTTCATTTGATCTCCTAGCTGGGGTTTATTCGAGCGATCCTAGCCAGTTTCTGAAGCCACCTTTTCGGAGAGCTTCCATGGCATCCAACGTCGTAGTCAGGTGAGAGGGCTTTTGAGTTGGGGCGAACAATGACCAATCCGGCAATGTAGGAGAGGGGAACCAGATCCCCTGAGGCGGTGATTGTTCCTCTGAGAGGCAAGTTGGGTGTGATGTTACAGTAGCCCTGCATTAAGGTGTTTGTTCAAACCAGCATGGGCGCCTTCGTGTATTCTACAAGGAGGCAAAAACGTTCCTTCCCCACGCATCCAAGGTAGCATCCTCACCTGTTTGAAAATGGCATTTTCATAATGGGTTCAACTGTTTGTCTCACCCTACCACATATATATCACCCTACCACATACGCTTGTGCTGGTGGTGCTTACTCAGGTTGTGGTGCTTCCTCTGCTACTTGCGCTGGTGGTGCTTACTGTTGCTGTTAAAATCATGGCTATATTTACAAGCCAAATGATCAAACTATTGTTGTTGCCTACGTTGTTTGTATTCTTGAGGCCCTCGTATCTAGATTTGAAGGCAGCATAAGCCAAACTACATTGTGGGTTTTACAGAAATAGTTGTCCAGAGGCAGATGTTTTTTTAAACACAACGAACCAGCATGGGCGCGTTCGTGTATTCTACAGGCAAGCAAAAATGTTCCTTCCCCACGCATCCAAGGTAGCATCCTCGCTCGTTTGAAAATGGTTTTTCATAATGGGTTCAGTTGTTTGTCTCACCCTACCACATACATATCAACCTACCACATATGCTTGTGTTGGTGGTGCTTCTCTACTACTTGTGCTGGTGGTGCTTGCTGTTGGTGTTAAAATAATGGTTGTATTTGAAAGCAAAATGATCAAACTATTGTTGTCACTGCATGTGATGTTTGTATTCTTGAGGCCGTCATATCTAGATTTGAAGGTGGTAGAAGCCGAAGTACACCGTGGGTTTTACAAAAATAGTTGTCCAAAGGTAGAGGTTTTTTGAAACGCAGATCATGTGAACCTGCCACAGTAATGTAGTAATGGAAGCATGTGCAGCCCACCGTCGCATGGTAACCTGCCTGGGCCACAACACAAACATGCACTCACATGCAATATAGATATGCGGTGAAATCGCCATGTGGTGTATCCAGGAACTTGCGGATGCTTATATGCTTATATTTTGGTATATACTAGCATGTTCCTGAGAGCTGAGCTAACATTTAATGTCCTATAATAATGCTAACATTAGTTTAGGTTGTAGTATTTACATGTTTGAAAATATCAAACAAACAAAAATATAACCTATTGTTTTAGCTTCGGTCCTCGGGAAGAGGCCAAATAACATGATAAATTAATATTTCTCTAAAAACTTTGTTTATAGCTAATGATCTAGAACTAAAAACAACTCAAATAATACTAGATTCTTCGTTTCCGATTACTATAGTCCATGTCGAGACGGCAGGGACTAATAATTAAGACACATGCATTGGCATATATGTTTTAATCTTTTCCAAGGAAATGATTTATTAATTATTAATACAGATGCATTGGCATTATTTATTCCATTTTTTTCTAAGGAAAGAGGATTTCCAATAATTAATACACTTGCATTTAATATATTTTTCCTTTTCTTTATAAAAACAAAAATCAGTTTTTTTAGCTAGAAAGTAAGAGTGAGATTGTTAGTACCATCTCATAGTTATACCCTATATTCTAAGAAATAGATGAAATGGTCTTAATCTAGCCATTTTTCCTATTTAACTTTTTCCAAATTTTGGTACATTTAAAAAAAATATAACTTTAAGTTGTTTAATATGTAAAGATCTAGTGCCTCAAGGGTTTTTCACAGTGCTCAATCTATTTATGCATTCAAAAGTGTCTTTTAAATAATAGGAAATCACAATCTCACTAGAAATTGTATTGCTAAATTCCGTCCAAAAACCTATTTTCTCATTAGTTAGACTACAACACAATTATCCTCACTTAAGACTGTAGGCCAACCCACATCCATACTTATACTCACTTAAGAGTGCTTTTCTCATCATCACACTGAGTTAATAGTGCTTTTCTCACAATTATACTCACTTAAGAGAGATTTTGCAATTCTTTCAGAGTTACACTCACTTAAGAGTGTTTGTCTCAGCCCACACTTATACTCACTTAAGAGTGGTTTTCTAACGCTCGAACCTATTATAACAATAATCATGAAGGTATCAAAGCTCATGATGTCACTAGTATATTTGAACTTAAGTGAGGAAGATAATAATAGTTTCACCCAACCACTTGAGATAATCTCAATTAACATGCCCACATACACATTATAAATGAGGAAATCTATTAATCATAAATTTATTAATCAAGGTACCTACTGAAGATAGGTCATTTTGTAAGGCTATAAAATTCACCAAGTTGTACACCAAACTAGGGCTTAATATCTAAAGATACTAATTGCGAAAATGCTATAAAGGGCCTCCAAAATTTGTTGAAATTTGTAATACATTCAAGTTATATAATGGAGTATGAACATCACTAACCCATATCGTTTCCTCTTATTTAACCACAACTCTTATAATGTTTAAGTATGAGAGAGTTGAGTCTGCATGAAGTGTTGGTTGAGTAACCGAATTGAATAATGGAAGATAAACGATGAGTAATTGGACAACCCCTCATCTTTACCTTTTATATTTGGGTCCATAACCAAATTAATTTGTCCTTGATAGGTTGAAATTGTTGTTGATGTTGAATCAAAATGTCCATGCTTAGCACAAGTTGGGCCACCAACTATTCAAATTACAGTTGCAAGTGCTTGAAGGAATCCTAAAGATCATCCATTTTAGTTTAGAGCTAAGCGAATGGCTTTCACAGTTCCACTAGAGCACAAGACCCTATAGCTATGGGAAATAGGATTAGGGCAATTAAGTCGCAAATTTAAGGAAATAATTGATGGCCAAACAAAGCAACAAAGAGAAACATCATCCTCCCCTAAATTCCATAAGGTTGTGTTGCCACAAACGTTCCATCGGTGTGATGAACACACTGCCTTTTCCCACTAACTTTGCATAAATTCACACCGATAGTGTCCAAAACTTGGTAGCAAGGATGATCCTCCGACCTGCCCTGATTATAATTGTAAATACTATACTTGATATGTCGACTTCTAGTAATCATGACAAGCTAAATATGCCTTGAATGTGCAAATATGCCAACATCCTTGTGATGTTTATTGATTTTTGACAAGATTCTTTGGCAAAAATCACATAGAGATACTTTTGTCGACGTGTTTCGAACCAACCAGTGTGGTGCATCCTCAGGACAAGTTGAGTGAGCAGATCTCGCATTGCACATTAAATAGATAGGGCAGAATATCCAATCACCCAACTTTCTAGACAGGTAACGGCTAGAATGACAACAGCTAGATTGAACCGGGAAACGGCTAGTTTGACTTTGATAAGGGGTATAAACTTTATTTATTTAAATAAGTTGATTTAATATTCTTGTTAACGTAAATGGATCATTTTAATATATTAAGTAAATTATAAAATAGATTAATTTGAAATTTTTATTATAAATATTAAAACTATTTAATTAAATTCTAATTAAAATAAATTAATTTAAAATTGTTAGAATAAATTAATTTAAAATTGTTAGATATTATTTAGTTATAAAAGTTAAAATTAGAGTAAGCTATATAGATAGTTAATTATATTCTAATTAAATTATACATTAAATATTAATTAAAATAAAATTAATTCCATATTCTTAGTCAAAGAGTTTTTAGAAATATGAGTGTTAGAAACATATTACAATAATTAATTAATAGTCCATTTATGGGTGAAAAATAATATATTAATTTTAAATTAATTAATTATAAAATAGATTATTTTTAAATTAAATTTATAAATTAATAATAAAATTAAATTAAGTTTCAATTATTAATTTATAAATTTAATTTAAAATTAATCTATTTTATAATTAATTAATTTAAAATTAATATATTATTTTTCACCCATAAATGGACTATTAATTAATTATTGTAATATGTTTCTAACACTCATATTTCTAAAAACTCTTTCACTAAGAATATGTAATTAATTGTATTTTAATATATATTTAACGTATATTTTAATTAGAATATAATTAACTATTTATATAGCTTACTCTAATTTTAACTTTTTTTTTTTTGTAAGCTGAGATGGGACTCTTTCTATTACTATATAGAAAATAAAACAGTACATAGTATCAAAACATTTTAACTCGCCCTCATGGGGAAACCGAGTATTTTAGTCATCTAAAGTTTTTAATGGCCGACCAAAAATAGAAAGCCCAAAGTCTGATTATCCTTGCAAGATGAACTAAACAGTCCTGAGAATTCCTAATCCTACTCGTCTGCATAAAGTATTTTTCCTTATCTAGAACATGCAAAAAACTATATTTATCTAGACTATGTACTTTCATATACATATCTTTTCTCAGACATCTTCCGTTGCAGGTTGCTGGTTTGCTCCTCCGTCTGCTCCCTGATGTTCTCCCTTCAATAGCTGCTGTAATTCATCCAGTTTCTTCTCTTGCCTCTCTAAAGCAATGTGGATGAACCTCAGTTCCCTGCTCAATTCAGGGCCTCCCTGCGCTATTTCCACCATCTCAGCAGCAACTTGCTCTAATGCTTTTGCCAATAACCTTTTCATTACCCAGTAAATGTGGAGAGATTGCTTGAACAGAGACATTCTGCCTCTGGTGTTGCCTGGGTCATGCAGTAAGAATTCCCAATCCTCCATTTCTGCGTCAGATTGGCCTTATAAAGACTCCTCCTCCAAATGCTGCATAATTCTTCTGACCTCTGGATTTGTATTCTGCTGATAGGCCCTCTCAGCCTGGTGAATTCTCTGCTCCATCGATCTCCTTGTTTTTTTGGCTGGTCCCGCTTCCTGCTTCAGATTCTCGCCTTTGTCACCTTCATTCCTGCTCTGCCCCCGACCTCTCTTGCCACCCGTATCCGTCCTGCTTCCCGCTCCCCTACCACTTCTTCTCCTGCCGTATCTTCTTACGCGTTCCACCTGCGGTGCTGGCTGATCCTCTTTCGACTGCGGGTTGACCCAACCGCCTGTTGCTTTGCCCTGTGCTTTATACTTCCTGTTAGCTTCGCGACGGGGTTCTTCATCCTCAGAATCGTCCTCAATCTCAAAAATTTCTGCCGGGAGCTCCTCTTTCGCAGCAGCCTTGCCTTTCCTGTCCCTGTTCTTGTCAGCTGCAATAGTCAGCTCCTCCGCCACCCTTGACCTCATCCTGGTTTCCATGCTATCTCCAATTATGTCACGGGGTATGTTCTGGTGCAGGATGAAAGTTTTCCTGTCTCGCTGTCTCGCTACTGTCCTAACCTCTGCACGCTGTATTGAAAAGAAACTAACCTGCTGCCTTCCCTTACCAGTCTGGGTACTTATTACCTTTCTGCCATCAATGTATGCCACTATATCGGTGATGCATTGCCGCCATTTATTATCCGGGATGTTGCCTCTCCTGGCCATCATTCCTTGTTTATCATTTACCGTTTGAAGTTCTGACATGCCGCTCCACCATCCTCTCCGATCGCTTGCATTAATTATTTCGCGGTGGGAGTGATCCTGTGATGCCTTCCACACACGCCGCCGGTGTACTGCACTGTGCGTTTTCATCATATCATCCCTCTGTCCATACTGACCTGCATTAATTAGCCGAGATCTCCAGTCCCACTCACCTATCCAACTCATTAGTCCTGGCGTTCTCGCTCGTTGCCTGATCATGATCCTCATTAATAATCGTTGCCAAGTCTACCCAATCTCTGCTGGCTCGCACCGCTGTCCATTGGCTGTCTACAATGCTGCCTCGTCCTTTACAACCCCAATTCACCAGGAAGTCGGCCGCGCGGTTCCCATTCCGCCTTACATGGTTAAATAATTTGTATTCTATCCTTTTTAGTAGACCCGCTATCTCTTGGACAATTCCGGCAGTTCTCCAACTGCTGGTAATTCGTTCCCAATCTTTTCCATTGCTAAGTTTCTTCAATATTTCAATCGCGATCTAAGAGTCACCAACTATTTCCAAGTTTGTATAACCATTTCTGATTGCGATTCTCAGCCCCTGGTGGATCTCCCAAAGTTCAACCTCATTATTCGTCATTTCCCCGCCCCATTCAGCATAAATCCACCTTACCTTCTTCTGACTATCGCGAAATATGCCTCTGAAACCAACATTGCTAGGATTCCCTTTCGATGCACCATCAAAGTTTAATTTGATGAAGTTATCTCCGGGGTAGATAAATTTATCTGAATTTTGGGCTCGCGCGCTGTGGCTGATGTCCTGCTTATGATACACCATCTCATACTTTAAGTTTAAACTGTTCAGGATCATCTCCTCTGTTTGATTAGCCTTCCAGTCCTCCACGTCCCATTTCTCCACCAAGATTGTTTCCCTCATTAGACTAACCGCTCGTCTCCATATAGTTTCCGAATATTTTATTTTTTCCTGGAATATCCGAAGGTTCCTTTCTTTCCATATCATCCATAGCACGAAGCCTGCAATAAGATCCCAAGCTCTGCTAACAACTTTACATTGGAATTTCTCCTTGTTCCATTGGAAAATTATTGCATTAATGTCTCTGGGAACTATCTCAGATTTGCCGAATATCTTTCTTGTATCCATCCATAATTTCTTAGTGAACGCACAATTAATTAGGAGGTGATTTCAGGTCTCCTCTTCATTTTTACAGAGACAACATCTTGAGGGTCCACTGAAGCCTTTTTTTTGAATTCTGTCCCAAGTTAGGATCTTGTTCTTAGCTGCAAGCCATATGAATAGGGAAACTTTCGGCCACCAGTTGCTTCCCCAAATAATTTTCCATTTGAGATTCTCCTCATTTATAGCCTGTGTGTCCGCTAAGTAGTATGGCTCTTTAACGGTGAAAGATCCTTTCATGGAGTTTCCCCATCTAAGAATGTCCCTTCCTGTTCGAGCTCTAATTTTCCTGGAATCCACCTCTTTCATATAAGCTTCTTGTTGCTCTTGATTTAGCTCGCAGTCCCATTCAATTGGTTCTATCCATTTTCTCCAGATTCCATCCAATTCATTATCTTTCCAATAGTCTTTGACACATTTTCGATTTCCCCCTATTCTTTCCTGTAGCTGTTGGACCGTCTGAATTCTGTTCATTTTTTACTTCTGCTTCCATTTTTCATCCCAGAAGTTGGCTTCCTCACCTCCTTGAATTTCCCAGAAAGTATGGTTTTCTACTATATCTCTGTTCTGTCGAGCTAGATCCCAGATTGTTGAACCCTTGGGGGTTTCTCTCTGTCTCAAAATGTCCACTGTTGTGTCTGGCATATTGTATTTGAGTCTCCAAATGGCTTTCCACAGGTCATTACCCTCTCTTAACCATCGCCACCAGAGCTTCGCTCCTAACACTTTGTTGAGTTTTTCCGGGTCGCGTAAACCCAATCCTCCTTTTTCCTTCCTCTCTGTTAGGTGTTTCCAAGAAACTAGGGCCCATTTTTTCTGTTGATTCGCCCCTCCCCAGATAAATTTTCTCATGATCTCTCTAATCTTTGAACAGACTCCTAAAGGAGCCGCCATTATCGACAGAGGATATATGGGAATAGCTTGGAGGACTGATTTCGCCAGCACTACCCTTCCTGCCATGTTTAAAGTTCTAAAAGCCCAGTTCGCTACTCTGTTTCTCAATTTGTCCAAAACTCCTTGCCAATTTTTCAATTTTTTGGATGTGAAGTCCAGTAAATTCCCCAGGTATTTCGTAGGCAGCTCTCCTCGTTTAAAGCCCATCAGTCTTGTAAGATGAGTTTTAATCTGTTCCATAGTGTTAAATATAAATACACAGGATTTGTCTCTATTAATTTCCAGTCCGGAGGCTTCAACGAATAAGTCCAAAATCCTCTTCAGCTGTCTCACTTCTTTTACAGTTGGTTCCCCAAATAACATAATATCATCAACGAATTGCTGATGGGTTAAGGGCAGATCATTACCCCATAGCTTCAAGCCCTTGATTTTGTTCGCTGCTCGTTCTTTTTTAATATATCTACCAAGGCCCTCTGCTGCCAATATGAAAAGAAATGGAGATAATGGGTCTCCCTGTCTAATTCCTCTATACGCATTAAAAGTTTTTGAGGGGGTTCCATTAACAAGTATGGAGAAGTTCGGAGTTGTAATTAGACTATGAATCCATTTTACCCATCTCTTACTGAAGCCAAAACTTTCCAGGACTTCTTCCAAGTATTTCTAATTCAGTCTATCATATGCTTTCGACAGATCTAATTTAATCATCATGCCCTTTTGTTTTTTCATTTTTAATGAGTGGATAACCTCTTGGGTTACTACTAGACCATCTAGGATTTGTCTACCTTCTACGAAACCCGTTTGTTCAGTAGATATTAACTTGTCCAACAGGGGTTTCAATCTTTTGGTGATCAAGGTTGTTATTATCTTGTAAATAACATTACACAATGCTATGGGTCTAAAACCCTTGGCATCTTCTAAATTATCATTCTTAGGAATCAAAGCATAGAAGGTAGATTTAATGGCAGGCCATACCTTCTGGTTCATCCGAGATTCTTCTATCAATTCTAGGATTTCTCTTCCCAGAAAATGCCATCCCACTTGGTAGAATTCGATCGTGAAACCATCTGGACCTGGAGCTGTACCTTTTTTCATGGATTTTGCTACTTCTTCTATCTCCTCTAAGTTGGCAGCTCTCATCAGAGCGTTATTTTGGTCTTTTGTAACTAATCGTGGAATGGCCGAGCATATTTCCTTTATTGCTTCTGATCTGTCCACTAAAGGCTCAGCTAGGATATCTTTATGATGTTCCACCAGCACTTGCTCGATTCCTTCTTGCTCAACTACTCTTTCGCCATTCTGGTCTTTGATGGATAATATCCTGTTTCTTTGTCTGTGTTGAATCATTGCCTGATGGAAGAATTTTGTGTTCCTTTCCCCTTCCCTTAACCATTTTATTCTTGACTTCTGCCTCCATAGAATTTCTTCTTGCTTTCGCCTTTCCTCTAGTTTTCCAAGAATTATCCCTTCTTCTCTAATGCTCTCCTCTGTCCTGCCTTCTGTTATTATCTTTTGTTGCAGTGATTCCATTTCTCCCTCAAGTTTTTGTTTGTCCTCCATAATGTTACCAAACTCCTCCTTATTCCATTTCTTGATTCTCCCTTTCAACTCTTTAAGTTTCAGTTGGAATGTATGCATCTTTCCTTTACCCTGAACTGTACTTTGCGTCCACCATTCTTCCATTTCCTTTATGAATCCCGGGTCCCTTAACCAAAAGGTTTCAAATCTGAAGGGTCTCCTTCCAAGATTCCTTTTAATATCCACTTCCAGTCTGATAGGCCAATAGTCAGATCCAAGAGATGGCATGATCTTAGCTTCAACGAAAACGTCCTTGTTCATAATAGTTTCTGATACTAGGAAGCGATCAAGTCTCGATGCTATATGATTCTTTCCCCCCCTCCTATTGTTCCAGGTGCAGATTCCATTGATAGTTTGAATGTCTACAAGTCTTAAATCATCTATCATATCATTGAACATTTCCATGTATTGATCTGATTTTCTTATCCCTCCCTTTTTCTCCTCTAGGGATCGGATTAAGTTAAAATCACCTCCTATAATCCATGTAGACTCTGGATAAATTCTACGAATTACTTTCATGTTTTTTATAAAGCTTTATTTTTCTCCTGGGGTATGTGGGCTGTAAACCCCTGAAATAACTACCTTTTCTTTCGTTCCTACTATTCTACCAATGCCTGTAAGGATTCTGGTCATACTGGTCCAGCCTTCTAGGATTATGTCGTTTGGGTTCCACAAAATTGCAATTCCTCCCACAGATCCAATAGCATCTTGCCCCATAACTTCGTATTGAAGCTTATTTTTGTTGATTATTTCTACCAACTGCTGCACTGTAATTTTTCGTTTCCTGAAGAATCATAATACTCGGTTTATCCTTTTTCAATTTCTCTTTCATGTACCTCTATTTTCCTTTACTATTCAGACCCCTAATATTCCAGCTGATGATAATCATTTAAAACTTTTGAGAAGGGGGGAAGAATACCTCTGACAGAGGTATCACTTTACCTGAATTTATTAGCGTTTCTCCAACAGTCTGAATGGCTTTACTCAACGTTTTCCGTCCTCTTTTCCTGTTGTTTTTGCCAGAGCCGTCCATTCCCATCTGACTATTCTCCTGTTCACTTGCTATGGTTATCTGTTTATCCATGTTCTCCCCTTTTCTTTCCTTGTACTTTTGAAATGCTTCTTTATACAGTTGTTTCTGTCTTTCTGGTATGAATCTGTTATCCAGGTTTTTCCATTCCTGAATTAATTGTTTCATGATTTTTTCCTCCTCCACCTCATTTTCCTTCTGGCTTTCCACTTCCATCTGGGTTTGGTTTGTTATTGCTTCTAACTTTCCCACAGCCCCTTCTTCAGCTACTTTCCCCGTATCTGTTTTTTTTTCCTTTTATTTCTTTAACTATTTCCATTGGCGTATTTCCAAGATCTTCTTCTTCCTCCAGGTTCACTTCATAATCCTCGTTTTCTTCTTGGAGGATTTGAAACTTGTTTTGACTCGCTGTATTAAAGGGCTTTTCTTGTGTCTGAGTTTTGGAGCCATCTTTGCCTTGTTTCTTCCTTCTTATAACCTGTTGAAAATCCCTATCTGCCTCCTCCGTTTTTTCTGGTTCTCTTTGTTGTTCTTCTTGATTTCTATCAAACCTTTCCTCCTTATTCAGCGAACATTGTCTATATAGATGGCCGTATTCATGGCACTTTTGGCACCTGAATGGAATATGTTCATAGTCTATTGGCTGTTGCCAGATTTCATCATGATATTCTAGCTCAATATATTCTGGAAGGGGCTCTGCTATATTCATATATACACAGAGCCTTGCATATGATGTATATTTGCCTCGCTTTGTTGCCTCTGCTATTTTAACAAAGCCCCCGATTGTTTTCCCAATCCCCTTTAGTATTTCAGGATCCCAAAATTCCACTGGTAAACCAAACAATCTAACCCAGATTGGGGCAGCCAACATTCTTTCTTTTTCAAGGTTATATCTTTCTTCCCAGTATTTCATAAACAGACCCGCATTATTCATAAAATACGGTCCTTCCTCAAAAACCCTTTCTTTGTCCTCCAGATTCGCGAAGATGGCTGTAAAAAACTCTTTTGCTCCCAGTTTCAGATCTATATGTCCTTTTGGTCTCCACCTTTGATAAATCCACCTGTACAGTTCTTTCTCAGTTGGCCAATACCCTACAAACTTGCATATCAGTGCATGGTCCTTCATGTAGCAGTTATATTCCTCAAGTTTGTTGCTGGGTATGACATATCTAGGTTGTTTTTGTGCCCTTGGAAGACATTTCCCACCCATCCTCTTTTGCCATAGGTTACCCATCACTGGTGCGTTATTCTCCTTCATATTACGCTGCGTTCCTCTTGCACTGGTTTCACCTGCTACAACATTTTTATAGGAGGGGATCTCTCCCCTCCCCTGCCGATTTTCCATTTCCTCCTCAGCTCTAATACTTTTAATGTTTATCCTCATTCCTCTGCTGAATACTTATCACTTAATTCGTTTATGGTCCAAGATTACCTTGCTCAATCCGCCTGCCGTGCCGCTCTTCGACTTCTACCCCACGATTTCCGCCTGCAGCTCTGGATTGCTGCCCTGTCCGCTTACCCTCTACTCTAATTTTAACTTTTATAACTAAATAATATCTAAAAAATTTAAACTAATTTATTCTAACAATTTTAAATTAATTTATTTTAATTAGAATTTAATTAAATAGTTTTAATATTTATAATAACAATTTCGAATTAATCTATTTTATAATTTACTTAATATATTAAAATGATCCATTACCTGTCTAGAAAATTGGGTCATTGGATATTCTGCCCTATCTATTTAATGTGCAATGTGAGATCTTCTCACTCAACTTGTCTTGACGATGAAGCACACTTGTTGGTTCAAAACGCGTCGACAAAAGTATCTCTATGTGATTTTTGCCAAAGAATCTTCTCAAAAATTGATATGGATCACAAAAGCCTAAATTCAATAATGTTTACTGATGTTGGCTTCATCATAGGATGGGTTGGAAATAGATTCATGAATTAATCTGAATGTTCCCTTCATTCACTTTGACTACTAGGTCAGTTAATCGATCAGTAGTAGTGTTGATGCATGGAGACACTTGAAAAAAAGTTCACCAAGACAGAGTTAAACCTTGAGTGACCTATCCTAAAGATATAACTTAACATGGAAACTACAGGGGAGGAAATGATGGATTGCCTTCTGTGAGTCACCAATAAAGAATAATTTATGGGAATTTGGAATAATTGGTTTGTTTGTTCCTTGTAACATACCAGGATTCTTTTGTTTGATTGTTAGTAGCTAAAGGAAAAATACTACATTTTTCTTCCCTATATAAACTCACCCATGCACCTTCTACCCCAATATTTGTAAATAAATGTTATTATAGAGATTGCTAAAAGGTAATAATATATTATTTTAAGTTATATGCAATTAACATAAAATATCATTTTATTTTTGTTTAATGAAGTGTTTGTCCTCGAGTATGTCTTAAAACTATTTTTGTTTGGGCGGAGAGCTCATATTTCTTGGACATAAGGAAATAAGCTAATTACCTAAGACTAAGAGAAATATGGCATGAGAGAAACTCTGTTGTCTTATGGACTACCAATGAATAATTCCACGTGGCATGATTTTCCTTGAATAATAATAATAAATCAACTTGCATTCACGGATAGCAAGCAATGATAATTGTCCCCTTGACAATTTAATTATGATAAATTTTTTTAATATATATTTAAAAAATATTATTTTTAATTTTATTATAATAAATATTTTATAAGGAATTTGAATTTCACTCGATATTACTTTTGAATTAATCAAAATTAATTTAATAAAATAGAATAGAATGATCCATTAATTATAATAAAAATAGTGATTTTTTAATATATATAAATATAAAAACATATAAATTAAAGATTCCCTTTGAAGAAGGCTTAATCGTTTCTAACACGAGGAGGAATGGGATATTTTTGTTTCATTGTTAGAAGTCTTGTACGTCGGTGTAACATCACGATAATGTGGTAGCGAATGATATGGAGCTCTAAATGTCAAAGGTTATGAATAAGGAGGTATGTGAGTGATGTAAATGCGTTTCACTTAATGTTTTATTAGCTAAGAATGGCGGGTTTTCTATTTACTATGTTAAAGTATAAATAAAGTTGTTTTGTGATATTTTTGTTGTTTAGTTTAATTATTGAATTTTAAAAATATGAATTAACTACCACATTTGAATAAGGGTTATATTGTAGATATTTTAGCTTAGTTTAAATATAGTTAAATTTGGGTCAAAAGAAAAACATTCATTGGAAGTGATTGAGAGATGTAATCATAATAATAGACAATGTACAAGCCTTAGTTATAAATTTTATGTAAGATTTGAGTTAGTTCGTTGTTTCATAGTTAATATTCTTTTGACCAAATATACAAATTCTTAGACAGTACAAGTACATTACTTTCATCATATTAGATGTTGGTATTGAAGATTTATGCAAGTGCATTAGAATAGAAAATATGATATTATATATAATTAAATAATAATATTAAAAAGATTTATTTACATAAATATCGTATATTGGATTAAATTATTAATAATAATAAATAAATAAATATAAATATAAAAAATCCATCATGATTTAAAAATGGAATTAATCCAAGTTTTTCTTAGATTAAATAAAGTTTTTATTAAATTAATAAAAAATGATATTTAATAAGATTTGTAATTGAGATATAATAATCATTTTTATTATTAAAATAAATATTATTTAAAAAATAGGATTTTTATTGCGTGGTGAAATTTATTGTGGGTTCATGCTTTGCCATCTTACTGAAATTCCTTAATAATTACATCTCGGCATATTCCACCAAAAAGTTCAAGCAATCATTGCAAAAATCAAAAGCAAATTCTTCATTTGCTGAAACTTCAATACATTCCTTGAACTACATAGAGAGTAGCCTTTTGTCTTCAGTTATGATAATGCGATGTGGAACACACAAATAGGTTCAAGAAATTATTGCAGAAATCAAAAGTAGATTCTCCATCTGCTTACACTTTAAGACATTAATTGAACTCCATAGATCGTGGGTTTTTGTCGTCAATTATGATAATTCCATGTGAAACGCGCAAATCATCATAAACATTCCTATATGATGTCTCTTAAGGTAGAGAATGACTTCACAAAACAATTTTGTAAAAAACAAACTTGCCCAAAGATCATGACAAACAATAAGCCTTATGGACAATGAGTATTAAATAATATTAATTATTCTTCCAAAAAATCAATAGGAAAACCACACTTTAATTCATGTGGTCTAAAATGTAAAATAAAATAACTTACGATGTATAAAAAATTAATATTAGCAATAACATTTTTACGTGATAGTTATTAACTAATAAATATCTTTATAGGAATAACTTCAATAAATATATAAATAAAAATAATTACGCCGTAAGGCGTTTCCCTCTGAAATGAACACCCCAAATTGCCACTTGGCACAAGTCTGCACCATCCGATCAAATTTTAGACGATTTAAGAATAATGTGTTGTCAGATTAATATAGTTTTAATATAGTTTCATGGTATAGTTTTAATACAGTTTTAACAGTTTCAATACCGTTTCAGTTTCAGTTTCAGTTTCAATACCGTTTTAGTTTCATCATGCATGTTACATGGTTTTTGGATTTCTTGGTTTGAAGAAAGAGGAAAGACCACCATAAACCTGAGCAGTAAGAAGGTTTCGTGAAACCCTCACTGGGTTTTTTCGGAGGCAGAGCGCCCGAGGAATAGTTGAATGAGCGACACAAGAAATTTTCAGCATCCTCCCATATTGTAGGGCCTCTTATTTCTGTTAAATTATTACTAGTTTTTCCAGTATTATGGGCATAGACATACAGAGCACCATCTTTTCCCAGCATGATCCCTGAGGTTATCTTTTGGAGCTTATTTTACTTTTAGATTCTGCGATGAAGGAATTATGTATTAGTTGCCTATCATGTATTTCTTTAATAGAGCAATATATTTGATCCGTGATTTCCATATCTTCTGGACAAGAGTATCATTTCCTTGTTTGTTTTATTTTAACAGGTGTTGAATGAAGAAACATTTGCAATCCTTGTATTGATGGCTCTAGTCACGACATTCATCACGATGCCAATAGTAATGGCCATATACAAACCAGCATGGAAACAAGTCCCATACAAGCACAGAAAGATACAAAGAGATAAACCAAATGAGTTGAGAATTGTAGCCTATGTACATGGTTCGAGGAACATCCCAGCCATGATAAACCTAATAGAGGCCTCCAAAGGGGTTGGAAAATATGCCCTGCACCTCTACATTATGCACCTAGTGGAGTTGTTCGAAAGGTCTTCTGCCATCATGATGGTTCACAAGGCAAGGAAAAATGGTCTCCCGTTTTGGAACCACAACCGATTAGAAGAAGACCAGATTGTGGTTGCATTCGAGGCGTAGGGACAGCTTGGAAAAGTGGCGATCAGACCCATGATAGCAATCTCTCAATTTCATAACATGCATGAGGATATCTGCAAAATTGCGGACCAGAAACAGGCTGCCATGATCGTCCTCCCTTTCCACAAATACCAGCGCGTTGATGGTGTCGTGGAGTTTGTGAACCTAGCATTCAGGACGGTGAACGAGAAGATATTGAAGAACTCACCCTGCTCAGTCGGCATCTTGGTGGATAGGGGCCTCGGGGGTAAGTCCTAGTTGGTGCCTTCTAATGTAGACCATAACATTGCGGTTCTCTTCTTCAGAGGTCCAGATGATCCTGAGGCTCTGGTGTTTGGAAGAAGAATGGCAGAGCATCTAGGCATTGTGCTCACAGTCACAAGGTTCCTGCCTGGAACATAATTCAACCACACTCTCGTCAACCTTACTCCTCTGCCCGCCCATGAGCGTGAGACACAACAACAGTACAAATTTTCCACTGTAGAAATGAACAGAGAGCATGAGAGTATTCTAGATGAAGATGCCTTAGTCCCTATCACGAAGAAAACCTGCTCATCTTATGGTAGTGATGCGGGGAAACCCATTGTGTATGAAGAGCAGGTGATTAGCAACACGGTGCATTCAGTTCTGGCAATTTCAAAGAACAACAAGTACGACCTATTTTTGGTGGGAATGGGGCATTTTCCATCCCCGCTAGTGGCAGACTTGGCGGATCAAACTGCGGACTGTCTAGAACTAGGTCCAATTAGGGATTTGCTGGCCTCACCAACTGTTCCAATCAGTGCATCAATATTAGTGATTCAGCAACATGATAATATTCATACTGATGAAGCGCCCTTCTCAGAAAACGTTGACTCGACAAGCGCTGTCAGCATTTAATCTGCCCGAGTCTCCTCACATGACAAGGTATGATCCCTCAGGCTTGATAACTTTCACTTTTGTTTATGTTCCTGACTATTTCCATACAGATAACAATGTCTCGAAAAATACTCTTGACTTTATTATTTTCAATTGGTCTTTTACAATATCTCGGTGGATCCACCTCTAAGATAGCGTCTTAAAAGTTTCACGTACTTCCTCTCTAACCCAATGAACCTATCACTCTAACATAATTAAACACGAACTATAAAAGACATTTTCAAGCAGATCCATGAAGTAACCAATCGTTCTGCTAACAACTGACTAATAACTGGGTGTAACGTTGCTAACTACTAGACATGAATTAATATGGTGGTATCCCCTCAGCTAGGCTATACAAGAGGGTATATAAGTAGGGGCATTGCTCTGATTTATGGCTTTCTCAATATGGAATGAGCATGGTTTCCACTGTCTGCTCTCTTAATATGGAATGAACATGGTGTCCACTGTCTGCTTCTGATATATAGTAAGCCTACTTTGCAGGTCCCAAGTTAGCTGTTGACCTCAAGGATCATACTGGGAAAAGATGGTGCTCTACTGAAGGATCTGTTGGCGACAATGTTGTGAAACATATACATTCAGCAGTGCTGCATCATGCAACATTCCCACTGCCAGCAATCATGGTTGACACTTTTAAACCCACCTCAACGGGATTAATTTTGATGATAAAGACCAGGCATTCTTACCTAACTTAGAAAGAAATCCCTTGCTGCTTCTCAGACAATGATGGAAGAATATTTTACATATTCTGATGGATTTTTCTACCATCTGAATATATTTTCTTCTTGCTCTTGATTTTGACATTTTCCTCCTATGTACTTGCTGGCATTTCTCTTGGATTCTCTTACCAGACAGTCTGTGCTATCAGTAAAAATAGATGTAAATATAGTATTATTTAGTTGAACTATCTACGTATTGTGATGGCATGCATGAATACATGGGTCAGTTTGTGGTTAAGATTCATTTCAAAATTTGGAATAATACAATTTCAACATGGGAAACTGGATTTTAAGATCACGGTTTTGGTAAAGAAACTGAGCAAAATTGTATAACTTTGTATTTTCAAACTCACAGGATGCTGGTCAGCCTAAAACTATCTAGGTGGACTCCCCCACTACTTATCTGAAGGACAATTTCTGTTTTCAGTCTGCTTCTAGTTATATTTACAATCTTGTTATCTAGTTAGAATTAGTTTAAGCCACCCTAAGCAGTAAGCTAAAACTATATGATAGCTATATTTGGTATTTGATAGGTTTTGTGACATGGTTCCAAGTTTTTGAGTCATAAAAAAAACAGCAAACAACTAGGTACAGGAAAACATTTATTTTCTGTACTGTTATGATATTTTAGCCGCCCAACTTACCAAAAATAGGAAAAGAAAAAACAATTTCAGATTTGTATGCATATGTTGACGAAAGGAATGCTAAACGTACAACTTGCCTATTTTTGGATGAATGTTTTTATGGTATCATTAATTCAAAAGAATAGATAGATAGGTAAATAGTTGACATTGTCCTAAGATCGATAACACAGAAAGTATGCATTTTGATTTATAAACTATTCTACTATACAATAACTTAATGTCCAATACTAATATCAATAGAGCTTCTATGCATTGTAACTAATGGTGTTTGTATTCTACCATAGTATGTGATGTTCATGCAAACTTAGGCATTTGCTGTCATATAAGTTATATTTCATTGATGTGAGATAGAAGAAATTTCCCGGATTCCAATTTATTAATCAAATCCTCCGTATAAACGACCATGGCTTATATAGTTGAGAATGAGAATGGCAACGGAATGGATTATTATGGTTGAAGTACTACAATCATTTATTGATTAACAAGAGAAGCTGCATGGTAGCAAGTCCCTGCCATGAGCGGGCTTCAAGAAAAGAAACACCACCAGAAATACATATGGGCCATGGCAGTGTACCATTATTTCAGCGCAACCTACTACATAAATAACGTTAGAGGTAAGGATCAGTTTTTAATACCCTGTAGAAAGACATCTTTTACTGTGGAAAATATGCTAGCATGTCCTGAAACTCCTCCAAGTAGGAATGCAGTGGAACCACTTTCAGGATCAACCGGGAAACATAAACATGTGGATAGGTCCATGTGTAGCTTAATTCTGTCCTAGACAGAGCTTATAACCTCTTCTATATAGAGCTGAAGAAAATGCCTTCAAACAAATCGTTGTCTTAGGGCTCTTAAGCAACATACAAACAACATGATAGTAACTTTAAAGTTATGAACCCAGATCTGAAAAAAGATGAATGAAAATCCTCAAAAATCTGATCTTCCTTGCGTTCTTGGATATGGCATGTACCCAGGTCCAGCTTCAAACCCGTGTTAGAGAGACCATCCACTTATTCGTTTCTTTCCCTGTAAATGTGATGAAAAAGAAACTTTGTGGTTTTTTCGTGTTTTGCGCACTAGTCATTGTTTCTCTAGTACTTTGTAGGAGTTTATGGAGAATTTGCTCTTATGGAATTGCTTATAGAGCTGTCACAATTGAAGCACAACAATCTTCAGCACAATGCAATTTCAGGATCCAGAGGTTTGATGATACCAATGTGACTGCTGGTACTCAAGAAAATCAAAATGTGAGTTCAACAGAATCAGAGCAATGAACATGAAATGAATGGAAAACAAGAGGAATCCTTGTATCGGTCAATGGATGAGTGGGAGAAAAGTTGTGATAATTTCTATGTTGATTCTGACTTTAGTTACACTGTGGGGAGCACTGTGAAAAACTGGGACCTCAAGAGACAAAAATGGTTGAAGACCCATCCTCATATAAAGAACTATACAGAAGGAGGGAGGCCTCGTATCTTGGTCTTGACAGGCTCACAGCCTCATCCCGCAAGAACCCAATTGGGGATCATCTGCTTCTGAGGTGCTTCAAGAACAAGCAAGATTACTGCAGGATCCATGGCTTGGACATGTTTTACAACACAATCCTCCTTAATCAGAAAATGTACACTTTCTAGGCCAAAATTCCTTTGATATGGATATGGATATGGTGGATGGACTCAGATGCTATGATCACAGACATTGAAGTTGAGCACCCATTGGAGAAGTACAAGGACTTCAATTTCATAGTCCATGGATG
This sequence comes from Pinus tabuliformis, assembly GCA_031772625.1. NCBI lineage: Eukaryota > Viridiplantae > Streptophyta > Pinopsida > Pinales > Pinaceae > Pinus > Pinus tabuliformis. The sequence continues at coordinate 254,188,263 of CM062818.1, read as the reverse complement.
GGAGGAAAATGTTTATAAGAAAAGGAGCTGGTTGGGAATCAATGTGGGGTTTTTCTTATGAGAAACTGTGAATGGTCCATGGATTTCATGGAGAGGTGGGCTATGATGGGGCCTCAGAGTCCTCTGTATGAGTTCTCTTGGTCCTACCTATAGAGAAACCTCCTATTTTCCAATAGTAGAGAGCATTGGTCATTGTTAACTTAGTGGTTCTTTTCATCGTCTTAAATAAAGTCTAAGTCCTTTCTCAATCAAGAGGAAAGATCTTTGTATCAAGAGGAGAGATATCGATCCATTGTGATTGCATGAAGTGGACACAATGATCTCATAATGCACCATTAGAGATGCAATTGCACACTGTTGACATTAAGAATTATTAAGAAGAATTCTAGCATGGCATTAGGTCATTGGTAGCATTTCCAAAAGCTAAAGCTAAAATAGCATATCTTATATCTAAACCTTAACACTGGCCTTGCAATCAACATCCCCAATACTACCAAAACAGTAATATCAAAGTGCATCTTACACAAAGAGCAACCAGCAAGCTGCATCTAACAAAAGGTGATTGCATGTAGTACATCTTTAACTTATTCGAGAGGTGGCATGTACATCTTATTGAAATAGTTATTTGTCTACTAATGTTATAATACAAAAAGGTCATGGAAATGCTATAGTATGGCCTCCATTTGGTCTGCTTTTGGATGTTACATGATGAGACTGACTCACTCGCGACCAACGACAACAGTTAAAATTCAGCCATTGATACATGCAATCGCATTTAATTAGCATTGAGTGGTCAATTAATGTTTTGGCAAGAAATATGAATATTGCAGAAATACGGCTATGAAAATATGATGTTAATGAAGCAACAAACAATTCTTAATTGTCCTTATTTTAATAATGGCCTTCATGGTTGTATTTCTGGACTATTTCTAAATTCGATAATTCCTACTTATCCTCTTTGGAATGTCTAAGATTCTCAATTGTAGAAAAAAAAAAGATAATGCAAAATTTGTAGGGTTCATACAGATCTCAGCATAGCAATCCCATGATCCTTTGCCTTTTATGAGTACTTTTCCATGCATAAGTACAGTTAATGTAGGCACCTCATTCCAATGCATTTGGCAGTGGGAATCTGGAGTGATTTCAGTTGTTTTCTACTCAATCAATCTTAAATTTCTCATATACCTGGTATAGAGGATGTTGTATGTATTTTGTGGATGCTAGGGGCAACATACAGGCCAGCCCCATAGCAATCTGATTGTTCTCACTTGTTTTCTGCATTTACCTCACCATGCTTGTACTAAAGAAAATCGTGCATAGTATTGGCAACATATCAGTTTATTATATGACAATGGGAATGTTTCCTTTGATTAGAATTATTCCCTACTCTATGCTACCCTATCATGCATCTTTACACAGGTTTTACCTCAAATCTGAGTATGATATGTTACTTGAAATAGCTGGTTGTAATAGCAGAGTTGCTATTTCTACTCTATAATGTAAGGTACACCTGAAATCTAACAATGATATATGGTTACACATATACGTAGAACTTGGCCTCGTGCTAAGTACTTGAGGGAAATTTTTACCAATTATAGAATCTAACCCTAAGCTCACTCAAGTGTAATCATGATGAATGATTGCATGGCTGGGAAATGGTACCTTCTATAGAGTCGTTTTCAGTTTACTTTTCCAAGATTTCAAGGGATGTTTTGATGAATGATTATAGCATATTAAATGGTTAGGATATGGCACTTATCCAAGATATTTTAGTATTTTTGGGCATGATTTTTTTCTATTTTCAAGAGCAAATGCATGCTCAGTAGAAGAGACCTATCAGTTTATTGTCACTGCTCAGTATTTCAGCTTGCTTATCCAAGATATTTTGGTATTTCGGGCATGATTTTGTTCTATTTTCAAGAGCAAATGCATGCTCAGTAGAAGATACCTATCAATTTATTGTCACTACTCAGTATTTGTTAAGGAAACAATTGAAGGATAAGGCATGGTAAACATGAGCCCTAAAAATGGTAAACTCTTCGTCACACGGTAAAATCTTCATTACAGGGGGCTCAGTATTCTAGCTCTACATGTCTCCACTATTTAGACCTTGATATCTATATCTGCATATATGTGTAAGTAGCATCTCAATGCGTTGCACCCATGACTATTGTCAAAGAGACCATTCAACAATCTGACTCTCACCAACTTGCTATCTGTGTATGAGTTGAGGGAGTATGTTCAGCCAGTGGGACTGTCTTCTTCTAATAGAAGCCAGTGGTGGTTGCTTCTTAGTAAGAAATGTGGATGACACTCCTTTTGATTGATTCTATGGTCAGAGGGTTGCCAAAAGTTCTCATATACCTGGTATAGAGGATGTTGTATGTATTTTGTAGATGCTAGGGGTAGCATACAGGCCAGCCCCATAGCAATCTGATTTTTCTCACTTGTTTTATGCATTTGCCTCACCATGCTTGTACTAAAGAAAATTGTGCATAGTATTGGAAAAATATCAGTTCATTGTCTGACAACGGGAATGTTTCCTTTGATTAGAATTATCCCCTACTCTGTGCCACCTTGTCATGCATCTTTACACGGGTTTTACCTCAAATCTGTGTATGATATGTTACTTGAAATAGCTGGTTGTAATGGCAGAGTTGCTATTTCTGCTCTATAATGTAAGGTACACCTGAAATCTGACAATGATATATGGTTACACATATACATAGAACTTGGCCTCCTGCTAAGTACTTGAGGGATATTTTTACCAATTATAGGATCTAACCCTAAGCTCATTCAAGTGTAATCATGATGAATGATTGCATGGCTAGGAAATGGTACCTTCTGTAGAGTTGTTTTCAGTTTACTTTTCCAAGATTTCAAGGGATGTTTTGATGAATGATTATAGCATATTAAATGGTTAGGATATGGCACTTATCCAAGATATTTTGGTATTTCAGGCATCATTTTGTTCTATTTTCAAGTGCAAATGCATGCTCAGTAGAAGAGACCTATCATTTTATTGTCACTAGTCAGTATTTATTAAGGAAACAATTGAAGGATAAGGCATGGTGAACATGAGCCCTCAAAATGGTAAACTCTTCATCACACAGTAAACTCTTCATCAAAGGGGGCTCAGTATTCTAGCTCTACATGTCTCCACTATTTAGACCCTGATATCTATATTTGCATATATGTGTAAGTAGCATCCCAATGTGTTGCACCCATGACTGTTGTCAAAGAGACCATTCAGCAATCTGACTCTCACCAACTTGCTATCAGATTTTGCAAAACTTCTTAAAAGACAAATACCTTGTTATTGAAGTTCCATCTTCCAAAACTTTAGCTGTTGGAAAAACAAGCAAGAATTAATGGCTAGAAAAGGTCCCCAATTATAAGAGAGATTTGATATGCATAAGAATATATAAAAGGGTTGAAACACATGTTGCTCACATAATAACAAGCACCAAACAAAAGCATAAACTGTAAATCCTCTTTTTCCTTCACATTAAAAATGGTATTAAGTTTGATTCCATAAAATGTTACGAGTTCAGGGCCCAAGGGCTAAAATCTCACATCAGGGGACACAAAAAAAAACACCCCTCTATTGGATAGAGGAAAGGAAATATACACCTCTATGCAGTACTTCTATCCTTGTTTCCTTGCCAGGACTTTGCTTTGTGATACCATAATGAAACAAAAGCATTTCAATTATAAGCCAACATTCAAAATGAGTCCACTATCAAAAATGAAATGGAGTTGGAGTTGAAGCTGAGTAAAACGACTCAGAAAATTAAAAGGCTCAAGCAAGAGATGCTAGTGGCAATCTAATATAAAGATATTCTTATACACATAATTTTGAAAGCATGTCATTTTTCACTGTTACTTATCAACAGATATCATTTACCGACTGACGGTACTCCTTTTCTTTTTCAGTGGCAATTAAGTTTTTGATCAATTCTGCAGCCTGATGCTGAGAGTAGTATCCGTTTTTGGACATGTCATCGATCGGGCATCCCCCGGAGCATAGCTTCACCACAAGATACAGAGTATTTGCATCTTCATGAAAAACATTTAGTGTGACAACATTAGGATGACCAATTTGTCCCATCCCAATTCTCAGTCCATTTTTTTAAAAAGAAAATCAGTCTTTACCCTGCAGGTTCAAAAATAACTGGGATGGATGTTCATGTCCTCACCATGTTGAATTGAAAGAGAAAGAAAAAAAGTAACAAAATTGAGAAGCTGTTCTTGAGTAAAAAGTTGAACTGGAACAACATTCCAAAGAGGACCATGAGAATCACAGATACAAAAGTGAGGATGCTAACTACCCTAACCATTTAGGAACCACCCGTTTTACACCTGAATGTAATTTTAGATACGAAGGGGTATGGCCTGTACTAAGCGGATTTAGACCAATTTAGGTAGGGGCTACATCAGTAGGAACCTAGGATGCATATTCAATAGTTGGAAGGAAGGCTATGCTGTACCTCCATTCATCTATTGAAGTGTGGAGATGGCCAAGGACATTCTCATCAAGACGCATGAAAATCTACTTCAAGGATGAGGTTTTCACACATGGGTTCCATAAACAATAGAATTTAAAAGACACAGAAGCGCGAAAGAATGGAAAACTTACTTTGCATCTTGTAGGATGTACAACCATTGTATAGAACAGTCGACATGTAAAAATGATTTACTAGTACTCAACCAAGTTAAATATTGGCACTTCATTGAAATATCCACGCAGAACCCCTGATACCCAATGTTCCCAAAAATTTGTTAACAAATGGGAATTATCCCATCATTTTTCGGTATATTAGGCCATCGACATTGGCATACCAGAATATCATGTTGGCCAAAGCATGTGGTGACGAGACCCTATAATACATCTCGCAGAGTGCATGTATAAACTTAACGCATGTGGCCAGGAGACCCTGCAATGCATCCGAAATCTAATATCGGGCAGAGTGCATGGTGATAATTGTTACAGTTAACTAGTTATTAAAGGAAATATATTAATTTAATTAAATATGAATTAAAATATAAAAGCTGGCCCATGTTACAACCACGTATATTAAAGGAAATATATTAATTTAATTAAATATGAATTAAAATGTAAAAGCTGGCCCATGTTACAACCACGTATCTATCAGTGATGAGCACCAGCATGCATACATATCACTATTTGACACGGTGATACCTATTGATGGCAACTAGATCACACTCACGCTATAGAACCAATGGGTGTAGGCTAGCTAAAATGCAAGCATGCTCAAGCTAGATAAGAAATAAGGGAGGGGCCGGTTGAAGAAGGTAGGCACTGGACATCAACGATTTGCTATTGTGCTGGGCATCAGCTGTTTGCTGAAAAAAATTGAGATCCCTCAAGTAATTTTCTCTCAATTACAAAAAGGATGGAAACCAGACGCAGGGCAGAAGATCCCTCAAGTAATTTGCATGCGTATTGGGCAATCGCAGTTATAGAAGGATGGAAACCAGACGTAGGGCAGAACAGCCAGCCAAGCCAGGTCGAAGAGTAGCAGAGAAATAAGGTGGAATATAAGGCAAGTTGTGTGGCAGGTATAATGCTTACAGGTTAGCATGTGTTCTGCGAAGTCTGAGCCTGACTAATAACCTGGCCATTTTGACAGGAGAGATAACACTTATTAAAATCTGTTGCATGTATTACACGTGCCCTCACCATTGAGGTTTGAAGTCTCACCTTGTCCATTGTATCTCACCGCAGAGGGGGAGCTTGAGTTAAAGAAACTTCCACTTTGCATGCACTGGGGACAGGAGCCTAGCTCCGAGAGATCGCCTGCCGAGTCTAGGGAAGTATTTTTCACTTTGCTAATATGTTGTGGCCAAAACAGTTTGCCACCAAGTCAAGCTGCTATTGATATGTTCTGAGACAAGAAACAACAGAGTCATTACTGGGAAATTTGAACATGGATTTCTCTTTCAAATACTAAGCTAGCCCTACGCCGAGCAGGCTTCGAAATCCGCTGGGTAAGACCATAAGCACAACCAACCTGAACCAGATGCATTACACCGGATCAAACCGACAGAGGAAACTCCAACATGATTCCAAAGATGCAACCACTGACTTCAACACGTGAGTCTCTGTTTCACAGCAATTTCGATTTCAACACATATGTGAGTCTCTGTTCCACAGCAATTTCAAGAATCATAGCATCTAATATTCTTTTCTCTCCATGGATATGATACATTGTTTTCCTTGTTTGTGCATATGCCACCACTCTTGCAGATATTGTAGCAAATTGTACTATGATCGGTTGGAATCAAACAACTTAAATGTATGTCACTGGTGCCTAGACTTAGAAGAAAAGGAAAAAAATAAGAGATAGAAAAGAAATGTTGAATTGGAAGAAATGGATAATAGGAATACCAAGGACATAGTTGCCAGTGAAGCAAGCACCATGAAGGAAGTTGCATCGATAGCCTCTGAAAAAATCAGGAACGCTAATGCTAAGCCCATGCATAATCCATTCAATGTCTTCATCCATTCAATAGACACCTGATGGACACCTCCTTACATGCAAACATAAGAGATGGCACCTGGAAGTTGTGGCAGGCAGGAGTGGCAGGCGTAGAAGCTGGCAAGCATACCCTGGCGTACAAGCAGGGCTGATAGTTCCTCGATGGAGCCTCTATTACTCTATTATACCATGCAGCCCATGGAAATCCAAATTAGCGGAGCTAACATTTAGTTCCGTCGAACTAATGCCAACATTAGATTAGTTAGTATTTTTACCAGTTTGAAAATATCATGGAAACACAAATATAACTTATGCTTTAGCTCCAGGATTAGCTTCGGTCCTCCAGAAAAGGCCAAATAACATGATTTATCAATATGTCTCTACAAACTTCGTTTATAGTTTATAAGGCTACAAACGTCGTTTATAGTTAATAAGCGAGGAGTAAAAGCAGCACTAATAATGCTAAAGTGCTCATTTCCGATTACTATAGTCCATGCCTGGACAACAGGGACTAATAAGAATTGTAATGAAAGAGTGATTATATTTTTTATTTTTCTGTTTTGGGTCAGTGGGCGTTGAGATGGGTTGGGTAGGTCATAAATTGGTGTGGTCTTTTATAATCAATGCTGATGTTGTATTAACTTTTATGGTAATATAGTCATAAATCTAGTTCGAGAGTCTTTCAAGAACATCAAACGCGTGTAATAAAAAATCCATGTCCAAACTCCAAAAGTTGACCATGTATTGTTGCCGAGTGTTGATGAAATTGCCATTGCTATCAGGAATGTGGCTACCTAGTTTACAGGTATTACACATACGGAGTTGTCATGGCTTAAAAGAGTTGGACATTGGAAATGGTGATTTTCCAATGTTAAAGGAATGGTCTTTAGAGCGCCTACAGAGCATCATATCGTTAAATGGTGTGTGGAAGGAAAAGGAAATATCAAAACTTGAAAATGTAACCATACATAATTTCCCATTGTTAAGGAGAATATCTAAGACGATGATAAAGCTATTCAAATCCAATAAAATGGATTGGGATCGTCACATTGCTTGAAAGATGAGGGAAACATTGCCCATTGTTAAGGAGAATATCAAAGATGATGATAAAGCTATTCAAATCCAATAAAATGGATTGGGATCGTCACGTTGCTTGAAAGTTGAGGGAAACATTGATAATGATGAGGATGAAAGTATTTTACTTGAATTTCAGCACGAAGAAGATAAAGAGTATTATCAGTGAATTAACCGTTTATTTTATACTTTGCTAATTTCAACTTAAAAGGCTTTTTATATGTCTCTCGTTAATAGAATATGAGCTTCAACGCATTCAAATTTTAATATTCAGCGTATGCCATGTTCGTTGAAATTTCCAATCTATGCATATTTTTTTCAAATACTATATTATGAATTAAATTATGATGACAATTCCTTGCGTGAGCCGGTGTGATAATGAGCAGGTGTGATAATGATAGAGGGCAAAACTGTGTACAACAAACTAAAGCAAAATTTCACGTCCACCACGTTGTTGGCTCGCTTCTTATACTTTGAAATCTGTTAGATACATATGTTAATACAAATAATTTCTTTAAAATATACACATGTTTATTAGTGTGATACAAACATGAAATAAATAAAAATACAAAGTTATCACTTTATAAACTTTATGGTTGTTTGTTTATTGTTCGGTATAGATGTTATTTTATAATATTGATTTGAAAAGTGTACTTGTTGTCTTAATAGTTGAAATAGAATTTTCTATAAAATAAGAAATTGTAACTATAAAATGTTGCTAGAATCTGTAGATATGAGTTGATGTGAGTAAGATGTTTAAACCTTATATTTCTCAAAAATATTTTAACATGTTATTTAAATAAATTATTTGAAGATCTATATTAATCAATTTATATGAATATCAATTTCATATATAGCAAAAATGGAGGCATTAAATTTGCAATTGAAACTACAAACTTAGTTGTGCAAACTTATTGGCAATGTCACTGCTAAGATAGCAATAATATAGGTTATTGGAGAAACATTTTTTTGGGATGACACAAATTAAAAGAACAAAAAGAGAGGATACATAATTTCATGAATCAATAACAAGTAATAATACAGTGGTCCAAAGAGAATAAATAATACCATTATTTTATAGTTTTCACATATTACATGACTGAAATAAGGATAAGAAGAAACAAGTAGCCAAATTAACAACATTATATAACAAATAATGAGGGAGTTTATTAATGTTCCCCTTACTACTAAAGCCTTTCTATTAAGTTTTCCTCATAAAATTAGGCCAATTTTTAATCAACAAAAACTATTATCCATTGCCTTGTGAATTAAGGTGATATGATATTACTTTGTTATGAAATGCTTGATTTAAAACATTTACTTATAACGGTTCTAGAATCTTAATGAAGAGCATTTTCATAAATCCTTTGGAGTGAAGTGTTCTGCATTACCTTCACTTTGAACATATCCTAGTTGGAATCTCCCTAAAACATAACATATGATAAAAATAAACAAAATTGCTAATGTTTCTTATGCCATTGCCTTACGGCGTTTCTTTTGCAACATGTTGTGCAAATGCTAGTTTTAATACGAAGGAACACAAATCAACGAGAAGCCGTAGATATTCAAAAAATTTAAACCCACCCATTCCCAAATTCTGCTACCCCTACTATTATAACACACTAAATCACAGGACGTTTATACGAGGAGTCTAGGTCGGCTAAATAGTATACAATCATTTAAAAATGATAATGTTAAACCTTCTAAATTTTAGTTTGTAATAACTTATTAAATGATATAACCATAATTATTTTTGAATAAGAATATTTACGGATAAATGAATCACATTTTGAATAAAAAATTTGATTCAAAGTTTGAATTATATCTCTCAAATAAAATTTCAAAGTCATGCAATCAAATTTCCACATTATCATGGAAATGTGTAAAAGTTTATTTAAAAAATTGGCGCACACGTTGTCGTAAAGTTTCCAAATAAATGACCGCATAACGATAACCATGTGCCTCGTGGGTGGTGGACCACATTATTTTTTGTTTAGTTATGTTCTTTAAGTGCCATGTTCCCTGAAATGAAATAGATATTCCGCTCGCTAGTTGTGCGGGGAGGATGGTTGTGGTAACCGATTTAAATAGGGAGAAGATGGGTAAGGAGCATAGAGAGACAGACAGGTAACCCCTTAAAATGACACCATTTAGCATGATCACTTTCCTATCTCACAGTAACAGCGTAGTGGACATATAGATACTCGATATTCCGTTTCATTATGAGAGACGTGGCTCCCCATTCCTTATCACTTCCCCGCGATACGTGTCGATAAGAGTAAGATAATATTTGTATTAATTAAAACGTACCACCCTGTCATTGGCTCATCTAACATGCTAAGAAGCGTCGCATCAGCGTAGTTAAGAGGAGATGAATGTGTAAATGTCGATTAGATGGATTCCCTACTACAAACACCCTTTTCTCCCCTACGCCATGACACACTATCGGTTCACATTCACGTTTTGGACATCATATTATTGTACTCTTGGACACTTAGCTCTCCATATTTATGTGACCTCATAAAGTATTCATGTTTGCTGACAAACAAAACCGTGATGGATTCCCTACTAGGGGAGGGTTGCCAATACATGTGCGCCCTCCCCGCCACGTCACTTTACCACGCGTCAGGACACATGGAGCCGGTACGACACCTGTTCACCGTGGAGCTCCATGTGTTGGCTATCACCTCACTGCATAAAAAATCGGGTTCGCGCCATTTCACCGGTTTGTCTGGGCTCATTTCTGTGATGTTCCATTTTCCCTTTGTCTTTCTGCTCGGGGCCGGTTGTTGGGCGAAGCCCCCTGCCGAAGATGGCGCGGGACGGCCCTATAACCTGCGCGCATGGTGGTTTATTCGTGTGCTGGGGGAATTGTTTGTTCGGTTGACAGGGTTTGTGTACCTGCGCGCAGAGTCATTTATTCGTGTGCTGGTGCGAAGGTTTGATGGAGTTTCAGGGTTTGTGGTTGGGACAACGGTTCTGCTTTCCTTGTGCTTTTCCGCCTGGATTTCTTGGTCGTTCTGGAATGCCAGTTGTTTAGCATGGAATGCCGGTTGTTTAGCATTTCTCTGGTGGTGGTCTTATTCGGCGATTTTGTTGTTTGGGGAGGAGTCGGTCGCAGTTTTACTGAGCTCGAGGTAAAATAGGATTTTGCTGTTTTGCGCTGGTGTTTTTGGTGGTTTTCTGATCTCTAATGGCTTTTTTCTTCTTGTTGCAGGTGTGGAAAAGGTCGTTGCAGGTGTGGAGAAGGTCTTGCGAGCTCCGGGGAAGGTGGGGGAGGTCGGCGACCATCCATGGCCTGTAACTGGTAGGATTTTAATCCTACCATAAATTTCTCTGTGTTTTTCAACACAAGCAACTCTATTTGGATATTTTGTAAACTTTCTATGGCATTTTATGGCATTTTTTTGCCGATTTTTTTTCAGGGTTTAGGGTTTTAGGATATTTTGATCTTGTTTGTTGTTGAGGGTTTAGGGTTTTTGTGAAAATTTCATTGTTTTCTATGTTATTTTTGTTGTTTTAGCTGTTATTTTTGCCGCCCCGTTCCCTCGGCCATCCCATGCCCTCGGCCGTCCTGTGCCATCCTCGGCGGTGTGACCTATTTGTGCACTCTATGTGCACTCTGCCTGCTACATATGTGCTGTGTGAGTTATTTGCTGTTTTCGCTGTTAAATTTGCCGGCCTGTGCCCTCGGCCATCCCGTGCCCTCGGCCGTCCCGTGCCATCCTCGGCGGTGTGACCTATTCGTGCACTGTGTGCACTCTGCCTGCTACATATGTGCTGTGTGAGTTATTTTCTGTTTTCGCTGTTAAATTTGCCATCCTGTGTCCTCGGCCGTCCCGTGCCATTCTCGGTGGAGGGCTTCGTCCCACAGCCGGCCCCGAGCAGAAAGATAAAGGGAAAATGGAACATCGCAGAAATGAGCCCAGACAAACCCTCGAAACTCTCTATCGCTGCTCTCAATTGGCTTGCATAACTTGTAAATTCATGTAAATTTCGAGTGGACTTGGCTTATTCTTGCATGTTAACGTTTGTGTTTTTATGGTTTGTACATTTGAAGCCAACAGGAGGTGTTTCTAATTGCGAGTGTAGACCTCTATTCAGTGTTAAGTGATTGTGGACTTGCCTAGCACTGTCATCACATGATAACTGTTTTCGTTTCTAATAAAATTTATATGCTAAATATGTTCGATCTAACCCCTTATTGTTATGACTCTCGCCTCTGCTTACTTGGTGTGACTCTCACCATTGTTGTGACTTATAGCACATGGTTATTGCTACAACTTGCTCAATACTGTTGTTGCAACTCTAAGAAGGCTGTTGTAACTTTGCATCATTTATAACAATTCATTAGTTAACCAAACAATTGTCATATGTGAATCACTCATATAGTCAAACAATTGATCTACTCATGAAGGAAAATGAAAAAGGTGAATAGGTGCTTAGAAAAGAATTAATGACTAAGCCACAATTCGTCATATAGCTGATTAGGTTACTGTGCACCCAAATTTCTCTATCTTTTGGAAAGTTGATGTAACAAGATGGAACAAAATGATTCTCATAGTTGTTCATCAATTGATTTGATTAATTTAGATACTTCCGTCATTTTTACAAACACATATAAAAACACATGCTCTCTTTAACTTGGGCAGTAGTAAAAAAATAGGCTAGCTAGGTGATTGATAAAAATCATAACTATGTTCTTTATTGTATTTCTATTTTCCAGCAATGTAAAGTTCTTATTCATTCTAATTCAATCAATAACATGCCAAGTATAGAGTTCCTTACTACTAGTGCCTCGTATAAGGAGGTAGGACCCCTTCCTTAGCAAGGTATTGTTTGTACTTTATAGAGTAGTTGTAGTATCATACTTTATTTCCAGCAATTCTTCTCGCACTTAACTGCAACAGTTATATTTCCTTTACTGCAACTTTCAAGATCAATTGTTCTAACTCTAATAGTTTTCGAACTATTTCTCTGGTTTGGTTGGCTCTAGCATCATAACCTGACCATGAAACTTTTGCTAACATAAACAGAGTCAAGACAGAACTGCAAGATAATCTACGCATTTGAACAATAGCTATTGCAACTTTAATATTGTCAACTCCTTAACTGCCTTCTTGTCGCAACATGCTGAGTTATTCTTGCATGTTAACGTTTGTGTTTTTATGGTTTGTACATTTGAAGCGAGCAGGAGGTGTTCCTAATTGCGAGTGTAGACCTCTATTCAGTGTTAAGTGATTGTGGACTTGCCCAGCACTGTCATCACATGATAACTGTTTTTGTTTCTAATAAAATTTATATGCTAAATATGTTCGATCTAACCCCTTATTGTTATGACTCTCGCCTCTGCTTACTTGGTGTGACTCTCACCATTGTTGTGACTTATAGCACATGGTTATTGCTACAACTTGCTCAATACTGTTGTTGCAACTCTAAGAAGCTTTTGTAACTTTGCGTCAATTATAACAATTCATTAGTTAACCAAACAATTGTCATATGTGAATCACTCATATAGTCAAACAATTGATCTACTCATGAAGGAAAATGAAAAAGGTGAATAGGTGCTTAGAAAAGAATTAATGACTAAGCCACAATTCGTCATATAGCTGATTAGGTCACTGTGCACCCAAATTTCTCTATCTTTTGGAAAGTTGATGTAACAAGATGGAACAATATGATTCTCATAGTTGTTCATCAACTGATTTGATTAATTTAGATACTTCCATCATTTTTACAAACACATATAAAAACACATGCTCTCTTTAAGTTGGGCAGTAGTAAAAAAATAGGCTAGCTAGGTGATTGATAAAAATCATAACTATGTTCTTTATTGTATTTCTATTTTCCAGCAATGTAAAGTTCTTATTCATTCTAATTCAATCAATAACATGCTAAGTATAGAGTTCCTTACTACTAGTGCCTCGTACATTAGAAGCGAGCAGGAGGTGTTTCTAATCGTGAGTGTAGACTTCTATTCAGTGTTAAGTGATTGTAAACTTGCCCAGCACTGTCATCACATTATAACTGTTTTTGTTTCTAATAAAATTTATATGGTAAATATGTTCGATCTAAATCAGGACAGTATAGTGGTGTAGTGAATGCAGACCCATTAGAAGAGATTTACAATGGCACTTATTTTTTATAAGTTGTATGTTGTTCCTTTAGATAACGGTCCACTTATTGGAGCCATAAGTGAGTTTAGAGCTTTGTACAGTGCGCACAGAATAACTTATAGAAATAGTTTTATCATAATTAATATTTTACAGAAAGACATATTCCATTGCAAATTTCTTATCAACACACAGTTAGGTTGCCACAAGAAATCACTACTAGGTTGTAAGCCAAAATGTTTCTGTGCCAAGAAAAAGATACAATCCATCCAAAATCCACATCATAATGTGGTTAGAACCAAAAACATATGACACCCCTATTCTTTATGGCCCTGAGAATCTTGAGTGCCAAAACTCCCCGAGTTACCTTCTTGAGCCAGGTAGGTTGGCCTACCAGTCAAGGGCTGATTAGGAAATGGTTGATTGATGCCATATGATTGATTCCAATTTGCAGCTTCCAACCATGGAGGTATTGAGTACCCATACCTCACATTTGCACTACTGACCCCTGCATTAAGTGGAGGTGTGTAATGAGCATACAGAGAATTGACACCAGCTCTGGTAGGAACAACGCAAGTGGGTAAACCCTCAGTTTGATAGTGGGGTACTTGAATGTTTATGAGATCTTGGAATAATGGTGTATTATCTGCAATGGAGTCCAATAAGTTTGAAATAATCCTGGTTTCATCAGCTATTCTTGTATCGTTGATCATCCCTTGTTCCTTTTCAAGCATTTGTTGTGCCTTTCATTTTTCCTTTTCCTGTCTTGCCATTTGCTTTTGTTGGTCCTTAACTTGCCTTGCTTTATCTCTTTCAATCCTTTCTTCTGCTCGCTGTTGTGCTGCAACAATCCTTGCTGCCTTCTTCTCCTTGACCATATCCTTCTTTTTCTGTTTTAATTCTTGCATTTCAAATTTCTTTTTTTCTGACTCAACTAACAGGTTTATATAGTCCTCTGAGGTGAGTAACTGTGAGCTTCGGCCTAGACGAAGACTACCCGGTGCTCCTTGTTTTTTTCTCATTGATACTCTCTCTACTGGTAGCTTTAGGAACCGTCCAAGTGTCTTCTCCACCCCTCCCACCTGCATGTCATTGCTTGGTACTTCCCTTTCAGTATCTGTTGGAACTGATTGAACCATATCATTATCTTCATTTGATGCCTCATTATGTCCTTCATCTTCTTCCATTGATCTATTGTCCACAAAAAAATGAACAATTTCACTGTTCAATTCTGCTGGTTGTGAGGGCATGTTCATGCTTTCTTCATTGGTTGCTGAGATACTATGTGCATTCATATTGATCATTGCTTCTGCTAGCCATGAAGGTGGGGTTACTTGGCTTGGCAATGTCAATTGGTCATTGTCAACTGCATGTTCAACAATATCATTAGCAATATCAGCAACAGGAATTTGATGTTCTTGAGTTGGTGGAACAATCTCCATGTTACTAGGAATTTGTTCATTGTTATATTGTGTTTCACATACAGTTTCATCATCTTCAGCATATAACTGTCCTTGAGACAGGGAAATCATATTACCAGCTGCAACAAAATCATCTTGGTCATCTACTTCTTGCACTTCAACACATGTTTGGACATTCCCTTCTTCCTGACCATCCACATGAAACACTTGGCTACAACCAGTATCATGCATAAGAGCACCATAGTTCAGTGGCCAGATTCCTGTCCTCCTAAAGCCAACCTTGATATTTGATGGTGTCAAAGCCCTTTTAAAAGCTTTACTTGCAAGCTCTGCTAGCTCAAACCTTTTCACCTCAACCCCTGAATTCTTTGCCATCCATGCAGCACGCTCCGACCTGAAATAGTTCTTGAAAGGGCCAAACACACTAACATCAAGGGGTTGCAGCCTATGAGTGTTATGAGCGGGCAATGTCAACAGGTCGATGCCTAAATTGTTTGCTTCGTCAATTGTTTGTACAACCATGTGGCTCCCATGGCCATTTAATATCAAAAGGTGTTTGTTATTAGGCGAGACGCCACCTGGTACCGATGCAGCAAAGTGAAAAAGCCAACTTAGAAACAGTTCTTTAGTCATCCATGCATGGGGATGTGCAGCCATGCATGCACCTGGTTCACAATTCTGTATATAGTTTTTCAGTTGATTTTTACCTTTGAATAGATAAAATCCTGGGATTGAAGTACCAATTTCATTAACACAACATAAAATAGTTATCCACTCCCTGCTCTTGGGCAAAATCTTTGGCACATTTCGGCTCCCTCTCTTGGCAATTACCCGCATGCCACAATTCCTCCCTGCCTGTAAACCTGTTTCATCACAGTTCCATATATGGTCTGCTCCATAAGAATGTTTATCATAAGCACTAGAAAGTGTGTCATAGAATTTTTGCACAACTGCAGGGCGCAAATTTAATGCTCTGTCTCTGTCAAGGCCCTCAGCAGTATGCAATACAAGTTCTGGATGCCTTTTTTTAAACCCAAACCACCATGATTTACCAGGAAACCCATCTTTGAATGGGTTTGGCCTCCCTTGATAGATTTGAGCAACTGTTGATTTGAGTTGTATCAACTGTAGCCCATGTCCCAGTTCGGCCATCTCTTTACACCACTCAACCACCTCAGCCTCCTCATCCTCAGTCATAACTGTAAGAGGCCCTCTACGTTTTGTACGAGTCAGTCCATTTATCCAATAATGTATTGATGAGGGAGGAATACCATGTTTTTTTGCAGATGCCCGAACTGAGTATCCATTAAACTCTATGTCGTTTATTGCAACTAACATTTGTTCTTTTGTCCATCCTCTTATAGCACTGATCTTTTTAGTTGAGCTTGCCCCTTGGACTGTTGTTGATGGTGGTTCTGTGGCTGATGGTGTGTTAACATTAGCGGCTATCACATGCTCCTATTCAACAATGTTCCCTGGTGCATTGCTGGCATCGACATTAGCTGGCCTGTCATCATCAGACGATGTGCATCGCAGCTGCGCACCCCTTGTCACTGTCCTGCCACTTCTCCTTGTACGAGCATAGTAACTTCCTTTTGCCATAGATGCAACAACCTGTAAAATTATTGCATGCATTTAGACATTAGAATATATGTTAAATTATGCTTTATTACTTCTGCAAAAATTACTTTTCCTCTATTACAGGAAATTATCAACATGTATGTTGCATTTAGACATTAGAATATATGTCAAATTATGCTTTTTTACTTCTGCAAAAATACTTTTCCTCTATTACAGGAAATTGTCAACATGTATGTCACTGTTTTCATAATGAGAGCAAATGTTTCACTTTCATAGGGCAGTGTCAGGATATGCGTATACATTAGGATACAGAGCTTGTTACATTAGGATATGCGTATACAGTGATTACAGTCTATCCATATGTATTACATTAGGATATGCGTGTACAGTGATTACAGTCTATCCATATGTATTGATTATGTATTACATTAGGATATGCATATACAGTGATTACAGTCTATTCATATGTATTTATTATGTATTACATTAGGATATGCGTATACAGTGATTACAATCTATCCATATGTATTGATTATGGAGAGAACGATAATCTATATACCAATAAGAAAAAAGGTATTTATATAATAGGAATGACTAAGAGTGAGAACCCCGGGATATCATGTTGTATATTGATTAACTTGTCACCTTTGTATCTTATCTAAGCTTATGACAAGCTATGCAATTAGAACACAGTAGTTACACATGACTCTTTCTAACCATGCTTGTTTACCTAATCACTTGCTTGTCTCATTCTCATTACACTTGGCATAAGTAATAGCACAGATATTTTACAAGTAACATCATCTAAAGGTTGACCTATTAGTGCTAACCTAAGAAATACATGTATAGATATGATAAAGTACCTGTATCACAGGTTGGTTATCTCCCTAATAGACTGGATTCAACTTTAATATACATATAACATATGTAATTATAAAG
Source organism: Pinus tabuliformis (assembly GCA_031772625.1). Taxonomy (NCBI): domain Eukaryota; kingdom Viridiplantae; phylum Streptophyta; class Pinopsida; order Pinales; family Pinaceae; genus Pinus; species Pinus tabuliformis. Next base: position 254,170,632 of record CM062818.1, on the reverse strand, counting down.
AGCTTTGTTCTAGCTCACTCATAGATAAGGGTGAACTGAAACCATGCTCAGATACTAATACGAGCTTTTTAGTGTATAGAGCTTACTAGTGATAAGATGAATGAGATGTATTCAATAGGTTCAATTCCTGTAAGCTAAGGTTCAATTCTGGTAAGCGAAACAAGCTATGACTACAGCACTAACACGACATACGTAACCTCTGTGATATGTAAGCTGTAATCACTATCACATTTGATTCTATGGTCTCCTAGGTGTCATAGACAATTGGTTTTACTTCAGTTTAATCAAGTTTCATTGCAGTCATTTATTTTTTATATTTTTCATATAATTTATTTAGTTATTTTGAATATTGTGAAGAACAATCTCTGCTCCAAGATTTCTCTCCATTATCTGTGACTTAATTTACAGTGCTGAATTATGTAAATCCCCATTCCTTTGGTCCAACTTTTACAACTCCGTATGGCTCGGGATCTCCATACCCTAAGGTCTCGAGCTCAACGAGGTGAAAAGATATGAAGGCCAATAAGACTGTCATCTTCTATGTTACTTATAATTGTGTTTTCTCATTATCTAAAATCTTACAGTCATCTAATCCAATAAAGAGAAATGGTCATCCGCTCGGGCTTCCATTCTAAGAAACCATTCCTCAGTTCTATGGTCCATTCATCAGTAGTAGAAATTCACTTATTTGCATTCTTTCGACTCAATATCAAAATTTTTTCTTTCTCAATAGCTTCATGCTTCTGAAAATACATGTGTTTCGATTATGTTTCAATGTGATGTCTCAATGATGATTGTCAAGGTCTGAAAATATGTGAAAAATTACTGAGTTTATCAGAGTCATTAAAGTTACAATTCGTTTTTGTTCTATGTTTTAACTCATTCTGCATAGAACCCAAGCCATAATAATCGCTCAATTCCTGTAAGCTAAGGTTCAAGGTTCAACTCCTGTTAGGTAAACAAGCTATGACTATAGTACTAACACGACATACGTAACCTCTGTGATATGTAAGCTGTAATCACTATCACATTTGATTCTATGGTCTCCTAGGTGTCATAGACAATTGGTTTTACTTCAGTTTAATCGAGTTTCATTGCAGTCATTTATTTTTTATATTTTTCATATAATTTATTTAGTTATTTTGAATATTGTGAAGAACAATCTCTGCTCCAAGATTTCTCTCCATTTTCTGTGACTTAATTTACAGTGATGAGTTATGTAAATCCCCATTCCTTTGGTCCAACTTTTACAACTCCGTATGGCTCGGGCTCTCCATACCCTAAGATCTCGAGCTCAAGGAGGTGAAAAGATATGAAGGCCAATAAGACGGTCATCTGTTATGTTACTTATAATTGTGTTTTCTCATTATCTAAAATCTTACAGTCATCTAATCCAATAAAGAGAAATGGTCATCCGCTCGGGCTTCCATTCTAAGAAACCATTCCTCAGTTCTATGGTCCATTCACCAGTAGTAGAAATTCGCTTATTTGCATTCTTTCGACTCAATATCAAAATTTTTGCTTTCTCAATAACTTCATGCTTCTGAAAATACATGTCTTTCGATTATGTTTCAATGTGATGTCTCAATGATGATTGTCAAGGTCTAAAAATATGTGAACAATTACTAAGTTTATCAGAGTCATTAAAGCTACAATTCGTTTTTGTTCTATGTTTTAACTCATTCTGCATAGAACCCAAGCCATAATAATCGCTCAATTCCTGTAAGCTAAGGTTCAAGGTTCAATTCCTGTTAGGTAAACAAGCTATGACTACAGTACTAACATGACATACGTAACCTCTGTGATATGTAAGTTGTAATCCCTATGAAGCTGATGATCGAATAATTCCTGTAAGCTAAGGTTCAATTCCTGTAAGGTAAGCAACCTGTGATGTTGATTAGATCGATACGACTGTATTCAATAGGTTCAATTCCTGTAAGCTATGCTTCAATTCTTGTAAGCTAAACAAGTTGTGACTACAGTACTAACACGACATACGTAACCTATGTTATATGTAAGCTGTAATCACTATGAAGCTGATGATATAATAAGCTAGAACACATACATAAACTCTGTATAAAAAAGGTTAACTGTAACTGTATAGGTTAACTGTCACCCTATGGACAAAACTGTAATGTAAGAAATCTGATAAATGAAAACAATGAAAAAAAACTGTAAGAAGAATGAGTTGTAATTCATATAACTAACTTGAATATATTGGTCACTATTTTTTGATGTTGTCTTCAAGTTTGCTGAATAGTTTGAAAGCATAAGATGCAACTTCAACAGTGGGTGGACTTCTTTTATAGTTTTGGGGACTTGATTTTAATTGGTGGACATGGATGCACATGGATTGCAATGGCTTCATTTGGAATGTGTGGTATGGATTTAATTTGATGTGATCTAATGGTTGGGAATTGTTTATTTGTTGATCCATGTGCTTTGATATGTTTTAATGAGAAATAGAGTGAGTTGGGTGTCATTTATTGAAGTTATTGGGTCTGGGTATCATTTATTGAACAAAGTGGATTTAATTGTTATTGGGTTGGGTGTCATTTATTGAACAAAGTGGATTTAATTGTTATTGGGTTGGGTGTCATTTATTGAACATAGGGTGTTTAAACACAGCAGTTATGGCTGACATACATTCCTTCTGTTATGTGCAGGTAGGCATATTTATTTGGGATGCAAAGTTGCAGTTCTGATGAGTGGGGGTTGAAGTGACTGCTGTTTTGTACTTCTGGAATAGACCAGTTTGGAAGCCTTTATGGCTCTAGCTGTTTTCTACTTGGGTCAATATGTTTTGCAATATTAAGTAGTAAAATACTATTTATGGACAGTTGTGGGCCCAGTCAATGTATGGGTGATTTTTGGACATAATTTAATACTTATTTATACATAATGTTATTTATTTCTGTTTAAATTTTGGTTTCAAAAGTCTTAATCACTGGTGGTTTGGTGGGACCAGTATTATATCAACTACTGGTCCCTGCACAACATTAGGAATCTCTCCCCTACAAACACCCTTTTCTCCCCTATGCCATGACACACTGTCGGTTCACATTAACGTTTTGGACATCATATTATTGTACTCTTGGACACTTAGCTCTCCATATTTATGTGACCTCATAAAGTATTCATGTTTGCTGACAAACAAAACAGTGGAAACATTGAAACAACACCAGAAAAGGCGGAAGAGGGCAGGATTCTGGTCAAGCCATCCCTAACTTTTACAAGTGAGAGAGTCAGACCTACACACACTAGAGTCTCAAGCAGGGGTTAAATGTGACGGGTCACCCTACCCATCAAAGAATTTTTTTTTTGTGACGGTTTTACTTTTAAACCGCCCTTCTTGTGACTTTTAATATATATTTTTACCCTGCATAATATTTTTTCAAACCATTTTTCCAAAACAGTGATTTGAAAACACGATGTAGGCTGGTTTCACGAGCTTAGCAGCCATGTTGGCTGGCATCCATCATCAACTACATTTATCCTTGTAGCTTTCGAACAAATAGCCCAGATTTCACACTATTTTAGCTACCCACTTCCCTTAATATTTAAGATTGATAATTAAAAAAGAACTATGAATCACTGTGTCTTTTCCATGTCATGCCATTCTATGCCAGACTAGACATATTAGGCACTTGGATTAAGAACTCCCCAAAACAATCATGATTTGGATAAGAACCCCTTTTTTCTTGGATTGGTCGGAACAACTTAAATTTCTTGCGAGTTAAATTTATTTGGCGAAACTGATACAATAGACACTGAATAAGGTTTTTTCTCCAGATAGAACCAAGATTTGGATATCTTGTTTTTATTTACTCAAAGTGATTTCTCGCTAAATTTCCCTATTCATCTACACCAATTATGCTAATTTTTACTTCTCCATCTAAGAAATAAACATTGAGGAATATTTGTTATAAATTCATCTAGCAAGGACATATCAATATTAATGCGTGAGAGGAAAACTATTTTGAATTCTTACAAAAATGATAAAGCAGAGCTAAATGTCAGGCAAGGCAGTAACTCCATTAATTGAAAAATTGATTCGTATATTATTCCATCAGATAGGTCTTTGTTATATACAATAGGGAGTGACTATTCAGTTCATCTCCCGATGACTGTTTACATTTCTAATTTAATTATTTACATAAATTCACCCAATCATGAGGATTAGGTGTCAACATTCCCCCCCTAATCTGAAGGGATGTTGGTGAGTCTAAGCATCGTTCTGAATCGTTCAAGCTTTTCTCTTCCAAGCGCTTTGGTGAAGATCTCTGCAATTTTCTCATTTGTGGAACAATGACGGAGATGGATTGTTTTGGCCTCAACATGATGTCAAATTAGATGATATTTAGTATTGATGTGCTTTGTTCGATCATGGAACTTTGGGTTCTTGGCCAACTTTATTGCAGAGGTATTGTCAATCATTAGTGGAGTTGATTGTACTTGTTTTACCTGCAAGTATTCAAGAATTTTCATGAGCCACACAATTTCTTTTGTTGGTTCAGTTGCTACCACATATTCTGCTTCTATTGTGGAATTTGCTGGAACCGATTGTTTGCGTCATCTCCAGGAGACAGCTCCTGATCCAAGACTCATAGCATATCCTGAAGTAGATACCCCAGTTTCTTTGTCTCCATCGAAGTCTGAATCAGAGTATCCAATCAAGATGAAGTCGTCCACCTGTGTATACTTGATTCCAAAGTCTTGAGTTCCCTTCAAGTACCTTAGAACTCTTTTTGTAGCAGACCAATGTCCCTCACAAGGCTTTTGCATAAACCTGGGGAGGATTCCAATAGAAAATGAAATGTTTGCTCTGGTAGTAGTTAGGTAGTTGAGACTTCCTACAAGCTGTCTATACTTTGTTGCATCCTCAAATTCCTTTCCTTCAATAGATGTGAGCTTTAAGTTTTGTTCCATTGGAGTAATAAGAGGATTGCACTCTGTCATGCCAAACCTGTTCAACAAATATCCAATGTATTTCTTTTAAGAAAGAAATATGGACTTTGGACGTTGGGTTACTTCAATGCCAAGATAGTAATGAACATAGCCCAAGTCAGTCATTTCAAAACTTTTCCCCAATTCCTTCTTTATGGATGCAACGTAGCTTTCATTGTTCCCTGTCATCAAAAGATCATCTACATATACCACAAGATATACAACTATTTTGCCGACTTTCTTGACAAATAAAGTTGCATCATCAAGATCAAAATGTTTGAAATTGAGTTTCAGAAGATGCTCAGTTAGTTTTTCATACCAGGCTCGCAGTGCTTGTTTGAGGCCATACAAGGACTTCACAAGTTTGCATACTTTATGTTCATGTCCTTTCATAGAAAATCCTTCAGGCTGGGACATAAAAACATCTCTTTTATATCTCCATTCAAGAAAGCAGTTTTTACATCCATTTGATGGACTTTCCAACCGTTTTGAGCTGCTAGTGCAAAGAGTGTCCGGATGGTAGTCCATTTTGCTGTGGGGTCAAAAGTCTCCTTATAATCGACCCCTTCCTTCTGTGCAAAACCTTTTGCCACAAGCCTAGCTTTGTGCTTGTCAAGTGAGCTATCAAATTTATACTTGTTCTTGTAGACCCATTTGCAGCCAATTGTTTTGGTTCCTAATGGAGGATCAACAAGCTTCCAAGTGTCGTTCTTTATGAGGGAATCATACTTCTTTTGCATCGCTTCTTTCCATTCATCATGAGAAGCAACTTGTTTGAAGGAAGTTGGTTCAAAATCTGTAGACAAGTTTAATTCACAATCACAAGAAACATCCATATCAACAGGTGAATTAGAGTCATCTACATCACCTCCATTTTGCCGGTTTGAATTTCTAGTTCTTGTCTTTCCAACTTCATCAGTATTACCACTTTCAAGTGTCTTTGTCACCCACGTTGGGGGACATCTTTTAGATAGTCCAGGATGTTCCATTTATTGAGTTGGGATTGAATCAAGATTGAGTCTCCCAATTCTATCAATCACATCACTCAAAGCATCATTCGTTGTTGGAGTTTCATGCGGGGGAGAGTGTTATTCAGAAGAAGATTCCACATGTTGATCTAGTATAGGAATCCCCCCTTCAAGATGTGGAATCTGATTATCAAATTCTTGAAATGATTTTGCTTTTGCGAATCTATCCAAGCGATCAAGTTGCCCCTCAACAACATTGTCAATTTTGGATGATTCAAGGAAAATTACATCTCTAGATGCAACAAATTTCTTATTTACTTCATCATAGAGGTGGTATGCTTTGGAGGTGTTTGAATACCCTAGGAAGATACACTTACGACTTTTAGCACCAAGTTTGTTTCTATGTACCTTTGGTATCAAAGCATAACAGGTGGAACCAAAGACCCTGAGATGCTTTACCCAAGGAACATGTCCATACCACATTTCATATGGAGTCTTGTTTCGTATAGCATTATATGGACATATATTCTTTATATATGCATCACATAGAGCAGCATCAGCCCAAAACATTATCTTTACATTCTTGAAAAATAGCATGGATCGTACCATATTTAAGATTGTCATATTCATTCTTTCAGCTACAGCATTCTGTTGGGGATTATAAGGCACAACTGTTTGATGTTTGATCCCATGTTGGCGAAGATAGTTTTCAAATTCATTTGATGTGTATTATTTTCCATTATCAGTGCGAATAGACCCAATATGAGATTGTGCATCATTTTCAATCCATTTATGAAAATTCTTGAATGTTTGAAAATCATCAGATTTGTTCTTCAAAAAATAAACCCAACACATTCTGGTGTAGTCATCAATAAATGTCATGATATATTTATTTCCATTTGCAAAATGAACAGGAATTGGACCACATAAATCTGAATGCATGAGTTCAAGTTTCCTATGTGCTCTTGAATGTGAATCATGAAAATATTGTTTGCTATGCTTTCCTAGAATGCAAGCATCACATTGCTTAAGTTTCCTAGGAATTGTAGGCAAACCGGCAACACCATTTTTCTTCAACAAGCGGAGACTGCCATAGTTCAAATGTCCAAATATAGCATGCCATAATAAACTTGATGGAATTGTACCTTCTTCATGATGATAATTGTATGAGAAATGTTGTGCATGAGTAGAGGTTCCTTGCAGCTTGATAAGCCTTTCTTCTACTATTCCCCTCATGAAAAGTGAGTGGTCAGATGCTTTTCTTACCTCAAGCTTGCCATCAAACATATGAATGGAGTGACCTTACTGGTGGATGTGGACCAAGGACAACAAGTTTCTCTTGAGTTGTGGGAGATATAGAACATGATGCAGAAGAAAGTCTGGAAGACCAGGCAGTTTAAGCCTGATTGTGCCAAGCGCTAATAGCTTGATTTTTGATTGATCTGCAAAGTATACTACTCCATCAACATTGTCAGTTAAATCTTCAAAAAAATATTTTCTATGAGTCATGTGGCAGGTTGCTCCTGAATCAAGCAACCAATCATTTTTCCAAGAATCAAGTGAAGCATTAAATAGATCTTCATTTACTCCAATGTTACATTGTGCCACAACATAGTGAGCGGATTCAAGTGCTTTACCTTTTTCTGTATCATCAGTTTTACCTTTCTATTAGTTTCTTTTCTGTTCAATTTTGTCCCATGGTAGCTTTCATGTAGAGGCATCATGTGATCCATTTCTTTTACAGCGTATGTAGTGCAAATTTGCCTTTTCTCCTTGAGAATGTCTGCCCCCCCTGCCTTTGAAATATCTTCCTCTTCCTCTTCATCCACCTCTTCCTCTTGTAGAATCTTGAGTAGGATGATTTTATTTATGAGCAAGGCACACAGCCTGTTAAGAAGATTCAGGGGCTATCTTCTTTCCAAAAGCTTTCTCTCTCTCAGCAAACTTTTTCGCAAGAGAGTCAAAGGTTATATCTTTGAGATTTCTGTTTGCTTGCAATGACTCAAGATAATTGGAGTGAGTAGGGTAAAGTGCCTTGAGAAAAGAAATAAGAGGAATATCCAATTCAACCTTAGTGGATTTGATATCATGCATTATAGACTTTACTTCAGATGGAAGAGCAAGAGGATCATTATTTTGCAGTTCAAGAGTGAAGAGTTTAATCATGAGTTGGACAACTTCAAGTGAAGAATGTGAGTCATAGAGTTCTTTCAGCTTTTGTAAGGCTTCAAAGGCAGTTGAATATGAAGAAATATGGCGACTCACCTCTTCATTTACAGATGCTGTGATTAATGCATAAGCTTTGTTGTTCTTGTTTTCCCAAATGACGAGCTCTTTGTCTGAGGCAGGCTGTACTGGGTCATTGTATCCTTCTCCGACACACACTCCTTTCCACAACTCATTGAAAATGAGGGTGTGTTTTATCATTCGGGACCATTCAGGATAGTTCTCCTTGCCAGTGAGAACTATTCCCACCATAGATATGATTGAATGCATTGTAAAATCTGGGAGTTGTAAAAATACTTTTGCTGGCAAAAAATGTGCTTTTGTGGAGAAAAAAAAACTTCTGCTGCTAAAAGAAAATTGATTCTGATATCAAAATGTATTCTAGCCCCAAACAATATATTAAACGCAATAAAACGCAGGAGCATTAACTATATTAGTCACTTTGAAAACGGCTTTATGAAAACAATATTATGGTAGCCCAACAACGTGGTATATCTGGGATATAGTCTATATGAAAACAATAGCCACATCAAACATTATATACCAGCGTATGTATGAAAGCAATAGTGTATTAAAACCATCCAAAAACCGGAGCAAGAATAGAATTCAGCTACGCCATTCATATACCATTGACCATAACTATGCTACCATTGTCATAAAAACTTCACCGCATATAACATTGTGTGTGCCATGCGCTCTCTCCACTTCTGCGTGCTTCAACGCAGATGCTTCTATTCTTCCTATCAGAAACAGATAGAAAGTAGGTTAAGTGGAAATTCAAACAACCCAACACCTCAACATTACATTGCATATGCCATCAATGGCTCTCTGCAAGACTCTATCCATATAAAAAAACTACAATCATATAAGCTACAAGCATATGATATTGATACGCTACTGAGACAATACAATCGATAGCACCTCCCGCAGGACACTTGTTAGCGCATAAATATAGTTATGTCTCTGTCCTCCTTTGATCCATACGTAGGTCAATTATCTCTCTCCATACACTCTGTCATTTCTTTGCTACAGGTATGCACCAAACCATTCATGCACAATGTGTATACTAATTGACTCTCTACTATAGGTATATTGCATTGCTCTATGCACACAACCACTTCAAATCACATCCTATAGCTTTATTATCCACGCAGATAAGAGAACAATTGCTCTGTTACATGTCTATCAAAAGAAAGGGCACTCCAATTTCTTCATGCTCTCTGCCTTAGATCCATCGAGTTATAACTACGCACAGGTAACTCGAGCTCTGTCAATGCAGACGAGCACAGAAAAAAATTACGGAACTGGAACAACCCAAGTGCATTGAAATTTATGCGGATTTTGGCACATTGGTTAGCAATGGTTCCTGCAACTATAAAGGCAGCGCTAAAAAATTATGAAACATTTATGGATTCTATGTCAGAACAGCCAGAGAGCAATCAATGTATTCGGATTAACAATGCAAACATTCCTCTGTCAGGTGAATGTCAGGCACAAACGTTCCCATGTCAGGTGAATTTCAGGCACAGGTCTTATAAATGGAATATGGCAGACAGAGGGCGCAACTAATTGTATGGAGGAGTAGCGCAGGTATATGAGAGCAGACAAGGGAGTTACAAGGGACAAGAGCTAAAAAGGAGCTGGCTCTTATACCATGTCAGGCCAGGCAGTATCTCCATTAATTGAAAAACTGATTCGTGTATTATTCCATCAAGTAGGTCTTTGTTATATACAATAGGGAGTGACTGTTCAGTTCATCTCCCAATCACTGTTCACATTTATAATTTAATTATTTACATAAATTCACCCAATCATGAGGATTGGGTGTCAACACTAAACATGATGTGGATTAGTTCTATTTTCCCAAAAACAATTTCCAATCCAATTCTAAATCAATAAAATCGTCACTTAAAGTTTCGATAAAAAACTAACTTATAACAAAATAATAGGAAACCCCAATTTTAAAAATAATCATCACTAACTTATAGCAAAATAATAGGCAACCCCAATTTTAAAAATATTCATCACCATGTTCCATAAATCTAGGGAAAAAGGGAAACGCTAATGAAAATGTGGTAAATATAGGTAATTTTAACTTACATCTTTTGAATTCAGAATCGATTGTGCAAAACAACACCTCCCTCAGACTGAATTGAATATAAAATGGTACGGAAAATGAATAAGAATTTGTGTGTTGGTCTTGATCTAGTTTGTTTAGGGTGATAGAGAAAATCCAGTGGGAGAGGGACATGGAATAAACTTTCATACCTTGTATCTTTGGGATATGCAGAGTTCGCCATTGTGATTATAAAAAGGCATTTAAATATTCCTTTTTTCTCATACATTGTCGAAAACAATTTGGATAGATATGTTATGTACAGTTCTATTTGTTAACCAACAAAAGGAAATAGAAGCATTACTTGCTTAATAGCATCCTTCGATGACGAAGAAGTTTACATGCAATGGAAAATCTTGAACCGGGGTAAAAGATGGATCAGGGAAACTATTGTCTGTGTATTGGCTATGCAGAGTCCTCAAGTTCTTCCAATGATAACAACATGAACAAGTTCTTCCAATGGTAACAACATGAAAAAAGTGCACTGATGCCAAAAACTATTAACAGAAACCGACTGAGTTGTTTGTGAAGGAAACCTCATGATCCACCCTAGGGTTTCCACCCGAATAAACCAATTCACACAATAGTTGTAATAGGATATGCAAACACCACAGCAAGAGGAAAAGGAAACAAGAACAATGACGGAACGATCAACACGACACTGTAAAGAGATTCCGAACAATAAATTTCATTCAAAATTCTTGCAACATCTATTAAAAAAGCCACCAACCCATGGAGATTTTGAAAGATGGCATTAAATGTAATTCCTAGTGCTAGACTGAATTAAATAAATATATAAAATATATACATAAAATTTGAAACTTCCAATTTTTTTATTTTCCCGTTATTTTGACGTTTTTTCTAAATAATTAACCAGTCAACAATGACGTGTTTATTTGGAAATCAACTATATTTTATGGCTAAAACCGGCAAAAACGGGCAAACGGGCGTCAATTTTAAAGCCTGGTCTCAAGCAAGCAAGGCATATTAAAAATTCATTAAAACAGAACGCAACTCAAGGAAAATCAGCTTCAACATTAAATGTGATGATGACGAAAGTGTAGGTACAATAATGGCCCAATAAGGCTATAACTAATAGATTGTAAGAAAAACAAAACAAACTATTTAAAAAATATATATTTTTAGTTTTATGATATGAACTTTAGATGGTCTATTTTAACTTTTGGTCAATAAATAAGTAATTTGGCAGTCAACAATTTATAGAGCACATTATACTGCCAGCCGCAGGATAATAAGAAAAAGAAAAAGATAATGGAGAGGATAATAAGAAGAAGAAAAAGATAATGGAGGATCAAATAATTGTAAGTTATTTATTTACCATGTTTTCTTATTATAGAAATAAAGAAAAAGAGATATTCGAGAATAAGAGGACAATAAAATAGAGCTTTTGTAATTTTAATTTAATTATTACAAATTATTACAAATCTGTTTTAAGATATTTTTAGTAATATTTACAAATCAATTTTTGAAATTTATCTTAAAAGTTGTTATGTTTTTTTTTTCCTTTTAATTAATTAAATTGATTAATTAAAAAGGAAACATGGCATATAATCATGAGTTAAATATTTTTTTTGGGCATGTGGTATTAGTTACCCATGGTATTGGTCCATGGAAATATAACAAAGTCTATTTAAATGTTAAGAATCTTCATAGTAAAATTGGGTAAATCTCCATGATCAAGAACCTTCTCACATGTTTTTTTTAAATATATATGTACATTTAAAAGAGATATATTAATTTTTTTAAAATAAATAATAATAATAATTTAAAATACTGGGAAATGTTATGAGCTGCACTCTTCTCGTATATGCACCAAAACACTAACTTCTCCCACCAATCACGACTGTGGAGGGGGTTCCCCCCCCTTCCAATCACCCTAATGAAGCCATTGTTTTCTAGGGCATCATGGAGGCCTTGGTGTCAAAGCCCAAGAATAAGGAAGTTCAATCAAATTTTGTAACTAAAGTTGAGTAAATCCCATCAATTTCTCTTCCCACATCAGCACACAAGCTTCACTAGCCTTCATCGATCAAGCTCTAGTCAACTTGAGCTTACAAGGATGTGGTCATCCCCTCATTCAATGGACAACTTGATAGACAAAAAATAGAGGCCAAAGATGAAGGGAAACATAGGAATGTATGCATGTGGAAATGGAAATTGCTCGTTCGAGTTTGAATTGAAGGAAGATAAGGATGCGATCTTCAGGAATGGTACTTACTTCTATTGATCATGATGAGTGTACTGAAATAAGTGGTCTTCATATTTCAATCCAGATGAGTATGTGCCAAATGCGGTACCGGTTTTTGTTAAGTTGTGAAGGCTCCCTCTCTCCTATTACAATGATGATTGTTTAAGAGCCATTAGAAACAAAGTCGAAAATATTTGGATAAGGAAAAATTGAAAGGCTCTCAATTTGCATGCACCAGGATCTATGTTGAACTCAGTTTGGAAAAAGGCATTCCTTAAAAAACTATTCTCACACTTGGGAGATGGATTCATTATCAAAGTCTCAACTACAAAGAGATCCCCTTCAAATCTCGGTTCTATCATGAATAGGGACATTTTTCCAAGGACTATAAAACAACCACATCCAACAAAGGCTTATATCCAAAAATAGATCAAGTAGAGCAGTGGAAAAATTAGCGTTGAGGAGGAAACAATGTGTAAGCAACAACAAATAAGGGTCAAAACCCTAAAAAACACAATGAGGCCTCAACATCACCGCATATCTTTAATGCTCTTTAGAATGATTAGGAGGATCCAATGCCTAATGGAAACATGGTCGAGGATGAAATATTAATGGAGCAAGAGGAAGGTGAGATAAATGAAACTGGGGAAACCCCAAAAATTGATAATGTCACAAATTCACAAAATCTAGACCCACCCTCAATAGAGGCACAATCTACCCCTAGGATCACGAAGCAACCTACATTGGAAACAAACTTTTTCACAATGATTGGCTTGGAGGCCTTTCCTTATAAGGATGTGGATGAGATGCCTTACGCTGTAGGGGTTATTACCTGAAATATGGCACAAATTTTAGTATGGGAAGATGATGGTTGCGATCACGAAACCAAGAGAAACAAGAAAAATAAAGGACAACCCCAAAAAATGATTATTCGAGAGAAATAAGTAGAATTTAATATGAAACTTGGAAACCAACTAGTAATCACAAAAATATTGAAGCCACAATTAAAGAAAAAGGAGCGAAGTCACCAAAAATAGAAGGATGAGTCTCTCAATTCCCTCCTATGGAATGATGAATATAATATCATGTAATATAAGGGGATTGGGAAACCCCAATAAGTCCCCGTCAGTAAAAGATATAGTGAATTAGGAGAAACCTTGGGTTTTATTTCTTCAGCAAACCAAGATAGATGAAAAGGACACGTTTTGAGAAGCCAAAACCTTTTGGAGAGAAGGTAATGACATCATTCAATGTTCCAAAGGTGCGTCTAGAGGACTAGGTACTTTTTGGTCAAGAATCCATTTCATATTCATAGACAAGTTGTAAACTCAAAACTAGATAGAAATCATCTTGGAAAATAAGGATTCAGAGAGGAAATCTCCTTTATCAATGTCTATGAACATGTGTTTTATGGAGAGAAAGAAGAGTTTTGGGACTCTTTAAACATTGTTAAAGAGAAAGTCTAGCACCACAACAATATAATGGGAGGGGACCTCATATTTGTAGAAAAGAAAGGAGGGAGCTCAGTTTTAGACTCCTTCGGGGAAAGTATAGAAGATCTAATCCATTAGTGGGATCTAATTGATGTTCTTCCAAAGGTGGGAAAATATACTTGGTTGGACAAGCGAAGTGGAGCTAAATATATCTTGACTCGACTAGACAAATTTGTTATCCATAGTAGTTGGATGCTAAAATATATGGAGTGCACTTCCTTAGTCAAGGTGAAGGGATACTCTGATCATCAAGCAATCACATTGATAATAGATAAATCAAAAGATCTAGGTACCATTCACTTTAGATTGAATTTAGGATGGCTATAGGAGAGTGATGTCATGGACAAAATAAGACAAGCTTGGAAATCCCTAGTTTCAAGTTTTCCCTCCTTCATATGGGAATCCAGTTAAAATTGGTTTGAAGCCATGGCTTAAGAACTATAAGACATTAGGGAAGAAGCTGAAAGAACTAGTAGAGTGGCTAGAATTCCATCAAAATATAACATATAAAAATCAGGTGGAGCCTTGGCATATTGATAAAGAAAAAGAGCCTACGTGGGAACTCTTTAAAACCTATTGATAAGAGGAGGTATTGTGGAGACTAAATTCTTGTAACTTGTGGATAAAAATTGGTGATCAAAACATTTTCCTTTCCGTCAGCAAGAAAAGGCTTGTAAGTCACGAAATCAAGTCAAAGAGATTGCTCCTAAAGGGAAGCCAATATTAACCTCCTTCGAACACATCAAACAAGAAGCATTCAGACATTATCAAGCCTTATATTAAGAAGGGGAAGATGTCACGAATAAGGTACAAGATTTTTTCATTACATCCCTTCCATAATTTCAAAATCAACCAATTCCCTACTAATAAAAGATATAAAAGATATTGACGAAGATGAAGTTATGGAGGAAATTTGGGACCTAGATCCAAAGAAAGCTCCCAATCCGAATGGCTTTCCAATTAGTTTCTTTAGTATTCTGGAATTTGAATAGCACAAGGAGAATAGAAAAGATTGGGATCAGTGCGAACTCCTCTTTCCTCGCTCTCAAGCCCTGTGAATTTTGATGGTCTTCATCTAATATCTTTATGCAACTCAGCATACAAAATCTTAACCAAGATCGTAGCGAGGAGATTCAAGAATCTACTTCCAAGAATCATCTCGGATCTCAGAATCCCTTTTTGGTTCCGTAGTTAACCACTGTCGATCTTTCTGGATTCTCCATTGAAGGGCTGATGGGAGAAGATAACTACAATATCTTCTGATGTCCGAACAATCTGGTGCCATGAATAGATGATGGAAAGGCAGGAATACTCTGCAGTTTGCTATGAAAGCGCCCCAATGGTATCGAACCTTAATGTCCGAGGAGACATAATGGCTACTATCTTGACACCGATTAAAAGAGAAAGGAAAATGTCCCATGGAGATTAAAACTTGGGATACTTATTCTTAAAATTATCATGATTAATTAAACAAGTGAAGTTGAATTATTTTTAAAATTAAATATTTGGAATCTAATTTTTATATAAAAGTTAAACAATTAAATAATCAATTTCAAATTTATATAATTGTAATTTTAAATTAAATTTCAGTATATTTATTTAAAAACAAATATAGTTAAAAATTCTTATATTTATGAAATAAAATATTCATTCAAACATTCATAAGTAAATAGGGTTATATTTGAATGTGTAGTTTTTTATATTATGTTGTGATAAAGTCAAGCTTGTGTTAGGCAAGATTCGTGCTTTTTTAAAATGAAATATTTATGCTAAAATGAGAGAAGCTGAAAATGAATAATTATATATTATTTTATTCATATGTATTTAAAGTGTGTGATCCTTTTTTATTTTGTCACGATGACTATTATTATTAGATTTAACTTCGTTCAGTCCGGTGATGATAATATAAAACTTATAATTTATTAATGAAAGAGTTGAATGAGAATTAAATGCGTTGAGAATTTTTTTTGTTTTTCTGAAGAAAGAGACGATCTTTCTATTTCATTGAACCAAAAGAAAAGTTACATAATGTACAATAAAAAAAGATCGATTTACGTGGATTCGGGAAAAAGAGTTCCGTGCCAAAGATAAACCCCCCTACATTAGTAATCCTTAAACCCATCAGTAACATAATCTGAAAGGTTACAAGAACCCCCAGCCCAAAGGGGGGCTCCAGAATTCCACATTCCCTTATGCCAATAGTCTCGCAAATCGCGCGAGCTACGAAAAAGGTAAAAATTGCTCCACCTGGACAAGCGGAGATAACCGAGTAGGCCCCACCAAACAGCACGGACAATCTAGACCGTTGATCTGGGCTGCTGGATCCAACGGCCCGGAACAATATCGTCCGACTAAAACAACTGAACGATAGTGTGCGACGGATGGCGGTTTTCCAATCTATCCCTCTACAACATGTCGGAAGCCCAATGGAATCACTTCCAATGTTGCAAAACCGGTAACCACCCAAGAGTCATGCGATCATTGGAAAACCGGTTCTGGAGTGCTTTTTCATGTCAAAAGTTGAAAGAGGTTAAATTCTAGTTGCCTAGAATAACCAACCTCTAGTCTCGCCAATTCTTTCTTCCTGACTTGACTCCAAAACTGTGCCTGTGTGAGTTGTGACCCATCATGATGCCCTCCACAAACCTGACGATTCCGGTCAACATACTTTTATGAGAATTGAGGCTAATCTTTGTCGATCCTCCTTCCAAAAACAAACTGAAAGACATAGATTGCAATGGCAGAAAAAATCAATCCGTGCTAGTTACCCTGGCACGACATCCAAAAATTTCTCTATCCTCTACAGCTTGATCATCACAGAGAGTTTTTATACGACTCTGAGGCATCTCCTGCCATTTCATCGCAATCCCACATTCTTCATTGTTCACACCTTGGTTGGCCAGAATGTCTGCTAGCTTATTGGCCTTTCACTGGACATGGTTGAAACTTACAGATCAAAGACCTTGGAGATGTCCTTGAATTCTTTGGTAGACTTGGATTAATCTCCAATGATTTGAAACTTTCTCCGGCCTCGAACCACAACTGATTCTTTTCACTGAGTTTATTGTTATCTCTGAATCCGCTTCTATAATGACATTTGTGCCATGGTTTTGAATCAAAAACTCCAAGCATTGCTTCAGAGCCATTAATTCAGCCATATTGTTTGTGGCTTTTCCTAAATGGTCATGGAAGATAAAGATAATGCCTCCTTCTTCATCTCTTAGAACCCCCCCATAACCAGTTGTTCCCGAATTGCCTTTTGAAGCACCATCAATGTTGTATTTCAGATAGCCTTTCGGTGGAGGATTCCAGAAATCCTTCTCTATAACCATTGCAATATAATTCCTATTTTGGCCTTGTGGAATGATCCCTTGCATTCCTAGTTTCTTGAGAGTTCTCAACTCAGCCTCTGAGGGGGGCTTCTTGGGGTGATTGCAAACTGTGGTACTAACTGTCTCCTTGAGTCATTTCAATATCAGTTCAAATAAATGATGAGGGGTGGACTTTTCCTCCTTGAAGATTCTCTTATTCCTTTCTTTCTAGACATTCCAGACAAAACTAGGCATGAAGGCCCAGGCCAAATTAAGGAACTCATTGTTCGAATAATTTTTTCTCCACTTGTTTAGGTTGTTTATGATACTTCCTCTGTCCCTGTTAGTTTGATGAAAAATGGAAGCAAAAGCATCCCACAGCTGGGTAGTAAAAGTGCAGTTGTTAAGAATGTTCTCCATTGTCTCCTTATTATCTTCACATAGCTGACTTCTAGAAGGCCCTATGACACCCCTCTTCCTTATGTTGTCCCATGTCAAGATTTTCTTCTAATGAACCAGCCACATGAAAAGCTTGATCTTCATCCAGCCTTGGTGTCTCCAAAGATTCAGCTAGGTATTATCCGGAACTGTGTAATCTAGCCCAAGGAGAATACCTTTAGCCTCCTCAAGATTAAAGGTGCCTTTAGTGTTATTGCCCCATCTCAACTGATCTTGCCCCTCTGTTACCAAGATCATCCTTTGTTTTAACATGTCCTCGAGTTCCTCTACTTTTATTTTTATGGGGTTGTCATCTTTGCATTCAATGTTTCTCCAGCTTCTCCACTTATCTGCGTTATGAGAAAGATCCCAGAAGTCCTTTACTTTGTTTAACCCTTGGGAATCTGTTTCCTACTTGAGGCTTAAAAAATCCTCATTTAACACTGTTGGTTCTTGCTGCCATTTATCCTCCCAAAACAGTGCCAGATCTCCATCTCTGATTTCCCAGAAACTATTTTTTTTTACTAGGCTTCTCTTTTCCCAGCCTTTATTCTAGATATATGAACCTTTTATATTTCCAGACATTGTTATGAGATCACTAGTGTGCTAGGAGTTGGCATTTTTTTCTTTCTAGATCCTTGTACAATCTGCTTTTGGTTCTTGAACCCATCGCCACCAAAGCTTGACTCCAAGAACTTTACTAAGAATCACCTGATCATCTAATCCGAGACTTCCATGGCTCTTGGGTTTGCAGATCTTGTCCTAAGAAACCAGGGCCCATTTCTTCCTTGTTTCCTCCTTGCCCCAGAGGAAATCCCTTTGAATATTTATGAATTGTTCTAAGACACCTTTGGGAGCTGGGAGGGCAAATAACATGAAAACCGGAATAGATTGCAGAATGGCCTTTCTCAGCACTAACCTGCCAGCCAAGTTCAAGGCTCTAATGGTCCATTTTTTGACTTTGTCTTGCATCTTATTAAGCACCTATTCACATATATTCTTGTGCATTGGTCTGGACGTGAGAGGAACTCCCAAATACTTGAGGGAAGGGAATCCCTTTGGAAGCCAAGAATTCTAGAGATATTTCTCTGAATAGCAATGTTAGTGTTAAAGAAGAATATTTTTGACTTAGAGAGATTGAATTCCATACTCGTGGCTCTGGAAAATTCAATAAGGATTTGATTATAGGTTGAAGCTTATTTGACTGTGGGGATACCCTGCAGTATGGTGTCATCAACAAATTTTTGGTGAGTTAGAGCCTAACCATTTTCAGTTAATTGAAGGCCCTTGATTTTGCCCTTGGCTTTGTCATGCTTGATGGATCAACCAAGTCCTTCCATCATGAGGATAAAAAGAAAGGGAGAAAGCGGGTCTACCTGCCTGAGGCCTCTAGAAGAACTGAATATCTTAGAGGTCGATCCATTCACCAAAATTGCAAAGCTGGAAGAAGTAACCAGAGCCATAACCCATCTGACCCAGTTGTGATCGAACCCAAAAGCAGTGAGAACCTTCTTGATGTAAATCCAATTCACTTTGTCGTATGCTTTGGCAATATCCAATTTCTTGATCATTTCAGCTTGCCTTTTTCTGGTTAGCGTGTGTACCACCTCATGGGCTTGGATAATATTATTTAAAATTTGTCTGCCCTCCACATAACCTGATTGTTCCTCTGACACTAGAGAAGGAAGTAGAGGTTTGAGTATGTTAGCCACTACCTTGGATATTATCTTGTAAACTACATTACATAAAGCAACGAGTCTATACTTATCTGCAGTTTGAGATGATTCCTTTTTGGGGATCAGGGATATGAAGGAGGTGTTGAGGGCTTTCAGAATAGTTTTGTTTTTCCTGGAATCCTCCACAACATTCAAGATATCCTGTTTGACTATATTCCAACAAGCTTTAAATAAATCCACATTGAAACCATCCAGGCCTGGTGCTTTTTCATTCTGCATTTCTTTGAGAACTTTGCTGATCTCCTCTTCAGTAACAGGTTTATTTAGGTTAAAATTGTCCTCTCTAGACACCCGCTTAGGGATGTGACTTGTAAATTCCTTGATGGATTGTTACCTGTCTGAATTGTTTTCCCGAGTGTTGCTTTGGAAATGTTGTACCAACATAGCTTCGATATTCTTATGAGTGAAGTGAAACTCTCCCTCATTATCCTTAATCGTTGAGATTCTATTGTGAGCTCTGTTAGCCATGGTGGATCTGTGAAAATTTTTTGTGTTACGCTCCCCTTCTTTAAGCCATTGCACTCTAGACTTTTTCCTCCAAAATATTTCCCCTTGATTGCATAAATTCTCCCATTCATGATGGTGTTTATCAGCCTATTCAATTTTGGTTTTGTCAAAGCCATATTTGATCAGTGCTTGCTTGAGTTCCTGAATTTTGATTTCTAATTATTTCTTTTCCTCGAAAATGTTGTCAAAATCCTTCTTGTTCCATTCTTTAAGCCTAAACTTAATGTGCTTAAGTCTTTTATGAAGAAGGTACATTTTTGATCCCTGGAACTGTAAATCTTCTGACCACCATTTCTCAATGTTACTGATGAAATCCATGTGGGAGGGCCAGATATTTTCAAATCTGAAGGGTCTGTTACTAGGAGAATCTAAACCCTTGATTTCCAATTGAATCATCCAGTGATCTGATCCTCCAAAGGGAAGAACTTTTGCTATTATTTCCTTGTCTACCAACATAAGCTCCTTTGATATCATAAACCTGTCTAACTTAGAGGCTACCTGAGCCTCACGTCCTCTTTTGTTCTTCCACGTAAAAAGACCATTGCTCGTTTCTGTGTCTACTAGTTTCATGTTATCTGTGAATGATTGGAACTCTAAGGAGTCTTTGCTTAGTGCTCTGATACCTCCTTTTTTCTCCGAAAGGGATTTGATCATGTTGAAATCCCCTCCTATTATGCAAGGAATACAAACCTGTCTGTTCCTGAGATCCATAAGGGAGTCTAACAATCTGAGTTTTTCATATATTCTTTGAGGGCCATAGACATTTGTGACCAGGAAGGTATTTGAAACCCCCACTGGTTGGATAACCACTGATAGATAATTTCTAGATGCCTATGCATCTATTATACTAACTTTTTGGGGGTTCCATAGAGTGAGAATTCCCCCCGCTGCGTTCTTTGCTTTAACTTCTAGAAACTCAAACCTATTGAGCCATTTGCTATGGATTTGTTTTAATTTCTTAATGGAGCACTTTGTTTCATGAATGAAGATCATATCCGGCATTGCCTTTTTCATTCTATAAATGCATTGAGAATTCATAATGATGTGTACCATTTTATTAATCGGTTGTGTTTTTTTTTAAGAGTGTAATATTTATTAATGATAATCACACTCACATTGACATACATTTTTTTAGAGTGAAATATTTATCAATAATTAAGATCATAAGCTTTTTATAGTGAGGTTCTTCCTCATGACATTGTACCAGATTTGTCATCTTTCAAGTAATATACTATTTTGATGGTGTGATGTTCGTAGGTTTCGATTTCCAATCTCCAATTGTATGAGCTCTTTGGTGCTTGGCCCTTGCCGCATTTCTCTCGATACCACATGGCCCTTGCGACTTGTCACTTTCATATGGGGCTACTGCCATAATAATTAAACCTTATTTTAATTGTTTTATAGGAAGTTCACCCTATTCCACGTACCTTATCGCTTTTCAACACTTGTCCTTTATTAGAACCAACATTTATCTGCCACGTGTCCCTCTCAGAAGAGAGAAAAGACCTTGTCCTTCTCTAGTTTTGCCGAGAATTTCTTTGTTAACATGTAATAAACCCTCCCCGCCACTTTAACACTAGTAGATTTGATAATATCGCATATCGCAATGGGTACTATTTTCCTTTATTAAATGCTTTAAGCCCAAGCTTCTTTGAATCTTAATAACCACGCCTGAGCCCAATATCATAGCCCCTCTATTGGAATTTTTGAAATGGCACATTGTACAAAATGTCGATATGCGATTGGTGATTGCGACCACCTCTGGTTCTTAGCCTCGTTTATTTCCTTCTTTATTGTTGGGATGTGTTATATTCTTTCCACGTAGTTAACAGGGGGTTTGAGGGGCACCCGTAACCCCTCTTTATGGGGCCCGGGGCAGTGCTCCAGAAAATTTTGGTTTTAGACCCTATGTTAGGTTGGGCGGACCCACATATGGTTTTGTGCATGGTTTTCGCACATGTTTTTTTTAGACGTGATGGTTTTCGGTCCATGGTATTGGATGCTTCGACATGTCTAAATATGTATTATAACATTGAAAGGAACATAATGAAAAATCAAGCTGGTAGTCTTGGTTTTGGGATCTAGGGGAAAATCTCTGTGTATATGTGTTTTTGTTTTCTGCTATTGCATTATTTATTTTCTGTGTTTTAGAATTCGTATGAAGGTAATTTCTCTACGGGGTTAAAACCTACAATTGGTATTAAAGCAGATTTGGCTTCAAGGGGATGCCTTTGTTGCTAAGGGGTTTCGCTCGGGCCTGTGGTAGACCCTGTTCAGTGGGAGATTTGTGAGATCAATTCTGGTGGTAAAAGAAGATGGTGAGTAGTGGAATGATAGAGATCGAGAAATTTAATGGTAAGAGTTTTGAGTTGTGGAAACTGAAGATGGAGGATCTGTTGGTGGATAAATATCAGTGGATCGCGGTAGATCTGGGTACTAAACCAACGAGAGTGTTTGATGAAGAATGGAAGAAGTTGGATCGGAAGGCAAAGAGCACAATACAATTGTGTGTCTCAGATTCAATATTGCTGAATGTATTAGGGGAAGTTACAACGAAGGCTTTGTGGGACAAGTTAGGGACTTTGTACCAATCTAAGTCTCTAGTGAATAAAATATTCCTGCGGAAAAGGCTGTATAACTTGAGGATGAAATATGGAGACTCGGTGACAGAGCATCTAAACGCATTTAATATTGTGGTAAGTCAGTTAGCATTGGTTGATATTAAAATTTTAGATGAAGATAAGTGCATCAGTTTGTTGTGTTCTCTACCAGATTCATGGGATAGTCTAGTTATTGCAATAGGTAGCAATGCAACTTCCTTGTAGTTTGATGAAATAGTCTCAGGTTTGCTGACAGAGGAGATGAGACAAAAAATATGGAGAACTAGAATGGTGATGCCTTGTCTATATGAGGACGGTCCCAGAATAGAAACAAAAATAAGTCATCGAGTGGGAGATCTAAATCTAGAGGGACATCTAAATCTCCAAGAAAACCTTTAAAGGTGGTGTGCTGGAAATGTGGAAAGGAAGGCCACTTTAAAAGGGACTGCAAATCTAAAGCTCCTGACAATGGAAAGGGATCTGATGAGGCTCCTTCTGCAGAGGTAAAAACCACCTCAGATGAAGGTGGGGATGTGTACTTGGCTTCTTCAAGTACACATGTAGATCATGAGGCATGGTTGATTGACTCAGGTGCATCTTTTCACTTCACTCCCCATAGAGAGTGGTTCTGCGAGTATGAGAAATATGATGGTGGTGATGTCTTCTTAGGGGATGATAGGAAGGCTAGAATCATTAGTCGTGGAAAAGTAAAGTTGATGTTGCAAGGTGGAAGGGTTAGAACGCTTCTAGGTGTTCTACATATTCCTGCATTAGCCAAAAATCTAATTTCTATAAGCAAGTTGGATGATGCAAGTGTAAAAACAGTGTTCGAGAAGGATACCTGGAAAATGGTTCAGGGAGCACTGATATTGATGTGGGAAGTTCAGATTGGAACTCTGTACAAGCTACAAGGTAGCATTGTTATTGATGCATGCAATAGCTCTATGGTTCCTGAAAGTGGAGTTGAAAATCTAGTGGTCTCTGGAGAGAAGACCATGCTTTGGCATCAAAGGCTTGGACATATTGGAGAGAAGGGCCTCCAAATACTTCATGGTAAAGGTATGGTAGAAGGTATGAGTAATGGCTCTCTAGATTTTGATTTCTGTGAAAATTGTGTATATGGGAAGAAAAATTGGGTGAGTTTCCCCTCTGGTGGTAAGAGGGCGAAACAGATATTAGAGCTTGTGCAGAGTGATGTGTTTGGACCTGTGAAGGTTTCATCATTGGGTAAGTCTATGTACTATGTATCATTTATCGATGACTTCTCAAGGAATACATGGATATATTTCCTTAAGGAAAAATCTAAAGTGTTTGACAAGTTTAAAGAATTTAAGGCTCTGGTGGAAAAGCAGACAGAGAAGAAGATAAAGGTGTTGAGGACAGATAATGGTGGAGAGTTTTGCAGCAAGGAATTTGAAGAATTCTGTAAGAAGTATGGTATATCATGGTAGAATACTACTCCATATGCACCTCAACAAAATGGAGTTGTAGAAAGAATGAACAATACATTGATGGAAAGGGCAAGAAGAATGCTCAGTGGTGCTGGGTTAGGACAGGAATTCTGGGCAGAGGCGGTGGATACTACGTGTTACCTGGACAACAGGTCACCTTCATCGGCGTTGGAAGATAAGACTCCACAAGAGGTATGGACTGGTAAGAAACCCTCTCTTTCACATCTAAGGGTATTTGGATGCGATGCATATGTACATGTTCCAAAGGAGAAACGAACCGAGTTGGATAGTAAATCTGAAAAGTGCATCTTTATTGGGTATAAGGATGGTTTAAAGGGTTATAAGCTTTGGAACCCAGTAACAAGGAAGGTTATTTACAGTCGAGATGCAGTGTTCAGAGAGGTGAAAGATGTTATTAAACATGAAGTCCAACCAAAGGAACCTGACAAGATAGAGTTTGAGCTAAAGGAGGAAGAATCAGACTCTACAGCAGAGGAGGAATCAGAAGATGAAGAGCCACAAACTTAGGCTGCGAGAAGATCAGTTCGAGAAAGAAGGAAACCAAAAAGGTATATTCCATCTGCTTTCTATTCAAATTTTGCTTTGTCTGTTACTGATGATGATCCCAGAACTGTGAAGGAAGCAATGGATTTAGAGGATGGAAAACTCTGGAAAGAGGACATGGTTGATGAAATGGCATCTTTGCACAAAAATGAGGCTTGGGATCTGGTGGAGTTGTCGGCTGGAAGGAAACCCATTGGCAGCAAATGGGTGTTTGAAAAGAAGACAAATGCATAAGGAAAAGTTGAGAAATACAAAGCTTGGTTGGTAGAAAAAGGTTATTCCTAGGTGTCGGGAATTGATTTTGGTGATATTTTTTCTCCTGTTGCCAAGGTAACTTCTATTAGATTACTTTTATCTATTGATGTTGCTTTTAATTTTGAGGTAGAACAGATGGATGTGAAGACAACATTTCTTGATGGGGATGTGGAAGAGGAGATCTACATGAAGAAACGTGAAGGCTTTGCGGTGAAGGGTAAGAAAGAACTGGTATGTAAGTTAAATAAGTCTCTATATGGGTTAAAACAGTCACCAAGGATGTGGTATCAGAAATTTGATACATTTATATGGGGACTTGGCTTCACAAGAAGAAAAGTAGTTCACTGTGTGTATTCTAAATTAATTGGTGATCGTGTTATTTATCTGGTCTTGTATGTGGATGATATGTTGTTGGTTGGAAATGACAAAGAAGTTATCTAGGATTTGAAGACCCAATTGTCCTCCAAATTTGACATGAAAGATCTTGGTGCTACAAACTATATTTTGCACATGGAAATTAAAAGAGATCGGGCAAAGAGGAAACTATGGTTAAACCAGAGGAAGTATGTTGAGACAATATTACAGAGGTTTAATATGCAGGATAGTAAACCGGTGAATGTTCCTATTCTTGTAGGTGTGAGGTTATTTGTTGAACAATGTCCCAAGACACAAGAAGAGGAAGAGGACATGTCCCATGTTCCATATGGAAGTGTAGTTGGTAGCCTGATGTATGCAATGGTTTGTACTAGACCAAACATTGCACAGGTAGTGGGATTATTGAGGAGGTTTATGTCAAAACCAGGGAAGGAGCACTAGACAACAGTGAAGCGGGTTTTCAAGTATTTGCGTGGCACTAGTGACTATGGTTTGTGCTACCAAGGAAGACCAGGATTGGACAAAGTGTTGGATACTCATGGCTTTGTTGATGCAAACTGGGCTGGAGATCTGGATCAGAGAAGATCTACAAGTGGGTATGTATTTATCCTATTTGGAGGTGTAGTCAGTTGGATGAGTAAGAAACAATATGTAGTGGAACTGTCAACTACAGAGGAAGAATACATGGTAGCCACTCATGCAAGCAGGGAAGCATTTTGGTTGCAGAGATTGTGTTCAAGTATGGGGTTAGTATAAGAAGCTATAAGGATAGACTGTGATAGCCAAAGTGCAATTTTCTTGGCAAAGAACCCCGCATATCATTCAAAGACAAAGCACATTGATGTTCAGTATCACTTTGTGAGGGATATGATAGAAGACAAAAAGATGTTGTTGGTAAAGGTGGACACTTTGAAAAATACTGCAGATGCGTTGACAAAATTTGTGAGCTTTGAGAATTTCTCTTGGTGTAGAGAGACAATGGGCATTTCAGGGCTGTAAAAATGACTAAGCTCTCTTGTGGCGCCTTGTGGAAAGAAAACAACAAGTGGGAGAATGTTGGGTTGTGTTATATTCTTTCCACGTAGTTAACAGGGGGTTTGAGGGGCACCCGTAACCCCACTTTATTACGTCCAGGGTAGCGACCTGGAAAATTTTGGTTTTAGACCCTATGTTAGGTTTGGCGGACCCACCTATGGTTTTGTGCATGATTTTCACACATATTTTTTTGGACGCGATGGTTTTTGGTCCATGGTATTGGATGCTTCAACATGTATAAATATGTATTGTAACATTGAAAGTAACATAATGAAAAATCAAGTTGGTACTCTCGGTTTTGGGATCGAGGGGAAAATCTCTCTGTATATGTGTTTTATGTGTTCTGCTCTTGCATTATTTTTTTTCTTTGTTTTAGAAATCATATGCAGGTAATTTATATATGGGGTTAAAACCTACATTTGTGACCGTCGGCCGACCCCCATATCAGAGCCCCTTAATCGAAGGATTTCAATCTAACATTTTACATTGATGCAACAACATGTCTCAACCTCCGAATGTCGATCTTTGGTCTATTACTTCATTAATTGCCATCTCTCACCTTGTAATTGGTGACATGTGTCATCCTGTTCCCCCCCCCCCTTGTGGCTCTGAAAAAGATGAAATTTCCTACCACTTGTCCACCATCCCACCACACCATGCTGATGTCATATGCCATGTGGCTTTATCTGAACAAATCTCTGTCCACCATGCATCCCTTATCAAAACCAATCATATTGTGCCACACGTCCATTTGGAAGAGCAAGAAAAGACATGTCCATGGCTAGTTTTGCAATGAAAATCTTTCATTATTTTGTTTCATCATTTCCCTAATGGTTTAACATTCTCGGTACTTTTAAATCGCAACTTCGCAATATCAAAAAATTTGAAAGTTGTCACCTCTCTAATTCCTTGATTGCTGATATGCGATATGGACCTCTGACTACACACAGGGAAATCAAAATATCGCATCCCATATCATATTGAAAATTTTGAAATGCCACATATGTTAAATCGTTGGTATGGTTTAATCCTTCGATTTCCGACTTGGTCCTACACCCGATATTGTAATTGAAAATAATTTAATGGAATACTGAATCCATTAAAGTTATATCAGAGTTATAACTTCGCAGGAATTCTTTTAGAAATTTACGATAGATATAACATTGGTCCTATATAATAATAAGTAAATATCTAAACTCTGAAACTCTGAATTGTGCTATGGACTTCCAACCACCAATATGCTTTGACAATATCACATATCACAGCGGATGCTATTTTCCTTTATTAAATGCTTTATGCCCAAGGTTCTTTGAGTCTTAGTAACCACGTGGTAGCAAATATTGGAGCCCCTCTATCATAACTATTGCAATGGAACATGTTGCAAAACATCGATATGTGATCGACAATTGTGATTTCCCTTGGTTCTCAGCCTTGCGTCTTTCCTTCTTTGTTACCATCGGCCAACCCCCATATCACAGCTCCTTAATTAGAGGATTTCAATCCAATATTTTATATTCATGCAACAATATGCGTCAACCTCCAAGCATTGATCTCCAATCTATTACCTCATTCACTTCCATGCACCTTGTAATTGGTGACACGTGTCACCCTGGTTCACCCCCTTAGGCACTTGAAAATGTTGAAACTCCATGCCAAGGGTCCATGGTACTACCACACCATGTGGCTTTATTAGAACCAATATTTTTCCACCACATGTTCGTGATCGGAACCAATCATATTGCACCACACGTCCATTTGAAAGAGAGAGAAAAGGCACGCCCATGTCTGGTTTTGCAATGAAAATATTTCATTATCTTGTTTCGCCTTTCCCTCGGAGGTTTATCATTCTTGGTAATTTTATATCATAGCTTTTCAATATCACAAATTTTCAAAGTTGTCACCCCTCTGATTTTCTGATTGCTGATATGCAATATGGACCTTTGACTACATGCAGGGAAATCGGAATATCGTATCCATTGTCATATCAAAATTTTTGAAATGCCACATATGTTAAATGGCCAATATGACTTAACCCTCTGATTTCCAACTTGGTTCTGGACCTGATATAGTAATAAAAAATAATTTAATGGAATAGCAAATCTGTAAGAGTTATATCATAGTTATAACATCGCAGGAATTATTTTAGAATCTTCTGATACATATAAAATTGGTCCTATATAATAATAACGAAATATATAAACTTTGAAACTATGAACTGTGCTATGGACTTCGAACCACCAATATGCAGACTCAGTTGTTTTATCATATCAAACTTAAATGTAAAATCGCATCCACCCCTTATCACAACTTTTGGAATAAGAGCTTCGATAGGATCCACTATCTATGCACGTATATTGCTTTCTCTCTCTATTTTATTCATTAATTAAACCTGATTAACCGACTATGTGCATTTACAATTGTTTTATTCTCCCTTGTATGAAGATCGCATGTTTTATGCCCTTGTGCAGAATCACATTAATGGGATGAATCAGAGTTTTTCTTTCAAAGATTACCAAAATATTTATTCTTATGCCAAGTGTTCAATAGGAAAAAAAACTGATATATGTTTAATAAATATGTTGCATTGTTTAATTATTCCAAGTTAAAACACACGCATGTTGGTCTCGGTGGCTATTCCATCCATTAATATAATCAATGGACCGACTATCTATGTTTATTTTTGCTTTGTTATCACTCGCACGAAGTTGATATGTATTATTCTCTAGCCACTTTATGATATGCATTTATTGAAATGGGCCACATTGATATGTTGGATTGGACTTTCCACTTCCAAGATTTCCAAAAGGATTCTTCTCATGTCAATGTTTCAAATCTTGACAACTCATGTATATACTTAATCAATATATCACATTTTCCATTTCTTAAGGTTTAAAACCTATACACACATCTTTGTATCGAGGCCTATTCTATTCAATAATCTAATTAATGAGCAGACTATGTGCATTTATTCCCACATTACTCTCGCTCGGATGAGCATATCTCTCATTGTTAGCCCCGTGATCTTGGTGACATGTCATGACTCTCATTTACTGCTCCCTTTGTTTAGTTGGTAGATGGGTGTGTGCTTTATTTAGTCTCTTCACCTCTCACTATTCAGTTGTTTTTTCGACTTGTAGTCTCTGTTTATCTTGCTATGCTATTGCTGGTCTCTTGCTTTTGCTCTTTCTCTTGCTACTACACGTCATGCTGCTTCCTTCATGTAATGTCCCTTAATAATAAAAACAGTAAATAATAAATAATATAATATAATATTAAAATACAAGAAAATAAATAATAAACAATAAATAAAAAATAGTAATAGTAAATAAATAATAAATAATAATAAAATAATAAATAACAATACTAAAGCTCTAAATAAATAGAAATAGAAATAAAACAAGAAGGCGGTAAAAATCAGTAAAGCTATCAAAAAGTAAATACAAAAGAAATAAAACAAGAAAACAATAAAGTTGCATGTTGACACATGGAGTGTGTGCATGTGGTTCCCCTTCCAATGTTTGCTCTATTTAATAGATGGTAAGGAAGATGAGAGGCATTCCATCATTCCATGATTCCATCATACATTCTCTTGGGAGAATATTGTTGTTAGACAAAGGATTCCCTGGCAGTAGTACCTTGATTGAGAGCTCGGGGGTGGCAATTTGTAGCAAGATTTTGTGCAACTAAGCCTACGGTTGGGTGGAGAGTTATCACCAAAACTTTGTTGTAGTTAGTTGAATTCAACTAGCGTTCAACCTTGAAATCACAAGTGCGAAACATCATCGCCACAGGTAAGTAGTCTCTACTAATATTTTTGAAATTTGATGTCAATCAGTTGATAAATTGCGTGTTGATTATAAATCGCATGATTAATATAGTTAATTACATGTTTTAATTTTGGGGTTGTTACATATGGTATCAGAGGTTAGCTTCAACTCTTAGGGCCTATAGACATTTTAATGTAAAAAAAAAAAATCGATCTAAATGATTTATCGATTTCTTTTGGGAAGCCGTCAACATTTCTGAGCGAAAATCTCTACAGTATTTGAAGTTGATTTTGAGAAATAAAATTTTCAGAGCATTGGAATCTATAATTTAATTTATGAGGCTATATTCACTTTACCTAGTGCATAATTTTCATCGTGAGCCTACAACCAAATCTCTGATAAATTGCACATATAGTCTACTGATTTGGAATATTCTTGCACAACCAAATTTGGTACACTACAATTGCAATTGATCCTGATTAATGCCGGAATTGCTAATCTGCTGTTAAATCCCAAATCCTTGTTTAGATGGTTCGTCATTCTTCTTTGAATTCCCAATATTTGTTTCAAGGTGCAGCATTTTTCTTTGAATTATTTCTTTATGCCTTCAAATCTTTTGGCATGCTCCAGTTGCTAGTAGTTAATTACAGGTCATCAGGACTAAATGCTAATGATTTCGTAGCACCTCCAATCATCAAATTTGGGTGGGTTGCAATCAAAGCATTGTGTAAACGAGTTAACATTGTGACCTTTCCTTTGTACATCATTAATGAGAAGCATAAATCTCCCAGATATCTGGTATCTAGGTTGTCGAAAGATATCTTTTATTCACGTTTCTCTTCTGATACTGTCTGAACATATTATGATTTTTTAACTGGTATAATCAATTTGAAAACCATAGTCCCGTTTTTTTTGTACGAATATACAATTTTGCTTAAAATGATATTATGTAAGTCCTATTTATACAAAATATATCATTAATTCATGTGGATGCTAACACTTTATTATTGCTGATATGATTTCCCGCTTCAGGATCTTTTCGTGTTTTATAGTCTATAGTTTTCTTAAATACTATCAAGCTGTTTA
The DNA here is from genome assembly GCA_031772625.1 of Pinus tabuliformis. Classification (NCBI taxonomy): domain Eukaryota; kingdom Viridiplantae; phylum Streptophyta; class Pinopsida; order Pinales; family Pinaceae; genus Pinus; species Pinus tabuliformis. Next base: position 254,139,548 of record CM062818.1, on the reverse strand, counting down.
TATCATACACTGATCTTACTGACTGCTTATTCTTGCATCCTTGTGTACCTTATTTGTTTCAAGAGTTTTCTAGCTATACATGGCTCCATTTCTAGCATATAGACATCTCATATTTTCTATTTCATATTTAGTACACAACAATTAGTTATTTGGGTGTTAATTAATTCTTAGCAGTTATAGTTAATAAACAATGTAAACTTTGAAACGGGAACTCATACTGTTACCCGTTTTGTAGAGATAGAAAAAACTGACCTGATTTTGAAAAGCGGTGATGCAGAACACATGTGTTTTTTAGAGCATAGTTTTTGGAACTATAAATTTTTTTATGTACATTGCATTTTAGAATGGAAGTGTTTTTTACGCTGATTTAAAAACGTGGTAATTCTAGACCAGGACCTTTTTTTAAATTTTTTTTTTTCATTTTTTTATTTTTTTTCCTATTGTATGAAATGTAAATAATTATTTTGTAAATTTAATAATTTTAGAAGTGGTCTTTTTCTTAATATTTTCTGGTTTTTAATTTAATTATAAATTTTTGTGGTGAGGTTTTTATTGTTTTGCATATTTAAAAAAGAATGTCCATATTTTGAATTTTTGATATTCTACATATTTATACATCGTTAATTAATTTCTCAATCCACAAGAAATAACTGTTTCTAAAAAACAATATTCTTTAACAATGCACATAAAAATAGTCATTTTTAACATAAATATAACTAAAAAACTACATGTTTTGATAATTTTCTGCTACAATTGACATGCGAAAATCACAATTTTTATACAAAAATTTTAACTAAAAATGGTTAAATAATAACTTTTTTTATGAATTTCATGTCAAAAAAATAAGAATAATCACATTTTTTTTCAAAAAATAATGATTAACTTAAAAATTAATGCAAAAATCACATATTACAAATATTGAACGCATAACAACCTTAGTTGAGTGTATATTCTTCTCATAAAATGTAAAAGTTAAAACATTACAAGTATAACTACTTTATAGTTACAAAAAATGAGCTTGATTTCTAAGCATAACTTAAATTTAATCAACAATGTCATGTAATCCAAACTCTTTGTCCTCTAGAGTTTCATCATTGTCTTCTTCCACAATATTTTCTACTTCCTTTTGCTCATTTTCGTCTTTTAATGGATCTTTAATGTCTGTGAATCTCCCAATGTATGTCTTTCCAAACATCCCATGTAATCGTGGTTCGGGTTCCTTTGCTTTTTTGGCCACACATGATTCACTAAAGTCCCCTTTCTTCAACCCAATTTCTTGCATTTCATCTAGAATAAATTGAACAGCATTAATTCTTTTTGGAATGAAATTGCACTGTAATGGATCTTTTTCAATTGCAACGCAATTTCTTCCTTTTCGAAGGCAGCATGCTAGTGTCGTACCCAATTATCAAGGACATGAGAAATAATGTAGTAAATTAGTACAATGACATATTAATTAAAAATTAACATATTGAAATTCCATTGCATATAATAAAACTTACTTGAGCCAGAAAATAAATCCAGAACCCAATCTCCTTCATTTGAAAACATGTCTATAAGATAGTTAATCAATAATTGTGGTTTTTGATAAATGTTAACTATCTCTCCTTTTGCTTCTTTGTCTTCATATGTTAGTTTTCTCACAACAGCATCATAAGTCAATATTTGGCTATGACTCTTTCCATCTACCAGATTAAAAATCATAGATATATAGCTATCGTCTTTTGCTCAAGTATCAATATGAATGAACTCACAATCATTTATAAATAGTTGATCTTCATGGTTAAGAAGATTTGACTTTTGCCTGTAATATGAAGTAGTAAAAGTTCAATCAACTTGTACATAAATGAATTTTTCAACATTAATAAAATATACATTTTAAACATTTTACCATGTAAGCTGCATCCTTGAATTTGTTTTCCCCTTGAAGCTTGACAATATCATTGTCAATTGTGTGTCTAAATGAAATTTCACAAATCTCCATAATGGTGATGACGTGACTTCTACAAATCCCCCAACCACTTTACTAAGATCTTGATATGTATAAGGGTCACTATCATAGTCAATGTTTGGAATATTGAAACCATGGGGAATATTTGCAATAACTAGGGCATAATCCCTTTTAGGTATGAGTTTAGAAATGTCTTCACAGTCGCCTTATATTACTTGATATTGAATAGTGCCTAGCCCATTCCAAATGAAATGAGTAAGAGTTGGATCAAGTTCAACATTCTTAATACGTTGCTTCCTTAGTCTTTCGATATTTATTTTTCAATAAAGGTTCTGAAGCTATCTGGTGTGACATTATCATGCTTCTTCATCTTTTATAAAATAAACAAATATATGTGTAAGTTATAAATTAAAAATAGTATATAGATGAATAAAAATGAATGTGTAAATCAAGATACCTTTTTAAATGCAAGATAAAAAGATTTTAATGTTGATGTAGAACTTGAATCTGGATAGTTGTGTACAACATCATCCCAACTATCTTCATTCAACAATTTAACCATTTGTTTTTGAATTTTCATGTAAACTCTCTGACTTCATAGATAAGGTAACAAAAAGTTAATATAATGATATGTGTAACAAATAATACCAAAACCAACATGTTTTATTTAAAAGAAAATTATAATCTAGAAATAAATAAAAATAATTCAACGAACTTACTTTTGAAATTCCTCAAACATTTCCTCTAATGATAATTCCCCTGACCTCACATGAGATAATATTGTTTTGACAATTTTTTCATCTTTCACTCCTTGCATTGCTCTCCAAGGTGTGATAGTCATATATTCTGGAAGTTGCTTCATTTCAGGAGCTGATTTACTGTTGCTACATATTAATGGCTTAAAGTTTTTTACCTTTTGGTTTTTAATGCCAATGTTTTCCCATCTGCTAAAAATCTCATCAATCAACTTCCAAACATCTCCCGTTCCTAAATGCCAATTGGAAAATGTTATCAACACCTATGAATAAATCACTAACAGTTTTGTTTTTTCCACCTTTTGAATTGCTTTTCTCTTCAATTTGATAGCCTATTTCCATACAACATTCCCTTCAAAAATCTGCAGTAACATTTATCCTATCCCCACCACATTTTTCTTGAAATTCACTATGAATAAATCTAATCCTTTGGATGAAAGTCATAGACATCCTATATTCCTTATCTAAATTATGACCCATTCCACTAACTTTGCTTCTGTATCTGATAAAATAGCATAAATAATACATTTCATTGTTTCAAAACGTGGGTTATTGGGATATTTCTCCATCAATTGTCTTTGAGCTTCTATAGAATGGTCCCCCCCAAGCACATAATAATTGTATTCAAAACATTTTGACTTATCAAATGCTTCTTTGTTGGGAATTTGAATTGGATGAACAAGAAGCACATAATTAACCACATGAGCATATGGATTGTATCTCATCAATGTCTTCAAGTTGTGAACATGTAGATGGTGTGGCTTTCTGACTTGATATTGACATTGTCCTTGACTTGCCTTATAGGTTTGTCTGACAGTAAGCTGAAATGTACGATCACCATCAATTAATTATCTCTTTGTTAAATTTTTTCAAATGGCATTTTGTTTTGTTTTGATAATACCATACTCTAAATTAGCTCCTGGTGTAATTATTTCTCTACTTTCTTTTGAAGTTTCACTAGGTTTTTGACTGCTGGTAATGACTACTTCAAAATCTTCAACTTTACTTTTCTTTGTCATAACATTCTCAACAAATTTATTCTTGGGCATTTTTACTTTTGGTCTTTTACGGCTCTTCTCAGTTCCAATGTCATCTTCAATAATGGCAACATATGCTTCACTGTTAGTTTCAAATTCATCGTCCTCAAAAGTAACTTGTCTACCCTTGCTAGATTTATCCACTAGAGGCCTTTTTTTCTAATCCTTTCGATGTAGTTTTGTAGCATCATCAATTACTACATTTTGCTTGTTTTCCATATCTTCCTCTAACACTGAGTAAAAACTGCTAACGACTTTCATGATATCATGCTCTATGAAATGAATGCCTTCCAACCTAATTGAACAACTTTCAACAAAATTCTGCCAAACAAAATATCATATGTCAATAAAAAAAAGTTAAAAAAATATAGCGAGACACTTTCAAGAACGCAAAATACAAAGATAAATAACAATACTTACGATGTTTTGTTTCATCTCATTTACGATTTGTTTACACAACTTTGTAGATACCTCACTCATGTCATACAATGAATATGATAGTCGATATTTAATCCTTTCATGTGACTTGGGAGCTTTTATAAGTATGTAAACAACTTCAATGTCCGGTAACGAACACACATCTATGACTCTTCCCATCACCTCATAAATTCCATTATTATTTGGTATATCAATATATAGATATATATTCACATTTTGGCTTTCTCTTTCTTTCACATACCAGATTCTTGATGGAAATTTCACCTCTTTTGAATTCTTCCAGTATGAAATCATCTTCTTATCATTTAAGGCACTTGAAATATTTGTAGCCATGAGCTCAGGTGGAGTTCGTTCACCAATGTTTTTTAAAGATGCACCTTTAAGAGTCTTTGGTCCAGAAAGATTCACAGAAATCTTCTTTGATGCCATTTTCCTAAAAAATAGAAACACATAAATTAGTATATAATGAAAACATATTAACTTAAATCCACAAAGAAAATATATCATAAATTTTTAATTTGTATAATCAGATAATTGAAATTAAAAAAATATTAACACTAAGAAATGGTAGAAGCCCACCGAAACCACCTTGTCCATCCGTGGAGTGGCAAGTGATTCCAAGAATCGCACAACCTCCGCGGGTAAACAGGCGGGCCGCCATGGTGGCGCAGGATGTGGTTGCGACAGCTCCTCACTGCACCACCTAGGCGGCCCGCCTGCCCCTTCCGCCCCCACACCCCCACTCGGCCTAACTGGCCCCCCTCCCTCACACATTGCCCGCACGCCCATCCCTCCCCCAACCCACACCCTCCCCCCATCCCTCCACCCTTCACGCCCCCTCCCCCCACATTTCCCTCACACCCCGCCCGCTCCCACCACCCCATCCGCCCCCTGCCCACCCCCTCACGCCCCTTCTCCCCACCCCCTTCCCCCTCCCACAATTGGCTAGCCACTCACTCCCCCTACCCCTCCCGCCCCCTTCGCCCACTCTCACTGCCCCCCTTCCCCCCTCACCCATCCCCTCACGCCTCCGCTACCCTACCTGGCCCTCACCCTACCTGCCCTACCTTCTCACCTCCTCACGCCCTGCACACCCTACCTGGCCCTCACCCTACCCGCTCCCCCCTCACGCCCCTCTCACCCTACCCGGCCGTTACCCTACCTGCCCACAGTACCCGCCCTACCTGGTCCTCACCCTACCTGCCCGCCACCCTACCCGCCCTACTTGGCCCTCACCCTACCCACCCTACCCGGCCTTCACCCTGCCCGCCATACCCGGCCCCCTCCCTACCCATGCTACTCGCCCACCCCCTCACACCCCGCCCCACGCTACCCGCCCCCCACCCGGTGCCACCGCGGCCCGCCCGGGGTGGCTGGCCGATTCTCAGAATCGTCCAAGCACCCCGGGCGGGCAAGCGGGCGGGCCGCCAAGGTGGCGGTGGGTGGGGGGTGGGTAAGGTGAGGGCCGGGTAGGGCAGGTAGGGTGGGGGGGGGTGAGGGGGTGGGCAAGTAGGGTGGGGGCGGTGCGGGGGTGGGCAAGTAGTGTGGGTAGGGTGAGGGCTGGGTACGGTGTGGGGCGGGTAGGGCAGGTAGGGTGGCGTGGGCATGAAGGGGTGGCCGGGTAGGGCAGGTAGGGTGAGGGGGGTGTGAGGGAGTGGGTGGGCATGAGGGTGTGGATGAGTAGGGTGAGGGCCAAGTAGGGTGTGGGGTGGGTAGGGTGAGGGTCTGGTAGGGTGTGCGGCATGTAGCGTGGATAGGGTAGGGAGGGCGTGAGGGGGCGGGCGGGTAAGGTGAGGTGGGCATGAGGGGGTGGCCGAGTAGGGCGTGTATGGTGAGGGCCGGGTAGGGGGCATGGGGTGTTAAGGGGTGGTTTGGGGGGGTTTGGGGAAGGGGGAGGGGCGGGAGGGGGAGGGGGCACGTGGGGTGAGGGGTCGGGGGCGGCAAGGGTGGGGTGAGAGGGGGAGTGGGCAGATAGTGTAGGGGAGTGTGGGGAGGGATTGGGTGGCCAGCCGATTGTGGATGGGGTGAGTGGGTGGGGAAGGGTTAGGTGGAGTGCGGGGGCACATGTGGGGGGAGAAGGGGGGGTGGCTGGGTAGGGGGAGCTGTGGGCGGTGCGGTGGGGTGGAGGGTGTGGGGGAGGGGGCGCGTGGGGTGGGGGGAAGGTCGGGTTGGGGAAAGGTCGGGTGGGGTGGGGTGCGCAGATGGTCGAGCTGCGGGGTGGGGCTTCCTAGCTTTGTTGGGCCCACCATGCTCATGATGGAAGTATTGGTTAATTTGGTTGACAAAAAGTATTAATCTTAAAAAAAAATCTACTTCATCAAACTAATTTAATATGAAAATTTTCAAGGACAAAATTTAACTGACCTTTCAATTGCGAGAATTCTTCGTTGAATATGTTGTTGATAGCAATGTAGTTGCTCCACAAATTCGCTCCAAGTCTTTCAACGTACCTCAGAAAACCTTGATGTAATGTGAGTAATAGTGATAATAGAATTTAGTATATAGATGAAATTACAGAGATGTTTTACCGTACGGTGAATGCGCGATTAATTAGTTTTAAAATTTTTTAACATGTTAATTTTTTTATGGCGATGAAGGAAAATATGTTAAAGCGAATATTATGGAATTGTTTTATAGTGGGGTGAATATGGGATTAATTTGTTTCAGAATGTATTATAAAAATTAAAAAAAACATTCAATTGTTTAGTAAATATTATATACTTTGACTATTAAAATAGTTTAGGTAGAAGTTGTAGTTTACAATTTTAACTTTAATGAGTTATTTCATAAAAAAATTTAGTTTACATTTTTCATTAAATTGTAGAATAAAATAATGAAGAGAAATAAATCTCACAAACTTTTAGGAGGGAAATATTTTGGTGAAACTTTTTTTTTTGGGTGGGGGGGGGGTGTTTGGAGGGAAAATTTCATTCTCTAAGCTATATAATATCTTTAGGAGACTCTCCATTTATATCATTCAACATATTATATTTGAAAGGGATGGATTGTCCTGATAGTGAAGTTTCGATTTATACAGCATCAAGATCTTCATCGCGTAACAACTCTATTCATATGGATACATATAGTGGGAATTCTTCCACGATGAATAGAAAGTCAATTCTTCCACTTAGTCCTGATCCTAAGGACAATGAGAGTAGCACTGATGAAACAGGGGATGGAGAATTTCAAATAAACAAAGAGTCACAGATTCCACTTAGTCCAAATTCAAAGGACTATGAAAGCAATAGTGATGATGAGCTTGATGACAAATTTCAAAAGAATGGAGTGTCACGGTGTCCACTTAGTCCTAATTCTAAGGACTATGAGAGCAAAAGTGATGAATAGCATGATGGTGAAGTTCAAAAGAATGGAGTGTCATGGTGTCCACTTAGTCCTAATTTTAAGGACTATGAGAGCAACAGTGTTGAAGAGCATGATGACGAATTTCAAAAGAATGGAGTGTCACGGTGTCCACTTAGTCCTAATTCTAAGGACTATGACAACAGTAGTCATGAAGAGCGTGATAACGAATTTCAAAAGAATGGAGTGTCAAAGTGTCCACTTAGTCCTAATTATAAGGACTATGAGAGCAGCAGTGATGAAGAGCATGATGATGAATTTCAAAAGTATGGAGTGTCACGGTGTCCAGTTAGTCCTAACTCTAAGGACTATGAGAGCAGCAGTGATGAAGAGCGGGATGATGAATTTCAAAAGTATGGAGTGTCACGGTGTCTAGTTAGTCCTAATTCTAAGGACTATGACAACAACAGTGATGAAGAGCGGGATGATGAATTTCAAAAGAATGGAGTGTTACGGTGTCCACTTAGTCCTAATTCTAAGGACTATGAGAACAACATTGATGAAGAGCGTGATGATTAATTTCAAAAGAATGGAGTGTTACATTGTCCTCTTAGTCCTAATTCTAAGGACTATGAGAGCACCAGTGATGAAGGACATGATGATGCACTTAGTCCTAATTCTAATGAGTATAAAGGTAGCAGTGATGAAGGACAGGATGATGCATTTCGTCCTAATTCTATGGACTATGAGAGCAGCACTAAAAATGAACATGGGGAAGAATATCCAATAAACATTGAGTCAAATTTTCTATTGAGTCCAAATTCTAAGGACTATGACAGTAGCACTGAAGAAGGGGAAGATGAAGAATATTCTACAAGTTAGTATTTGAAAAGCACAGCTGATCATAGTGTGGATAAAATTCCTCCTAATGATGATGAAAATCCTTATACAAATGATGATCCAATGATGGAGATGTTGCCAAGAAATATTTTATCGAGTAGGAGCAAACCTTTTCCAATGCAAGATGTTCTAGTTATACAAGGGGTAGAGTAGAATATCTAATGAGAAGAAGTTCTATCAGCACACTCATTTCAACTGAATGTTGCCAAAATGATTGCTTGAAACATATGGATTTCAAATTTGCATTAGAGAGCAGGAAGAGATATTTGTCAATGAATAAAAGCATGTAAAATTCATATTTAGTTGAGTGCATGCAATCTACATTGTCAGGTTATGATTATCATATTAGACTTTATTTATCTGTAGAAAAGCTTTCAAAATGTTCATTCATTTTGGAATTTTCGTCTCTCGAGAATTCAAGAAAATTTGGAAAAGGATCCCACATTTTATTTAGAAGTACGTCATAAAAGACAGTTTGGGCCATTATCAAATACTGCAATGTCATGGATGAAAGATTTTTTTTCAAAGCATGGAGAGTGTATGCCAAATAGAGAGACAATACATATTCCAGATAATTTTTCAAGACGAGAAATCTAGAACTTATACAAAGAATATGCAAAAGGTGCTGAGGGACATGGCCAATTTATTACATATCAATATTTTGTGAAGGTATGGAAGAAAGAATTCAAAAATGTCTGTAATACTAAGAAGACAAGGATGGGGATTTGCATTACATGTGCTTCTCTTAAATAAAAAAGGGACAAATGTGAAGGGTCAGAAATAGGTAAGCATTCATAACTCTAACTTTTAAAATTGTATATTCGTCAGGTATGAAAACATATTTCTTAATGGCTTTCTTTTATGTTGTGTAGATTCAATTGTCAAAGAACTTTAGGAGCATCGTGAACAACAAAAAAATGAAAGGAAAAAGTTGTACAAGCATCGAAAGAAGTGTTATGATAATCAGAATAAATATTTGGGTTTGATAGTTGATGGTATGGACCAAAAGAAAACACTTTTACCACATTTTGTTCGCACACCCAAAAATTTACAGGAGGAAAATTTTATTCAGTATCACTTGGTCTGTTGTATGGTCTTCAATGGGAAAATGTTGCCAAGGGTGTACTTCACAGCTCCAAATATTCATAGTGATGCAAATCTTACCATAACCATAATTCATGATGTGCTTTCTCATTGGTCTGGTAATATTCCTGAAGTTTTGTATTTACAATTGGACAACACTTGCCATGAAAACCAAAATCAGGTTGTTTTTGGATATCTAAACATGCTTTTTGAATTGATAATTTTTTAGAAGGTAAATGTTGGTTTCATTCTTGTTGGGCACACTCATGACCATATTGATAAGATGTTCAGTCGGTTTTTAGTCACATTGAGGAGGAAGGAAGTTGGGAGCTTGCCATCATTAATTGAATGTATTAAGAAATCATACATGCCAAAGCTTACTTTTGATGTGTTGGAAGAAACTGTTGACATATGAAGGTTTATTATGGGATCATATGGTGAGGGGAAATGCATTGAACAACTTAATGACATTAGCTTCCAACATCAATTTCGTATCAAAAAAATTGATGGGAAAACACTAATATGGGGCAAGAAGTATTCAACTACTGCAGAATGGGCACTATCATCAGGTTTGCAATTTTTTAAGTTCATTCTAGATCATCCAATATTTGCATCAAAAAAATTGTTATTACAATCAGTTGGTGAAGTTCATAATGCACACAAACAAAATAGAGATAAAAATTATTCTGATTGCCTAGAAGAAATTAAAAAATGTATTGATATACATATGAGTACTTTGACATTGCTGATTCAGTTTGGTGGGAGTCATTTTTCAATAATCAAAGTGATATCATTTCAACAATAACAAATGAAGATATACCTTTGAAAAATTCATTTATTTGGCCACAAAATGTGCGGAATGCACATGAGGAAATAAACATTGTTGAACAACAACAATCTCAAGGTATTATTAATTCTTCACAGGCAGAGGAAAATGAGATGTATATTGGTTCCAGAAGATCTCGTGCACAACATGAAGCCATGGAAGACCTTTACAGGGGTTAAGTAGAGGGTATTAAGGAGGGTTGCATGATCGCAGTGCTAGCAGATGGGGATCGCAATGGTTATCCATTCTGGGTTGCTAAAGTTATAAAGGTCTTTATAGAAAATGAGGATGTTACAAGTGTTGAAGTACATTGGTATGCCACAAATACACACCCATTCAATGGTGTGTATAAGCCAGAGATGGTAGTTGACAAAAAAAATCGTGGAAAGAGAAAAAGAAAGGGTACGCATATAAATCGTCACTGCACAGACATATAAAAATTGGAAGATGTTGACATACTTGTTTATGAGTTCAATTTAACAAAGAGAGGAAATCTTCACTTCAAGACGATAGAGATTCTGAAATGTTTGTTACCAGAAGGAACAATGTTGAGATGGGAGTCTGTTGAAACTAGTCGTAGATCTAGAAGAATTTGGAAACCATAAATGATGGGCATGCATGTGGACTCAGATGGGGCACTAGTTGATGAAAGAGAAAAATATGGAACATCTTCGTCAGCATCCAGTCACTCATATGAAGATGTGAATTCTGATGGTGTAAGAAAAAATATGAGTGATTTTGAATAATTGTTTAACACAGTTTATCTAACTAATGTATGCATCGTATCTTGAAATAAAATTTCTGATTTCCATATGGTGTTAAATGAGAAGTTATGAGTCATTTTTATGTTGTTTGATTATATGCCTTAATTATGATATTTTTTATTGTTTAGAATATCTACAATGAAACATTAAATTAGAGATATAATGTATGTTTCATTCAATATACAAATAATGACTTTTGAATTCATTAACTGATGTAATTTGTTCATAATGTCATGGTTTTTTTATTTTATGGTTAAAAAAATTTCAGTTTCTTTTGTATCTAGCATGTTATGGTTGAGAACATGTTGAATTTATGCTTAGGAAAGAAAAAAGTTATTCTACCAAAAATATTAGTGTGTTTTTTTCCTCATAAACAACTTTGTTATCCGCATTAAAAATTTGGCTTTACTAGCATTTTTTTAAAATTTTGAAGATTGACCCTAAAGAAAAAATCATCATTCTAGTATCATCATTTTTTCGTTTTCAAGCTGTATTTTGCACGAAAATTTTGTTTTCACTGCTATTTTTAAAACATGTTCAAAATTGTCCCTAAAAAAAACCATCATTCCAATATACACACTTTTCGTTTTTAGCACTGTTTTTGATGTTTTTTTTGGTGTTTTTTGGCCAGAGTTCCCATTTTTAGTTTATAGTTCCCATTTCAAAGTTTACATTGTTAATATAATTGATCATTAATACAAATACATTAAATATCTTATTAACTTGAAAATTTGATTCCAATTATTTGTTTTACAAACCTACTATTTTAAGCTTCTGCAATTTATCAGTGTCCAATTAATTTTTGTTGATTAATTCAAATTTCACCATCATAAAAAAATACTACAGAAACTACCAAAATGTAAAGGATCCTGTGTAATTTTAACCAGAATATTGAACATCTAAAACCATGATTGTAATCATTCAAATTTTAACCAGAATATTGAGCATCTAAAACCATGATTGTAATGCTTCATGGTTGGTTAGAATAATGAAGTGATAGTTGTTTTAAAAACTTAGTACTTGAATATTTTCCATTACCTCAATACTGTAGAGGCAGAAGCATGGTTCACCATAATTATTACCATCGTAAAAAGTCACAATGAGAGTTTTTTTAGTGAGGGTTCTTTTTATGAAAAACAAGAAAATTGAAAAAGCTACTAAGCCATATCCAAGTTCAGAAATAATCCAATTCAGATAGCATTTAACGTTAATGTTCTTTAGAAATAAAATCTTTGTCTATATAAACTCAAATTGCATTGCAATATATGTAATTAATATTTCTTTTTAAAGTCAATGTTTTAGTTAGAATACTCCATAAAACAAAGAAACCAGGGAAAATGCAAGAGAAAAGAGTTATTTAAACTCTCCATCCTGAAAATGAAAAATATTGGAAACGAAAACTTGATTTTCCACCCATCAGTATGGAGAATGCATTGTATTGTGAACAACAAACATAAATCGATTAAAAGTCACCTCATACAGGGTATATTTATACATTAAATTGGAGTTGCTTACATTATTCAAATTAGTAGAAATTAAAGTTTATAAATGTTAAAGAAAAGGTTGTATTATGGTTGAATAATTTTAAGTAAATTCAAGTTAGTTTTATAGTTGGTAGAGGTTAATTTAATGGGTTTAATCATTCTAAAATATATTAAGAATTAAGGAAGTCTAAGTATAACAAGTCATAAGTCAAAGTTTAATCATGGTTATTGCAAAAGTGAAAGGTTGAAAATTTAATAGTGGTTATTACTTCAAAAGGAAAGGTTTCAAGTGTATCAATTTTCTTGCATTATTTTTGCTTTTGCATGAATATATCTTTAATTTAAAATATGATTTTGTGGGTGGTTGGAATTTTATAATTAACATTCATCTAGAAAATTAGTCATATTGTTTAAAAATTTATTGATACACTATGGTAATATTTATGAGGTTACGATTCCAGTTATTGTTATGTCAACATATACATGGTGAAGTATAATGTTGTCATAATGTTTGATGGTGTGATGTTATGTGGAGTATGTAATGTCCCTTAATAATAAATAATAAATAATATAATATAATATTAAAAATACAAGAAAATAAATAATAAACAATAAATAAAAAATAGTAATAGTAAATAAATAATAAATAATAATAAAATAATAAATAACAATACTAAAGCTCTAAATAAATATAAATAGAAACAAAACAAAAAAGCTATAAAAATCAGTAAAGCTATCAAAAAGTAAAAGCAAAAGAAATAAAACAAGAAAATAATAAAGTTGCATTTTGACACATGGAGTGTGTGCATGTGGTTCCCCTTCCAATGTTTTCTGTATTTAATAGATGGTGAGGAAGATGATAGGCATTCCATCATTCCATGATTCCATCATCCATTCTCTTGGGAGAATTGTGTTGTTAGACAAAGGATTCCCTGGCAGTAGTACGTTGATCGAGGGATCGGGGGTGGCCAGTTGTAGCAATATTTTGTGCAACTGAGCCTACGGTTGGGTGGAGAGTCATTCCCAAAAATTTGTTGCAGTTAGCAGAATTCAACTAGCCTTCAACCCTGAAATCACAACTGAGAAACATCATCTCCACAGGTAAGTAGTCTCTACTCATATTTTTGAAATTTGATGTCAATTAGTTGATAAATTGCATGTTGATCATAAATCGCATGATTAATATAATTAATTACATGTCTTAATTTCGGGGTTGTTACACTTCAACCAAATAACTATCCCGAAATTTCATTCACAAGTAGGTGACAAGTATAAATGTTTTCATACTGCATATATAGCTTTGAATAATATATGCATTGTCACAGCATGAAAAACACCCACCTGTAGTGTTTTTGAAATGTCATATATAAAGAGCCAAGTTTCTATGCTTAGACATTTCAAACTTGCTTCTCCTTTACTTTTCAATATTGGCCACAATCTATATTGTGAATCATTCCTCTTTCATTTGTGCTCACTTCATTATTTCTGTTTCTTTTCCAATGTTGATAGCATTTCACGTGCTTTCGCCTTTCAGGACACCTCCTTTGCTCCTCATCATGGAAGTTACCTTGACATTGAATGTGATCACTTTGTTGTTGGTTGGCTCTACAGGGATCATCACTTTGTTGCTGGTTGGCTCTACATGGATCCAACCATCGTTCCAAATATTTGTATTGGCCCTTCTTTCTTCCACAAAGAAAACATCCAAATGGTGCCAAATTTCCCTCTCCGACAATACGTCTCAACACAAAACTTTTGTTTCGTCTACTTACAATGGCCATGTTGACTGTAGTGCGCTCGAGTTAGGGTTAGTTATCATTCTCAAAGAATTCACAAGAACTTTTTTGAAAAGCTATGTGTATATTCACTCCTCACCATATCGATCATGTTTTTCTGTTCCTTCCCTCTTTGTGTCACTGTCACTCTGACTAATGGTGCAATTCTTTTCTCTTTCTTTCCTTCTTTTCAGGATTTTCCAAGTTATTGAACTCGAAGTTCTTGGATGTCATGGACCTTTGGTTCGGGACCCAACCCTTCTTCAAATTGTATAACCGTCCACAGAGTAACCGGGCTCTTCAATGTCACGTGACCCAGCCTCATATTCTACTCCTTCGACACAGGATTCTCCTTCATCATCATCTCAATTGTCCTCTAATCTTCCTATTTCCATTCCATTCATGGCATGAAGCCCCTACCGTAAACAATGGTTGATCCAGGGTAGGGTCCTTGAAAAAGAGTCGTCTTCTCGTACAACAATGCTCGAGACTCTGGAAGCGTCTTTTGATTTGACCTCATTGATTCTCCGAATGATGAAATCCATCTCTCTGGCTTTGGTGATATGGCAGATTCCTTGCATGACCTTGTCAAAATTGGGCAGGTATACATGGTTTCAAATGGCACAGTGAAACCAATAAACGCAAACTACAACCATCTCAATAGAAAATGGGAAGACTTGCTTTTTGTAACTTCCACTGTTGAACCATCCTTAGATGATGTTCCGATAAGTCCTTTCCACCGTTTCCATTTTAAATCTATAGATGAACTCAGATTGACAAAACTCGACTCAATTGTCGACATCATTGGCATTATCAGGTCCACTTCTCCAACTTCCACCATTCGTCGAAGAGATTGCTGTGAAACACCTAGAAAAAATCTCAGCGTGAAAGACAAGTCTGGGTATAGTATCCACATCACCCTATGGAGGGAGAATTGTGACACCATAGGCAATGAACTTGCCTCTTATGGCGCTTTGACTATGCTTGTAATCAAAGGCGGATGCATATCCTAATTTAATTTTCCCTCTTCTTCTCTTCACTTCATTATTGTACTTATCTCGTTTATGTATATACACCTATGTAACATGTTGCAACTTCCACCTTTGCATAATTCTCCATCTTCTACCTTTACATGGAGTATATATGTTTTTTTCATCTTTGCTCTAAACAAAATAGAATGTTTGCATCCTTTTAAAGTGTTCTTTGTGCAAATAAATACAAACAGAACATAGTTACTCATCAAATGGGAGCTATTACCTCGAAATGGGTACTCGAGCCAAAAACACCTTAAAATACATGAAAAAACTACTCGAAAATATAAAGTGTTGATTTTGCATCACCATTTTTTTCCCAATAAATTTTCAATATTTTATAAAAATAACAGTAAAAAAAAAAATAAAAGCCATTTTATTTGGTGCAAAAAATACCTTGAAATCGAAAAGTGTTGATGTCGGAATAATGTCTTTTTTTCAAGCTACATTTTCAACATTTTTTAATAATGATGTTAAAAATAAAATATTATGACTCTAAAATGCTTTAAGTTTCCAACAATTTTCAAGCATGACATTAAGGATAAATATCACGTCTTTGAAATGGTTTAGTTTTCCAACAATTTTTAAGCATGATAGTAGATTTAAAATATCACTTCTTTCAAAAACTTTAAAATTCCAACAATTTTCAGGCATGGTGCCAAAAGATAATACTTATAATTTTTTTCAACCATAACATTAAAGATAAAATATCACGACTTAGAAAAACATTAAAATCTCAAAAAAATTTAAACCATGGAATTAAAACCAAAGCTTATGATTACAAAACAATCTTAAGTTTTCAAAATATTTCAAACATGACATTGTAGAAAAAATTTGTGACGAAAAAAACTTAAAAAATGAACACCTGAATGAAAGAGTTATTATAGCAAGAGTAATTTTTTTTCAATACTAAATATATAGCGATTTTAAAATCTTAGCCTAAGACAACTTGATACATTGCAAAAAATTTAAAAATCAACTATCAAATTGCACATAATGGGATCAGATTGCTAGACAAGCATCAACATGGACCGTATATGTATATATATATATATATATATATATATATATATATATATATATATATATATATATATATATATATGAAAGGTAGAGAAGAAAACAAAAGTTCAAATATTGAAATAATAAAAAAAAACATAAAAAGTTTAAAAAATAATAATAAGTAATAAAACATAAAAAATATATAGAAAGGACAAAAAAAACTATAAAAAGTAAAAAAAAAAAAACCATATGATGTATGAAAAAAGGTAAAATAAAATATAAATAAATAAAGAAGGGGAACATATTTCGGAAATAGAAATAATTTATCAAAATTAACAAAAAAAAAAAATAAAAAACAATTTTCTTTTTTATATTTTATTTTTAAATTCTTTTTTAATGTTTTTTTAATAAGATTTTTTTTAGATTTTTATAATTTTAAGTAAAAAACAATACAATTTTTTATTTTATTTTATTCTTTATTTTTCTATTTAAATTATTTGGTTTAAATAATTTTTTATTTATTTTATTTTTTTAACATAAAAAAAATTGTTTTAGATTTTTTTTTTATTTGTTTTTTCTTAATGTATATATTTTTTTAAATCATTTTTTATTTATTTTTTCCATTATCTTTTTATTTTTACGAGTTAATTTTGGATTTTCTTTAACATTCTTATGGGGTTTTTTGTTTTTTGTTTATTTTTTATATTTTATTACCAACATGAAAATCACCAACATTTAAAAAAAAATATTCACACTTAATACATTAGAAAATTTAAGGTGTAAAACATAAGCCCTCTAAACAAAAAAGATTCATGTTCATCAACACTTTCAAAATCAAGATGAAAATCACTAACAAAAAACAAATGCTCACACTTGATACATAAAAAAAAATTAAGTGTAAAAAATAAGCCGTCTAAAAAAATGTGTTGATGTTGCAGCAACACTTTTCAAAATCAACATGAAAATCATTAACATTTGAAAAAAATGTTCATACCTCATACATAAAATAATTTAAAGTGCCAAAAATATGCTCCAAAAGAAAGGTGTATTCTGAATCACCATTTTTCAAAATCGGGAGATTTTTTGCTACCTCAAAAAAATGGGTACTATGTAATTTTCTCGTTTGATCAGTAACTCTGTTACACTGGCTTTTTATAAACAATTGTTGTTTCCTTACCTTAAATATTTTACCTTTACATGGAGTATATATGTTTTTCTTCTTCTTTCTAAACAAAATAGAATGTTTGCATCCTTTTGAGGTGTGCTTTGTGCAACTAAATATGAACACTGGATTTTTATAAATGATTGTTGTTTCCTTACCTTAAATCTATTTGGTAAATCAATGATAAAAAGTTATCAGTCACAACAAAAAATACATCGCAGAAATAAGATTGATTTCAACAACAAAATTTCAAGGGCATGACATTAGTGCGTAATGTCAAAGAAACATAAAATCTATTATAAAAAGGTTTTTCCAACCAATTAGCTACAGCCACTTCATCAAAAGCCACATCTACTTTATAAGTTAAAAGACACTATTTCGAAAATATACCTAGTAATGAAGTTCTTGGTTTTGGGGACTATTTACTTTATCTTTGTGATCAATACTACTATTTTCCATCTCCTATATTCACTAATACATGTGGCCCCATATTTGTATCTAGATGGACATGCCAACGCCTTCTGCAAACCCCTTAAGAAATGTTTGCAAGAGATACTTTTTGCATAAAATAAAGATGCCTCCAACAAACAAAGATGGCTCAAATATAAAGTTGATTTAAACAACCAAATGTTTCCAGGTATACCCTCGTGTAGTGTTACTCTTCCCCAACAGCTTGAACCTTCACTTGGAAAAATATGTCCTTCAACATTCACTTCTCTGACTATACCTACCCTTCAACTTTCTCCATTCGTTGACATTTATTCCTCATATACATTGTGCACCCGACCATCGACTCATCCACCTTCACCCTCTCATCCCCATATTTTTCTCAACCCTGCCGCTAACCATGCACACCATTGATTTCATGAATGGATCGATGACTTCCATTCCTTGCATGTCTACTCCATATGCAAAGAATCATACCCAAATATAAAAACAAAATGATTACATGGTAACCTGTGTTGCTCTTGATGTACAACTACAAAATCGACCCACTGCTTCTCACTTGCAATCAACATGGACCCTAGAAACCAACATTTGTCCTTGTTGCTCTAACAAAAATAGAGGAAATGCTCATATCATGTGGCATTCTAGTCTTGCAAGTCACCCATGCATGAGGTGGCTAGTACAAATACATTGGTCATACTATTTGTTTCCCCCAAGGCATATCTATGATCGACAACACTTTTCCACGCTTGGTTTCCAAATTGGACATTGTTATTGTTACTAGACATGGATCTGACCGCAAAACATATGGTTTCATTATTAGCAAGACACGTGTTCTTATAGCTTTAGAGTACAAAATAGCCCATGATCCCTACTACAAGGATGTCCATCTAGAACAAGCTGCAATATCTGCCTTGCCTACTCACCCTACCGATATGTCTTCTCTTGTCCATCGCATTACCCTACCCTCTCATAAACCATGACTTTCCTTCCCTGCTTTCGATGATAAAGTTATTGCGCAACCCACCCCAATAAACCTCCAACAATCCTCTTTTGTATCAGCACTCCCAAATTCCCACACTGAACTTGAAGAAATAACAACTACCTTCACTGTCCCCATCCTAATTCCACTACTTCACTTTTGTGGCCCTGTATTTTCTACTCTGCTATTAATGAATATACCATAGAAGACCTGTTGTCTATGGCCTTCCCCACACTCTCCCCACCGGGGTTTCCATGATTGGTCAGCCACATCTTATAAAAGTTGAAATGCAAGAATATGATGTTCACCTCATACACTACTATGATAATCACTTTTCCCAGCATCCAAGATTCCAGTATTACTTGTACAATCTTATGTTGCGGCAACATAGTCAAGAAACTCTTGTTGTTTTCGTTACAAGAAACTTTTAAGAGGGCTTTCTAATGACCATTGTATACCTTCGTGCACGCCTCGATAATATGCTTGATTCCATAGTTCCTGACCAGATTATGCACTCTGGGTCAGCCCTTAGAGGGACACGCTCATTCTAGAGCAAACGCGAAGGTGAAATCACTAATATGATCATAGAAATAGGTAGTACTATTTTCTTCTTCACCCTTAGTGTAGCTGACACCAAATGGCATGACATGCACATGGTCGTGCTTGATGCCCCACGGCCCATAGTCATCAAAGTTGTCTCTATGGAAATTCAACAATAAAATCAACAATCAACATCTTGCAACACAGTATATTCATTGTCAATGCAAAATCTTCCTCGAAGAGGTCTTGCAAAAAGGTTTCCATGGAAAGGACTTCTGGTGTAGGTTTTTACATGACCATCCTTCTCCTTTTTTGGTTTTTTTCCTAGATGTATACTCGCACCACAAAAATTATTTCCCATCTTTACGGGTTTGAGTGGAAACTTATGGGCTCTGCACATATACATGGTTTCCTTTGGCTGGAAAACACACCTGATATGGACAACCTTGATTGGGATTACCAAGGCGTGATGGATAGAGAGAAGTTTTATTTCGATGAACACACATTTCTTCTTAGAATCCTTGGCCAACTGAATAATGTGCACCTTATGTATAGTCCTGTATAGAGCATGACCCATGCATCCTCCCATCGACATTGATATTTGCATCCTCTTGTCTTTAGGACTACGAGGATCTTCTTAATTGTGTTCAATGACATACAAAATGCCACGCCTCTTCATGTCTTCACAAAAAAGGTCCTACTTTTTTTTTTCAGATATGGAGTTCCATGGGATTTGAATGTTGCCTCTTTGATGATTGATGATAGTGGATGAAAGAAATATGTCCCCTCTCATAATGATGACAAGCTAAATGTACACAACTCTGGCATGCTATCCATATGGAGAGAAAACATCGATTGCCAACTCGTTTTGTCTCGCCATGTTGTTCTCCGCTACATCATGGAACATGTAGCAAAGCCAGAGAAAAAATCATAAAGTTATTGGGAAATGTTGTCACATGTCTCACATGTTGTTCACCCTGAAGCACCTATTCTTAGTGTTGTTTGAAATTTTTTAATAGAAGAAATTGTCAATAGGGGAATTGGCACACTGAAAACATGCCACATGCTACAAAAACTTCCCCTTTCACTTTCTAGCCACTCATTTGTTTCCCTCAATGTTACTCAAACTATTTTTAGACGTGTTTCTCATTGTCTAGGTTCCACCTTTCCAACACCACCCTTCATTGTAGCATACATGAATAGACCGCCTTCGCTTGAAACACTAACTTTACTTGAGGTTGCACGTTCTTGGTCCTTCTCTTCTCGTCAAAAACATAAGCAATGGAAAAAAATAAATCATTGCAAGATTGTTCATGTCCTCCCTTGCTATTAGTTCATCATATCTCTTGCTAATGCATCCTACACTTCTTTACATTGGAGTGAACTAATTCTATACTTCCCTTTCCACAAACTCCCATCAGACATTGGCTCCACTGATGCAGCAATCATTTCACATTGGGAATAAAAAATATATGCCTATGTTCCATGGCATGTTCATTGAGCCCCTGAAAATCCCCCTTCCCTTAGGTCTGGTGACACCTCCACTAATGATGTGCCCAACCACCATGAATCTTCAGACATCGATGAATGATAATTCCTTTATTGGGTACACCCTATAAACAACATGCAAATTGATGACCTTGACATGCTTCAACATAGTTACTTTGACTCTAACCACAATTGGGCCTATATTACAATCTTTCTCCCTTTAGAAGAGACAACCATACATTTTATAGACTTCAGTCACTCATCGACCAAAATCCATTCTAGACCCACTCCAATTCCCTGCTCACTCACCTCACTATCTCCCACCCAACAAGTTGCTTTCACCATTGTCCTTACCCATTTCAACACCACTTGCTCCATTCCTCTACTTAGAATTTTGATCCAAGGTAATGTTGGCATGGGGAAGTATCACTTAATTGATTGCCTAAGAGATAAATTTCTTGTTGAATATGCTCCCAATTCAAGTCCATTGCTCCTACTCACTCCAACACACGTTGCAGCATCTAACATAAAGGAACTTATGATCGATTTTTCCATTTGCATACCTCTAGTGTCACTTTATCCTCTTGATAGCTAGCCTCTTCTGCATCTCCAAGAAAAACCTTGTCACGTCAAATATATCTTAATTGATGAAATGAGCTTTGTTGGGCCTAAACTTCTTTCACGCATAGATGATCATTTAAGGGAGGTATTTCCTTCCTATTAGAATGTGCCTTTCGACATTCGGCCTATCAGACTTGTTGGTGATCTTGGCCAACTACCTCCTATGAAGGACATCACGATGTATGTCGGGACATCGTGTGATAGTGCCCTTTGGCGCACCTTTGACACAATCATCACACTATCTACCATATTTCGTTGACAAGGGACGGACCATCTTCAAATCACATTCTTTCAATTACTCACGAATCTCAGAAATGCAACACCAAAAATTGAAGACTGGAACCTTCTCATGTTAAGGAAAAAATCGTTTTTATCAAATGATGAGCAACATGAATTTGACAATTCAATCCACATATATCCAACCAACCTAGTTTTCGTATTGCATAACAAACAAATTCTCAAAATGTTGAACATGATAATTGCACAATGATATGTAGAGAACCACCATCCTACTAGTACACATGAATATGACGAATAGTTGGATTCAAAAGTTCTTATTTGCAATGAACATCAGGTTTCCTAACATGTAACTTGTGGTTTGAAGCAGGTCTTGTAAACAAAGCACTTGCAAAAGTAGTTTTCATTTTCTTTGCACCTGGATCAAAACCCCCTCAATTACCATCATTTGTTGTTGTTGACTTGTTCCAATACAAAGCCCCTCCATGGTATGCCTTGAACCCATACTATTTTCCAATTCCTCCAATAACACGAGGCTCTCGTAGGAAACTTCCCCTTCGAATGGCATGGGGTTTCACAATACATAAATCGCAATGGATGGCATTAACGAAGGTGACAATAGACATTGGAAACATAGACTGACAAGGCTTAACATTCACTACCATCTCCAAATTTCACACCTTGGATAATAATCGTATCTCTCCACCATTTTCCTTCCGCTACTACTCCTTCGTGGAAGGCAATGCTTACATAACATGTAGGCAACACGAGGAATCCATGCTAGCATCAAAATATTTACAACCACCTATAGTTTGATCGCTCCATTTAGCCCTTATGATTTAGTTTGAGTAAGCATACTTTTGATTCAATTCCACAATAGTTGCTTTCTTTTACAAATAGTTTCTATGAAACTCAGTTAAAATTCCAAAAAAAATCCCCTTTCTAAATTTTTTTTAATGTGCATTTGTGTTTGGAACAAAAAACAAATTGAATGAACTTTACAAGTCCTCATTTCATTGATTGATGTAAACATGGTTTTACAACTCTACCTCAAAAGAAATAATTTCAAAATGCTTGACATGAAGAAACAAAAACCAAATATGTTGTCACTCACAAATTTGTTTTCAACCATCCAAGAAGTAACTTACCACAGAAGTTCGAAGCCATTTTTATAGATAGCAAAAGGACTCAAAAGCTACTCTGAATAAATATTTCCAAGCTATTTTGGTGAAAAATAAAACACCCCATTTCTATTGTATTATTATCATAATAATAATGGGTACCACTATGTATTTGCAACTAGCTTTTGGATCTATTTTTATTCCTTTTTTCTTGATGTTGTCTTGTTTTATTTTTCAATTTGACGTTATCTTGATTTTAAAGTTTCTTTTTAAGATTCATTAATTAGAATAAATAAAAACAAATATCCCTTGAGTCCAAGACTTATATTGTTGTCTGAATTTAACCATTTTATATTGAACCAATGTTAAATGTGCCCTTTGATTAATAACACATTGTGGTGATATTTAATTGATACTTTGAAAACCTTTGAATCAAAGTTCGCAAAGATATATATAACACACATCTTATCTAATGAAATTATATCAAAGAAATTGCATATCGGTGTTTTGGTAATGTACCACCCCTTCAAATCTCTGATCCCTGATATAGTGCTACCTTCGATCGTCGATTTGTTTAGATCTTTGGTATGTGATATCATAAGGCCTATGATTTCTTTAGAGCTCCACTAAATGGACCAAATATGGGTATGAAATTCATAAAAAATGATATCACATCCAAGTTACGATCGAATAAAGTTATAAAAAGAAGTTAATTATCATCAACATCCTTGTTGAATGTTAATTATTAGCAAAAAAAAATATTTGTATATTTGTACAATTCTGATTCTAATTTAAGCTACATTATTTCCCAAATATTCCCTTTTTTTCATCTAATTTCTTCTTATATAACTTTTCACTTTTAATTTAAATTTAAATTAGTAAATATAGCAGAGATGGGAATGAAATTAAAGGATAAAATATTCAAAACGTTAATATCCATTTCTTAAAATTGTATCCTTTTAAGGAATTAAGAAATGAAAAGGAGATATAGGAACTACATTAAAATCTTTTAATAATAGTTTTTGTTGTTGCTTCAAGTTACTAACCTCATAGAAATGAATGTTTCCCTTAACCCTCTTCACGTGTTCCACAATATTATAGTCAATGGTATCAGAGACTACAAGGGTCTTGGATGAGTGAAGGATATATGAATGCGAAGCTAATGAATGTATATCAAACTAAAAAAATAAATATAAACAAAGCCTTGTAATATATATCCAAGGACAATGTACCATTAATATATGTGACTTAGATATATTTTCACTTATATAATTATAATCTATATCATCAAACCATTCACGAATATAAAACAAGTAATGCTAGCTGCTTTAATTAAATAGTTTATTACATTAGTTGATAAATACATTAGATCATATAAAGTACTGAACATATATGATGTCATTGTTCGTATGTATACTTAAAATATTTCGATTAAAACACATACATCATGATAATGGTCCAATGAAATTCGATAACATATATGGAAAATTTGAAATAAAGTAGTAATTCAACTCATAAACATAGCACCACCATACATATAATATCACGTGATACACATTCACTCTTCTCATATTTAGAATCACCATGGTTCTTCTTTCTATTAAGACTTCTTTACATTTATAGTAGTGCAAACAAAAAGCTTTCTCACAAAAAATTAGAACCCCCTTTCTTCTTAACAATGAAGCAGATTTATAGTTTGAAATCAAAACTCAAATATAGAAAAGTCCATAACATGTTGGGGCATTCAAACAAACCACACTTAAAATAAAAATACAAGATAATACTAGAGCGTTGTTAAAACAACTTGATCATGAGTACTTTGACATTAGTTGTTGATGTTCGAATATATATGTCATTAGATTGAATTCGAGTGGATTTTGAGGGCTAATGTGCATCCATGCTGTCAATAACGCATCGCTAAGTGTTGGAAGAAAGTTAGTGGTTGTATATGCAAGACACCTCAGCATCAAGAATTTCCCATGTGGTTTGAATAGGAAATGCTAATGGCATTCCAATTCAATATTTTATAGAGATTTTATTCCCTCAACCGTATGATTTGATGTTTCTTACCAAGATAGTGTCAATAATTTAACATCAGGAAAAGTATCTTCTAGGCAGTCCAAGATTAGATTTTCCTACAACAGGTTTTCGTTGATTGATTCATTGATGTTGGTAGATATGTCCTTGGCACTATAGATTTCAATCTCCACATTTTAAAGCCTTATCCCTCATTCTTGAAAGACAACGTCTTTATGAGATTATTGTATTTTTAGGAGATTGATTGATCGCCCCTTAGAGATATTCTTCCAGCCAATGAAATCAAATATTTTCTCTTTAAATTCCTTACTATATTTCCTCATATCCGACGGTTGATTCACAAGTGCATCAACTGGTTGGCACATATCTTCGATAATGAGAAAATTTTGTAAAAATAGAACGTTATGATTGGTAAATGATTCCTTTCTTTTCATTTTCCAAATTTTGTTTAAGATGCCTTATTCTATCATCTTTCTTCCTTAGGAGCTCTTCCACTTTTGTGACTTTGTCAATGGTTGCACTAGCATAAGCTCCTGCATATTGTCATATTCCACGAAGATCTTCACCAGGGCTGGCTTGGAAATCTTTCCACAGTACTTGAAAGGAGGCATTTCTAGGGAACAAAGGCTACATTTATTCAGTCCTTCTCCTCTTTCATTGTTTGATGACTACTGATCCATGTTTGAGACTGTAAAATAAGTATAGAGGAGGAATCTCTTCAATCTTGAGAACAACCTCATAGGTCGGAAAATATGGGATCATTTCCACATTAGCGGTATCCATAATTTCTTTAGAAACCTCAATAGTGAATGAGGTATTCTTGGTAATTACATGAGTCTGAGTGGTCTCTGTATGGGAGGGGGTTTATAGTTTTTTAGGGTTAGTCACTTTAAGAAATGGATCCCAAATCACATCTAGATTTTCTTTTGTTGTAACCTTCTCTGTGTTTTATTGGGGAGATTCCGATGCTTGAGTTGCATGAGCTACATCTTGACTCTGAGCCATTCTCATTTATGTCTCTTCTTTTGTGTTGTGTTCATTTAGTTTGAATAATTCACTAGGAAAGTGGGAAATCCTTTTAACCCTGTATTGATGAAACTGCACTAATTCCTTAGGACTAAGTCACGTTGCTACTTCTTTTTCAACCTATCCATAATTTGAGGCTGATTCAAAGAAATCATCAGATTTATTAGGCTCGTTTGTAAAATGCCTAATCTTTTCTTGTGTTCTAATATTTTTGGCAGTATCATTGGGATCATACAACCGATTTGGAATGGTTGGAAATATCATCAACTATATTTCCTCCGTCTCCTTAGTAGCATGTTTTAAATTCTCTAAGTATTAGACCGCATTTCAAAAGGGGAAACTAGGCCACATTCTATTTTTTCTTTCTCTCATGACCTTAGACAATCCATTTCCTAGAGTCTGATAGGCTATTTCCTAAGCTAGGAGCTTACTAAGGACATACAGGAGCAACACTTGAGGGACTGCAAGGCTACCAAAAGCTCAAATATAGGTAAATGATTCCTCCCCAAACCATCTTCCAACTCATAGCAGGTCGTTGTTGCCTTCAACGAAGATTGTAGGGAACTTGTCATTGAAATCAAACTAGTGGATAGGAAGCACGACACCATGGCGAATCTTGTAAAAATGGGGTTGGTATTTTGATTCCCAAATGATATTATTGTAAATATGAATAGGCAAAGGTTCTTGACTAGTCCATTTCCATCCCATGGATGGGAAATCTGAAGTGAAACAAATATAGTCCATAATGTAGGCACTCATGTAGAATGGGGGAACAATATTTTGAAAAAAAAAGAATTAATTTTTCCTATATTCCAAAATTTGGATACTTAAGTTATTGGACATAATGGTTACCCATTCCACTACATAACCATTAGAGTTAGCTTCAACCAGGGGTATTGTTAAAGGCTCAAAAATCTCAGCCTCTACATCAAGGAAGACCACCTAGTTGGGAACTTAGAGAAACTACTTTTCTGTTTGAGATGGTGGCCCCGATTGGGTTGGTGGGACTAATTTCCCTTAAAAAAATATATGAAAGAGGATAAAAGAGATATAGGTGTGAAGGTTGATGGATGTATGTAAAACAAAAATGAATATAATTAAAGGCCTTACTATATTGATCCTGAGACAATATATCTTCTATATAAGTGACTTAATGATTTCACTCATAATATAACAATGTAGATCATCAAAGAATTCATGAATATAAAGTGAGTAATGATAAATAATTTAATCAAATAGTTAATTAAATTAGTTGATATAATTCATTGCACATATAAGATATTTTTTTCCTATACACTTAGAATATTTCGATTAAAACACATCAATAGTGATAATTGGTTAATCGTATGCAATAACATATATGACAAACTTGAAAAGAAATAATAATTCAACTTACGAACATATAATCAATATATAGATAATAGTACCTGTTGTCGGACAAAGTGTCTATGCACTGCGACAACGCTCAAAGTAAGGGTTGTCACTCTAATTCTTACTCACTCCGTTTAGATGCTCTTTTAGATGAGTCAAGGGGGGTAGTCCCTAAGCTGAATGAATGAGAATAACCTGTGAAACACAGGGTTTAGGAGACTTAAAGTTGGACAACTTGATAAATTTAGAACAAATCTTGGTCATCCAAGATGGACATATTAAAATAAGACACAACCACAAGGTAAAAATAATTATAGACCAGTTCCTTTATATTCAATTAACTATAGACTAAACAAAAACAAGTTATCCCAAGCAATTTATAAGTATGGTAAAGCAATGATCATGAACAATTCAATGTTAATGCCCAAAACCTTATCACGCAAGATATTCTAGCAATTAAATCCTGTGAAGAATTATGAAATTTAAATGCTAAGTAATGATTCGAGATTTAAAATGATTGTCATTAATAACCTAGATCTAGAATAATTTATCACTCTCCAATAGCCAATGATTTTAAAACATTAATAGCGTCTGACAATAAAGAAATCACTACCATGAAATGACACCAAGGAACTTTATATTAACAACTTAATTATTCCTTAGGAAATTAATTTAATGTGGTAAATGAAGAAATTAAATTTTTAATGTTCCCAAAAATCAAATAAAAATACCTTGATTAAAATTATTTTTTTACTGGGGCCGTAAGCAACATAAAAATTAAACAAAATTAAATGTGAGGGCACAAATTCCTCTTTTGATTTAATTCCCTACAAATTCTAAAGTCACCAATCAATTTTTTCTAATGTTTTCTAAATGTTTTTTGGATTTAAATGTTTTTGTGAATGAAATAATTAAAAAAAAAAAAAAAAAAAAATTCAAAGCACAAAGTCATAAAAAAATGAAAAAATGAAAAAAATTATAAAACGAAAAAATCAAAATAAAATAAAATCAAACCAATCTAAAAGAAAAAAGAAAAAATAAAATAAACTCTGAATCCTAAACTAAACTAACCCAAAAAAGCACCAAAAAGAAAATAAAATGAATAAGTTAACCAAAGTAAAAATATCAAATGAAATCAATAGGAACTAACTAAACTAAGCTAACAATAAAATAAAATAAAATAAAAAGTAAAAGATAAACCTAACCTAACGCATACAAATGAAAAAATGAAAATAAAAAATCGAATTGCTTTTGGTATTTGCAAGTTCGAAGAGAAGCAGTGTCAGCAAAGGGAGGAGCAAGGGTATGGGAGACAAGCAACGAGCAAGGATATGGCAGCAGAATGAGAGGGAGAAGGCAACATGAATGGAAGGAGCTGTGGAGGAGCTCGATAGTGAGGAGAGGGAATATGCAGGGATAAGTCAACGACGGCGAAGGAGAAAATAACTGCGAGAAAGCGAGCTGGCAGTGGTGGAGATAGCTGCAGGTCAAAAGGGAGGAGTAGGAGCCATGGATTAGAGGTTTTACAGGGAAGATAGTGTGGGATAGAGCAGGGATGGCAGGTAAAGTTGTAGTTTTAGAGCAGAAAAAAGTGAAACAATGAGTAGCAAAGGAACTGGAGAACGAGGGCACAAAGAAATTTTTCAAAAGTGAAAGAGAGGATGCAGATCTAAGATGCATAAAAAGGTAGAAAACGCAGGCAAAAAGGGGGGAAAAGGTTGGAGTAATGGAGGGATAGGGGTTTTTCTTAAAAGAAAATTGATAATTTGCAGCGAATTGAAAAAACCAACTAGCAGATTGGAAAAATCATTCAACAGATAAATGGTAGCCAGAATACCCCTTAAAATGTTTCCAGAATTTTTGATTAAAATGTTGAATCCTTTGGCATCAGATTTATCCTTGAAACCCTCATGAAAATTTCCAGACCTAATAATTTTTAAACCCTTGGACTGCAAATTTTTTAATAATATCCCTCAAAAATTATTTTGATAAACTCTAATTATCCATATCTTACCCTTCAGGGCCTAGATCTAGACTATACAGAAATTTCTTCCTTAGATTTGTAGCTGCACGACAACAATAAAACACCCAAATGATGTATGCAATGATAAAATCTAAAACCCAGAAAAACCCACGTTAGAAAAAAAATCACAAAAATCATAAACTGCAGGATCTAATTAGCCAGATCTACCATTATGCCACATAGAAATTAAAGGAATTTTTTTTTTTTTAAGGAGGTGTTAACTCGAAAGCCCTCATGAATCACCAACAAAACTCTTATGATAAATCCGGAGCTAATTTTGTTGGGGTCTTCGGAAAAAATATATTGGGAGTTGGCTGGTCAAATTAAAAATATTCCCTAACTCCCGAGGATCTAAAATCAAGATTTACCTACAAAACTCAATCAAGCCATAATAATAGAACGAGAAAAAAATAATAAAATTCAAGAACGATGAATTTCTTTAGAGAATTTAAATTCACCTTGGACCTAGAATTAATTAAATTTTTGGGTTAGGATTTAAATTAATTTTTGGCCAAAAAATATAACTAATTAACCTATGATGGGATAAATTAATTTCCCAACCCTCAAGGAACTTTACATCATGATTTTCATATTTGTTACATCATAAAGGGGAAAACCCATTTGTAATAGATCCTCATAGGCTACCCATTTCTGCGACACAAACATAATATGGCAGACCAAGAAATTTGTAATAAAATAACCTTAGCAAATAGTTAGGATTATTCCCAAATCACTTTTACATAGAGTCAATCTATAACACTAGGAATCGCCTAAGATCCTAGCAAAAAATTCCATTCCATCTTTGGGGTAAGACTGGAGGGAAAAATTATGCCATTTATTTAGAAATGAATCGGTTAGATGAAAAACCTCCTAGAATGGAGATCGTCACTAGAAACGTAGGTTTACCGAGGTCGCTACATACATGACACAGGTTTGCTGAGATTATTTACATTATACACATGCCGAATGGGTTTACATAACATATTGGAAATTAGGTTGATGATTATAGTTGTATGGCACTAACACACCGATCAGGCGCTATCCCTTTTGTGAAAATGGGGGTGTACTGCTATGGGTCATTGACACTTAGTGCTCAATAGTACCCAATACACATTAACTCTTCTCATAAGTAAAATTTGCGTGGTTCTTCTTTCTATTAAGATTTCTTTTCAACTACAATAATGAAAACCAAAATCTTTCTTGCAAAAATTCAAAACCCCTTCTTCATAACATTGAAGGGGATTTTTGGTTCGAAATCGAAACTCAATTATAGAAAATTTCCACAAAATGATGGGTGTTTGAAACAAATCATACTTAAAATAAAAGACAAGATAAAAATAGCTTGATGTTGTAAGAACTTTGATCATGACTAGATGTAGGAATGTTTTTCCATTCACTGTCGAAGCTCGCATATGTCTATCATAGGCCTCAATTGACGAGGTTGAGGAGGATCGATGTGCATCTGAGAAGTGAATAATGCATTGTTGAGAGTTGGAAGAAGATGAAAGGTTGTATTTGCAAGACACCTAAGCATCAACCACTTACTGTGAGGTTTAACTATTCCATGTCAATCATTGATAGGGACTTTATTCCCTCAACCTTTTTCTTTGATGATTCTTGCCAAGTCTTTGTTAGCAATTTGACATTGGGGAAGGTACCTTCAGGGAAATTCGAAATGAGGTTAGCCTGCAATAGGATATCATTGGTTGATTTAGTGATGTAATTTCATATGTCCCTAGAATTATAGATCACCATCTCCGCATATCTACGCTTAATCCCCCATTCTTGAAAGACAATGTTTAATGAGATTCTTCTATTTTGGGGAGATTGGATGATCGACCCTCAGAGTTGTCTTGCCAATTGATGAAGTTGGAAATATTTTCCTCTACTTCTCTGTAATGTGTCCTTATTTTAGACAATTGATCTACAAGTGAAACACTTGATTGGCATAGGTCTTGGATAAATGCCAACTTGTGAGAAAATACAACCTGTTGTTGAGCAAGCAGGTTGTTTAGATCTAGCGCTTCTTTCTTGAACTCTGCTATGTCTACATTGTCTTTAGTTGCTCAATTTTGTGTTGCATCTCCTGTACTTTGGAATCTAGACTCTTCATGTTAGATTCATATTGAATCTTCAGGAAATTAAAACTGGTTTGCAATTGTGCATGTTGAGCTTGCCATCGCTAAGAGACTCTTCACTTTTCACTTTAAAAACTCTATTCAAGCTACCTTATTTTCTCATCCTTCTCCCTGAGGAGTTTTTACACTTATGAGTCCTTATAAATTGTTGCACTAGCATAATCTCCTCCATACTATGATAGTCTTTCTAGGTCTTCAGTCGGGGTGACTTGGGCGTCTTTCCAGAGTACTTTAAAGGAGGCATTGCAAGGGACCAAAGTCTAGCTATGTTCAGTTCTTCTCCTTTTCCTCTATTTGTTGACCACTACCTCATGCTTCAGATTATAGAATACATCAAGAGGAGGAATCTCCTCTACTTTTAGAATGACCTCAGAGGTTGAAAATACTAGGATGATCTCCAAATCATTAGTGTCCATAGTTTCCTTTTAAGCCTCAACAATAAATGATGTCTTCTATGTTTTTTTAGGAGTTTCCATATTTTTGGGGTCAGATTATTTGGCAAACTATTCCCAAATTTCTTCTAGATTCTAGTCTATTAGAACTTTTCCTGTGATGAAGAAGAAGCCTCTGTCTCTTTAGTATGAGTTACATCTAAGACCTTTGATGTTCTTACTTATTTATCCTGCTATGTGCATTGTTGATTGAGTTTTAATGATTAAATTGAATTAATTCTTCTAGATTGAACTGCGCTACTGCATCTCTCTCAACCTTTTTATAGTCAAAAGTCGACTCAAACAGGACATCAATCTTATCACGCTCATTCCTAAACTACCTAAGTTTTTCCTAAGTGGTATCATTCTTTGTAGTATCAACGGGGTGAAAATTCCAATTTCGAATGGTTGGAAATTTAATAAGCTAAATTTCCTCCATTTCCTTAGAAACATGCTTGAAATTCTCAAGGCAATAGACACCACTATAAAAGTGAAAGACATGCCACATTGTCTTTTTTAGCTTTCATGACCTTAGATAACGCATTTCCTACAGTCTAATAGGCTATTTCCCGGGCGAGGAGCTTGTTGAGAATATATAGTGGTAACACATGTGGGTGTGCAAGGCTATGAAAAAACCAAACATAGGTAAAGGACTCTTCTACAAAGCATCTGCCAACTAATAAGAGGTGGTTGTTGGCTTCAAGTGAGATTCTAGGGCATTTTTCATTAAAAACAAATTGGTGGATTGGAAGCATAACTCATGGAAAATTTTGTAGAAATGGGATTGATATTTTGACTGACATAGAATAATATGATAAACGTGGATAGGCATAGGGTCCTGTATGGTCCATTTCCATCCCATTGATGGGAAATCAAAAGTGAATAAAACAACATCCATTACATATGCACTCATGTAAAATGGGCGAACAATGTTTTCAGAAAAACTCCACTTCTTCCTATAATGTAGGATTTGGATACTTAAATTATTGGATAGAATAGTACCCTAGTCCATAACATAGTTATCACAAGCTGCATCAATCAGGGGTACCCACCGATCTAAAATTTTTTGGGTATTGGCATAACCAAATAATATACATATAATGGGAACAACATAAAAATAGGGACAAAAAACAGAAGCTATAGAATACATACCCTTATACTCTTTCTTGTGGTTGTCGGCATCTCTTCTCCATCGTTTGATGACTTTTGATTGATCCTGATTTTCCTTCATGAATTTCTCAATGAAGTCCTTATCATATTGATTTGAGGTGCCGACAAGTGGTACATCTAAATCAAATCTTTATTGGTGAAAGAGTCCATGACCATGTTCCTCTTGGTCATAAAGTTTATGTCAACTATGTTTAGATGCTCAAAAATCCATCTGATCATATCCTTGTAAGGTAGGATGTTCAACTGAGCAACAATTTTGTGGAGGAATGAACTCACCAGATCACTATATGTAGTATCAGAAACAAGGTATAGATATTTAGCTGTGGCTACTCTTTCCTTGACTCTTTGCTCTTCATCTTCAAATATTTGATACATGATCTCCTAGGTAGATGTCACAGTGTTTGGATTGCATCTGGTATCGATAAATAATGCAGGAAATTATGTAACCTTAGTGGGAGGAGCAACTGATTGTTGTTGAACAATATGTTTCTTCCTGGGTTTGGTCAGCCGAGACATTTCTGCTGAATTATGCTTGTTAGGACTGGCTTGTCAAGAGAAACATAAGAGTGAGGAATAACTAACACTCAAAGCGAATAACTTAGTAAATAAATGATTACGCAATAGTCCAAGACTTTTAAGAGAGAAACCTCAGGAAATCATTAATAATAATGAAGGTGTTTATTCTCTCTAAAACGATTAATTCTCCGTATTTGGCCATTTATTGATAAAACATGAATTCACATGGGTCACATTACATGTCATCATATCGGAAAACTGTATTAGCGAAAATTCACTGTCGCACCATTAAATCTTGTGATATCATTTACCTTTGATATGATTATAGCGCATAGAATTTTAGAATTATAGGAAAGAAGAATTATCAGATTTTTCACATCTGCATTTTCACATCGGGGATTTGAAAGCATAACTTTTGATTAGAAATCCCTAATATGACAATTGCAATATAAGAGGAGGGGTATATCAGAGATTGAAGTTCGGAGGTAACATAAATATTGGAGGATTGACAAAGTCATATATCAGAGTATGTTGTGAGAAAGGATATTGGAGATCGGAGGATCGAAGGATCTGAAATGGAGAAGAAAATAACAATAAAGACATTGAAACCCCAATATGCTATGTGGAAGCCTTGCGAAATCATACTTTTATGCTATACATAAAACATAGAGCTTTATTATTTTAAGGTTTGTGTCACATGGAATGAGTCGATCTTGTGGACAAGATAGACCTTCCTAGAATCTAAAGAAGACCTAATGACAAGCAAACCAACCAAACACTATCTTTCTCTAAATATGCTTTAATAGACAATAGCAAACAAGTGTTTTTAGGGCCTACCTTTGGTCCAACACAAGCTTGTGGATGCCCTCGCTCCTTTGATCCAAATGAGCTCCTTTTCGCGAATCTGCAAACACAAACAAGGCAAACAAATTAAATAGCACCTGAAAATCCAATTGCATAAAACATATTTAACATGAAAGTCAAGGAGTCCATGAAACAAATAACATAAGATACTTGTTGAGAAAAATGAGTTTGATTGTATTAATTCAAAAGAAGAAGAACTTTACAACCTTTGCCTTCACGCTGTACAAGCTCCTCCCAGGGTCCAACAAGAAGTCTCCTCTACTTTGACAAGTTTCACTGACTCCCCAATGAAGCCAAAAAGGTATGTGATCTCTCCTCTTAAGCTCAACTAGGAAGTCTTAATTTCACCAGCATTTACCCTCAAAATGTTCAGTTTCTAACCTCCCTAGTCCACACCCCAATGCCTGTATTTATAGTGCAATGGAGGGAAGTTACTAGGTCCTCCTTCAAAGGGATAAAGCCCTCCTTCAAAGGGATAGCTCCTTTAGTCAAGGGATTAGCTCCTTCTCTTTTGGGATGCATGAACCACCTCAGAGCGAACAATCCACGTCAAAATTCCTTCTAGAAAACTCTGGAATTAATCCAAAGTGAGTTTTTTAAGATAAAACTTGCGCCTTTTGACTTTCACAGGGGTCCGCACCTACACCGTTAGGGACAGAGCGGGTAGGTACGCAACTTTTGTACACAGAAGGTGCGGGCCCGCAGGTGACCACGAGAGAAAGTGCGGAACCAGAGTTACATTGATTTTTAATGTCTTTCTCCCATTTCCAAAGCTTGATTTGAAGAGCTGAGGTCTTAGACTTGCTCAGGAGGACAGTACAAGTGATGATAGACCCATAGTGACTGCAAATAATCATGGTGACGATATTTTTGTGTAACAGATTGCCCCGTAAAGTGTGAAGTCTGTAGTAGATGAGGATTTCATTTATCATATAGGAAGAGCGAAGTACTTTATCATTTCGAGGATCATCTTGTGGAGAGCTCGGTCGGAACCTGTAAAAACATTCAATGCAAGATATATATATATATATGAGATCATATCATCACTGAGGTAGGCATTCCCATACTCAGATCAAAACTAACTAGAAAACTATCTACTGCTCTGATATAGGAATGATCTTGTAAAACATCACAAGTATAGACTCATGTGAACACAGTATGGACGTAGCCATCTGTTTATGAATAGTCCAAAACATAATGAATACAAAATTCCTCGCAACCTGGATGGTGGAAACTAGATCCAGGGTCTTCATTTCTACTTCCCGAAATAGTACGATTCTATCCATGCGAATTAATGTGTTGAAGTCGAACATGGTAGAAACCACTTGATTACTAGTCAATGATGTGAACTGTTAACAAGTGTGAGAGAAGCCACCAGTGATGTCAATGAATCTCAAAGTACCCAGTACAATCCATGAGATGTGAATAGATGTGTTGATGTCGAACATATCACGGAATCCTTTGATCGAAAGTCAATGATGTAAACTGTCGTCAAAGGCGAGAAACCTGCCATTGAGGCATGCAGATCCGAAGGTACTGACGATCTCTAGGTCATCTTTCTAGATAATGAGCTGATGTCGATAGAAAGCGATCCGTCGCAGGCAAGCCCACAACACGAAATCATAGATCAAGTTGAAGAAATTTAGTTGCAAGGACTGACTCAGGGATGGTCAAGATGGATGACAGATATTTTGCAGATGAATGGCTTATTGGCAGTGACCTCTTGAACACATAATGACACGACAGATGGTTTGGTGACAATTGACCCAAAGTTAATACCCAGAAACCGGCTGAAGACTTTCAATGTGGTTTGATCAACTGTTAGGCAAAGGATTTCCCAACCCAGGTGAATGAAAGTGTCGTGTTCAAGAGTGGTTACAAAGTATGACAAACAGGCTCATTTTTCTCTTTTTCCCCCACCATTTCTGGCAAGTACCTCTTTATTTTTGACAAGCTTGAGGAGGATGACATTTGCTTGATTATAAGCTCATCCTTCGGATGAGTCCAACTTAGTTTAAATTTGAACCCTAAGAAGGAGTGGTTTGTTCCTGTTTGTAATTGAATAGGTCCTTTACTGTGAAATTTTAACGAGTCCAGTATAGGAGAAACTCGGTGTTTTTCAATTTTAGAGAGTCTGAAAAAACTTAAGAAGACTCCAGGGTTGACCTTTTTCGTAAATTTGTGTCTCCCAAGCCCGAAAAAGTATAAAATAATACTTGAGAGAACCGCTTGATCTTTTACGACCAAGGAGAACTTTTCTTTATTACTGCCCTTGACCCAAAAAAGTAAAAAAGCAATCAATGACACGTCGTTTTATAATCAATATCGAATTCAAAACGACAAAAATCTGGCAATCTTTTCATGTTTTTACGGTCGGAAAAGAGCTGTAAGTGGACCATCTTTTAATTCTGTTTTAACGAGTTTAAAAGAAACACTCGGCAATCTTTTCATGTTTTAGGAGTCAGAAAAAAGCTTAAAGATGACTCTACATTTTTTTCGTCGAAAATGATAAATTTTACCTAAATAATCCTTTATTCTGCACAAAAACAGAAACATTACTCATACCTGTTTGAAATCGATAAAAATGTTGCAAAAATACCTTTTCAAAGTGAAACATAAAAAAAATTGCAATTCATTTACTCAAAAAACTTATAAAAAGGGCCTTTGTCAATTCATTTTTACCATTTGAGTTTGGATGAGAAAATAGTGCTTTTGCTCAGAAAACTTCCTGTGAAGATTGCGGAAAATCCAACCGTCGGAATCGAACGCCGTCTTCTCCAGGTAATCCACATCATCCCACTCTTCATTTTTAACCGTTTAATTTTTTGTTTTAGTCCTTCGTTTCATTTTTTGGGCGGGTTTTTAGGCGCAAAACCCGCGCACGAGGGTCCGCAGGTTTACCATTGCGGACCCGCGGACCCCGACTTTTTCTCCATTGGGAAAAAGCTCGGGGTCCGCACCTTCCGTGTAGACAAAGTGCGGTCCCACGCACTGTGTCTAACCCGGAGGGTGCGTACCCCGCCGCAAGGGTTTTGAACCCAAAAATTCTCAAAAATGGACCATACAAAATGTTTTCTAGCAATTTAATTTATCATTATACTTGATGCAGAGAGTACATCATGCTAGATTGGCGTGAACGAGAGCATGAAGACGTGGATGCTGCCGCATGGAATCATCAACCTTCACTTGATGCTTTGAGGGCGTACGGACTGTACAAATTCTGGGCCATTCCTGGCATGAGGGCTTAGGTGGATTTCTTACAGTGGCTGGTTGACAGATGGAGCATACAGGACCAGTGCTTCTTCATTGGCAGCCACCAGCTTGAAATCGAGCCGGCAGACATTTATTTTTTGACTGGTTTGCCTAAGAGAGGCGAAGACTTGACTCTGCACGGGACTAGGCCAGGTGGCCAGTCTGTCGATAGCCTCCGGCTAGAGTACTGCAACAGCCAGGCTAGAGACAAAGGGATAGACATAAAGACCATATCCCATCCTGAACTCATGGTGATTGCGTTTACTGTCACCAGACTTTGTTGAGCTGCTGCATTACAT
Organism: Pinus tabuliformis; assembly: GCA_031772625.1. NCBI lineage: Eukaryota > Viridiplantae > Streptophyta > Pinopsida > Pinales > Pinaceae > Pinus > Pinus tabuliformis. Next base: position 254,101,477 of record CM062818.1, on the reverse strand, counting down.
ATTGCCACCGGATCCTAGATGCGTATGGCAGTTGATTGCTTTCGAGGCACCATCTTCAACTGGTGCGATGCTGTGTTGGCCAATGTGAAAGGAAAACTGACCAGGGCCAAGAGCGGATGACTAAAGACCTTTGGTTATGGGGCTTTGGTCATGAGTTTTGGCCTGGAGAGGGTTCCTATGCTGATCCCGAAGCACCTTACTGTTGGAGCTAGGCTTCCTCGAGAGCCCAAACTGATGCGATGGGTCGCAGTCATGGCCCGTCACCCGGACGAGAGGACAGAGGTTGTTCTATTCAAACCTGAGTATTTCCAATGGTTGGAAAACCAGGTCTTTTCCATTCAGGACTTCCCTTACGCTGGGATAGATTTTCGTGGTGACCCAAACATGGCTCTTCCACCAGGAGAGCAGTGGGATGACTCAGGTAAAATCCTTTTCAACATTTTTCCTATTTAATTTTTTTTTTGATATTTTCTATCGTCTCAAAACTGATAGCAAAAGTTTCAAATGCAGATGTGGCTCCACAGCGACCAGACGCTCTCCGGCCTTTTGATAGGAAGAAACCAGTTGCACCCGTGCCTACCCCGCAGGACGAATCAACAGAGGTTTTGGCCGAGTTGGAGGGTCATCTCGAGCGTTTGACAAGAGATATTCCCGAGACTACTATAGATGACATTCCTCGTCAACTTCAGCGCTATGTGATTGGAGTCCCGAGACCTTTTAGGAGGTTCCTTTGCAAGGTGGCCTGGGCAGTGGTTTCTTATAGAGATCATCACCAGTGATAGGATGATCGCCTATTGTGGGCACATGTGACATTTTTGTTTTTTGTACTTATCATTTTTGCCGATCATAAGGTGTTTTTCAACCTATGATCGAAGACGATGATTTTTTGACACACTCCTATATATATATCACTATTACCGGCTTATTTTGTAAATCATGTTATAGAATGGTTTTAAATTTACATGTATGATTATTGCAAATGTCTATTTAACATTCGAGAAGAAATTGCATATGCTAATGTATTTAAAGACCTTGGAATATGTTGATATTCAATGTAATCTCAATTCACAATCCAAGAGACGCACTCTCAAAAATAATCTCAATAACACTGAATTTTTAATGGCATACACTCTATTAAGCTGTAATACAACGAGTTCAGAATCTAACCTCACTATCAAACTCCGAATCCCAAATGAAATAGATTCAGATAATAACTCAATCACTGCACTATACTCTACAATGTTGTTTGTTGTTTGACCGAGGCTTACCCCATGCATAGAAACTAACTCGTCAGAGGGCGAATAGATAACCCAAGCTGTGGAAGAGATGTTCCATGTATTACGACAAGCACCATTAGCAAATCCAATGTATGTTTGGAGAGGCATCGACATCTGCAATATCAAGAGTAAAACCAAGATAAGCAGGAATAATGACGAAAAAACACTCTCTAAGCTAAGCACACTTTTTAAACTAAAACACACCAGCTAGAAAGAAAAACTAACCTAACTAAAAAATCCCCATACCCATTCTTTTAAGCATAATACCTCTTCAGGTAAAGAACATTTATGGGTTTACCTAAAGAGTCCCCGTCAAAGTCTACCAATTCATAGGCCCCTTTTGCTAGCTTTCGCTTGACAATATAGGGACCATGCCACATAGGAATGAATTTTCCAGCGCCTAATTTATCATTAGCTTGATCATATAATAACACTAGGTCTCCTTCCGAAAAATTTCGAGGGGTCACATTTCGATCATACTGAGCTTTCATACGTTTTGCATGAGTCTCGATTGCCAATGCAGCATCACGTCAATTCTCATCTAATTGAGCTAAGTATAACAAATGCTTTTCCTCTTCAGAAGTGGCTGGAAGTAACTCGATGGCCATTTGCAGTGACAGGATTTCGCATTCAATGGGTAACACAGCTTCCAAACCATAGACTAGCTGGAAAGGAGTGAACCCTGTTAATGTTTTTACTAAAGTTCGGTACGCCCAAAGCGCTGAAAATAGCATGTTGTGCCAATTCGACCGATGAATCCCAATTGATTCGTCGGATCATGATAACTAAAACTTTGTTGATGGATTCAACCAGACCATTCGCTTGTGGATAATAAGGGGTTGAACTATCGTGACGTAAACCAAGCTGGCCTGCAAGTTCGGTCATCATAACGTTTCGAAAATGACGCCCATGACCAGTGATTATCACATGTGGGACACCAAACCTAGCAATTATATGATTGAACACGAAAATTGCAGCTGTTTTGCCGTCTGCCTCAAATGTAGGAATCGCCTCGGCCCACTTAGTAAAATAAACTACCGCAAGGAGGATATAGGCATGCCCCCCGGCTGAGTGAGGGTTACATGTAATAAAATCGATACCCCATTTAGCAAAAGGACCAACGGCAATTATAGGGTGGAGAGGAGTAAGTGGAGCGCGCATCTTACGATAAAAAATCTAGCAGTTGTGGCATTTTCGGACCGCCGTAATACAATCTTTAAACAAAGACGGCCAGAAGTAGCCAGCGCACAATATCTTTTGGGCTGTGGCATACCCAGACATATGACCGCCACACGCTCTAGAGTGACAGTCATTTAGAACTCTTTCAGCTTCTTCGTGAGTTAAGCAACGTCGAAAAATAGAGTCTGCCCCACGGCGATAAAGAGTATCTCCAATAATTTTGAATTGTTGGGACTCGAATCGAATTTTCCGACGTTCCGACCTTGAAATTTCTGGTCGAAAGGATTGGGTCTGGAGATAGACGATGATATCCCCATACCATGGATCTAAAGTGCTGATTAGAAACAAGGATTCATCTGCAATGGGCTCCTCCGCCACAGTTTCCGTGTCAGCACGCGGGAAGTCACGTATTAACTCTGTAAAACCTAAAGATTTCTTAGACTTAGATTTCTCAAGCTCCAAGTCAAACTCCTGCAGGATAACGATCCATTTAGAGTACTTGCCCCCTAGCAATTGCTTGGTCAAAATGTAGATCATAGGGTTGCAATCTGAAATTACCGTACTTTTACGTAGTAAAATGTATTGACGAAAACGTTGGACAGCTTGAACGGCTGCCAATGCCAATTTCTCCACATGTGAGTATTTTAGCTCAATTGGATTTAACGTTCGACTAATGTAATATATCACATGTTCCATTCCGAATTCATCTTCCTGAACTAAGACCATTCCAATGGTGGAATGGGAGGCGGCGAGATACAAGAAGTAATCCTGGTTGTAGTTGGGAGGATGCAACAATGGTGCATGGGTCAACGCATGTTTGAGTGCATCAAAAGATTTCTGAGCTATCTCATCCCAATAGAATGGAGTGTTCTATTTCAACAACTGGGTAAAACCCTTTCTAACCTCGGCGTAGTTAGGAATGAATCGTCGTAAAAAGTTTGCTTTCCCCTGCAAACTTTGGACTTGGCAAAGACTCGAAGGAGGAGGCAAATTGATGATGGCTTCGACCTTCGAGGGATCAACGCGAATGCCAGCTTTCGAAACTACAAATCCCAGCAATCAACCCGTTTCTATACAGAAGACACATTTGTGTGGGTTCAACCGAATACGATAATGCCTACACCTCATAAAGATTTCTTGTAAATGGATGAGGTGATCAGCTCGATGTAATGAATGAGCAGGCAAGTCATCGAGATAGGGTTGCACAATGTGTTTGATGTCATGAAACACATAAGACATCGCCCTTGGAAAAGTTGCTCTGGCATTCTTAAGCCCAAAAGGTAACTTGCAATAAGCAAATGTCCCCCATGGACAAATGAAAGCCATTTTTGGTTGATCGGCAGGTAGAATATTGATTTGATTGTATCCGGAAAAACCGTTCATAAAGGAAAATATTTCACTGCTGGCACAATCATCAATGATTTGATCGATATAGGGAGTTGGGTAATTATCCTTTGGACAGGCTCGATTAATGTCCCTATAATCGATGCATATTCTTATTGTTCCCTGTTTTTTGTTAACCGGAACAATATTCGATACCCAATCCGTTAACGGGATCGGATAAATGAAACCTGCTTTCAACAGTTTTTCAACTTCTACTTTAATTACAGCAGCTTTTCGTGGGTGAATCTGACGCAAACGTTGCCAGACGGGTTTAGCGTCTGGATAAGCCTTGATCTCATGAACAACAATCGCGGGATCAATTCCTGGCATTTCCTCATAGGACGAGGCAAACACGTCGCGGAATTCTTGAAATAGGGCCTTATATAATTGAATTTCGTCATCTATACACGAGGCACCTATATGAATGTTCTCAACAAGTCCGGGCTTAACCAAAATGTCAATAGGAATAGTTCGAGAGATGTTTCCCAAATTTAACTCTGAATCGAGATGTTTCATTAGATTCTGAGGTTCCTTGACATATTCAGTCGTAAAAATTGATGAGAAATCATTTTCAAAATGACCATTCTCGGGTAAAAACGAAGACCTGTGATGGAGATCTTCCCATGGTAAATCATCTACACATAGTATTTCATGAATTTGCTCGTCAGAGTGAACAAGTTCAGAAAACGTAGTTAAATCCGAGGTTGATGTGAAAAGTGATTCCTCATGGACCACATTCATTAAGTCATTTTCGGTTGAACACAGGTCGGCAAAAGACTGCACAGCTTCATAGGCAATTTCATATGGACTCAAAGGCATGGAATTACCAAATGAGTCTATCTCAGATTCAGAAGGAATGATCCAAGGATCATCATAAACAATGGTGTCTGATGTAATCATATGAATGGTTGCAAATGAAGATGATGCATTGATTGGAGGAAAAGGAAAAGTTCCCAGTAAACCGGCATCTTTAACTAATCATACTCCAACATCCTTATATGGGATAGTCCTTTTACCAACATGCTGAATACTCTTTGAAGAGGCTGGGTCAGATGAAAAGTAAGCCAGCTGGTCTATTGTTACGATCTCTCCATTATGTGGAAACTTTATTACTCGAAAGACCGATGAAACGACCACTGTCATAGCGTAAGACCAACTTCGACCCAAGAGAAGGTTGTAATCTAGAGGGGCATCAACCACCTCCACATCTAGACTAACGGTTTTTCCTTCAACCCCTATAGGAAAATCCTGTAGAATGCCAAAAGGATGAAACCCACAGCCATCAAAGGCCTTAAGAATTGTCAGGGATTGATTTAGTGAAGGAGAACCAAGCGATCTCCAACACTGTATCGACATAATGCACGTTGAGGCTCCCTCATCAATTACAGTCCAATGAATAGGCCTGCTTTTTACTATCACTGGGATTTGGAAAGCCATTTGATGAGGGAGACGCGGTGTACTATTTTCTAGATTGAAAATTATTAGGTTCGGGTCCTGAACGTCAACAACTCCTATAGCCGACAAAAGTAATTTACGTTGTGCTGGACATGATTACAACACTTCCAAAGCCAACATTGCTGAGGGTGAAATAGCTAAATCCTCAACAATGTTATAGTTCTGAGCCGCTCTTGCATGTGGATTGAAAGCTGACTTTCGAAGTATACCCTTAGCGGGCGGTTTGATTACTAAGTCTGGATTAGGTTTCTCGATCTGTAGTGGATCGGAACCGGGAGCTGAGGTTGATGGATTAGAATGAGAAGATTCTGCTTCTTTGCCATCAACAAGACTTTTACTACCATAATCTTGCGATCGAGTCGCAATCCTAACGTGGGACATCATCAATATGGGTTCTTCATTGGCACTCGAGGAAGAAGCTATCATCTTGCTGTCTTGACTTGGAAATGGATCCTTCAAAACAACAGGAATTTGGGAACCTTTGACGATCTTCGCAACCTCTGCACGATGAGGGCAGTCTCTTGTAAAATGTTCATCATCACAAATGAGACATGTGGATAACGAGGTTTGCGCTTTTCATCATTAGATTCTGCCTTTTCAAGTTTCTTCTTTGAACTTTTGTCTGTTTTATTCTTTTTCTTTCCTTTCTTCTTCCCACCGGATTTTGATTTAGCTGTAGATGACTCTACAATGTGAATATCGGCGAAAACCTCTGCAGAAGAATCTCCTGTTGGGGAATCAGGCAAGGTTATGATAGGAGAAGAATTCTTGGAAGACTTCTTCTTACTTTTAGTGTTAACCGTACCAATCATACCATCAGCGGCATGAGATCCCGAAGGAGCTGCAGCGATTTGATTTGACTTGGAAAGATCGGGGATCTTTTCATGTAACGTACCTGACTGAGTATAAACCAAGTCAAGGTACTGTGCTTGAGCAATTACTTGCTCCTCAGTAACAACTCCAGCTTTAGCCACATCTTCAGTGATCTTTGGCAACAAAGATTTTACAAACCACTCTGCCAAAATCTGATCTGGAATAAATACCTTCACTAAACGCCGTCGACGTCTCCATTCATGAATATGATCGAAAATATATGTGGACGTCGATTTCTTTAACGAAGTTAGTAATTCCGTGCCATTGTCATATCTGACTGGCAACTGGAAATGAGTTAAAAACCAGGTAGCTAACTGACTAAAATTATAAAAAGTGGCTCGCGGCAACTCAATGTACCACTTGGCCGCGAGACCAATTAGACTGCGCTGGAAAAGTCTAAGACGGATCGAATCATCTGTGATGGAGTTAGACGCACACCAGAGGTGGTAAGTCATCACATGGTTCGACGGGTCCTCTCCTGATTTACCTTCGAACTTGGGAATGTCACTAGACAACTTATTCGGCATTGGTGGCCAAAATGGAAGATAATTAATTGGATCGTTCGTTAGGCGCGACAAGTCAGGCAAGTCCAAAGTTGCGATAAACAGTAACTGCCGATTAGGATCCCTAAAACTCTGGGTCATGAGACCAGCCCCAGGAGGAGGATATCCGGGAAAACTTGGAATAGGAATCGTGTTCGGGATATTGTATCCTCCCGGAAAACCAGGATTAACCGGACCTTACTGGGGTTGTTGAGGTTGTTGATAAGTGTACCCAGGGTACGGTTGATACTGATAGACTGGCTGCTGCACAGCAGGACCAATTTGGTACTGTCCCTGGTACGGTTGATAAGTGAATTGTGGTTGACTTGTGACAGCCGTACTTAAACGAGGTTGTCCTATAGGCATCTGAACTGTAGTTTGAATCGTGGATCCAGACGGTGGTAAAGATGTCTGAGGAGTAGATACAGGAACAGTAGAAACCGAAGCTGTCGATACTCCAGAAGTAGGTGGGGTAGATTGAACAGATGTTGCGGTAGTTGCAGCAGTCATTTGACTGAGAAACTATCGAAGGTACAGAAGTTTGAATGTTAGACTGGACTGGTTGCTGGGGTGTACCAGAAACTAAGGGTTGTCCAGTTTGAGATGACAACTGTACACTTGGCTGCAACACCTGTTGGGTTTGTGATGGATCCCACACTATGTTCATTCCGAGGTACTGACCCATAACAGGTTGAGAATATTGAGGACCGTAACCGGGTTGAGGGTAGGATTGATAATTGAAAGGTACATTTCCCGTTCCTTGAACATAAGATTGACCTTGGGGTGGTTGGAAACCTTGATTCGAGTACTAACCTTGGGGTAGATACCCTTGAGGCACGTACTGATACTGGGGTTGACCTTGAGGGATAAATTGATACTGGGGTTGACCTTGAGGGATAAATTGATACTGGGGTTGACCTTGGGGTACATATTGAGTATGGGGTTGACCTTGAGGAACGTACTGTACCGTAGGTACGTACTGTCCTTGAGGTTGCCCCCCAGGCGGTAACTGGGCACCTTGAGGTTGAGAATTGGGAATAGAACCTGTCATCATAAGAATGTCTTCTACGCTCAACAACTTTGTACCATTGCTTCCAGTTAATAACCCTTGCTCAATGGGTTGAGGAAATGCTCCCGAAGATGTACCAGAAAGTGACTGATACCCAGAGGGAACAGAAGGACTGCCGTACAAAAAAATAATCAGGCGATTGAGTAAACATGGACGACTGACCTGACATATTTACGGGAGTATAAAAACATCTAGGATGATAAGGAGCACGAGGTGGTGAAAAACTTAACCCTGGGTTTTCCAAATAATTAGTCAAAGAAAGATACCAAGTAGTACTCCTAGGCGGACTGTAAAAAATTGATTCACGCTCCCTTAGATCAAGAACAGGTTGATTTTCAGGGATAGGGATGCCTACTTCTTCTTTCGGAGCACGTTCTTCAATAGCAATAAGTCCAGAAGGAAGATCTTGGGTAATTACTCTTTCTACCGTAGCTGAATCATGACCATTAGAAGCTGGAGAGACAAACCCCGATGTTGGAGTAACAGGTTCAGATATCTCAGGTTCTTCACCTATATCACTAGTAGATGAAAAGCTACCAGCAAGTTTGGAAACTGAAATCAATTGCGGATCGTAACCTGTTACTAGAGTTTGGTAATCAGGATGTACAACTAATGAAGACTCTCCTTCTTCAGGTGACCCAACTTTACTACCACTAGGAGTTATGAGGACTTTCAAGCCTTCAAGCTGGCTCGGGACTTCTTCAAGAGGTTGGCCCCGAAGTCTACGGGACTTCCTCAGTAAATCAGCTAGGGTTACAAACTCAGGAGACTGGCCCCGAAGTCTACGGGACTATCTTAATAATTCAGCCACAGTTAAAAACTTTTAACTACTTCACACACAAACAAAGTAAAATCTCAATGAAAAACACCTAAAGCCTCTAAAGAAAAACAAATTTGAATCACATGCCTAAAGAATCTAGAGATCAAACACACACAAACAGTAACTTTCCGGTCTGAAAACACTAGTTGGTGATGAAATCCAACGTCGTAGAATTCAGTACAGAAATGGCAGTTGGAACAGTTACCCCAACAACCTACTTAATGAATAGACTGCACCAAGTTCCTCCACTTAACCGTCTCGAGTGAAGTGAACCCCCTAGAAAATCCAAGTGAGTCTAGCCGACCTCTGCTCCAGGTACAGTGGGATCTTCCCACCACTGTCACCTTAGGAAGAATCCTAAAGAATATGGCCACTAAGGTTACCAACTGAGACAAATACACCTAGGGGAACAGTCTACGATCCGATACGCACGCAAGGGTAGAGTAGCAAGCTCAATCCCCTTGAAGGCTCCTTGAAATAATCCAAGGTTTACCAACAAGTGACCCCAAGTTCCTCGACAATGGTTAATCCGAGGTTTACCGTTTTTAATAGGTGAATATCTGGCGTCGTTCCCTATGAGGAAGGATTGATTCCCACACTGGGTCAGACACGATCTCGTGCTTCTCCTTTAAGAGGAGCTTTCCCAGACAACTAATTATTTCACAAAAATTTCCCTTTTTCGTTTCAAAGCACTCAATCACTACAAAAAACAAACTTTTTTTAAAAGAGATTTTTTTTATATTTTGTAAATAAAACACTCAAAACTAATGAAAATGACTAACTTTGAGAGCTACAAACTATAAAAAATTACTTGAAGTCAAAGCCTACTAAGTTTCTTTTTGAGGATGTTTTACTTAGCTAAATGTGAGCTAAGGACTAATTTATGCAGAATCCTAATTAGTCAAAAAACAACCAATCTTTCATTTTCTTTTTTAAAAATGAAAATCCAAACTTTCAAATACGAGCTTTTCGAAATTTTGAAATGAGAAAACACAAAGCGGATTCCTCAACAAGGGGAGATTTCATAAATGGTTAGACTCATAAGAAGGCTGGTAGACACCACGGTAATCTGAGGTCCCTACAGCTTCTAAGCTCAGAGCCACTACACAACCAAAAACGAAAAACAAGCCCAACAAGCAAAACTCCTAGGAATTCCACCTAAAACCCTAACACTAATGAAATTAAACCAATGAAAGTTTTTGACAGGGAACAAGCAGGTCTGGGCAATGGCAAAAACCTATAAACAAATTCTAAACTGATAAAAAAGAGAAAAATTTAAAATTTCTCAAATTTTTGACAGGGTACGCAGGCAGCCGGTTTACACAGGGTGCATACTTCTCCCAAAACTATGAAAAATAAAAATTGACCCAAAATTAACTAAATTCACCCAATCCCACAATCATCAAGTCAAAAACAGAAACAGAAAATACAGTTTCTCAGGTCAAAGTATAAACAAGGAAAACAATCAAGTCCCCAGTGGAGTCGCCATTTTGTCACACGGAATGAGTCGATCTTGCGGACAAGATAGACCTTCCTAGAATCTAAAGAAGACCTAATGACAAGCAAACCAACCAGACACTATCTTTCTCTAAATATGCTTTAATAAACAATAGCAAACAAGTGTTTTTAGGGCCTACCTTTGGTCCAACGCAAGCTTGTGGATGCCCTCGCTCCTTTGATCCAAATGAGCTCCTTTTCGCGAATCTGCAAACACAAACAAGGCAAACAAATTAAATAGCACCTGAAAAGCCAATTGCATAAAACATATTTAACATGAAAGTCAAGGAGTCCATGAAACAAATAACATAAGATACTTGTTGAGAAAAATGAGTTTGATTGTATTAATTCAAAAGAAGAACTTTACAGCCTTTGCCTTCACGCTGTGCAAGCTCCTCGAAGGGTCCAGCAAGAAGTCTCCTCTACTTTGACAAGTTTCACTCACTCCCCAATGAAGCCAAAAGGGTATGTGATCTCTCCTCTTAAGCTCAACTAGAAAGTCTTAACTTCACCAGCATTTACCCTCAAAATGTTCAGCTTCTAACCTCCCTAGTCCTCACCCCAATGCCTGTATTTATAGTGCAATGGAGGGAAGTTACTAGGTCCTCCTTCAAAGGGATAAAGCCCTCCTTCAAAGGGATAGCTCCTTTAGTCAAGGGATTAGATCCTTCTCTTTTGGGATGCATGAACCACCTCAGAGTGAGCAATCCACATCAAAATTCCTTCTAGAAAACTCTAGAATTAACCCAAAGTGAGTTTTTTAAGATAAAACTTGTGCCTTTTGACTTTCACAGGGGTCCGCACCTACACCGTTAGGGACAGAGCGTGTAGGTACACAGCTTTTGTACATAGAAGGTGCGGACCCGCAGGTGACCATGAGAGAAAGTGTGGAACCAGAGTTACATTGATTTTTAATGTCTTTCTCCCATTTCCAAAGATTGATTTGAAGAGCTGAGGTCTTAGACTTGCTCAGGAGGACAGTACAAGTGATGATAGACCCATAGTGACTGCAAATAATCATGGTGATGATATTTTTGTGTAACAGCTTGAGGACTTAGGATGAATCTAAGACTTTCATGAACCAAATATTCAGTAATAGTTAATATTAATGAAAGCATTTAGAATATTGAAAACCATAAATTCACTTTATTTCACCATTAATTGACACAACGCGGATCCACATGGACTTTGATAGACGTTAGCTTTATCGAAGATTTTTATTGGAGAAATCAGATGCTTGTCTTACTAAAACTTGCGATATCATTTACCTCTAGACCTGATCAATTTTATCAGAACATATTTAGTATAAAATCCCATTTTCCCTTTATCAAAGCTTTTGGAATCAGACCTCCCCTTAGATCTGCCGATCTCTGATTGCGGTATCTCTTATGGACTTGATTTCCTTTATTATAAAAACTTCAATGTAATAACGTATCTACCATGTTGCAAATTTTGAAGCCTTGTAACTTTGAAACCTCTGATTGTGATACATGTTGCAGACCCAACTTCTCCATCATAACATGCATTAATATAATATCGCATTTTTCACGTCACACCCTTCATATCACATCTTTTAAATCCGTTGTTAGAAAGTTATATATTATAGAGCAATGGAACACATAAAATATTGCAGACGTATAAACAGAGAAAATGCATAAAAGAACAGAGACACAGATATACGTGGTTCACCCAGTTTGGGCTATGTCCATGGAGAAACAACCAATCCTTCCTTTTATATTATCCAGCAAACTAAAGAGATACAACCTACAACCGATCCATTGTAATTCCCTCTTCGCTCTCAATCTCTTGTCTCTTCCTCACTCAGAATACAAATCTACATAGACGTAATACAATTCCATAATATATAGCGAGGGGATGCCTTATAGGGAAAAAAAACCCTAAATTAAACATAACTTCTACCGTCATATCTCTTCCTAATGAATGACCCAGATTGACTACAAAATTACAACATTTTACAAGGCAATTTTACATTTATTTTTATCTTCATGGGTGTTGCCCCCGATCCCCCCGCCAGGGGGGGCTCCCAAAGGTTGCAGCCACCCCCCCTGGACCCCACTTGTAACGAATATTTTACGGGTGGCATTGCCACCCCATTATGAACTAGGGTCCAATGCAGCAATACCTTTGAAAGCAAAAGATAATCATGCTCCACACCCAATAATCTCCCACTTGGAGACTGATTATAGCAAATCCACCGCTGCTTCATTTGCTGGACAATGACTCCACTTTGGACCTGGCTATTTCTCATCTTCTTCATCATACTTGAAGACCAATTGAAACTAAGCAGATTCTTAGTTTCTCCCCGGTTACAACTTTTTTTAACATATCTGTATGATTCTGGCTAGTGTGTATCTTTTCCAACTTCAACTGTCCATCTTCCAATGCCGACCATATGAAATGGTACTTGAGCTCTATATGTTTAGTCTTGGAATGAAATGCATAGTTCTTTGCAAGATGTATGGCACTCTGGTTGTCACTGTGTAACCTTACCAACTCCTGCTTCTTACCCAATTCATCCAGAAACCTTTATAACCAAATAATTTCTTTACTAACCTTTGTAGCAGCAACATACTCTGCTTCTGTTTTTGAAAGTGTAACAACACTTTGCAGTTTTGAGACCCAACTGACGGTAGTTCCACGTACAATAAACACATACCCTATTGTGCTCCTCATGTTATCTCTATCACCAGCCGTATGTACTTCAACATATCCATGTAGAGCAATGTTTGAACCACCAAAGCATAATGCTTGATTTTTGGTACCTCTCAAATACCTGATAATCAAATTCATCTCCATCCAATGTTATTTTCCTGGATTGTTCATGTACATGTTTACAACTCCCACTGCATGTGCAATATCAGGCCTTGTGCATACCATTGTGTACATTAAGCTTCCAACTGCTGATGCATATGGAACTTTAGACATATGAGCCATTTCTTCCTGAGTCACGGGACACTCCTCCTTAATTCAAGATGGCTAGCCAAAGGTATACTAACTAGTTTTGCATTCTGCATATTAAAGCTTTTCAACACCTTTTCTATGTGCTCACTTGGAGACAATGTTAATTTGTGATTCTTCCTATCTCTAGTTATTCTCATACCAAGGATTTGTTTTGCAGCACCCATTGCAAATGAGTTCACCAATTTTGCTTTGAGCACATATATTTCCTTCATGTTAGAACCTGCAACAAGCATGTCATCTACATACAATAACAATATGATGTAGCTACCATGATTTTTTCTTTTGAAATAAACACAATGATTAGAGTGACATCTAGTATATCCTTGTTTACACATAAACCTCTCAAATTTTAGATACCACTGCCTTGGAGCTTTTTTTAAGTCATACAACTCCTCTTCAACCTACACACTAGTTTCTCCTTCCCTTTTACCTCATATCGTTGTGGCTGCTGCATATATATCTCTTCCTCCAAATCCCCATGGAGAATGGTTGTCTTTACATCTAACTGCTCAAGATGCAAATCTTTAGCTACTACTAGACTTCAAATAGTTCTGATTGAAGTCATTTTGACAATAGGAGAAAATATCTCATCAAAGTCTATGCCCTTTTTCCGTGGAAACCCTTTCACCACAAGTCTAGCTTTATACCTTTTTCTACCTCCATCTTCTTCCTTCAACTTGTAAACCCATTTACTCTGCAATGCTGGTTTACCTACAGGTAACCTAACTAAGTCCCAAGTCTCGTTATTTGGTAAGGAGTCCATCTCTTCTTTCATGGTTTGCTCCCACTTCTTCCTCATTTCTATCTGTACTGCTTCTTCATAACATTATGATTCACCAAAATCAGTCAACAGTACATAATATAATGAAGGAGAGTATCGTTCAGGGGGTCTATATATCCTAGTAGATCTTCTAACACCACTTTCAGGTGTTTGAGGTGCTTGTTGCTATTGTGGTTGTTCTTATGGATGTTGACCATTATGATTTTCATGCACCATTACCTTTTCTGTGATCTCGTCAAGCACTGTGTATTCTCTGTTTTCTTTTTCCTATTTCTTTTCCTTCAGCTAATCCTTATACAAAACCTTTTCATTGAATATGACATCTTTTCTCCTAATGATTTTGTGTTTTTCATAATCATAAAAGCTATAATGAAAATCATTAACACCATATCCAATAAAGGTACATTTCTTTGATTTTTGCCTCAAGCTTTGTTCTATTTCTTTATTAATTTGGACAAAGGCTTCACAACCAAAAAGTTTTTAAAAATGAGTAGTTTACCTTTTTACCTATCCATACCCCCTCTGGAATACCACCATCCAAGGAAATTGAAGGCCCTCTGTTTATTAGATAAACAACAATATCTACATCATCTGCCCAAAATTGTAAAGGCAATCATGCATGCAATCTCATGCACCTTTCATGCTCCATGATTGTCCTGTTCATGCTTTCTGACACACCATTTTCTTGTGGTGTTCTTGGAACTCTGTTCTTTCTATGAATTACATTTTCTGAACAATACCTATCAAACTCTTTGTTGCAATATTCACCTCCATTGTCTGATTTGAGACACTTCAACCTTTTTCCTGTCTCATTTTCAACCAAAAATTTCCATTTCTTGAAGGTATCAAATATATCAGATTTATTTTGAATACAATAAATCCAGGTTCTTCTGGTTGCATCATCAATAAAAATAACATAATAATGAGAGCCACCAAGAGATGATACATGAGAAAGTTCCCATACATCTATATGCAAAAGCTCTAATTTTTCTCTCTTCTTTTCTTTTCCAACTCTGAGGAATCTGACTCTCTTATGTTTTCCATAAACGCAATTCTTATAGAATTTTAAATCAACATGCTTCAAACCTGCCAACAAATTTCTTGAGTGAAGAATTTGCATCCTCTTTCTCACTCATGTGCCTAAGCCTATGATGCCATAATGTTGTATCTTCTCCTGTAAAGGTTAAAGCATTAACAGAATTAGAAATACCATTGAATAAATAAAATGTACCAAACTGTTCTCCTTTTGCTATTATCAGGGATCCTTTAGTGACCTTCCAAGTTTTATCTATAAAGTAGTCACACAGCCTTCACCTCCCAACTGCCCTGTTGAAATAAGATTTTTCTTTAGATCTGGAACATGCCTTACCTCCTTCAATATCCATTGATTTCCATTCTGTTGTTTTAAGAAAACGGTACCCATTCCAATTATTTTATAGGGTTTATCATCACCTAATCGAACCTGTCCAAAATCTCCTTGAACATAATCATGAAAATGTTTCCTATCAGGTGTGGCATGGAATGAGGCCCCTGAATCTACCACCCAGGCATCAATAATATTTTCTAAAGAAAGAATCAAAGAATCTTGCAACACATCACCTCTCACATTCACTTCATGATTGTTTTCTTGTTGCACATCTCCTTCTTTTCCCTTCCAAGACTTGCAGTATTTCTTCTGGTGTCCTTTCTTCCCACATTTCCATCACACTATCCTCGATCTAGACTTGGATCTGCCTTTCCTTGACTTACTGCGATATCTTGGGCTCTTTCCTCTTTCCATTTTTCTTCCCCTAGTCTCTATAGTCAAAGCATTACCAGATGTCTCACCGGAGCTTTTCCGTCGCATTTCCTCGCTAAGGATTGCACCGACAACATCATCCAATTTTAAAGTACTAAATCTAGAGACAAAGTTACTAATGGCCATAACTAAACCATTCAAAATTTCTGGCAATGAGCACAAAAATAACAGAGCCCTAAGTTCATCATCAAAAGTTACCCCTACAGAACTTAACTGACTAGTAACTGTATTAAATTCATTTAAATGATCAACAATAGATCCACCTTCTAACATGTTCATATTCAATAAATGCTTCATAAGAAATACCTTATTTGAGGTCAAGGGTTTTTCATATAGTTTGGTCAATGTCGACATTAAACCCTCTATTGTTGTTTCAATTGAAATATTAAATGCTATCGATGCCGCTAGGCACAACCATTTTTTTCCAAGTGCCTTTCTATCTATAATATCCCATTATGTTTCTATCATACTCGTTGGCTTCTTTTCCTTTCTGCTGAATGCTTGGTACACATCTCTCTGATACAGCTAATCTTCCATCTGCATCTTCTACAACTGGTAGCTTTGGCCGTTAAATTTTTTGACCCTAAACCTACCATCTCCAGCCATTTCTCCCACTTGAACCAAGAGCCCTTCTCTCCTATGAGTTTATCAGCCAAATAGACCTTCGGCTCTAATACCAGTTGTTAGAAAATTATATATTACAGAGAAATGGAACACATAAAATATTGCAGAAATATAAACACAAAAAATGTATAAAACAAGAGAGACACAGATATATGTGGTTCACGTAGTTTGGGCTACGTCCACGAAGAAAAAGCTAGTCATTCCTTTTATATTATCCAGCAAACTGAAGAGATAAAACCTACAACAGATCCGCTGTAATTCCCTCTTCGCTCTCAATCTCCTCTCTCTTCCTACTCCGAATACAGATCTACATAGACGCAATACAATTCCCTCATATATAGTGAGGGGTTTCCTTCTAGGGCAAAAAAACCTAAATTAAACATAACCTCTGTCATCAGATATCCGCCTAATGAATGGCCCAGATTGACTATGAAATTACAACATTTTACAAGACAATTTTACATCTATTTTTAGCTTTAGGGGTGCTTCCCCCAATCCCTCCGCCAGTGGGGGCTCCCAAAGGTCGCAGCCACCCCTATTGGACCCCCCCTGTAGTGAATATTTTACGGGCAGCAACGCGAACTGGGGCCCAATGTGGCGATACCTTTGAATACAGAAGTTAATTAGTCTCCACACCCAACATCCGTGTATCTGGTCATGGACATTAAAAGTTGCAATGGTTATGGTGTAAATAATTAAATTGAATGTATATGGTGTAAATAAAGTCACAAGTCAGAGGCTTCGATAGTCTAGTCATGGACACTAAAATGAAAAAATTGCTTGCGAGATCCCAATATGCTACGTGGCAGTTTTATGGGGTCAGTCTCTTTATTAATATTTACATATATATGCTGGTTTTTATTATATTTAGGCCTTAAACCTTTAAAATTTATTTGGGAAAGGTTTTAATCACCATTTTTCTTAAAAAGGACTTTTTAGGATGTTCCGATATAATACCTGCACATCGAGGTTTTAAAGTTAAGCATAAAGTTTATCTATCCTTTTAATTAAGATTTTTTGGGATCTTAAAGCTATGATTTCCTTATCTTTCTAGAAAATTTTGGATTATATCCAAAATTTTAAAACGGTTCTGATTCTTTATTAATTATATTATTAACTATAATGGGGGGTTGTTGAATCCTACAACACATATGTAGTTTTTTATGAAAATGTTGCTTTTACCTGCTTCCATATCCCCCACTACTCCTGATGGTGTTGCTTTGCACCTCTTGGTGGAAGTGTTAGTTGTTACATTTGCATTGGCATATCTATTTTACTTTGTTTCCAAGTAAAGAAGTATTAATAATAATTAATACGTCTACAAGATATATATAATGTTTTTTTTTTTTTTTTTTAAGATATTAATAATTATTTTTTTTCATCTTTAATGTAAGAGTGAAGTTGCTAGTACTATTTTATAGTTTTACTGCTTACTCTAACCAAGAGATCAAATTACTTTATTCTACGCTTTTTTGCTATTTAATTTTGTCCAAATTTTAGTGCATATTTTAAAAATTAATAAGCTTGAGTTGCTTAATATTGGATACATAATTTAAACTCAGGGATACATAATTTAAATCCAGGTATTAATAAACTCAAGGGATTAATATCATAAACCCAACGGATTAATATTATAAACCTAAGAGAATTTTTTTCTCGAACGAAAAATTGTAATTTCCTTTAAAGAAGAAATGAAAATTACACGTAGTAGATGCATTGTATGCATATATATCTATGCTAAACTAGATTAGCTCTAATTTCCATCATGATAAAAAAAAAAAAAAAAAAACAAAGTTTTGTCAGATAGTGCCATAGAGAGTCATACTGTCCAAATTATACACCAGTACAAAATTATACTGAAAAGATAGACCGATAGTAAAAGTCATGATCTAGATCCACATATAAACATAAAAAAATAGAGTGCTATTGTGATGTCTCTGCCGGATATTGTGCTATATTTTCCAAACATTCCACAAAAGGATGATTGTAGTACTGATCGTATTCAGCCCCGCTAAAGAAACCAACTTATTATCTGGTAAATCAATGCATATAGTGTAAGATATACTTCTTCTTGAATGAGGAACTAAAAGAAGAAGTATATCTTACACAACCATAAGGTTTTGTTAAAAAGGGACAAGAACATCTAGTTTGTAAAAGTAATACCCCTAATAATTTATAAATATTTTATTTACTTTCTAGATGAATTCACTCTTACAAACTATGGGGCCCATGCTAAGGATCAAGTATGAATACTTGATGTACATAAATGTTCTTTCTATTTTTATATTGATACAAAAAAATGTTGCATATTGTCACCAATGTAAATTACAGTAGAAAAAGGTGCTAAAGAGAATTTCATGTCTTAGATAGTTACAGGATAGTTAAGAAATGGCCAAGCAGGATTATGGGTCAAGAAAGTTGCCTACCCATATTTTCTCTACCTACAGATATATTATCTCAATAGGGGAAAAGGTTGGTAGAGGGTGAGAGGGGAAAATATTGAAGCAACCTTGTTAGTTTTGGAACTGGGTTGGACGAGGCCCAAAAGAGTTAGCTATAAATTCCTGAAAACTGAAAGTTGTTAAAGAAAAGAGAAGATGCTTCCAAGAGAAAAAATGGTGTTTGACCAAGTGTGGCCATTTGTTAGAAAATTGTACTGGATATGAAATTGGCTCGAGGGGAGGCCTGGTTAGTGGAAACAGGTTCATGCTTATTAGGAGGAGCATTCTTTTTCCCACTATAATTTTCATGGTAGGCCAAGTTGATTTAACTAGATAAGTGATATGTTAAGAGTGATTTTTTTTCCTATATGTGTTTTTGTTTATGGTCTATAGTTGTAGTGTTGTAAATTAAGTCACTAGGGCTTGAGTTAGGTTAGTTACCTAGAATCCCCAAGGGATAGCTCAGTTGGTCGAGTTCTTTTTTCTAAGTACCTCACCCATCGGGAGGTCACATGGTCAAATCCCCTCGATGCCCTTGGGGTTATGCCTTGATAGTTTTGCCAATGAGTAGATCCATTTGGGTTGATCTACTTGGATTTTCCCATGGATGTAGTAGACAAGTGTCTATGAACCACATTAAAAGAAAAAGGTTAAGTTAGTTATCTAGGTTTAATACGAAGTTTAGAGGTCTGTCAACTTGAGAAGGTAATAATATCGAATTCCAGGGAATAGGTTTGAAGAAAAAAGAGCAGGTAGTGGAATATGACCACCCAGTATTCGAGAATATATATATATATATATATATATATATATATATATATATATATATATATATATATATATATATATATATATATATATATATATATATATACAATTTTAAAAATACAGAGATTGATTGTTGTTACTCTTTATAACCTTTTTAATAATTTATGTATTTAATTTCAATAAAATTAGAAGATTTTTATCTAGGGAGGAAAGGACAAAATTGTATTTATACATTTCCTGTAGAGTGCAGTTCAATAATATTTAGGGCTAAACACAAATTGATGGTATTATCATAGAGAAATAAATAAAATAATATAATTGTTTTTCAACATAATTTCATAGAGTAAAACCTTATAAAAAGAATAATACCCATCATTGGAAAGAAGAAAAACTAATTTTTATGCTACAACACCCAGACATTAAAAAAATGAATAAACTTAGAGACAACTATGTTATAAAAATTTAATTAACAGTGAAATCATTGGTAGAACGAAAAAAGACATTCATAAACCTTTAGAAGAGATAACAATTCACTTTAAAAAGAAAATATAGACAATATTTGAGTATGTATAAGTGATAGGGGCTAACTAAAATATACACCTAGATGATGTATAATATATTCAAGTCTCACTATGTACTATACATTTCTTAAATAAAGTTATACACATTGTAAATAACATCCTTTTGATGTTTGGCCTCAAATGGAAAATGTAAAAAGAAAATTGCAAGGTCACAGTCATAAGTTATACTGGGACATCTTCTTTAGATTTCAATGGAATAACATTAGTTTTTCAGAAATGATATGAAAACCCTATGTCGATGGGTTCCAATAACTAAGCATGACCTCGTAGTCATAATCTTGGTAGGCAAAGAAGATGGAAAATTCAATAAGAACCTAGGTCGTGTAGTTGAATTGCAAAGGCTCATCAATAGCTATAGTTTTAACCCAACATTCGCCACAGTGAAAAGAGACTAAAACTGCAAAATTACCCAGAAGGGAAAATGTTAATATATTGGGTACCATTGGAAGAGAGATAAAATACTTAATTGAGTTTCAATTTTACCTATTATCAAATGATCTGGAACTTACTCAAAGTCTTTAGACCCTACACAAAATAGTGAAGAAGTTTAAAACCACTAGCGAAATTTGAACACGAGTAAGTAACTACTTAGGGTTTACAAATAAAAGGGTTATGCAAGGATTTTAACTGTTGTTGTAATTGGGTGTGCCAGTTCATGTCAAGGAATATGTTTCCGAGTGGAAACCCTCACCAAATACTATAAGGTTTTACTAGAAGTGTCTAGAAATTTCAATTCAAATTAAAATCAAATAAAATCTTAAGCCACTGATAATGTGAAATTCATAGATGGCTACACTAGGATATCCATTATGAAAATTATGCTCTAATAAATTCATAATTTCAACTAGAGGGAAATAAAATACAACACTAAAGTACGCCCTTACTTTGTCGCAATAGAGACATGGAAATCCAACTAGCCTAACTGTCTCCAAAAAGTCTAATGGCTATAGAACGGTGAGTATACCAAACCTTGAAAGAAAACGAGTTGTAGAGATCTCCCTGGAGGTGAGAAAGTGCAATTGAGAAAGTTGTAGCATGGAAAGAGAGGAGTAGTTACCCCATAAATTAAAATTCAATCTCGCCACCATCGATCCCAATGCTAAGGCATGAGCATTGTGGATCACATGACACCTCATCTGCAATAACCCTATGACACAACTTCCATGGTGGAGCTCGGGATGAAAACCCTAATGTGTTAAAACTAGTTATTGCAGAGTGTTCGAGGGACATGGGAACATTGCAAAAATTTCAATTTTGATTATAAAATCGTCGGACGTCTTTGTTGGGCCTCAATAAGTTCTTATATTAATACATATAAAAAATATGCTAGGAAAAGGGAATAAATGTAAGTGCAATAATGATTTAGATTTATACCATGTTGTTACCAAGCAATGGAGTAATATTATTATAACCTAATCCTTATATACCTAAACTATGGGTATTACAAGTAAGAAAAGAAAGTCATCAAATATATATTAATGTGAAGAAAATAAAGACAACAAGTTTGTTGATATGCTGAAATAATTCAAAAATGTTCTTATTATTATGGAGAAACAACATTTAGTGTATAGACTTAAGAATTAGACATTCAAACCAACAAAAGTTATGTGGATCAAGATCTAATAAGATTGGTGGATCCGTGCTTTGTTGGTAACATTTTAATAATCAATATCTCTGAACTCAATAGTGATCAATATCAACTCTAAATTATAGAATTGCAAGTATTTCAATGTATTTATTTGTTTGTACATGTGTATTGAGAGAGGTATCTTACACGTAGTATCAAATTTGAGTTACAACGTTGTGGCTTATTCAATGGAAAAGCTATATAATAAAAAATTGTGGTTTATGTTTAGAGGATGAGAGAAGGATCCAATAACATGATAACACGGCCTACAAGACCAAGTTTTGTATCCTTATCAGAACCCAATCTAGAAATGTGGGTCAAGTTAGGTGAAGAACCCTAGTCCACATTTTAAATATTGTTTGAAATACTTTATAACTTAATAGAGGAAATATCCAACATAAGGGCCAACATTCAGAAAATTTTGAGACATAAAGAAAGAATAATTAAGAGCTTAATTGATAGGAAAAATCAAAGGACTTCAACCCCAACTTCTGATAATGGAAGCAAAGTAGAATCACATAGGCATGGGGAGGATAATGTTCCTAAGAAAAGTCTTACACTTGAACATGAGGGCGATAAAGAAACATGGGAAAATGAAACTGAGAATATTTCTCAGGGAAAGCCATATAAATCGGTGAAAATACAGAAAATAAAACTTTAAGGGGAGCTTAAAATAATTAAACCCCCAACATCTGATGATGAATCTAAGGAAGGGGTGGAGGCATGGTCAATGAATATTGAAAATTATTTCCATATTTATGAATATGATGGTAATTTGAAGGCTCTCCTAGTAATTTATCAACTCCAGGGAAAAGCAGGCTTATGGTGGTTAGAAGTTTAAGTGGTTCCCGAAATTGATGAACAAGGGGTGATGCGGGATACTTTTTAGCAACATTTAAAAAAAAATATTACTGAGAAATATTATCATGATAAAGTCAAGGAATTGCATTACGTCAAATTCGGTTTGTTGTCTATGGATGCATATATTACAAACTTCACCTCTTTTTTGAGTTACGCTCCTTATATATGAGAAGCAAAAGGAAAAATTACAATATCTTATAAGTAGTCTGCCAATGTCTATGAAAGAGACCTTATAGTTTGATAACCCTAAGACCATGGATTAAGCTATCTGTAAGGAGTATTTTGTTATCAACAACTACAACATAAAGGAGAAAATAATAAACCATGGTCACTTAAGAATGGCTAGAAATACCCTCTGAATATTAAGAATGCAAAAAATGCAACATCTAAGATTTTTAGCAGAGGGTAATAGAGTAAATTTGTTCGAAAAGGCTAGCATAAATCCAAATATTATACTTTATTTAAGCAAATAGAATTATCAGGTAAAGTTGATTTCGACAAGGTACAAAACCACCAATACAATGTTGGGGTTATGGGGGACCACACTACCTCGGAGATTGTTCTTACCATGAAAAGACGTAATATGTAGAAAATGCTCAAGATGAATGAATATTGGAATAGGTTACTATAAGTATACTTAGAATGAATGCTTCTTTGGAGGGCTTATAAGAAAACAATCAATCCATAATGATCAAATTTGAAGGTAAAATTTGCAATCATGCAATGTCAATTTTAAGAGACCCTAGGGAACATTTAAGCTATATTAGACCCAAGTTTGTATAGTTATGTCGATTGTAGATTAGTAAATTCAAACATCCGTGGTTGGTTCAATTGGCCGGTGGAGCCAAAAGAATTGTAACAATGAGAGTTGAGAAGTGTCGAATAGAAGTGGAAGGACAACCAACAAAGATAAATCTAAATGTTCTACTTGTAGGCTCTTATCACATTTTTATTGTTATGTACTGGCGAGAAAAACATTGGCCGATCATAAATTGAAAAGACAAAAGCATCCGTTATGTTAAGGAATGAGGTTTTTTAGGCAAGAAATTCCTTGTAATGTTAAGACAAATTTCAGCCTCATGATGGAAGAAATGTATTAGAAGGGGTTGTCAATTTTTTACAATTCAAGTAGGATACTCTAACTCTAAAGAAAATACAACAAATTTAGAAAATATGCTTATTGTCCAGCATTTTGCAGATGTATTTCCTAAGAAGATCCCTAGAATTCCCCATAAATGAGATATTGATTTTACAATTGAGCAAATTCTAGGAGCCACACCAATGTCTAAGGCACACTATCACATGAGCATCCTTGAACTAATTGTGTTGAAAATACAACTATATCAGTTGTTAGAAAAATGGTAAATCCATGGTAGTGTGTTGGCATGGGGAGTTTATGTGATTTAACAAACAATTGGATAATTTAACAAACAAGAATAAGTACCTAATACCTTGAACCGATGATTTGTTCGATTAGGTTAAGGGTGTCACTATCTTATCTAAAATTTATTTACGATCATGATACCATCAAATATGAATCAAACTGTGATAAGGACACTATGAGCTTGTGGTCCTACCTTTTGGGCTTACTAATGCTCCGACCACATTTACGTGCTTAAGGAATAGCATATTTCACCCATACCTAGACAAGTTTGTACTTATATTTATTGATGATATATTAGTTTCTTCAAAGAATCTAAAGGAGCATAAGATATATCTACAAATAGTATTGCAGACTCTACATGAACATCAATTATATGCTAAATATAGTAAATGTGACATTTTCAAAGATCAAATACAATATTTGGGGCAGGTGAGCACCCAAGAAGGGATAACTATAGATCCAGAAAAGATAAACACAATTATGGAGTGGAATGTTCCTAAGAATGTAATGGATATTATGTCATTTATGGGGCTAGAAGGCCACTATGATCATTTTGTAGCCATGTTTTTAAAGTTAGCCTACCCCATGACTTCATTTCAAAAGAAAGGGAGAACATTTAATTAGAACTCGCAACGCCAATTAGTTTTTATTAGCTAAAACATGTATTGACTACAAACCCATATTTTGAGAATTGTAGATCTTGAAAAGGAAATTATTGTTTATATGGATGTGTGCTAGGAAAGCGTAGGGAGAGTGTTAATGCAAGAGGGCAAAGTGGTAGCCTATGAGTCCTGACAGCTAAAGGAGAAGGAGAAAATATACTCAACTTATGACGTAGTGTTAACAACAATGGTTTGTGCCTTGAAGATATGGAGACACTAACATTTAACGAAAAAGTTTATTTTGATGAAAATCATAGTAATTTGACTAGATCTTTCAAACATCCTACACTTAACGCTCGGTAAGTGCATTGGACCACTTTCTTGAGTAAGTTTTATTCTAACATTAAACATTTGAAAGGAAAATAAAACTAGGTGGCAAATGCTCTAAGTAGAAGATTGAATTTTATTTATGAAATTTTGTTTATTTAAATGAAATACATTTTTTTAGATCATATTAAAATTGCAACCTTAAAACACCAAGAGTATCAATTCTAATAACAAAAAATTAAGAAAGAAAACAACACTAAAAAATATTTGGGATACGTTAATAACAATGATTATTTTTTGATCTATAGAAATTGGATTTATGTTCCTAACCAAAAATTCGTTAAAAAACTAATTTTGGATGAGTACCATACGACTCATTGTGCTGCCCAACTCAGATACTAGAAATTGATCACTGCTTTGCGGAAGGATTATTTTCGGCCTAGCATGGAAAGGGAAGTAGAAAAATACCTCGAGAAGTGTCTAGAGTGCTAACAAGTGAAACAAAAATATGAGAACCCAACATATTTGCTTCACTGATTACCCATTCCTAAATCGAAATGGCAAACTATCACCCTAGTTCATCACAGGTTTACCCAAATCAAAAAGGGAAAATTATTCTATAATGGTTGTGGTAGATAACTTAAGTATAACAACACATTTTATTCCAATTCAATCCACTTATAGGGTGTCCAAATTGTTGATATATTTATAAGAGAATTTTTTTACTTACATGCCATACCTAAGAAGGTAATATCTGATCGAGATATAAAATTTCATTCCACTTTTTGGAAAGATTTATTTACTTGATTAGATACCCGGGTGAAATTTAGTATTGACTATTGTCCATAGATTGATGAGAAAACGGAATGGGTAAATCAAGTGTTCGAGGACACATTGAGAATTTTGGCGATGCAATAACCTACCAAGCGGGAATAATATCTCCACCTGGTATAATTTGCATATAATAATAGTTATCATGCCTTTTTGAAAATGGGTCATTTCAAGGTATTATGTGAACAAAGGTGTAAAACACCTCTTAATTGTATTTATCCAAACGATAGGTTGACGTTGGGGTTGTATAGGTTAAAATAAATAGAACAAACTATGAAAAAGGTATGGGGAAATTTAAAAGTATCTTAGGACCAGCAAAAACCATATTCAGACAAAAAATGAACCTATAAATAATTTTCGGTGGGAGAAAATGTGTATGTAAAGGTTAAATCGAAAAAAAACACTTTCAGATGGGGAAACTGTGTGAAACTGGCTCCACTATTCTGTGGCCCCTTTGAAATACTTGCCAGGATTGGGCCTGTAGCCTATCAACTTGCTTTACCTAGTCATATATGCATACAAAATGTATTTCATGTTTTTTTGTTAAATAAATTTATATACATGATCCTAAGCATATTATTTATTGTGATAATGTTCACGTAAACAATGAAATTTTAATTAATTATATACGTTTTCTTAAGTGATAATTGATAGAAGCTAATGGTTGCCATAGTTTTTGTGGATATAGGTCAAGTTGGATAGACAATTTCTGATTGAGTCTCTATGCATACTAGACCAAAGAGAAACTATGCTATGGAAGCCCGTAATCACCTAGGTTAAAGTGTAGTGGAAGCACCTGAACCTAGAAGGGGCTACCTGGGAATATGAAACTTTTATGTGAAAGGCATATCTGAACTTCTTCTAAGGGCTAGGAAAAAACCGAGGACAATGTTATGTTTGAGTGCGGTAAAATGTAATACCTCGAGTAATTCGTAAACATTTTATTTAGTTTACTATCAAATTTACTTTTACATATTATGGGGTCCATGCTAAAGATTATGTATGAATATATGATATATTTAAATGTTCTCTCTATTTCTATTTTAATAAATTAATTATTTTTTTCATAGGGTGAACTATTTAAATTATGATGGGAAAAAGGTGCTAAATATAATTTCACATCTCACACATTTACAAGATAGTTAAGAAATGTCCAAGAAGGACTATGGGAAAATGCAGTTGCCTACCTATAATTTCTTTCCCTAGAGGTAGATTATCTTAGAAAGGGAAAATATTGGTAGAGGGTGAGAGGGAAAAAGCTTGAAGCAACCATGTTAGTTTTGCGGCTTGCTTGGAGGACCCACAAGAGTTAGCTATTGAACTATAAATTCCTCGAAAAAGATGTTGTCAAAGGAAAGGGAGGATGTTCTGCAGAGAAAATTTGGTACTAGACGAAAAGTTGTGACTATCAAGAAATTGTATTGGATTTGAAATTGGCTTGTGGAGAGGCATGGTTAGTGGAAACCATTTCTCATTGGTTTGGAGAAGCATTCCTTTCCCCACTGTAATTTTTGTGGTAGGAACAATTGGTTTAACCAGATAAGTGATATGTTAAGAGTGATTTTTCTTGTGTATGTGTTTTTTTAATGCTTTGTAGATGCAATGTTATAAATTAAATTACTAGGGCTTGAATTAGGTTAGTAAGCCATGTTTAATGGGAAATTTATAAGTTTGTCAACTTGAGAAGGTAACAATCCTAAACTCTGAAAAATAGGTCTGAAGAGAAGAGGGCCAGCCTTGGAATAAGCCCACAAGGTCTTCTAGTCAATATATATATACATGAAAAAAACACAGATTGATTGTTGTTACTATGTATAACCTTTTCTATAATTTAAGTATTTGATTTCAATAAAAATAGACAAGATTGTTATAGGGAGGAAAAGAGTGCAGTGCAATATTATGCATGAATTATCACAAACCAATAAGATTATCAGATAGAAATGAATAAAATAAAATAATTTGTTTGTCTACTATAATTACACTGATTAAAACCTTATAAGAACCATGATACCCATCATCCAAAATAACATAAATTTATTTTTATGCTACAACAACGAGACAAAAGAAAAAAGAATATAACTAGTAGACAATTTTGTTCAAAAAATTTAATCAAAAGTGTGTAGACACTAGTAAAATGTGCAAAGCTATGGATAAACCTTTAGAAGAGATAACTTTTAAGTTTTAAAAGCAAACATAGATAAGATTTAAGTACTGATAAGAGACAAGGACTAACAAAAATATACACCTAGATGATATATAATATATTCAAGTCTCTCTATGTATTATACATTCCTAAAATAAAGATATACACATTGTAAATAGGAGCCCTTTGATGTTGGGCCTGAAAGGGAAAATAAATAAAATAAAATTTTTTAGAAGGCCCCAAGGTTAGAATCATAAGTTATATGTATGTCTTCTTTAGAGTTCAACAAAAAACATCAGTTTTTCGAAGATAATATGAGCACCTTTGCTTGAGGGGTTCCAATAACGAGGAATGGCTTCTTAGTTGTAATCCTAGTAGGAATAGAACGAAGGAAAATTTAGTACAAACTTGGGTTGTGCAGTCTCATTGATATTTATAGTCTTAACCCAACATTTGCCCTAGTGAAAAGAGCTTAAACTTGCAAAATTACCAAAAAGGGAAAACATCAATATGTGGGGTACCATTGGAAGAGAGATGAAATACTTAATTGAGTTGCAATTTTACCTGTTAGTGAAGGACTTGGAAGTTGTTGAAACTATTGTGACCTTACACAAAATATTGAATAAGTCTAGAACCATTGGAGAAATTTAAACACAGGTAAATAATTACTTCGGGTTTATAAATACAAAATTCATGTAAGGATTTACCCATTGTTGTAATTAGGCATGTCAACTGATGCCGAGGAATATGTTTTAGCGTGGCAAACCTCATCAAACCCTGCAACTTTCTCTAGAAGTGTCTAGAAATTTTAATTCAAATTTAAACCAAATAAAACCCTAAGATATTAATCACATGAAATTCAGAGATGGCTACTCTAGTATGTCAGTTATGAAAATGATGCTCTAAGAAATTGATAATTTTGACTAGATGGAAAGAAGATACAAAACTAAAGTACGTCGTTACCTTGTCGCAGTAGAGCCATAGAAATCCAATGGGCTTAACGGGCTATAGAAAGGTTGACGAGCATATAACGTTGAGTATACTAGACTTGGAAAGAAGAGGAGTTGTAGAGCTCACCCTCGAGGCAATAGAGAGCAACTGAAAGTGGTGTGGAGCGACCAGAGATGGGTAATTACCCCATAACTAACAATTAAATCTCCCCACTGTTGATCCAAACCTTAATCCATGAACACTATGGATCTTTTGACACCTCATCAACAATAACCCTTTAGCATGAGTTCCATGGCAGAGCCAGTTATGAGAAACCCAATTTATTACAACTAGTAGTTCCAGGGTGTTCAAGGGACATAAGAACATTACAAAAATTTCAATTTTGATTATCACATCACCGAATGGTCTTGTCAGACCTCAATAAGTCCTTATATTAATATAATGAATAGGCTAGGAATAGGAAATAAATGTAAATCAATAACGATATAGGTTTATACCATGTTGTTATCAAGTGGTGGAGTAATATTGTTATAAATGAATATTCATATATCTAAACTATGGGTATTGCAAGTAAGAAAAGAAATTCATCCCATATATATTAATATCAAGAAAAGAAAGGCATCGAGTTTGTTGATATGTTAAAATATTTGGAAAATTTTCTTATTGTGATGGAGAAATAACCTCTAATGTATAAAATTATGAGTAGTTATTAAAACCAGTAAGAGTCATGTGGAGAAAAGTCTAATATGATTGGTGGATTTATGCTTTCCTGTTAACATTTTAGTAATCAATATCTATGAACTGAATACTGAGACAAATCTAAATTATAGAATTGCAAGTATTTCTATTTTATCTTTTTAGATGTGTATTGAGAGCAGAATGTTACAGTAAATTAAATAAAGCATCATATTGGTTGAGAAAACACCAATATCATGGTATGGAAAAATTTATGAAAAAACACCAATATCATGGTATGGAAAAATTTATTCTTCCTTTCTTCAGAAGGAATTTATGAAATGTAAAAGTGATCCTAATATCTATATAAAAAAAAAGATAAAAATGGGCATGTTGTTTATTTCCTTGTATGTTGATGATATTATAATAACATGAAATGTTGGTAAATTGATTGGTGGAGGTCAAGAACAAATGCCACAGGTGTTTGAAATTAAAGAACTTGGTGAATTACGTTATCGTTTATGTCTTGAGGAATTGAGAGATGCTGGGAAAACTATATTTACACAAAATAAATATATTAGAGAGATACTCAAAAGGTTCAAAATGAATTAGTGTAAAGAAACCTCGGTACCTTTAGAACATAATGCGAAATTCTATAGTGATGATGGGCCATGAGAGGTGCATGACACATTGTATCATCAGTTAGTGGGGATTCAAAACTATCTCATTACATCCTAGCCAGATATTTCATATTTCGTAAGTATCTTGACTCAATTCATGGGAAAGCCTTTTGAAAGCTATTGGAAAATAGCTAAGAGGGTCCTCTAGTACCTTAAGGCGACTATTGATTATGGTACTAAATATACAGGTGTTTTTGATACTGAGTTGGGAGGTTATTCTAATTCCAATTGGGCTGAGAATCCTCATGATAGAAGATCAACTTCAAGATATTCATTCAACATTGGATCTTGGATTGTGGCATGGAGCAGCAAGAAATAACCAACTATTTCTTTCTTATTAATCGAGGTTGAATATAAATATTTGTGTGGTGCAACATATGAGGCAGTTTGGTTGTGGTGAGTTCTCAAAGATGTTGGAGAAGAAGAAAAATATTCCTATAATCATCAAGTCTGATAATAAAATATCCATCAAATTGTCTAACAATCTTGTGTACCATGCAAGATCAAAACATATTGACACTCAATACTATTTTGTGAGGGAAAAGATGCAGTCTAAAAAAAATTACTTTAATTTATTATAATATCAGTGATAATGTGGCTACCATCTTCAAAAATCTCCTTAGAAAGGCAATGTATGTATCATTTATAACTATGTTAGGTCTGGTAGAAAACACATTTCTCCATTAAGGAGAAATGTAGCATATTTTAGATTATTTCATTGTTAGCTATTGGTTGTGCTACATTAATGTCGTGGTGTTATATATAGTTTTTAGCTCCTATTTGTTGGAATAACTTCCAGTTGTTAAATTAAGTTGTATAATCTATATATGTATGAATGTTTTGGCTGAATGAACCAAGTTGTGTGCATGATCAGGCAATCTCAGGTTGAGCTCATTTGACTTGAAAGCTGCACATTTCTTCTATAAATTGTTATTCATTATTTTTGTGTCTCATAGGACCATTTGAATTATAAGACAATGAGTGTATAATGGCAGACATCTCTTTGTTAATAAAATTTGAGTTTCCTACTTAAAAACTTAATCATGGGTATCTTTATGTATAAAAGATATATATCTAAATTACATAAGTTTTTGTATTTTCACTTTATTTTTTTTACAAATTTATATGAGGTAAATTTGTAATTTTTATGTGCTTAACATAAAGTTAACACATGTCACTTTAAAAGAATATTAATAATAAGGAATTATTTCAATATCTTCTATAAATAAAATATTAGTATGAACTTTGTACATAAAGAGAGTAATTGAAAGTTATAAAAGTACTACCACATCTAACTTTTACATCATGTGTGAGTCCTTCCCTATTCAAGATGGAATTGTGTATGTCATATATATATATATATATATATATATATATATATATATAAACTACGATATATTGTTAACTAGTCGGATTTTCTAGTGCAACTATAAAGCCAAAAGTATATCCAACAATTGGATAGCTTATGACACACATATATATATATATATATATATATATAAACAAACAAACAAAGAAATATATATATATATATATATATATATATATATATATATATATATATATATATTTGGCTGTGGTTCATGGACACCCTGGTCAACGGGTGGCGCTACGTCCATGGAAATATCTGGGCTAATCGACCCCGAAAGAAATCTAGCCCCACGGCCCACTAGTAAGGCCTACCCCCAAGGGCTTCGTGGAGATTAGACCCTGTGACCTCCCGATGGTGAGGCACTGATTTTGACCAACTGAGCTAATCGTTGGGGCTAAAGAAAGAAAAATATTATTTCTATATTAGAAATAAATAAAATATTTAATCCCCCAAGTGGGGTGATCACCATAACCAATAGAAGTTCACCACCTAAATTTCAATTCATCACCCTAGCCATCATTAGATTGTTATAATGTCAACAAGGGTTAGTACTTAGCAGTTAGTTCTTAGTAGAGGTGGCCATCACCTCAATCAATGCTATCACCTCCACATTGAAATTCTAGCTATAGGCACTCATTTCATTTCATCTATGGGGCATTGCATAGCTAGAATCCTTCGGAAATATAGTCCTTCATTCACATACACGACCATGGAGTCTTCATATCCTACGTCAATGTGATATCTCTCTCCCTTATTTAGTGTTTCTCTATTGAATTTTGTAGTTTCATTTTCAACTTTTTCCTTTCTAGTTTCATGTTTTGTCTAGTAGAGTTAGACAACAGTCCTACCTACAACTCTATGCCATTATCTCTCGCCACCTCTACACTTCTCTAGTTCCTTATTGGTCCTCTCCTCCATCCCCACTGTAATTTCCCTCTAGTTTATCTCCTCTCATATTTATATCTTCGTAACACCCTATTGGCACTCTCCTTGTGCCAAGACATCCCCTTTTAGCATTTATCTTTCCCTTTACTCTAATCTAATATGAAGTGTCACTCCCTTCCATGGCGCCTTTGCTTCTAAATCCTAGTCACTATTGTCAACATGTCTCAAAGGGTTGTCACTCCTCTTGGAAAACATTCTGGTAGTAAAGCTCCTCCCCCTCACACCTATATTTAGAAAATTATTGATGCTATGACAAAAAAAAAAAAGAACCTCACTTCTCATTTTGTTCACGAATAGATAGAAGATGCCGAGTGGGAGGCTCGAAGTAGATGGAAATTTCTCTATGATATAGAGGAAGATGTTGTTCACCGGGTTCCTAACATTGGTATTACATGCACAAGGAATACTGAATACATGCATATGATGGATCTATATAGATACTTAAGACCATACTGGGTAAAGTTCGCCTCAAACCAAAAAAAACATGTATGATGAACTCCTTCTTTGCTTATCCTTGCAAAAATAAGTGAACAAGATGGACCATGAGCTCAACAAGCTTGTCAAAAATTTGGCTAATCTAGTCCTTCAAAAAATGAGGAGGAGGATTTAGCCCTAGTTCCAAACTAAGCTAACTCTCCCAACATTAAAAAATAATGTCTATCTTTACTTTTCCATTCTTTAGGACTTAGGGAAAATCTTTGGCTTCATGAGTAGTTATTTAATTATCTAGTGGTTATAGTTAATCTCAGTTATGTATTTAGCTATATAATGATGTTTTATTCTATGAGCTCATTTTAAAACTTTCAACATGCTCTTATGTTTTTACTCTGGTTTTCCTAATCGTAGAATAAATATATAATTTTTGTAAATATTGTTATTGATAACATATGAAGGCTTAATCGACAAAAAGAAAAATAAATAAAATGTTTAAGAAAAATTATGTTTCAATATCAGCTATATGTTATGTATTATTTGTAGAAATTAATTGAAAGTAAAACAAATCTTATTACACAATAGGTGCGTTTTACATCCAAATAAGAGAAAGATGCGTACTTTAATCTTTAATCTAGAGTGAATACTTAACATTTCAAAAAAATACTAATAATACAAGATATTAAAAAATTAATTATAAATAAAATATTTCAACATTAAATATTTTAATATCAATTATAATATGTAGAAAAAAAAACAAATGAAAAAAAAAATATCATGATAATGATAAATTCTTTCTACCTTCCAACGTAAAAGAAATATATAAATGAATACATAGTATTCAAACTTAATATATATAAAATAAATATTTGATTCTTAAATCATCACAAATACTTCACTGAAAAATCTTCAAACAAATCTATTAAAATGGAAAGAAAGCTTACCATATTTCACCAAAATATTTTCCTAAAAAAGCTCAAATCTATTAAAATGAAAAGAAATCTTACCATATTTCACCAAAATATTTTACTACAAAAGCTCCAAAAAGATCTAACGGGTACACTACGGCTTAGCTTTCATATGTATTTACCTGGCTGAATTTTACTTTCATATTACCTTCTTCGAAAACTTTTGGTTCCAGACTGGTTTATATACCACTTAGTGTCAGTCAAATCAAAACATAATTGCAGAGAGGTTCAATAAATGTAATTGTTAAACATTCCACGTCGAAAGAAGCAGGGTGTTACTTATATGGCTCTGTTGGACGAGTCTGTTCACTATTTGTTTTATCTAAAATAAATTAACTGATGCGTCCGCCACTTAATGCGATTCTGCAATTGTATATTTTGATATATATTTTGACAGTGGTTAAAGTAACATGGTTAATTGAATAATCACAGCTGGTCGAATGGGTGTTTCTGTTTACTATTTCATGCAATACAGGTAGAAAATTAAATAGCAGCGAGATAAAAGTTATATTTTATATAATTTTAGTGTTTTGGGTTTATTTTAAATAATTAAAAAGAAATATTGTTATTTTTTTTAATTTGAGTAAAAATTTCTAAATAATTAGAAAAATGATTGTTATTTTTTATTTAAATTCAATTGCTATTCTGTGATACACATAAATTTAATTTGGACTTATAATATGTATAGATCTTATTGAATACATCTAATATTTTAAGAAAAATGACTTTAAATACATTTAAATTCAATGTGTACAAATCATATTAAATACATCTAATAAATTAAAAAAAATAAGGTTAAATATTTTTTATTTAAATATTAACATAACCACATTAATAAATATAATTAAAAATTATTAAAAAAAACAAAATCATATAAATTGAGTCAATATACTAATTTTATTTAATCTAATAATAATTTAACCTAATTTTAACTTAATGATAATTTTGCTTCTTTTATATACATTTATCACAACTTTTAGATTTTCCTTATATATAATACATATCACCAAAAAAAATATTGTTCGATACCACATCTTGAGGAAATGAATATTGATCTGTAAACCTTCCATCTGAATCGAACCAAGACAGTTTTAAACTACTAATTGAAAGAAAAATATTACGATGCTAAAAAATAACAAAAAAAAATAAATAAAGGATAATTTACAATTTTGGATCTATCTTGACCGTTCAAACAATCTCTTCAGCGGAATGCAAGCATTTTAAGGTAAAAAGCGAGGTTTTGAGGGCTTGAACAGAAAACCAAATTTACAATTCTGGATCGATCATGGCCGTTTGAACATTCTCTTCAGCACAATGGAAGCACATGGTTTAATAAATCCATGAAAAAGGCTCCATTAAAAACGCTGTATGCGCATTTTTATTTACATGAATTAAACTTCAATTGCATTCAGTAGGCATACTGTTCGGCAAGGAAACAAAGACTGATTAAATTTGAACGACAGGTAGCTGGTGTCGCCATTCACTTCATTAATGGGAGAATAACTAATTTGATTGACCTCATAATGTCCCATCGAAACAATAGCCTGCACTTTTTACAGATAGGTTATCTTTTCAATTTTAAATTAAATATATTTTATTTATTTAAAACTGAAACGGTTTAAAAACCATTGAAATATTTTTTTTTTATATTAAATTAAAAATATTTTTTCCAAATTAGAATTTCTCTATTTCCTTATAGAAAATCAAAATTCTTCGAACTTAATTCCAATATAAACCAAGTCTACTCCTACAACATAAAGATATATCTAACCATAAATAATTATTAGCCTCCTGTCTAAATTCAATTTCAATTAAACATTATCACATCGGCCAAATTACGAAAATCTAGTCTCGCACATCAAATACCCTTGAGGACCTTCAAATAAAGTCAACGTTACTTAGTTACTTGAGTCTAGATGGCTGTCACGACTAAGGTTGTTAGCAAAGTGTTAGCAAAGTGGATGTCTTATTCAGTTTTTGTTTTATTTTGAATCGCCTAGTCTAATGAGGCTGAGGAGTTCCCCGGAAAGTTATAGAAATTTTGGTCATGTTTAGAGAAAATCCGATAAGGATTTTGGTAAATTCAAGTTATAGTGGTTAAACTTCAAAATTTTAGGTGTTTTAGATGTTTTTGATGGTGCTGAATCTATTTCCACCATCAAAAACATGATTCAAAGTTTGCCTCTACAAGAATTTTTGAAATTTTTTTACCCGGATTCCGGCCACTTTTGGCCGTGCGGACAATTCCTCCACCTCTCCATTTTAAATTATATTGTAGTGGCAAAAAAGGGCATTTGTACCCATTATCATCCATAGGTCTCTCCCCATAGGACATGGGCATTATATGGGGACTTGGGCATGAAGTACAAATTCTAATGGCATGATTGGTAATGAAAGATGGGTAATATTTTTTTGGCAGCTACTATATTAATGTATATAAGTAATTTTCTTTCTTTCTAAATCGAGTAATTAAGCTTTATTTAATTTTTTTTTTTCGAGATTATAATAAAATATTTACTCTCTTTAATGATCTTAACCACTTATGAAAATTAATGACTCGACTATTCACATGTAGAATTGGGAAGTTCCCCTTAAAACTAAGTGCTTTCAGGAGTTGGCTATCCATAATCAAATTCTCAGTTCGGATAACCTAAAAAGGAGGGGTTTTCATCGGTTATAGAGATGCCAACTATGTGAGTTGGACTAGGAAGACTATATTTATCTTTTTTTAAATTGCTCATTTGCAGTTTCCATTTGCAAGGAAGTCTCTAGGTTAGTGATGGTTAATGTTATGTTGGATCATACCTCTGTAGCATCTTTCCTCATCTTGTGGGCATCCAGAGAGAAAGCTTAAAGAGCAGTGCCTTTATATATCCTATGGGGATATGACGCACGAGGAATGATGTTATTTTCAAGGACAAAAATCCTAATTTAAGGATCTCTAGCATGATGATAATAGCTTATTTCCAGGAGATAGGTCCCCCGCTTCCCAAGAACCATTTTCACTCCATATCCTTTGTAGACTTTGCATATAATTTCTCTATCAGATATTTTGATGGGGCCACCAACTGTGGGCAATGTGGTTGTAGAGTCGTTACACAGATAAATCCCTCCCTTGCATACTGCTTTTGTTGTTTCTGGGGTTTTCATAATAATTGCAGGGTTGAAATGGTGGCACCGTGGGGACATTGTAGTGTTCCTCATGGCTCGACATCGATAGGATCTTGATCATCGGAGACACTTTATCCATCATTCAGTGGGTTTTGGGAACAATTGCAGGCTTGAAATGGTGGCACTGTCGAGGCAATGCAGTGTGCCTCGTGGCTCGACATCGATAGGATCTTGATCTTCAGAGACGCTTTATCCATCATTCAATGGATTGGAGGGAGAAATGCACGTGAGGTCTTTTCCTTATGCAACCAGATAGAGAAGCTTTAGTCTTTACAGGATTCTTTCTTTCTAATGTTTCCTTCCAGCATTGTATACAGAGAACAAAATATTGAAATTGATGCTCTATCAAAGAGAAGCCTCTCCCTCTTGGTGTAGCAGAAACAATGGTGTTATATAAACCCACAAATGGATCTATAAAACCCAACAATCACCCCTTTTTCCAAAATATAAGCCCTTTTCCCTATCGGAATCCAAAAGCCTTTGAAAAAACTAAAACAATGTTTTTTCCCTTTCGGGACCCAAAATACCTTTGAAAAGGCTAAAACCAAGATTTTCCGCCTTTTACACAGTTATATGAGCTATTGCTCCAAATCCAGATCTGGCCGATCAAACGACTCAGATTGAATTGTAATATCGGCGATCGGGTTCCAATGGTCCACACTATTGGCGCTACCCATGGTGGAGGTCTGATGTGATATCGCTGATCGCTATTAGTGATTTCATTGGGCCACTTACAATATATAACTTCGCTCCTGAACACTGATGCGATATATGTTGGAAATCACAATCGCAAAGGTTTGGGGACAAGCCTTTGTCCTGCACTCATACAATTGCACGATGCGATATATATGCCGAACCCAATAGTACTCAACACTTCCTTGCATAAAATTTCAAGTCCGGTTTCTTGAATCGGCTAAGTGTTTAGTGTGATTTTCCAGTTTAAATGGCTTTCGGCGATGTAACAAATAAATACACAGCGGTGATGCTATATGGGTTCTACACACCCGATAGCATTAAAAATTCTGCCTATAATGATTTGAATTCCAGATTCTCAATCCAAATGCATTTTATGCCCAATACTTAGTGTATTTTGGGTTTCCTGTCCGTGG
Source organism: Pinus tabuliformis (assembly GCA_031772625.1). Taxonomy (NCBI): domain Eukaryota; kingdom Viridiplantae; phylum Streptophyta; class Pinopsida; order Pinales; family Pinaceae; genus Pinus; species Pinus tabuliformis. The sequence goes on along the minus strand of CM062818.1, from coordinate 254,063,329 downwards.
AACCAAAAAAATGGAATACACTCATCAACTGGTCCTTTAACACAAGATTTTCATTATAAAGTATGAAAAACACATGCCAGCATCAATATTATCTGGATATAAAGAAAAAAACATGCATTTGAGGCCTCCACAGGCCGTTTATATAACATGTATGAAACACTGATGTATTCACCATAAACAAATTACAGAGTCTCGACCTTAGGCCAGATTACACAGATAAAGACCTCTGTCTCCAAAAGAATGCAATCCATTCACTCTCTCTATGCACTCGCTCTACTCCTCTCTCGCTCATTAAATTTTTCTCTTTTTTATCAATCGATAAACATTCTAACAATCTCTAACATCAAATCTCTATTTTTAATAGATCTAAGAACAATCTTCTAATTCCTAGCTCTATCCTAACAATCCATATCTCTGAATCTAAAATAAGATAGTCTCTAACTTATTACAATAATGAATTATAACTAATTTCTTGAGAGATCCAACCCTCTCAGTAAAACTAGCTTTTGACTAATTAGGTCAATCAATTTCAACCTCTTTTAGCCACAACATGTGAACAAGTTTTCACATGGCTCACTAAGTTCGGATGCTCCTGCATCAGACTCCCGAGGAAGAAAAGAATTGTCCTTCAAACTTTCAGGACTTACTCCATACTTCTATAGTTCTGCTGTTGTTAACCAATTGGAATCTTCCACTAGCTGTCCCTTCCACTTGATTAGATATTGGAAATAAGTCTGCTCTCTGGTTTTCTTGGATACTCTTTGATCCAAAATAGCTTCAACTTCTTTCTGGACTACTTTTGGTAACTGTTCCTCCCAGTTCATGGTTTGAACTTCATCCCCTGTAGCTTCTTCCTACAACTCTGTCTTTGCCTCTCTGTATGGATGTAAATTTTCAACATTAAAAATGTGGAATATTCCAATCCCTTTTGGCAACTCAATCTCGTATGCACTGGCTGAAAATTTTCTTATAATTTTACAAGGTCCTACCTTTTTCATTTTCAGTTTGTTGTAAGTTTTAGTAGGAAATCTCTCTTTCCTCAAATGCACCATCACTAAGTCTCCCACTTGGAATTATTTCTCTCTTCTTTTCAGATCTACCCTCTGCTTGTATTTGCTATTTCTTTCACCCAATTTGCCTTTGACTTCTTCCTATAATCTCTGCATCTGTTCTGCAAATTCTTCAGCACTTGCACTCCTAGCTTCCTGTTTTCCCAAATCCCTAAGCTCATACATACCTCTCGGATGCATTCCAAAGACAATTTGAAATGGACTCATTCCAGTTCTTTGGTTTGGTGTATCATTGTAAGAAAACTCAGCTTGAGCTAGTGCCAAATGCCATTGTTTGGGATTCTGATATACTAAACTCCTTAATATATTCCCCAAGCTCCTGTTCACTACTTCAGTTTGTCCATATATTTAAGGATGGTATGCTAAACTAAAACTGAGGTTAGCTCCCAGTTTCTTCCGTAGAGTCCTCTAGAAATGCCCTACAAATTTGGTATCTTGATTTGATACAATACTTACAGGTAAACCATGCAATCTTACAATCTCTGAAAAGAATAAATTAGCTATGTGTGTTGCATCACTAGTTTTCCTACAAGCAATGAAATGTGCCATTTTAGAGAATGTATCTACTACAAAATAAATGGAATCATTTCCTGTCTGAGTTTTCGGTAATCCTAGAACAAAATCCATGCTAACTGCATCCCACGGTCAATCTGGTATTGGCAATGGCTAATACAGTCTTGTATTTTGATTCCTTCCTTTGGCATGCTGACATATCCTGCATTTCTCCACAAACTTCTTAACATCAGTTTGCTTTTTTGGCCAATAATAAAAATAATTCACCTGAGCAAAGGTTTTATCTTGTCCAAAATGACCAGATAATCCTCCACTATGTTTCTCCTTTATGATGTTTTCCCTCATGGAACATTTGGGAATACACTACTTGTTGCTTTTAAATAATAGGCCTCCTTGAATGACGTAGTCCAACCACTGACTTCTGTTATGGCTCATTGGATTCTGAACTGTTGCGTAGATATCTCTAAAATCTTCATCATCCTTGTACATTTCAATCATTCCCTCAAATCATACAACACCCACTTTGAATTCTTGCATAATAAAATTTACCCTGCTCAATGCATCTGCTACTTTATTTGACCTACCACTCTTATGCTTTATTACAAAAGTAAAAATTTGTAGAAATTCTACCCACTTTGCATGTTTCTGATTCATCTTCGGCTGGTTATTGATAAATTGTAAGGCATGATTGTTTGAATATAATATGAATTATTTTGGCAGCAAATAATGTCTCCACTTTTTCAAAGCCTGCACTAGCATAAAACTCCTTATCATAAGAAGAATATTTCTTCTTTGCATCATTCAGTTTCTCATTGAAATATGCTATTGGTCTTTTCTTGTGACTCAGAAATGTGCCAATTACAACTCCACTAGCATCTGCTTCTACTTGAAAAACTTTCTCAAAATTAGGAAATGCTAAAATTCGCTCCTCTGTGATCTTCTTCTTTAGCAAATTAAATTTTCTCTCTACTACTTTTGTCTATTGAAATGGCTAATTGATCTCCTTGATTGTCTCAAGGATTGGTCCACAAATTTGACTAAAACCTTTTATAAACATTCTGTAAAAACTTGCAAGTCCATAGAAGCTTCTTACCTCAAGTATGCTTCTTGGAGTAGGCCAATTCCAAATTTCTTGGACCTTTTCTCTTTCTGTAGAGTTCTTAGGACCAACTTAAGATGTTCTAAATGCTCCTCTTTACTTTTACTAAAAACCAAAATATCATCAAGGTACACAATCACAAATTTACCTGCACACTCCTTCAAGAATTCATTCATTAACCTCATGAATGTGCTACGTGCATTAGTGAGCCCAAAAGGCATCACTAACCACTCATACAGTCCAATATTTGTTTTCAATGTGGTTTTTCATTCATCACCTTCCCAAATCATTATTTGATGATATCCACTCTTCAAATCTACTTTAGTAAAGTATTTTGATCCACTCAGAAAATGCATTAAATCATCCATGCATGGCAAAGGAAATCTGTACGTGATTGTGATTTTGTTGATAGCTTTGGAATCTGTGCACATACGCCATTCTCCTCCTTTCTTCAGACTGAGTATTGTTGGTACAGCACATGGACTGAGAGTTTCTCTGATCAGCCCCTTATCCATTAGCTCCTATACTTGCCTTCCAACTTTTGCATTCTCTTGAGGAGTTAGTCTATATGCTGCTTTATTTGGCAAGCTTGCTCCTGGTATTAAGTCAATGTGATGACTAATACTCCTAATCGGTGGTAGTGCAATCGGCAACTCATCCACGATAATATCAGCAAAATCATCTAACAAGATTTTAATTTCTTCAAGAAAATCATTCAAGTTTGTGGTAGTTAAGATTACCTTTGGTGTTCCCACGATAGCGAAATGCAACTCCTCATTCTTCACTACTTCCTGTAACAGCTCCTTTTCGCTTATCAGCATAATACTGCTCCCGGGTGCTCCTTTGTTAGCATCATCCTTCAATGGCAGTAATGTATGTTTGGTTCCATCCTTCTCCATAGTATAAGTGTTTCTCCTCTCGTCATGAATCGCTTTCTGATCAAACTGCCTGGCCTCCCCAATAATATATGACATACATCCATGGCAATTACATCGCATAATATCAAGTCTTTATACGTACCAATTTGTATCTCCACTTTGCACTATTCAGTCACAATGATCTGATGTCCCCTCTGCAACCATGACACTTTATAAGGTGTAGGTTGCATGGTCTTTGCTAGTTCGAGCTTATCCACCATCTCTGTGGACACAAGATTTTCAGTGCTTCCACTGTCAATTATTACTTTGAAACACTTACCTTTTGATTTACATGTAGTTCTGAACAAATTCTTCCTTTGTGCAGGTTATCCAATCTCCTTCTTTGCTCTAAGAAAAGTCCTTCTCAATAATAGTGATTCACCTTCTTCAGGGGGTTCTTCCTTCTCCATAAGTCGAGGTGGTTCTGGCTTTGCCTCAGCCACATTCACACTCCTTTGACTTGCTGATTTGTTATGAGGATAGTCCCATGACATATGTCCCCATTCTCCACATCTATAACACCGAACATCTCTTCCTCGCCCTCTTCCTCTGGGCACAAATCTTCCTCTGCTAGATTCTCCCCTATCTGGTGGTCGGCTACTTGGGCTTCCTGCTTCATGCTGATGTTGTTGTCCTCTTGATCTGGTTACTCCCCTACCTCTTGCTCAGCTTTTTCCTCTATTCCTTTGACTTTGTTTCCTCAATATCTTCTCTTCAGCCTTCAAACTTGCTTGATAGGCATCTTCAATAGTTTTCAGACTTAATAAGCTAATCTCATCTTGTATATCATAACTTAGGCCATTGATATATCTAGCTAGCTTTTCCACATCGTCCTCTATGTAGAGCTATAAAAGGGGTCTCTTTCACCTCTAGTTACCTCACATTAATATGTCAATCCGGGATCATCTGGTTATCTCAAAGGGTGTCTCAGTCTGAGGCTAGCATTTGCCAGAGTAATGCTTGTAGTACAACTATTTACAACTACGAAAGTAAACTAATGCAAGTCTACAACTTAACTACTTCAAAGGACTAAATCACACCAAGTATTGCATCAGCCAAAGGATCGGTAGCAATAACCCATCCTTTGCACAACTGATGAGAATAGATTAGAGGTCTGGGAGCCAAATAGCAGATGCTGGGCTCGCTACAGCCTAGGATCGTTCTTAATGATTAGAAATGAAACAACAGATAAAAGAAGTGATAATGAAATGGAACAGCACATTAGCCAAGGGCTTGGTAGTAGTAACACATCCCTTTCATAGCTGACGGGAGCAGATCAGAGGTCTGGGGACCAAGTAGAAGATGTTGGGGTCCTCTACAGCCTAAGTCCGTCCTCAAGAAACAACAAATTAGCAATCTGGAAATGGAACAACAAATTGAAATCGAACAGCAAATAAATGGAACAACAAATAAATGGAACAGCAAATAAATGGAACATCAAATAAATGGAACAGCAGTTCAAGAATAGAATAGTAATCGAAATAAGTAATAACTGAGTTCTTTAAGCTGCAACTCTATTTAACCATACCAATCAAAACACCAATCCCTCAATCTTATATGATGGAACAATACTATAGAACCTTAGAAACACACCATACTTAATCCGCTTCTGTTGAAACACATACAATTGTATCTCATAATAAAGAATAGTCACATTCGATACCCATGTAAAACAGATCTTTCCAGATGACTTGTTATAATGCAAAACACAATCGTGAAGAATTCTGTAATAAAGTAACAGTGTCCTGTAGGGATTAACCAATGCTTAAAGAATTGGTAAAATAACATAGCATCGATATAAAGTTCAAGAACATGAATTGACTTAGTCACAACAGAGCATGTAATAGAATATTCTCAAAACACAGCAGATTACCAGAGTACGTCTATGAACACACCACACGGAAACCACGCGTAATAATACAAGAGCAAGTGTCCTCCAGGGCCGGGCCTTTAGCCTCCAGGGGTACACCGCTTAAGATAAAAGAGTGAACAAGTCTGTATTAAAGCATGCAATAAAATTACAGGAACTCAAGTCTTCAACCGAACATAAAGATCATAGTCCTGATCTTCCTTAAAAGAAATTACACTCCCCAAAAAGATCCTCCCTGAAGCCAACAGTGCTACCCCTTTTATAGGGAAGATGGCGGAGATATCTAGGTACAGAAAATAGGCAAAATAGCGATCCCTCAGGATCTCAGATCCTGAGGGATTCGCAGAATCATTAATACTGCGTTACTTCTTTCTTTTTCTGTTTCGTGCTGGTATCTCCGCGTCCTTTCTTGGGTTGATTCGTTGTGATCTGGTTCATTCCTGGTCTTTCGTCAAAGGGACAACAGTTAGCTCAGCTTTGTCTTTACTTGGAATGGCCACCTCCCATATTTCCTCCCTCCTGCACATGGAAATGACGACTATCAGTGCTTTTCATTAATCTCTCATGTTTCGTTATAAATTCTTATCATTATCTAGATTTCTCATGCAAAAGGCTTTTTATTTATGATGAAAAGATACCAAAATGACCATCGAAACATACCTTCCTTGGTACTCCACACACCCCCCAGCTTACCCTTTTTCATGGCCTCATGAAAACATTGTAGTTGACATGCAGAGCAGTGAGGGAGTAGGCTGGAGATGGAATTTCGTGTGGGGGCCTACACCCATGATGCGAAACTAGATAATCAAGGAAATGGCTTGTCTGGCCCTCGGGCATTTCATACAGGGCTTGGTATCCAGGTGCAGGATGCCAAATGATTGGACTCTGGAACCTATATCTTAACCAGGATGGCCCTGCCCTCAAAACAATTTCACCATAGAGGGGGAATCGGTTAGCAGCAAGTTTAAAATTTTCATACTTAAACGGCTCTCGGAGCTGAATATTTGGATTAGATACCCGATATCGAAATTTAGCTGCTTCAATGGCAGGGTCTTTAATAGAAGAAAAGAATTCAAGCCCTTGCCGAATGATTGCTTCATGCATGGGTCCTAATGCTTCAATGACGCCTAGAGCCCTCATGAGATTTCTATGACTTTTCCATAACTGTTCCGGGTCTCTAGGCTCAGCTCTTACCCATAGGTCTAATCCATTTTCTTGTCCCTGAAATGCATTGTAGGCTTTGAGCCATTTAATCTGATTAACTGCAAATGAAATGAATGCTTGTAATTGAATATCTCCGATAAAAGGGCCAGGGTTCAGCTCGGTCTCTTGTTCTAGTACAAGGTTACGCAGGAAAAATTCACACAATAACCTTTGTACTTTTACCCCATAATGCTTACAGCAGTTTATAAAATCATCTATAGTGTTAATTTCTATGGGAGCACCTGCCCTAACGGCTTTAATTTTCAATTGTAAGTATCTTTCCATTAGAAACAGGGCATAATTTTTGGCAGGAGCTCTACATGCTAGGGAATCATTGTACAGAGCACACAAGGTATCCATTTGTTTAATAACTACATCTAATCTACGGGTTACCTTGGCAACTTTCTCTTGCTCCTTTCGCCATCCCTCGAAGGCTTGGCTTCCTGACAGGTTGACGTTCCTTAACTGCTACTGTAATTCCTCATATTTTTCACGGGGGACCGTTTGTTCCCTGAGCTTTTCTGCTTCTTGCTGAGCCTGCTTCAATTGGTGGTGGAGGGTTCTTGTTTTTGGGTCCTTTTTCCATGCATCTGTGGAGGCTGGGAGCTTTACTTGGAGTTTCTTATTATGCTGCTTTGAATTCATAACCCTTATTACTCCCGAAGGTGATGCCTCCGTCTGAACCTCCTTATCATCTTTTTCAATTTTAACACAAACTCCAGCCCACTGTTGTTCCTTTTCAAATGGAACAGCAGTCTGTCCTTCTGTTTTAATTGGAACATCAGTTTGTCTTTCTGCTTCATTAGGGACAGCATTTTGTCTTTCTGCTTCATTAGGGACAGCATTTTGGCTTCTGTTAGGATTTTGAGTAGTGGAACGGCTCCCGGTTCTTCGTCTTTTATTCTTACGGGGTCTTATTGGCATGGCCGAATTTTTTCTTGTTGAGGTCCCTACCCCCCTTTGTCTTGCTTTTAGAAGCCTAATCTGCTGGCGAAGCCTGACTATCAAGTTTAACAGTGTCCCTTTCTCCTTTTGCAATTCCCTTATTTTCATCAACTTCTCAAAAAGAATAGCTGACTGTTTGCCGTGGGTTGGAGTGTGACTAATTTCTGGATTTTCTTCTTGAGGTGGCTAATCTGGGGTAAGAACCTCTCTTGGCTCTGTTTTTTCTTGGGCCAATTCTTCCTCTGCCCTTATTTCCTCCGGATTCTCCTCTGGTGCCTTCTGACTAGGAACAGGCCGTTCCTGCCTGATATTTTCCGTTTCCTTCTCATCATGGATGGGTGAAATTTCTACTTCTGCTTCTTCCGTATGCACTTCCTTGGGTGCATCTTTTTCCTGGGTTTCTTCTTCAGCCTGGAGGTTGGATGGACTCAGGGGCTGGCCATACTCGCCCATATTGGCTAGAATATTGGCCAATTCATCTTCCCCCATCGGGTTTTGTACTAGGCTTCTTCCCTGCTGTTCCATTTCTTCCTCCTGCTTGAGCCGCTCAACTTCTTCTTTCTCGTCTCCTTCTCCTTCTTCATCCTGTTCTTCTTCTCCTCCTGTTTCTGTTTCCGCTGACTGTCCTTCGTCTTCCTCTTCTGTTTCTGTTTCCGCTGACTGTTCTTCGTCTTCCTCTTCTGTTTCTGCCTCGGCGGACTGCTCTGTTTCTCTGCTATTTTCTTCTTCCGCCTCTGTCCCTGTGGATTGTTCTGCGTCCTCCTTACTTTCTTCTTTTGTATCTGTCTCTGCCGATTGCTCCTCTATAATTTCTATTGCTTGGCTCGTGCGAGCCCGGGGTTTCTTCAGCTCTGCTTGTAACCCTGCAAGCCGTGCTGACTTTCTACATTTTGCTGGTTGCTCAGATGTACCAGAGTCGGGTTGTTTCTCAAGTTGCTTTTCTGCTTGTTTCTTGGCTTGTCTTTCTACTTGCACTTCTGTGAAAGCGTCCTTCTTTCGCTTCTCTGGGCGTTGGGGTGTGCTATCAATTTGTTTTCGTTTTTCTGGGCGTCCTTTTATTAATAATATCAATTAATTCTTTCCAGCTGCTCTGCTGCTGGGTAAGACTATGGTTTACTATCAAACAAATTAATCTGTGGTCGCTAACCACAGATTCTTTGTGCTGTGCCTTTTTCATGCTTTGTGCCACATCATGCAATAGCGAATTAAGCAATGCAGGTAAATTCACAGAACATTTTTGTTTTAAGACGGCTAGGAGTTTTAGATGTCGTGGTCTTACCATGTCTTTTCTGCCTTCGCAAGTAATGTAGCTCTGGACAATTTTCGCCAATTCCGCCCATGGCTCTCCTAGCGTTGCTGGCAGCACCCCTTTTCCTCGAACTGTTAAGCCCTGGCCCTCGTCCTGAAAGATTTCCACAATCTTCTGTAGCTTTTCCTTCTTTGTTGTCCACACAGGCCCTGTGGCCGGTAGTCCTGTGACTTTTGCTATTATGTCATCTGTGACCTCTATTCGTTTTCCTCTGATTATGGAATGTTCTTCCCGCAAGTTTTGTAAAAATTCCTTCACCACAGTTTCATTAGATTCCTTCAAGCGGTTGAGGTAGGTCAACCACCCTGCTTTCTTCAGAATTCTTCGGGCTGCAGCTGAAGCAGTCAATGTCTGAGGTTCTTTGCGGACTGACCTTCCACCCATGGCTTCACTTGTAAATTCTTAAAGGAACAACAGTTGTTCGTTAAGATGCAGAGAAGCTGGTGGCGAGTTTCTCGCTCAAATTTAAATACAACGGCGTATGCAATGGAAATAACTTCGAACAACGATTCATGTAGAAGAAACAAAAATGGCAAATGATCATACCGTTGAGCCGTGCTGTGCTCAATTACAAGATCTTCTCGAATAACGGGCTGACACGTATTCTGGGGAATAATGAGGTTACTCCCCCCCGCAATATAATAGGCTGTCCCAACCGTCAAATAAAGGAGCAGTGTTTGCTTCATCCGCAAGGCCTTTATGGAGCAGCTTATGAAAATATGCCATGTCCGCAGAAACAACGTATTACTGGGATCAAGGTGAAAAGTTAAATCGCTTTTAATACGTAAGCGACTGCGGTGAGTTGATGGAAGTTCGGGAATAGACATTTGCCATAATTAGCAAGCCCCATGCGGTCACTGTCACTAGCTCCGTAATGATTGGCGGTAATAAATATTCATGCAGGATATGGCTGGGTAATTAAATTATCACGTTATAAGATACGAAGGTTATAATTTCCTTACCCATTGGTATAAAGGTTACGACTTCAATGCCATTAACAGAGCTCTGCTGCCAACAGGTGTCCATAACCTTGGCAGAGTTGTTTATTTCACCCCGGGAACCATAGTCCTTTGTGTATTGGAGGAAGTGTTATGTGATGTCAAAATTGTAGGCCACTATGCAGGCTTGGTAACCAGTTAGTCATAGTGCCATTCACGAGGAAGGAGCGAATAGTGGGCAGGCTGGCTCGTGGTGAGACCTCCTGTTCCAAGGGTTATTTATTTATTTTGATATACCTTTTGGACCATTTCCCGGGTGTGGTGGCCCTATTGGGAATGCCACTTCGTTTCCATCCTGATGATCATGGTAGGCCAGCTCATAATGAGACTCCCTATCCTGCAATTTGACAAAACTGCTTTGCTTGCTTCTTTTTTCTTTGGTTTTAATAGAGAACCTTTCATGTTTATACACAAAGGGTGGTTCCACACTCCTTAAGAGTAGGAATGGTGGAAGAAGTCTTAAAATCCCAATAGGAAGATATAAACTCTTTGATCTCATTGGCGAATGATAATTAAAATAGATAAAAAAATCAGCATGATAGAGATTACCAATCAGAACAGAGTTAGTAGAACAATGGCAACAAAAGGTGATAAGTAAGCATATCTTTTCCCTACATCCTTTCATCAATTCAGGGCAATTGCTTATAAGGATAGCGATTTATGATTTACCGATTTCTATATACTGTGCTTTTGTTTCCATCACATAAGTAGATAGCTGTATTCTAAAGACCATTAGCGCTTCTGCATCCTTGAGAAGGGACAAGCTGTAGTGCAGTTTCAAGGAAAGATACAACAACGGTTGTTCGTTTAGAGAAAGGAGCAGTGGAAATCAATGGTGCAGTTCAATAAAATCAAACAAATGTCGTTCCTTTGAAAAAAAAACCGGCAGAAATCAAACCGTGCTGTTTCTTTCAGAGACAGCAAAAACACACAAATGTTGTTCTTTTTGAGAAAGGAACAGCAAAAAAACTCAACTGCTGTTCATTTTTAGAAAAGGAACATCAAAAATCAGAAATGCTATCCCTTTTGAAAAAGGAACAGCAATTGCTGTTCCTTTTTCAAAAAGGAGCAGCAAAAATCACAAGTGTTGTTCCTTTTGAAAAAGGAACAGCAAAGAAATCAGCAAAAATCGCAAGTGTTGTTCCTTTTGGAAAAGGAACAGCAAAAATCACAAGTGCTGTTCCTTTTGGAAAAGGAACAACAAAAATCACAAGTGTTGTTCCTTTTGGATAAGGAACAGCAAAAATCGCAAGTGTTGTTCCTTTTGGAAAAGGAACAACAAATATCGCAAGTGTTGTTCCTTTTGGAAAAGGAACAGCAAAAATCACAAGTGCTGTTCCTTTTGGAAAAGGAACAGTAAAAATCACAAGTGTTGTTCCTTTTGGAAAATGAACAACAAAAAATCACAAGTGCTGTTCCTTTTGGAAAAGGAACAGCAAAAATCACAAGTGTTGTTCCTTTTGGAAAAGGAACAACAAAAATCACAAGTGCTATTCCTTTTGGAAAAGGAACAACAAAAATCACAACATGTTGTAAAAAATATGTACAAAAATAATTCAAAGAATTATATACAAATTATAAAGAAAAATAAACTTCTTAGCGAGTTACAGGTGGAGGAGACTTGTCTTCCTCCCTTAAGATCTCCATATCTGAATCTTGGCATAATTGCTGGCAAAAGGACTCCCGAGTAAGTGGTTTGCGATAGAGATGGACTCAATGAACGTTTTCCTTAAAGGTATACCCAGAACCATCAATAGTAATTAGTGTGAGGGTACCATTGTCATGTACTTTCTGAATTTCATATGGTCCCAACCAACGAGTCTGGAGTTTCCTGGGGAAGTCCTGAAATCTAGAGTCATATAAAAGAGCCCAGTCTCCTTCATGGAAGACTCTGTTTTTGATGAGAGCATCATGCCACTTAGCTCTTTGCTGCTGTATTAGGGCAGTATTTTGAAGTGCAGAGAGTCTAATTTCATCCAGCTCATTAAACTGTTGCAATCGATTAGTTTGCGCCTCGGTTAAGTCTAACCGTACTTCTTGTGCAGTTCGTAATGTCTGGATTTCAAATTCTATAGGAAAGATAGGTTGTTTTCCAAACATAAGCTGGTACGGTGAGTGGCCAGTGGTGCTTCTCCATGTTGTTCTATAAGCCCACAGTGCTTCTGGTAGTCTGGCAGCCCAATCGCGTCTATGTGATGCAACTGTTTTGGTTAGAATTGTTTCTATTATCTTGTTGCTGCTTTCTACTTGCCCATTTGCCTGTGGGTGATATGGGGTGGTCATTTTATGCTGAACATGATAATTGTTGAGTGTTGCTGCTATTATGTTTCCAGCAAATTGTGGCCCTCCATTTGTGATTATCTCTCTAGGGAGGCCATAGCGCACAAATAGATGGAGCAGGAATTGTATAACAGATTCTTCTGTAGCCCTGGGCAAGGCTTCCGCTTCAACCCATTTAGTGACATATTCTGTTGCCACTAGAATGTATGTTTTCTAGTTTGAGGGTGGGTTGATTGGCCCCACGAAATCAAGGGCCCATCGCTCAAATGGTTCGATGACTAGCTGCGGTTTCAAGGGCATCTCATCTGAGTGACTAGGGCATCCCGCCCTGTGGAAACTATCACATGCTTGGAAAAATTTCTTTGCATCTTTAAAAATTGTGGGCCAATAATACCCTGTATGTAATACTTTATGTGCAGTCCTGTGATGAGCAAAATGTCCACCACATGGTTGGTCATGGCATGCTTTCAATATATCAAAGATTTCATCTTGTCGAACGCACCTCCTGATTTGCATGTCTGCCCCTGTGTGAAACAAATAGCCCCCAATCCAGGAAAATCTGGTACTTCGCTGGACAATCTGTTTTCGCTCATTAGGGGTTAGATGTTTTGGTAACTTACCTACTGCTAGGTAATTGGCGACATCAGCATACCAGGGTGTTTGAACAGCAACAACAAAGAGATGCTCATCTGGAAACTGATCTTCAACTGCTGCTGCATCGACTGGTTTGGGCATTCTTGAGAGGAAATCAGCTACCGGGTTCTCTTTGCCAGGTCGATCCTTGATTGTAATGTCAAACTCCTGCAATAAAATCAGCCATCTGGTTATTCTGCCATTTGTGACAGGTTTATTTGCTAGATACTTTATAGCAGAATGATCTGTGTACAAGATAACGAGATATCCAGTGATGTAATGTCTGAATTTATTGATAGCATGTATAACAGCTAGAAATTCCTTTTCAGTTACAGTATAATTTAATTCAGCAAAGGATAGATTTTTGCTAATGTAATAAATGGCGTATGGTTTTCTATCCTCCTCCTGACCAAGGACCGCTCCAATGGTTGTATCTGAGGCATCGGATGATATCTGAAATGGCAAATCCCAGTTTGGTCCGCGAAGGACTGGGGCTGTAGATAGAAGCTTTTTCAGGTCATTGAAAGCACGTTCACATTTCTCTGTCCAAAGGAAATCAATATTACCAGTTAGTGCATACAATGGTGCAGTAATACGTGAATAATGTTCTATAAATCTTCTGTAATAACCAGAGAATCCAAGAAAGCTACGTACCTCTGTTTGAGTAGTAGGAGTAGGAATAAGCAAAAGTATTTGGATTTTGGCTGGGTCTACCTGTATGTCGGCTGCTGAAATATAGTGCCCTAGAATAAGTCCTTCTGTCATCATCATGTAGCACTTTTCATGGCTTAGACAAAGCCTGGTAGCTATACAACGTTGTAGGACTTTTTCTAGTGTTTCCAATGCTGGATCAAACTCTTCTCTGTATGGAGTGAAATCATCCATATATACTTCCAATCCTTCATTTATTAGATCTGAAAATATGCTAAGAATAACCCTTTCGAATGTGGCAGGGGCATTACATAAACCAAAAGGTAAAACTCGGTAGGCAAATGTTCCCCAAGGACAAGTAAAAGTACTTTTATCCTGATCTTCAGGGGCAATCTGTATTTGGTTATACCCACTGAAGCCATCAAGAGAAGAAAAGAATTTCTTGCCTGCCAAAGTGTCCAATACTTGATCGATGAATGGGAGAGGAAAGTGATATTTCTGCGTTGCCTTATTTAGTTCTCTATAGTCCATGCAGATTCTCCACTTCCCATTCTTTTTCGGTACCACCACAAGCGGGGAGACCCACTTACTATCAGAGATAGGGTAGATAAAGTTAACATCTAAAAGTTTTTGGAGCTCAGCTTTTACTACTTCTTTTAGATGAGGATTTAATCTTCTCTGAGGTTGTCTAACAGGTTTTGCATCATTCTCTATGTAGATGTGGTGTGTACACAATTGAGGATCAATTCCTTTCATATCGGGGTAATCCCATGCAAATGCATTTTTATATTTTGTTAAAACATGGATGAGTTTTGTTTCTTGTTCCAGTGTAAGGTTGGCGTTAATGTTTAAGGTCTTCCCAGGTTCGATTTCCACTATTTTAGTATGTGCAACTGACGTGACAGGGATTGTATGGTCATGCACATCTTTCAGAGGTTCCTCCTCTACTTCGTTATCAAATGCTGCTTTTATCATATGACACTGGGTATGAGATCTGAGTTCAGTTTGACTAATAAAATTACTGATGGCATCATCTTCTGTTTGATTTTTGAACTCTAGCGCTTCTTGTATAGTTAACAGAGATCTAATGTTGTCAGTAAGATATGATACAGGGTGCCTATTAGTTTTGACTATTGTGATGCTTGGCTGCGTTGGGGGATATAGTACTAAGTTCTTAATATCTGCCCCCTTAGTTATGATCATGTTTCCTTGTCGACAGCCGATGTAGGCATCAGCGGTAGCGAGCCAAGGCCTTCCTAAGATCAATGGATGTCCATCTAGTCGGGTTTTAGGATTTATTATCAGAAAATCAGTTGGGTATTCCCAGGAATCAACTGAGACAATAACATCATGAAATATGCCTTCTGGCCTGACCACAAATCGATCATCCAATTCCAGCAAAGTTGAAGTAGGTTCTGCAGATGTAATTCCTAACTTTTGGCAAGTGGAGGTGGTCAATATATTGATTGCAGCTCCAAGATCAACTAAGGCATTGGTTAAGGTTTGGCCATAAATTTGAACAGTTACTATTGGGTTTCCTGGGTCTTCATACTTAATAGGTGTTTCCTTTCCTGATAATAGGTCAGATAAAGTGCCGACTACTTGAACTCTTGGATTATCTATTACATTCCTTCTTGATCTTTTTATGCACAGTTCCTTAATAGTTTTAGCGTATATTGGGATTTCCTGAATGGCCTGAAGGAACGGGATTTTTATATACCAATTTTGTAATTCTCTGAGAATGTCAAAATTAGGTTGCTGTATAGGTCGAGGTATGACTAAACGTTCTGGGAACGGGGGAGAGGATGTAGTTGCTTGATTCTGAGTTTGTTGCCTGTTTTCATCCTCTTCTTGTGACAGTTGTTCTCTAGGTAACTGATCTTCAATATGAACTGTTCTGTTTCCCTCTGTTTGAATGATACGCCCAGATCTTAACTGCAGATCATTGCACTCCCTCAGATCGGGTCCTTCTTCTGGTGTTTCTAAAATTTGGAGTGCTTGGACTGGTCTGTTATTTGGATTGGGATTGGGCTGGGCTGGGAGTTGGGGTCTGAGATTAGATTGGGGTTTTTGTTGTAAAGATGGTAGTGTAGGTTGAGGGAAAGGAATGTTTCCTACTGGCTGCTGTGTTGGTCTCTGCCAGTTATTCTGCCAGCTTGAACTTTGTGAAGTGGGGGGAGTCCATTGCGGTGGATAAGGGTTGTTTTGCCAGTATGGTGGGAGATAAGGAGGATTCGACCAGCCAGATTGGCATGTCTAATTTAGCCACGGGTTTGCAGAAGGGTATGACTGTGATGACCAATTTGGAAATGTGGGTTGAAACTGACTTTGCCATGTATTATACTGTTGAGTATTGTATTGCGGATACTGAAAAGAAGAAGCTGGGTCTGAAAACATACCAGTTTGTCGCGGCTGCCACTGACGACGCTGGTTAAGTAGATACACTGCTTCTGGTTCTTCTTCCGCTTCCGTATATACCGCTTTCAGTCCAGGTAATGAGGGAAAATTTTCTGTAGAGTGATCCCTTGTGCAAATGGCACATGTCTGAACTGTATTTAGTGGGCATTCCTTATGGCTATGCTTCTTCCTGCATCTGGGGCAGAAAATTGCTAAATTCTGTTCTGCCTCCATTTGTTTCTGCTTAGCCTGCAAAATGTCCCATTGTGTAGTCAGTGTCCCTAGTATATCAGTTTTAAAATTTTCAAGTAAATTCCCAATTTCCACACGTGTTACTCCTTCTGATGAAATTTTATTTTCCCGTGCAAATCGATCATGTTCTGCTGGTTTGATTCGTGTACTGCCTCTCGAACTCCTGATACATAAATCAATTATGTCAGCAAAAATTTCCTGATATATATCCCCTTTCCCCATAATGTTTAATGTTTCAATCCATTGTTCTTTCATGCCCCTTATTAATGCTGTTTTCAACACGTTATCAGGCAAGGGCAACGATGCATAAGGGGATCTTTGCAGATTATACTGAAAACGTTCCACGTATTCTTCTAATGTTTCATTTGGTCTAGCTATCATCTGAAATACTTCATCTTTCAGTTCTATAGACCTACAGTAATCTTGATATTTCTTTAGGAAAGATTCTTTCATTTGTTCCCAGTTATTTATAACTCCACCACCTAAACCCATAAACCATCTTAAAGCTGCCCCTTTCAAAGTGGAGGGTAACAATTTTAATTTCTGGGGGTCAGTGGTGTAATCATATCCCCTGCATAGCACATCAAATTCAAATAAAAATGCATCGGGGTCCTCTGATGTAAGTCCGTGAAATGTAGGAATGTGTTGAAGGGGGATTGCTTTCATAGGAGCATTTGCTGCGGAATCCACTATGGGGTATTGTAATGTAGAGGTTTGGGTGTTTGGCGGATTTTGAGCCATTGGGTCAAATATATGCCAATAACCTTCCGGAAGATCTAAGAGGGTATTCCTAGGTTGAGGAGGAACAGGAACAGTTTTAATAGCACTTCCTCTATCTGGAATTTTTGTCTGAGGAAATAGGGTGTTTTCAATAATAATTTTTACCGCGCTCCCTTTGTCTGGGCTATTTAATGGCTGAATTATCCTAGGAGGAGATCTTGGCTCCCCAATTTCCCCTGTTTCTCCTTCTCCTTCACAAAGATTGCTTAGATTCCCTTCCTGCCGTCGTTCTGGAATAGAATTTTCAATTTCTTGAAAGTCCTGTTCGTCAGTCTGAATATGCACCTCAGCAAAGGCTTCAGATGGTGAGCCTAAGGCCTGAAGGGAACTAGTAGGTTGTTTGGAAGCAGCTTTCCTGGGTCCTAATGAAGGCTGAGATTCGGCTTTCTTATAGATTTCGTCTATGTATGTCGATCGACCAAGCGTCACCGGTCCCTTAGCTTTTTCTGGTTTCGCTAACGATTTGGGATTTTTCTCTAGCTTTTTCTGCTTAGTCATGCACTCAATTTAACTACTAAATCTTAAGCAGATAACAACAAATCTGTAGGAAAGCGGGCAAAGGAGCAGGGCTTTTACATGCTCCGTACGTAGGTTCTTACCTTCCGTTTTCAAAACCCAATTCTTCCCTAGCAGGTTCGTACACTACTCTGAAAAAGACAAATGGCTACACTCCTTCCCCGGCAACGGCGCCAAAATGTAGAGCTATAAAAAGGGTCTCTTTCACCTCTAGTTACCTCACATTAATATGTCAATCCGGGATCGTCTGGTTATTTCAAAGGGTGTCTCAGTCTGAGGCTAGCATTTGCCAGAGTAATGCTTGTAGTACAACTATTTACAACTACGAAAATAAACTAATGCAAGTCTACAACTTAACTACTTCAAATGACTAAATCACACCAAGTATTGCATCAGCCAAAGGTTCGGTAGCAATAACCCATCCTTTTCATAACTGATGAGAATAGATCAGAGGTCTGGGAGCCAAATAGAAGATGCCAGGCTCGCTACAGCCTAGGATCGTTCTTAATGATTAGAAATGAAACAGCAGATAAAAGAAGTGATAATGAAATGGAACAGCACATCAGCCAAGGGCTTGGTAGCAGTAACACATCCCTTTCATAGCTGACGGGAGTAGATCAAAGGTCTGGGGACCAAGTAGCAGATGCAGGGTCCTCTACAGCCTAAGTCCGTCCTCAAGAAACAGCAAATTAGCAATGTGGAAATGGAACAGCAAATTGAAATGGAACAGCAAATAAATGGAACAGCAAATAAATGGAACAGCAGTTCAAGAATAGAATAGTAATCGAAATAAGTAATAACTGAGTTCTTTAAGCTGCAACTCTATTTAACCATACCAATCAAAACACCAATCCCTCAATCTTATATGATGGAACAATACTATAGAACCTTAGAAACACACCATACTTAATCTGCTTCTGTTGAAACACATACGACTGTATCTCATAATAAAGAATAGTCACATTCGATACCCATGTAAAACAGATCTTTCCAGACGACTTGTTATAATGCAAAACACAATCGTGAAGAATTCTATAATAAAGTAACAGTGTCCTGTAGGGATTAACCAATGCTTAAAGAATTGGTAAAATAACATATCATCGATATAAAGTTCAAGAACACGAAATGACTTAGTCACAACAGAGCATGTAATAGAATATTCTCAAAACACAGCAGATTACCAGAGTATGTCTATGAGCACACCATATGGAAACCACGCGTAATAATACAAGAGCAAGTGTCCTCCAGGGCCGAGCCCTTAGCCTCCAGGGGCACACCGCTTAAGATAGATCCATGCTCAAAGATAAAAGAGTGAACAAGTATGTATTAAAGCATGCAATAAAATTACAGGAACTCAAGTCTTCAACCGAACATAAAGATCATAGTCCTGATCTTCCTTAAAAGAAATTACACTCCGCAAAAAGATCCTCCCTGAAGCCAACAGTGCTACCCCTTTTATAGGGAAGATGGCGGAGATATCTAGGTACAGAAAATAGGCAAAATAGCGATCCCTCGGGATCTCAGATCCTGAGGGATTCGCAGAATCATTAATACTGCGTTACTTCTTTCTTTTTCTGTTTCGTGCTGGTACCTCCGCGTCCTTTCTTGGGTTGATTCGTTGTGATCTGGTTCGTTTCTGGTCTTCCGTCAAAGGGACAATAGTTAGCTCAACTTTGTCTTTACTTTTGGAATGGCCACCTCCCGTATTTCCTCCCTCCTGCACATAGAAATGACGACTATCAGTGCTTTTCATTAATCTCTCGTGTTTCGTTATAAATTCTTATCATTATCTAGATTTCTCATGCAAAAGGCTTTTGAGTTCTGATGAAAAGATACCAAAATGACCATCGAAACATACCTTCCTTGGTACTCCACACTATACATGCCGTACTCTAATAATCAATCTATAAAACCCTTCTATGTATTCTTTAATAGACATTCCTTTTTGCGTTAAATTTTGCAATTCCTTAAAAAGATTCAAATGATAGTATTTAGGAAAAAACTTGGCTTTCATTTTACTTACCATTTTGTCCCATAGCTCAATCTTGGACTTCCCTTTCTTCATTCTTGATGCCTGTAACTCGTCCCACCAAATTGCTGCATGACCCCTCAGTCTGGTAAATGCAAACTTCACCATCTTCCTCTCATCAACCTCCTCATAGCCAAAGTATTGGTTTAAGGATCTGACCCAATCCATTAGCTCTTCTGTGTTCAGACTCCCATCATACATAGGAATTTCCACCTTAGGCTTTCCTCCTACCTTCTCCAACATCTTAATGATTTTGGCAACTTCATTGTCTTCGTCTACTAGCTCCTCTACAGGAGATTCCTTTGAAGAACTTTCAGTTCCCTCATCAGGTGCTCTTCTCTGGGCTATCTCAATTGACTCCGTTCTCGTATGTAGACTCTGTACCTCTTCCAGTAAAATTGCATTTGCCTTAGTTCTTCCTTGACAAATGCCTCTCCTTGGCGGCATCTTTGCTACAAACAATCCTTTCTTCTGCTCTGATACCAAAATTGGTGCAACGGAAAAAATGGTGTTATATAAACCCACAAATGGATCTATAAAACCCAACAATCACCCCTTTTTCCAAAATATAATCCATTTTCCCTCGGAATCCAAAAGCCTTTGAAAAAGCTTAAAACAACGCTTTTTCCCTTTCGAGACCCAAAATACCTTTGAAAAGGCTAAAACCAAGCTTTTCCACCTTTTACACAGTTATATGAGCTATTGCCGCAAATCCAGATCTAGCCGATCGAATGGCTCAGATTGAATCGCAATATTGGCGATCGGGTTCCAATGGTCCACACTATCGATGCTATCCCCTGGTGGAGGTCCGATGCGATGTCGCTGATTGCTATCAGTGATTTCAATGGGCTGCTTACAATATATAACTCCACTCCCGAATGCCAATGTGATATATGTCGGCAATCGCAATCGCAAAGCTTTGGGAACAAACCTTTTCCGTGCACCGATACAACTGCACGATGTGATATATATGTTGGACCCGATAGTACTCAACACTCCCTAGCATAAAATTTCAAGTCTGGTTTCTTAAATCCACTAAGTGTTTAGCGTGATTTTCCAGTGTAAATGGATTTCGGCGATATAACAAATAAATACACAGGGGTGATGCTATATGGGTTCTAGAGACATGATAGCATTAAAACTTCTGCCCATAATTATTTGAAGTCCAGATTCTCAATCCAAATGCGTTTTACGCCCAATACTTAGTGTATTTTGGGTTTTCTGTCAGCGGAACCAAAACAATGGAATACACTCGCCAACTGGTCCTTTAACACAAGATTTTCATTATAAAGTATCAAAAACACATGCCAGCATCAATATTATCAAGATATAAGGAAAAAAACACATATTTGAGGCCTCCACAGGATGTTTAGATAACATGTACGCAACACTGATTTATTCACCATAAACACATTACAGAGTCTCGGCCTTAGGGCGGATTGCACAGATAAAGACCTATATCTCCAAAAGAATGAAATCCACTCACTCTCTCGATGCACTCGCTCTACTCCTCTCTCGCTCATTACATTTTTCTCCTTTTTATCAGTCGATAAACATTCTAACAATCTCTAACATTAAATCTCTATTTTTAATAGATCTAACAGCGATCTTCTAATTCCTAGCTCTATGCTAACAATCCCTATCTCTGAATCTAAAATAAGATAGTCTCTAACTTATTACAATAATGAATTATAACTAATTTCTTGAGAGATCCAACCCTCTCAGTAAAAATGGCTTTTTAGTAATCAGGTCAATGAATTTCAACCTCTTTTAGCCACAACATGTGAACAAGTTTTCACATTGCTGATTAAGTCTGGATACTCTTGCATCACCTCTTTTCGGGGCACATGTATTTTCAGTACTTGGTTAATGGTTCCATTGGTCTTTTGAGATTTAACTTTCTTGGGTTGTATTGTCTCAGTTGGGCTCCTTGGTGGTATTATCTCAATTTTCCTGTGGGTGTTAACTCTTCCAGGTAGACTTCCCTGGATGGTATGGTTTTCTATCAGGGATGCTTTCCCTGCCTTTTTCCACTTGCATGGGGTATTATGCCCTGATTTTTTGATGAATCAGGGGGTTTTCACGTCCTTCTATGTACTTCTCTATCGGTTATAGTGATGTTGATTACATTCTACACAAGTTTTTTTGTGTTGTTTTCACAGTAGGTTTGTAGATGATTATGGTTCTTTGCATTAAGATCTATTACATCGTAAACATAATGAAGGTTTTTCCCAAAAAAAATTAATTAAAATTAGATTCACTTCCTTGAAAAATCATTTTATAAAAATGGTATAACAAAAATTATTGTGCATTAAATTATGAAACATATCTCGCCGCCACATCTCCATTACCTTATAACTTAATATTCAACATTTGTAATTACAGTGTAATGTTTGGACATTTTATGCTTTTTCGTTTAATTTATAATATAGTGTTTTATGTGTGCATGCCAAATGGCTAGGCATCCATCACGGTAATCACCATTTTTATTACATCGATAGGCATCTCCCTTATTGGAATTAGCAACTTAATCATTTTCTTAATTAATTATTCTAATTGTAGGGTTTAGAATGAAAGATGTTGGCATATTCTCGTCGTTGCATCTCAATCAATGAATGAAATTGTAACTGATAACTTGTTTGCATATCTAAATCAAGTGATTAAACCCTATTTAAAATAATTTTTTACAAAGCATGATTATAAATTTATTGTGCCATTTGTTCATTTCCACCTATAAAGATTATGAAGATTAACTAAAAGTGGAAGGAATGGACAAGTGGATCCAACTCGAACAACAATAAAGCAAAAATTCATTTAATAGCACACAAGCACGTGGATACAACTGTTGGGCCATGAATACGACCACTTTGTAACACTTATTTCATCCATTTTTACTCTTCTCTATTATATCATCTATTATAATTTATCATTTAAATCCATTTTATAAATGATTTATGCTCTCATGGATGAATATTATTTGTTCTCCTTTATTTCTAATAAATTGATGATTATGCATTATTTTATCAATGATAGTTCTAATAAGTTGGTTATAACATTATTCACCATTTTTAGCCTCCAAGGTAACTTCCAGATTGAAGATTTGATTTTTAACTCTGCCAACTCAGAAATTCGCTGGTTTAAAGATTGACAGTTTTGCGGTTAAGATTCTGAGCAAATGAAGACGAATTTGAGAAATCCGGAACATGGGTTTTGTCCAGAACGGGCCCAATTAACTTTTTCAAAGAATGGTTTGCCCAAATTCGTCTTGAACAGAGAGAAACGTAGGGTTATTTGAGCACGACCAACTCAGAAATTCGCTGGTTTAAGGAGTGACAGTTTTGCGGTTGAGATTCTGAGCAAATGAAGACGAATTTGAGACATCCGGAACATGGGTTTTGTCCAGAACGGGCCCAATTAAATTTGATAAAGAACGGTTTGCCCAAATTCGGCTTGTACAGAGAGAAACGCAGGGTTCTTTGAGCACGATTTTCTCAGATTTGCAGTTGCGGTCGTCCTCCAAATCTCAGCTGCAAAGCCAAATTCGCCTTGTTCTTGTTGATCAAATGGTTAGAAGCAAACCAATTTTGTAATAGGAATCATGTTGTACTTATCCTTATTGTAACTTCTCTCTGATCTCTCTCTATTTAAATGAAAACAGAGATCAGAGATGGGGATGATTTGGGGGAGATTTTAGGATGATTTGGGGGAGACTTCAGGATGACTTTGGGGATTCGAATGATGGTGAATTGATGATTTGAATTAGAGATTCAGAAGCAAGGATTCATGATAGGATAGTAGGAAGGAAGGATTGTTTTATGTTGTAAGTCTCAAAGCTTCAATTATTGTAATGATTTCACTATTTAATGATTAATACATAATTTGGGCATTGCTGTTCACTCTTTCCTTCTGAAGTAACCCAGCAGCGTCCGCTGGCGGCTAAGGGCCCAGCCTCTGGTGGAGTACGCTGCTGCTGTGTATCATATCTTTACAATTGCTGATGTGTGACAGTTTGTTTTCCCTTTCATTTCTTTAAATTGTTTTGTTCAGCGATCTTTTGTTTATGAACATTTCGCGTAATTACTTTGTTATATTGAAATCATAATTGGATTGCGTGAGTGATAGAATTATTAATTATAACTTGAAATGTATTGCTGATAATTTTGATCTAATACTGCGCTGTCTAATTAAGAACCGTGGTCCATTTAATTGCTGCTCATTTATAATTGCCGTGGTTGTTCAATTAAGTTATTACTCAAATATAACTGCGATTAATGTTCATGATGCTGGATTAAGGTTGCTGATTCAATTACATTTATAGTTTGTTGTGTCTTTCCAATTACTTAGTTTTGCTGTTCGGTTCCTTTAATTCCAGTTTGTTGTTCCATTTACGGCCGTTCCATTTTAGACTTGCTATTCCATTTCCTATTTGCTGTTCTATTTTACTTTCTGCCGTTCCATTTACTTGCATTTGCTGCTTTGGTGTGAGAGAAGGTCTAAAGCTGTAGTGAGCCTCAGCAAGTCGCTGCTTAGCTCCCAGACCTATGGTCCATGCTCTAATTTCCTTTCCATCAGTTTCTAGAGGGATGGGTTATCACTTCTGCACCCTTGACTAATAAGCGGTCTTGTGTGATTTTATCCTTCTGAAGTAATTTAGTCATAGTTTAGCACCCGTCTACTCTTGTGTTCTCTGAATGCTATACTACTAAACATTACTCTTGAGTAAATAGCCGCCTCAGACTGAGTACACTCTTGAAATAAAAAGTCGTCCCTAGGTTGATAATTAATGTGAAGGTAATTAGGAGTTCGAAAGACACCTTTTTATCGCTCCACATTTTGGCGCCGTTGCCAGGGAGAGTGTAGCCATTTCTAAAGAGTAGTGTGAATCTGATGAGTGCCTGCTAGGGAAGAGTTGGATCTTAAAAACGGAAGGTAAGAACCTGCGTATGGAGCATGTAAAAGCCCTGCTCCCCCGTCCGCTTTCCAGCAGGACTGTTAAAGAACCTAGTGTAGAAATAGATGTTTGAATTTTTGTGTGAATAATTAGGAAAAAGATAGAAACTTTTAAAAAATGAATCACATGATCTCACGCAAGTGGTGATGTAAGCACCACCCATTTCACTAACCGATTGACAGGAACATTTGAACAAGGAGCCTCGAAGAAACACATGAAGAACATATTCTTGAAGAAGTACCAAGACTATTGCAAATACAATGAAGATATTTTCGGTATGATACAAGGGGAAGATGAAAGTTTGGAGGACTATGTAGATCGATTTCAATACAACCTTCAAAAATCAAAATATAAGCATTTGGAAAAAGAGATCTTAAAAACACTCCTTCTTAAAGGAATCAAAGATAAATTTTTAGAACTCTTAAATCTGATAGGAAAAGGTGATGTTTTTCAGTTATCATATGATGATGTTTGTGAATTGTGCATAAGGTATTCAAGAGGAATCTCCAAGGCTGGCAAGAATTCTAGAGATGTTTGTTCTTTCTTTTCCAAATCTGCTACAAGAATAGGAGACATAAGAGCTGAAATCAATGTGTTATTTGAAAATTTTAAAGTTGATTTTATTAGCTCTCTAAATGAAAAATTGGATGTTTTACAGGTTCATAAAAATCAAGAATTGGATGAAGTGTTTTACCCTCAGGACCGAAAGGAGCATCTCATAGATACTCACTCTTCCTTATCTAGGATGGAAGTAGCATATCAAAGAGGTAAGAAAGTTGCAACAAGGCCTACAGGTATGGTTCAAAACACTTTTTCTCCATTGTCATACTTGCATAATCCATTATGGAATGCTAATGTGTTAGGGCAGCCATGTCAATTTCAATATAACCACCTATCTTGTTTACAAGTTGGGCAT
Source organism: Pinus tabuliformis (assembly GCA_031772625.1). Taxonomy (NCBI): domain Eukaryota; kingdom Viridiplantae; phylum Streptophyta; class Pinopsida; order Pinales; family Pinaceae; genus Pinus; species Pinus tabuliformis. Next base: position 254,038,000 of record CM062818.1, on the reverse strand, counting down.
GGTTCATCTTATGATGGCATGACTACTCTCCCTCATCTTGTAGCACAAGCACATTCTCCATATTCTCCACCAGCTCTTTCACAACACCTTGCTTGCCCATCAAAACCATTCACACAACCTAATCAACCACATCATCAAAATGCTCCATTCCATACACATTTTCCTGCTCAACTAATTCCACACCCTCACCATAATAAACCAGTACAACATGCTTACAATGTTGAACCGGCAAATCTACCGACCCTTCCCACCCATTCTATCTCACATGTGTTATTAGAGAAAACCTACAATGAGATTCAGAATGTTTCAAATGCAAAAATTGTAGAAGCTATGGAAGAAAATGAGGTTTCTTTTACTATGCATCAACAAGCTATTTTAAAAGCTCAAGAACTTCATGATATGATGGCTATGCGAAATCAAAAAAGTAAAGGATATATTGAAGATTGGTTTCACTCCATCATTTGTTTGCAACATCACTCCATGCTTCAACAATTTTTGATACCATTTTTTGAAGGGAAGTTGGCTTCTCATACCCTAATATCCATTAACATGCATTTTTCAAATTTGGGTATGTGTATACATGAAGCCGTATTTCGAAAATGGCTCCACTGGAAGTACTCATATAAGTAGTCATATTCATCCTTCAATCAAAGTAGGTTAGTGAAAAAATAAAATAAAATAAAATAAGGACATAAATAAGTGCATTTTGTTCTTTTGTAAAACTAGTTGTTTTTGTTGCAACATGCTATCGAAATCAACATCGGTGATAATTTTTTTTTAATAATTTGTGTATGTAGATGAATCATAATGGAAATAATAAGTTCTACAAACACTCATTTTCATTTTTATCACCAATTTGAAAAAATGCTTGAATTTCATTTTTTTTGGCTTGCGGGCTTGATGAACTTTCTGGAAAAACAGTCGGGACAGTCATGTTTTGAGGGACCAAAAGTGAATATTTTTAAAACCTGTTTCTACCCCAAGTAGCCCTTGATGTCTACTTTCTAACCCAATTTGAATCACTCAATTTGGATTTGAAACGAAAAAGTTAGAACCAAAACATTGATAGGGTGTCTAGCGGGCAGTTCAGGAACAGAGTTGGGACAGTCAGTTTTTGGAGACCTAAATGACCATATTTTTAAAACCTATTTCTATCCTAAGTATCCCTTGATGTCTACTTTCCAATCCAATTTGAATCACTCAATTTGGATTTGAAACGAAAAAGTTAGAGCCAAAACATTGACCGGATGTCTAGCGGGCAGCTCAGGAACAGAGTTGGGACAGTCAGTTTTTGGAGGCCTAAATGAATGAATTTTTAAAACCTGTTTCTATGGTAGATTCCCCTATGAGTCTAGTTTACAATGCAATTGGAATCACTCATTTTCGATATCGTATGGGGAAGTTATGATCAACATACTGACTGTCTATCGTAAATCAGCACTCTTAAAACTATGTCTTTCTGGTTGTTCCTTATAGTATTTGACCTATCAATTCTTCTTGTATTCAAAACCTGTTTCTATTGGAGATAAATAAATGAATCTACTTTCATTTCCAATTTGAATCATTTGAATCCGACATCAAACGAAAACGTTATGCTTGAAATATCAACTGTTGGTCTAAGCCGGGTAATCGAAAATGACTCTATTATGCAGGTTGTTCTAAACAAATTTGACATATCATAGCATTGAATTTTTAAAACCTGTTGCTACTGGAGATAACCCTTTGAATTAGCTTTCATTTTGCTTTGGAATCACTCAATTTCAACGAAAAACAAAGAAGTTGTGATTAAAACACTGCGGGCTAGCATGATTGGCCACTGCTCTCCCGCAAGTGACAGATAAATTTTACTTTGTTATTTTATCAATGGATTTGTTATACAGAGTAGCTACTTGTTGTTTTTTGCATAATTCTTGGATTAGGGGAGCCCGATCACCTCTCTTTCTCCATGATTTAATGTTTTATTGCAGGTAGGCACTCGTTTTTGCAGGTCCTGCGAAAATAAAGAAGGTCAATTTATGGACGAGTGATTTTTCAAAGAAATTTTTATAAAACAAAGGAATTTTATCCAAATCATTACCCAACGGATTCATAATAGAACAAATGAAGAATTGATTTCCATTTGAAGATTCATGTCATGTCTTTGCTGCCAAAACATTTTTCGAATAGATCATTTTTTTGACATAACATCATAGCTGTTGCAACTCAATTTATTTATTTACATACTGCTTTTTGTTGTTTCTTTTCTAATTTCTCTTATATTTTGTGTTTCAGGTGTTTCTTCATTCAAAGTGCAACTCATCCTCAGCATTAATGCAGTGAACAGCTAATTCATTCTTTGCGTGTTTGCATTTTATGGTTGTGTATTTTGTTGTTCCTTTTCTGAAGGGACAGCATTTGTGTGCATTTTTGTCGTTCCTGTTGTTCCTTTTTCAAAGAGACATTATTTTCGTTTTGTTATTTATTTTCTAAAGGAATAGCACTTTTTGGTTCAGCCATTCATTTTGTTGTTCCTTTTTCACAGTTCATTTTGCTGTTCCTTTTCGAAATGGAACAGCACTTTTGCACTGTCACGTCCGTTGCTGTTCCTTTTCGAAATGGAACAGCACTTTTTGCACTTTCACATTTTGCTGTTCCTTTTCGAAATGGAACAACACTTTTGGACTTTTACATTTTGATGTTCCTTTTCGAAATGGAACAGCTGTTGTTCCTTTTCGAAATGGAACAGCTCTTTTGCACTTTCACGTTTTGCTGTTCCTTTTCGAAATGGAACAACACTTTTTGCACTTTCACATTTTGCTGTTCCTTTTAGAAATGGAACAGCACTTTTGCATTTTTACATTTTGCTGTTCCTTTTCGAAATGAAACAGCTGCTGTTCCTTTTCGAAATGGAACAGCACTTTTGCACTTTCACGTTTTGCTGTTCCTTTTCGAAATGGAATAGCACTTTTGCACTTTCACGTTTTGCTGTTCCTTTTCGAAATGGAACATCACTTTTTGCACTTTTACATTTTGTTGTTCCTTTTCGAAATGGAACAGCTGCTGTTCCTTTTCGAAATGGAACAACACTTTTGCACTTTCACGTTTTGCTGCTCCTTTTCGAAAGGGACAACACTTCGACACTTTTCATTTTTGATGTTCCTTTTTCAAAGGAACGGTACTTTTTTATTTTTGCTGTTCCTTTTTCCAAAGGAACGGCATTCGCATTCTCACATTTTTTTGGTGTGTATTTTTGCTTTTTGGTGTGCATTTCCTTTGTTGTTCCCTACAAGGAATAACACTTTTTTGAGTGTTTTTGTTGTTCATTCAAAAAAAAGCAACACTTTGGGAGAAGTTTTGAGAGCAACCCTTTTCTTCCTCTTGTGGAATTATTCCTAGTTCATCTCAACCACATTTTCCTGATTCTCTTTCATGGCATGAAGTACACTACTTTTATGAGGACAAGAATTATGGATTCTATTGAAGCGAGTTAATATCATTCACGTTATGATCTTTAACAGGACAGCTCCTTGATGATAGATTTTTTTCAAAAGAGACACAATTATTTATATACTACTTTACTGCATTGTTTTCTGTTGAACATGATATTGATTGATCATCTTAATACCATGCTGGTTCCATCATCCCTGGTTATAATCTTCTTTGTCTGTAATAAATGAGATTATGGGTATATTTTTTTCTATTGACATCTTCAACTTCTTCCGCCATCCCTGCTCTTAAGGAGTACTGAGCCTCCCTCTTTTTATCATAAAAATGTCTAATAATAACAAAATTTTGTTCGCAGATGGAGGATAGGGGGTCTCATTACAAGCTAGCCTACCATATTCATAAGGTTGTAACAAAGTGACATTCCCATTATGGCCACCACACCAGGGTTATGATCCATTGGATAGCCAAATTATCCTTGGAACAGGAGGTCTCATCACGAGCCGGCCTGATCACTTTTGCTACATCCCAGTGAATGGCAGTGTGATTATCTGGTTACCACGCCAGCACACTGATCTCTTCTGTACAACAGCACTGTAACTCTCCATTTATAAATTGAGGATCCTGGCTCATATGGGTTAAAAAGCAACCCTGCCGAAGCTATGGACGCCTGCTAGCAGCAGCGGCTCTGCTTATGGTATTGAAGTTATATCTTATCGTTAATTATTATTATAATACCCTTTTCTTATTTTTTCTTTCTATCAGAGAAGTTATTTCCTTAACTTTTTCCCTGTTTTGAACCTTTATGCATGAGAAATTGTTTTATGATCAATCGCATCATTTTCAGCTAGAATACTATCAGCAAAGCATCTTTTTAGCACATTGTTGTCCTTTTTCGTTTTGTATAAACTATCATCAATCCAAAGCGTCCTATCTCTTATTCATAACTATCTTTACACACTTTGCTCTCAATATAACCATAATTTTCACCGTCCTATCATTGATAAGTGTACTTTGCTTCACTTACTGATATATTGTTCATTCCATTTCCTTGCCGTCCGCACCACCCCTCTCATATGCTTTATGGTTATGGAACCCTTTTTTCAATTGGAGGGGGGAATGTATGCATTATGGGGTTGCATGCGATATGATTACTACACTTTGCCATACCTTGTTGATTTGACAACATAGTAGTATTGCATGTATACATAAGTTTTTCTAACTGAAATTTTGCATGCATTTTAGCTGTTGCTATTCAAAGCTAACACTATGGATTCAAGAACATTGTATGCAAAATAGTGCTTTGTTTACAGGAGAACAACAAGTATGGGCAGAATTCTATTCGTAGCATGACCACACTATTGCACTTCACAGTAGAGGCTCGTGAACGTGAACAATTCTTCAGACATGATGTGCTTCCCTGGATTCCACTTTTTGCATCACTTTTAGCACCAACTCTGCCTACATCAGCTTCAACAACTGCCAGTATTTATATGTCATTCCACATTTTTGGAGGTAGAACTTGAGGTAAAATTGCATAGTTTTCTAATTTATTATAAATTTAGGAGAATCTAATGAAAATCCATTTTGAACATTATTTGTCATCCTTCATTCCACATCTTTACCACTTCCCCTTTTTCAGCAGCATGTCATTTTCGAGTGTGGGGGAGTGTTCTTTTCATTCATTTCTTTCTTATGACCACGCCATTCATATTCTTTATCATCCATTGCTATTGTTATTCATTCTCAACACCTCCCTTATGCCATGTTGTTTTACACCAAGCATAGAATTCAACAGATAATGGCTACCACCTCTATTTGTTTTCTAGCATCGCATGAGGCCATGCTAATTTTTCAAAGAGGGGGAGGAATTGCTACGCATGATGGATGTTTTCTATTTTCTTTCTCATTTAAGGCATACAATTTCAGTGTAGAAATTGATTTCCATAATATTTTTAAAAAACTATGAACTCAATTCTTGTGATCTCTAGGAAACACAAACATACTATTAAAATACACATACCTAGATAATTTCAAGATAAATTGTTTCATAAAAATTTTGGAAATCATGCACTCTCACCTACAGCCATTTTGTTTATATCTCATGATACGTGCATCAAAACAGTCCAATTTTTGGATCATAAAGGCATTTATATATTATAAATTACTTGCCAAATTTCGACAAAAGCTGGTTTGTAGTTTTTGAGAAAATGGTTAATGAAGTTTGCTGTTACTTATATCATATTTTGTTGCAACTTCATATATACATATAATTGAATGCCAATGTAAAAATTGTTATGCCTTCATCGAGATTGCTAAAATTGAATATTCATTAATTAAGGAAGCATTCATTTGTTCTCAAATTTTTATTGCTTGGTTAACACATGGGTTTTTGTCTTTGGGTTGCATGAAGACATGCAATATATTCAGTTTTCGTTGCATGAGGACATGCAACATATTGAGTGTGGGGGTATGTTGGGCCATGAATACGACCACTTTGTAACACTTATTTCATCCATTTTTACTCTTCTCTATTATATCATCTATTATAATTTATCATTTAAATCCATTTTATAAATGATTTATGCTCTCATAGATGAATATTATTTGTTCTCCTTTATTTCTAATAAATTGATGATTATGCATTATTTTATCAATGATAGTTCTAATAAGTTGGTTATAACATTATTCACCATTTTTAGCCTCCAAGGTAACTTCCAGATTGAAGATTTGATTTTTAAATCTGCCAACTCAGAAATTCGTTGGTTTAAAGAGTGACAGTTTTGCGGTTACGATTCTGAGCAAATGAAGACGAATTTGAGAAATCCGGAACATGGGTTTTGTCCAGAACGAGCCCAATTAACTTCAATGAAAGAACGGTTTGCCCAAATTCGGCTTGTACAGAGAGAAACGTAGGGTTCTTTGAGCACGACCAACTCAGAAATTCGCTGGTTTAAGGAGCGACAGTTTTGCGGTTGAGATTCTGAGCAGATGAAGACGAATTTGAGAAATCCGGAACATGGGTTTTGTCCAAAACGGGCCCAATTAACTTCAACAAAGAACGGTCTGCCCAAATTCGGCTTGTACAGAGAGAAACGCAGGGTTCTTTGAGCACAATTTTCTCAGATTTGCAGTTGCGGCCGTCCTCCAAATCTCAGCTGCAAAGCCAAATTCGCCTTGTTCTTGTTGATCAAATGGTTAGAAGCAAACCAATTTTGTAATAGGAATCATGTTGTACTTATCCTTATTGTAACTTCTCTCTGATCTCTCTCTATTTAAATGAAAACAGAGATCAGAGATGGGGATGATTTGGGGGAGATTTCAGGATGATTTGGGGGAGACTTCAGGATGACTTTGGGGATTCGAATGATGGCAAATTGATGATTTGAATTAGAGATTCAGAAGCAAGGATTCATGATAGGATAGGAGGAAGGAAGGATTGTTTTATGTTGTAAGTCTCAAAGCTTCAATTATTGTAATGATTTCACTATTTAATGATTAATACATAATTTGGGCATTGCTGTTCACTCTTTTGTTCTGAAGTAACCCAGCACCGTCCGCTGGCGGCTAAGGGCCCAGCCTCTAGTGGAGTACGCTGCTGCTGTGTATCATATCTTTACAATTGCTGATGTGTGACGGTTTGTTTTCCCTTTCATTTCTTTAAATTGTTTTGTTCAGCGATCTTTTGTTTATGAACATTTCGCGGAATTACTTTGTTATATTGAAATCATAATTGGATTGCGTGAGTGATAGAATTATTAATTATAACTTGAAATGTATTGCAGATAATTTTGATCTAATACTGCGCTGTCTAATTAAGAACCGTGGTCCATTTAATTGCTACTCATTTATAATTGCCGTGGTTGTTCAATTAAGTTATTACTCAAATATAATTGTGATTAATGTTCATGCTGCTGGATTAAGGTTGCTGATTCAATTACATTTATAGTTTGTTGTGTCTTTCCAATTACTTAGTTTTGCTGTTCGGTTCCTTTAATTCCAGTTTGCTGTTCCATTTACGGTCGTTCCATTTTAGACTTGCTATTCCATTTCCTATTTGCTGTTCTATTTTACTTTCTGTCGTTCCATTTACTTGCATTTGCTGCTTTGGTGTGAGAGAAGGTCTAAGGCTGTAGTGAGCCTCAGCAAGTCGCTGCTTAGCTCCCAGACCTATGGTCCATGCTCTAATTTCCTTTCCATCAGTTTCTAGAGGGATGGGTTATCACTTCCGCACCCTTGACTGATAAGCTGTCTTGTGTGATTTTATCCTTTTGAAGTAATTTAGTCATAGTTTAGCACCTGTCTACTCTTGTGTTCTTTGAACGCTATACTACTAAACATTACTCTTGAGTAAATAGCTGCCTCAGACTGAGTACACTCTTGAAATAAAAAGTCGTCCCTGGGTTGATAATTAATGTGAAGGTAATTAGGAGTTCGAAAGGCACCTTTTTATCGCTCCACAACAACCTATTCATTTAGTAGGACACAAGCACGTGGATACAACTAGAGTGTGGATACAACAGGAACAAGAACGCAACAATTCTTTTAGTGGAAGGGTTAAAGAAACGTTTTATTCTAACCTGTTCTGGAAACCGAATGTTTTGTTTTGCTACAGGTGTCATAATTTCATTGAATTTTGTAAATGTATCAATTTTACAAGAATAACAATTGTCATTGCATTAAATATGTTTGTAACCCTCACAATGTATAGGAATATCAAGTTTACATTGTAAACTAAGCTTTAATTTAGATAGGTTTATTTGTTTTATAGGTTTTGGCAGATGGAACGAATGAGAAATCTTGGATGGTCGAGACAACTCAAAACTACCATTGTATTATTTGTTTTGTAGGTTCTCATTGATGGAAGTGATAGATTGTTAATATAGCCTAAAACTACCATTTTCAAAATAGGCCATAGTATCAAGATATTATGTTAATGTTCCATTTTGCATCACTTACTCACAATGAATGGCTTGGTTATTTTTTATTAGAAGATGATGTGTTTTATAATTTAGGTTAAAATTTTGTAATGCTAACTATGTTATTTCACATTATGACATATTCAACTGTAGATAATTTTATGGTAAGTTTTTGGATTTCCTTAAGCAATGGAGTAATTTTTAATTATTTTAACTTTTAATAAAAATATTGTTTTAATTTCTAATAAGTCCACAGCCTAAAGAGAAAGGGAACACCACAAGTTGAAGCAATTTAAATTGCTTTCTCAGAAAAAATCAATTTTTCCACTAAGTTGTTTATGCCCATAGTACCTGCAAGATTGGCCTCATTTTGATGAGATGGCTTTATTCTTTTTCTACTTTAAAATTTATACTGGTTTTTAGGTAATGGAAATTAGTTGCAAAGTCTAATGCATATCAGGAAACTAATTTCTACATAAAACATAAGTTTTTTTATTGAAAACCTAACTATGTTAGAATTTTAATAAATAAATATTATTATTTTATAAATATAATAACATATATATTATCATATTATCCACATTTAACAAAATGAAATTTCTTACCTTCATATGATTCTTGATTGACACTTCTTTCAAATGAGCTACACTGCTAGAATTATTATGATAGTGTTTTAGAGTTTTTTAATTTTACACCCAATAATTTTTCTTGACATATAACCTTAAAATCCACTTATTTAGTTAATGTAGTTGAATTATAATGGTGAAAAGAATCTCAATATTTCAATAAACCCCATTAGAATAGTGGTGATCCATTATTCACATAAGTTCCTTGTTGCTATTCAATTATTCATTCTTTCAAATGACGTGATGATTTACATACATTTTGATAATGCCTTATATTTGATATATCTAATGGTTTGATAGATTATTTAAATAACATGAACTTTGTTAGACATATTGAAAAATTACAGCTATTTTTTTACCATTAACAAATGAAAATCACATTCTTTTGGGTAATTTATATTTTAGGCTTTTGTTTTTTTGGAATAAGGCAATGATGATGTATAATGTTAATAATTTTTAATAATGATGATGCATAATGTTAATAATTCTTGCTTTGATATTTCTTTGAAATTTTATTAAAAGTTTAATGGAATATTCAGTAAGCAAATTATGGTCAATTTGCATCTTGAATATGAGATTATGTTCATTGTACTATGTAGCAGTGATACATTACTTTTACAACAAAAGGAATTGAAAATACAAATCCTCAGTTTCACTTCTAAAATAGTTGAAGTTATAGAAACAACAAATATTCAAGTACACTAGAAGTTGTACAATTTAGATAAAACTTAAAAGAGAGTAGTTTATGTTTTATACAATAAGTAGTGGCTTTCAGGTTTGTAATTTGTAAGGGGATATTTTGTTCACAGTCCAAGGAATATTGAACAATATAAACATTGATGTTAAGTTTGAGCTGTAGATTACATTGATGTTAAGTTTTATATGTAAATTTTATAGTTTTTTTTGTTTTTTTATGTTTCATGTGTTTTGTATGGTGTTTATAGATGAAGCATCTTATAAGAGTCATAAGTAATGCTTTATGAAGGTGTCCACATTGGATTTGGTTGTTAATAATATTAATTATTCAATTATTAAAAATATTAATAACATTTAAATTACAATATTAACTTTAACAACATTTAGTTAATAATATTAATATTATTAATGACATTAACATTATTACAATAAATCATATTAACATTAATATTGACAAATAATATTAGCAACATTTAGTATTAACTATAATATTGATAAATTATAATTTATTATTAATAATATTAGCAATAACATTCAAATTAATTTGAAAATAAAAGTATTAATAACATCATTAATACAATATAAACTATATTTAGAAAAATAATATTCTACTATTATTAATCATAATAAATTTTTGAAATTGTTAACTTAACAACATTAGTATTATTAATAATATTTAAATTACAATATTAAATTTAACAAGATTTAATTAATAATATTAATATTATTAATAACATTAACATTATTACTCTAAATAATATTAATATTAATAAATAATATTAACAACATTTAGTATTAACAATAACATTGATCAATTTTAATAATAACAATAACATTTTAATATTAAGTTTTACAATTATTTATTGATGTTAATTTTAGTATTATTATTAATATTAATTATACTATTATTATTAATATGTATTAAAATTAATATTAATTTCAATATTAAGTATTAATATTAATATCAATTAATATGAATACAAATATTACTATTATTTTCATTGTTATTAATATTTATAAATATTAATTTTAATGTTAATTATTAATATTAATAACATTAAATGATATTAATAGTCATCATTATTAATAAAAGTATTAATAAAATGATTGATACAATGTGAATTGTGTTTAGAAAATCATTATTAGTAATCGTAATAAATTTCGAAATTGTTAACATAATAACTTTAATATTATTGTTTGATTTTAGACTTTTGTGATCCACATTGATTTTGAGTTTTTGGTGGACATTTCGAAAAGTGGATCAAAAACTCATGATGTGATTAATCCTAAAGAATTTATCAAAATTAATATTATTAATAACATTTAAGTTACAATATTAAATTTAACAGTATTTAATTAATAATATCAACATTATTAATGACATTAACATTATTACTCTAAATAATATTAACATTTAGTATTGACAATAATATTAATAAATTTTCATTTATTATTATTATTTTCATTTATTAATATTAATGTTAATTCATGCTCATGGGGCCTTGGTTCAAATGTAAAGGGTGTACTATTAAGGCACTCCATGCCATAGATCATGGGTTCCAATCCCCTTATGGGTGGTGACTTTCCAAAAAAACTATTATTTTTAATTAATATATTTAAATATTAATATCATTAACAATTATATAAATAATGTTTTAATATTATTTATTAAAATTAATTAAGATGAATACCAATATTAATATTACTTTTAATAATATAAATATTTACAAATATTAATTTTAATATTACATATTAATATTAATAACATTAATAATAATAAAAAATATAATATAATATAACACAATATAACACAATATAATAGTAATAATAAAAATAATATAATATAATATAATAGTAATAATACTATAATATTATTATTTTAGTAAAAATATAATATTATTATTATAATACTAATACGTTGTTGTTGTTGTTGTTGTTGTTGTTGTTGTTGTTGTTGTTGTTGTTGTTGTTGTTGTTGTTCCATTGGGTTTCTGTTATCAATCCCTTGGGTTTATTATTGCCTTATGTTTATAATATCAATCATGGTCAACCACTATAAATCATAGCCAACCGTGGTCAACCATGGTTGAATGTCACATTGTGAAAATGATTTTCTCACCATGAAAATAAACCATGTTTATTTTAGTGTTTGTAATATTTATATTTGGGTTTACCAGTGTTGGGTTTTTAATATTATTCCCTTGGGTTTAATATTATTCCCTTAGGTCCATAATCCTTTGGGGTTTTAGTATTAATCCCTTGGGTTTATTATTCCTTTGGGTTTATAATATCAATCATGGTCAACCATTGTCAATGATAGCCAACCATGGTGAACCATGTTTGAATGTCGCGTTGTGACAAGGATTGTCTTACCATGAAAATAAACCATGTTTATTTTAGTGTTTGTAGTATTTATATTTGGGTTTACCAATGTTGGGTCTATAATATTAGTCCCTTGGGTTTATAATCCCTTGGCATTTTAGTATCAATCCCCTCGTTTTATTATTCCTTTGGGTTGGTTTATTATGATGTCAACCATGGTCTAACATGGTTCATCATGGAATTGTGATAAGGATTGTCTCGATATGAAAATCAATGATGGTCAATCATGTTTATTTTAGTGTTTATAATATTTATCTTAGGGTTTATAATATTAGTCCCTTGGGTTTAGTATTTATCCCTTGGGGTTTTAGTATTAATTCCTTGGATTTATTATTCCTTTGGGTTTCTCATACCAATCGCTTGGGTTTATTATTGCCTTAGGTTTATAATATCAATGATGGTCAACCATTGTCAATCATACCCAACCATGGTCAACCATGGTTGAATGTCATATTGTGACAATGATTGTCTCACCATGAAAATAAACCATGTTTATTTTAGTGTTTGTAATATTTATATTTGGGTTTACCAATGTTGGGTTTATAATATTAGTCCCTTGGGTTTAATATTATTCCCTTATGTTCATAATCCCTTTGGGTTTTAGTATTAATCCCTTGGGTTTATTATTCCTTTGGGTTTATAATATAAATCCCTTGGGTTTATTATTCCCTTAGGTTTATAATATCAATCATGGTCAACCATTGTCAATCATAGCCAAACATGGTCAACCATGGTTGAATGTCGCATTGTGACAAGGATTGTCTCACCATGAAAATAAACGATGTTTATTTTAGTGTTTGTAGTATTTATATTTGGGTTTACGAATGTTGGTTTTATAATATTAGTACCTTGGGTTTAATATTATTCCCTTGGGTTCATAATCCCTTGGGGTTTTAGTATTAATCCCTTGGTTTTATTATTCCTTTGGCTTTATAATATCAATCTCTTGGGTTTATTATTCTCTTAGGTTTATGATATCAATGATGGTCAACCATTTTCAATCATAGCGAACCATGGTCATCCATGGTTGAATGTTGCATTGTGACAAAGATTGTCTCACCATGAAAATAAACCATGTTTATTTTAGTGTTTGTAATATTTATATTTGCGTTTACCAATGTTGGGTTTTTAATATTTGGGTTTATTGCTCTTTGGGTTTATAATATCAATCACTTTGGTTTATTATTCCCAAGCCAACCATGGTTTATTATGATGTCAACCATTGTCAACCATGGTCCAACATGGAATTCCGATAAGAATTGTCTAAATAAGAAAATCATGGTAAATCATGTTTATTTTAGTGTTTGTAATATTTATCTCAGGGTTTATATATGTTGGGTTTATATTATTAGTATTAATCCCTTCGGTAATAATAATTTAATATTATTATTATAATACCAATACAACATTATTATTATTATTATTATTAGTTTCTCATATCAATCCCTTGGGTTTATTATTGCCTTAGGTTTATAATATCAATCATGGTCAACCATGGTTGAATGTCGCATTGTGACAAGGATTGTCTCACCATGAAAATAAACCATGTTTATTTTAGTGTTTGTAATATTTATATTTGGGTTTACCAATGTTGGGTTTTTAATATTAGTCCCTTGGGTTTAATATTATTCCTTTAGGTTCATAATCCTTTGGGTTTTTAGTATTAATCCCTTGGGTTTATTATTCCTTTGGGTTTATAACATCAAATCCTTAGGTTTATAATATCAACCATGGTCAACCATTGTCAATCATAGCCGACCATGGCCAACCATGTTTGAATGTCCCATTGTGACAAGGATTGCCTCACCATGAAAATAAACCATGTTTATTTTAGTGTTTGTAATATTTATATTTGGTTTTACCAATGTTGGGTTTATAATATTAGTCCCTTGGGTTTAATATTCTTCCCTTGGGTTTATAATCTCTTGGGGTTTTAGTATTCCATTGGGTTGCTTTATTATGATGTCAACTATGGTCAAACATGGTTCAACATGGAATTGTGATAAGGATTGTCTCAATATGAAAATCAATGATGGTCAATCATGTTTATTTTAGTGTTTATAATATTTATCTTAGGGTTTATATACGTTGGGTTTATAATATTAGTCCCTTGGGTTTAATATTATTCCCTTCAAGTTTTAGTATTAATCCCTTGGGTTTATTATTCCTTCCAGTTCCTCATATCAATCCCTTGTGTTTCTTATTTCCTTAGGTTTATCATATCAATGGTGGTCAACCATTTGTTAATCATAGCCAACCATGGTCAACCATGGTTGAATGTTGCATTGTGACAAGGATTGTCTCACCATGAAAATAAACCATGTTTATTTTAGTGTTTGTAATATTTATATTTGGGTTTACCAATGTAGTGTTTATAATATTAGTCCCTTGGGTTTAATATTATTCCCTTATGTTCATAATGCCTTGGGGTTTTAGTATTAATCCCTTTGGTTTATTATTCCTTTGGGTTTATAATATAAATCCCTTGGGTTTATAAGATCAATCATAGTCAATCATAGACAAAAATGGTTAACCATGGTTGAATGTCGCATTGTGACAAGGATTGTCTCATCATGAAAATAAACCATGTTTATTTTAGTGTTTGTAGTATTTATATTTGGGTTTACCAATGTTGGTTTTGTAATATTAGTCTCTATCAGTTCATAATCAGTAGGGATTTTAGTATTAATCCCTTGTTTTTATTATTCCTTTGGGTTTATAATATCAATCCCTTAGGTTTATAATATCAATGATGGTCAACCATTGTCAATCATAGCCAACCATGGTCAACCATGGTTGAATGTTGCATTGTGACAAAGATTGTCTCGCCATGAAAATAAACCATGTTTATTTTAGTGTTTGTAATATTTATATTTGGGTTTACCAAGTTTATTAATCCCTTGAGTTTAAAATATTAATTCTTAGGGTTCATTAATTCAACCATGTTTATTAATTATTTTTAATATTTATCTTAGGGTTTGTATACCTTGGGTTTATAATATTAGTCCCTTTTGTTTAATATTATTCCCTTAGTTTCATAATCCCTTGGGGTTTTAGTATTAATCCCTTGGGTTTATTGTTCTTTGGGTTTATAATATCAATCACTTGGGTTTATTATTCCCGAGTCATCCATGGTTTATTATGATGTCAACCATGGTCCAACATGGAATTGTGATAAGGATTGTCTAAATATGAAAATCAATGATGGTCAATCATGTTTATTTTAGTGTTTATAATATTTATCTTAGGGTTTATATACGTTGGGTTTATAATGTTAGTATTAATCCCTTCGGTAATAATAATATAATATTATCATTATAATAATAATATAATATTATTATTATAATACTAATACAATATAATTGTTATTATTATTATTATTATATATTATATATTATTATTATAATAATATAATAATAATTATAATATATTATTATTCCATTGGGTTTATGATATCAATCCCTTGGGTTTATTATTGCCTTAGGTTTATAATATCAATCATTGTTAATTATAGCCAAATATTGTCAACCATGGTTGAATGTCACATTGTGACAAGGATTGTCTCACCATGAAAATAAACCATGTTTATTTTAGTGTTTGTAATATTTATATTTGGGTTTAGCAATGTTGGGTTTATAATATTAGTCCCTTGGGTTTAATATTATTCCCTTAGGTTCATAATCCTTTGGGGTTTTAGTATTAATCCCTTGGGTTTATTATTCCTTTGGGTTTATAATATCAAACCCTTAGGTTTATAATATCAATCATGGTCAACCATTGTGAGTCATAGCCAACCATGGTCAACCATGTTTGAATGTCGGATTGTGACAATGATTGTCTCACCATGAAAATAAACCATGTTTATTTTAGTGTTTGTAGTATTTATATTTGGGTTTACCAATGTTGGGTTTATAATATTAGTCCCTTGGGTTTAATATTATTCCCTTGGGTTCATAATCCCATGGGGTTTTAGCATTAGTCCCTTTTGTTTTATTATTCCTTTGGGTTTATAATATCAATCCCTTGGGTTTATTATTCACTTAGGTTTATAATATCGATGATGGTCAACCATTGTCAATCATAGCCAACCATGGTTGAATGTTGCATTGTGACAAAGATAGTCTCACCATGAAAATAAACCATGTTTATTTTAGTGTTTGTAATATTTATATTTGGGTTTACCAATGTTGGGTTTTTAATATTAGTCCCTTGGGTTCATAATCCCTTGGGTTTTAGTATTAATCCCTTGGGTTTATGTTTCCCTTGGGTTCATAATTTCAATCCCTTGGGTTTATTATTAACTTGGGTTTATAATATCAATCATGGTCAACCATAACCAACCATGGTCAACTGTGGTCAATCATGGTCCGATCTCACACTAGGAAACAAATTGTCTCCACTTAGGGTTTATATACCTTGGGTTTATAATATTAGTCCCTTGGGTTTAATATTATTCCCTTATGTTTATAATCCCTTGGGGTTTTAGTATTAATCCCTTGGGTTTATTGTTCCTTTGGGGTTATAATATCAATCGATTGGGTTTATTATTCCTTGGTCAACCATGGTTTATTATGAAATCAACCATGGTCCAACATGGAATTGTGATAAGGATTGTCTCAATATGAAAATCAACGATGGTCAATCATGTTTATTTTAGTGTTTATAATGTTTATCTTAGAGTTTATATACATTGAGTTTATAATATTTATCCCTTGGATTTAATATTACTCCCTTCAGTTCATAATCCCTTGGGTTTTTAGTATTAATCTCTTGGGTTTATTATTCCCTTAGGTTTATAATATCATTCATGGTCAACCATTGTCAATCATGGCCAACCATGGTTGAATGTCGCATTGTGACAAGAATTGTCTCACCATCAAAATAAACCATGTTTATTTTAGTGTTTCTAATATTTATATTAGGGTTTACCAATGTTGGGTTTATAATATTAGTCTCTTGGGTTTAATATTATTGCCTTGGGTTCATAATCCTTTGGGGTTTTAGTATTAATCCCTTGGGTTTATTATTAACTTGGGTTTATAATATGAATCATGGTGAGCTTAATTAATCTCTTGTGTTTGTAATATCGATCACTTGCGCTTCTTGATCCCTTAGGTTTTTAATATTTATTGTTTGGTTTCACTAATTCCTTGGGTTTATAATATTAAACGGTTGGGTTTATTAGTTCCTTGGGTCTATAATATTAATAATCCCTTTGGTTTATTATTCCTTTCAGTTTAAAATATTAATTCTTAGGGTTTATTAATTCAACCATGTTTATTTTAGTATTTTTAATATTTATCTTAGGGTTTGTATACCTTGGGTTTATAATATTAGTCCATTTTATAATATTAAACGGTTGGGTTTATTAGTTCCTTGGGTCTATAATATTAATAATCTCTTTGGTTTATTATTCCTTTCAGTTTAAAATATTAATTCATAGGGTTTATTAATTCAACCATGTTTATTTTAGTATTTTTAATATTTATCTTAGGGTTTTGTATACCTTGGGTTTATAATATTAGTCTCTTTTGTTTAATATTATTCCTTGCGGTTCATAATCCCTTGGGGTTTTAGTATTAATCCCTTGGGTTTATTGTAATATAATCTTTCGGATTTTAGTACTAATCTCTTCTAATATATTATTATTATAATAATATTATAACTATTATATTATTATAATAACGTAATGGTAGTATAATATTATTATCCGTTATTATTATTATTAATTAATATTACTAATATTATCATGATTAATATTACTATTATAATATTAATATAATAATTATAAATATATAAATATATAAGAATATGGTGGTTATTTTTTGATGATGATGATGATGATGGTTAACGTCTGCTGAGACCAAATAATGGTCTATCGGACCTAAAGAAACAAATTATCTATTTTGATTTAAGATTTTATTCCTATGCTCAAAAAGCTTGGAGAGAAGCCTCCCGAGCTCACTATAATTTTGACATTGTAAAAGGCTAGGAAGGTCAGTATTGTAACAAAGATTGTGAAACTGAGATCTAATGTGGTTATACGCGGGGCACTCTAAGAGGAAGTGGTTTTCATCCTCGATGTTCCTATTCTTACATATATGGTAGATCCTTTCCATCCATGGTGTTTTAGGAACTGCCCAACGACCTGTTTCACTATGGAGCTCATGAGAATTCGTTCTAATCTTTGCTATATTAATTTTCTTCTTTGAGCTAGTTAAAATAGAGAGATACTTTTGATCTTCTAGGGTGGGGTTGATGACCTTCTTATAATAACTTAATTTTCTTTTAGCCGCTAAGTCTTTCTCACACCACATTTTTTCTTTGAACTTAGAAGTAACAATATCTTTAATGTTATTTATGTTTTGCAATGAATCATTTTCGTTGATCTCCCAATAGTTTAACCAGGCCCTTGTGTCTTTATGCCACCCTCGATTGAGCCTTAGGTGGTTTTGGCTAGAATTTAAAGCTAGCTTAGGAAGTCTATGATCGTTTATGTTACTGATTTATGTTATCTTATCACAATTTTAATTATTATTGGACCATAGTTGTTATTATGAGTTGTTATTTTGAGTATAATAATAATATAATAATATTTTATATATATATATATTTTCAGAAGGAGTGCCTTAACAGTGCACCCATTCACCGTCAATCCAAAGCCTCATGGACTAATAATAATATTATTACAATAATATAATAATAAATATATTATATTATTATAATAATAATTTAATATTATTATTATAATATTATGATGAGTTATAATATAAATATATAAGAATATGGTTGTTATTATTTATATAATTATTAATAATGATAAATAGTTGGTGCTTAAAAAAATACACGTAGGAATTATTAAGGTGGTTGATATAAGCCTATTGGCCTACATCAAATACATTGGAAAATCTACAAAAATTTCTCAATGTGATTTTCGCCGAAGAATCTTCAAAAATTTGATATGGATCACAGAAGTCTCAATTCAATAAATGTGGTTGTATTTAATATATATACTTCATATATGACTATGGACGTATATCAACTACATTGGTAAATGTGGTTGTGCTAGTTATAATCCCATCTGCATTCATTGCTGATAAATAATTTTATGTTTAAGTTTTAATATATTTATTTACGTTTAAATGTTTTAATATTTGCATTTATGTTTATTATATGTGAATTTATTAGGTATTTTATATTTTCATTTAGGTTTAATATTATTCTGCATTGATTATAGCTCTCTGTTCATGCAAAATGACTTTACCTCCTTAACTGTAAATCCCATCATTTTTTTTTTTATATAATTAGAGTTTAATAGATTGGATTTGTTAGATGAGTTTGCCCAGGTCTGATTTGACATACAGGTTTTTAACTATCTTGCAAAACAAGCAGTTTGGAATTTCAAAGAAGGTGAGGAGGTTCGATCTCAGAGATAGGTGGACATAGGTTCAGCATTGAGTGGTTTTTTTAAAGTTAGTGTTTCATAGACTTGATTTGATACGCAGGTTTTCCTGGGTCCGATTTGATACAAACTTTCTCCCGGCATACTGTATAACAAGCAATTTCAAAGATTAACCAGGTCAGGTGTTTAAGCTATAAGTTATGTAAAACATCCCTTTTTTAATTGAAAAGTGAAGTTAAGAATGATGAGCACTCGAACGATCAACCGAAACAAACTCAGTGAGTTGTAATCAACATGCAACTAAGAAATACGTTTCAGAATTTTTTTTCAGACTTTTACACTTGAGTATGCGTCTGCAATAGTTTGGGGTACGTGATATCTTTTGGGCAAGAAGTAGAAAGCGGTATTCTTTCTGTTGTTTTAGTTTTTATTTAATATCCTTTTAAGCTATGCGCATATTTTACAACATACTATCCCTAATGTTGCTCTAAAATGGATTGATTCAGATGCTTTGAATAATAGTGCGTTGACATTAGTTTAGATTTAATTGTTTACTTGTCCTTAAAATTAGAGGACAAAAGCCTCTGGACCCAAATATATAAAAATTTTATTTTTATTCTTTTATACAAAAAAAAATAATATTTGAGACGGTTGCACTGATTAATGAGTCACTTATTGAGGTTCATTTTCTCCTATATTTGAATGACAGTTTATTACTTAGAAATTACAAATGATCCCTTGGCCCATGATATGCGAAGTTTAATAAGAATCTTAAATTATGCTTTGACCCGTACAACTCTAACTTTCTAACAGATGACTAATGAGACAACAATTTTTATTAATTAGCCAATGCTAGTATTTTTATTAACCTGCCGAAGAGAATGGTAGTGACTGATAACGACATACATTGTACTGGGAGGCTTCCCATATCATTAAAAAAAAAAAAATTGTAGAGTTAAGAAATAAATAGAGCTTTTCGAAATAGTTGAGTAAATGAAGGCTTTGTATTATAGGATTTGTCAATTTAAAAATCAGTATTATAGGATTATAGGATTGTATTATAGGATTATGTAATTAGTATTATTAAATATGGGTTAGTGTCAGCTAACTAATAAATAATATTGAGAAAAAAAAAATTAAATAAAAGTGAGAGAAAAGTTAAAGAAGGAAAGGTTAATTATTTCTAGATAGTTAAGGAATAAATAAAGGTTAAAAATAAATTAATTAAATAAAAGTGAGGGTTAATTATCCCTAGATAGTTAAGGAATAAATAAAGGTTTTGTTCGTCAAATTTATGTAATTAATATTATTACATATTGGTTAGTTTTAGCTAATTAATAGGTAATATTAACAAATAAATAAATAAGTTAAATAAAAATAAATGCTTTATATGTAGTTTAAGAACATGTTTTTTCTTGAACATTTTGTTCAAAATATGGTAAAAAATTTAAAAATTATATTTTGTTTAAAATTTCATAAATTTATTTAAAAATCATAATTGTAAGTTATTTATTCTCAAAATTAGGTTCACATTGACTTACTATAAAATATTTTATATATTTTAAGCATTGATGATGTACTATGTACAGTTGTAATTAGACTTATATAGCTTCTTCAAGGGGGTTAGCCTTCCCCTGAAAAAATGACATGCTCCATGCATATGATTAGGAAAAAACAATGGCAAACAATTTAGAATGACAAGATCCATGCATATGATTAGGGAA
The DNA here is from genome assembly GCA_031772625.1 of Pinus tabuliformis. NCBI lineage: Eukaryota > Viridiplantae > Streptophyta > Pinopsida > Pinales > Pinaceae > Pinus > Pinus tabuliformis. Next base: position 254,016,828 of record CM062818.1, on the reverse strand, counting down.
CGACCAAGGACTACAAAAGTCAAAAAAAAAAAAAAATTCCAAAAATCATAAAAGATGTATAGGAAAACAAAGTCAAAAACACCTTTGAAAAGTCAGAAAATATGTTTTTATTTGTAGCTTTTTCTTATGCTTAAATTATTCTTAAAATTGAAAAAATTACAATAAAAATGGATTATTATATATATTTAATTTAATTTATAGATAAAATGATATTTTTGGACATTTTTTTTGTTAATTTTAATTAAAATGTGGGAATTGAATTTAAATTATTTAATTGGTAAAATTATAGTGCTCTAAATGTTTTTGAGAGTGTTGAATCTATATATATATATATATATATATATATATATATATATATATATTTTAAATAGCAAAAAAATATATCTTTGTTTGAAGTAATTGAATTGAAAAATCTATTTTATCTATAAATTAAACTATCTTATATATAAAAAACAATTTTATTAAACTATCCTTAAAAAACAATTTTTATATATATATGAAAAACCATTTGTATGAATAATAAGTTAAATATAGAAAAACCACTGATATTAATATAATAAATTAACCATGTTCCACAGGTTTAGAGTTGAACTTCTATCACAAAAACTCCTCCAATTCCATGCTACTACTATTGACACTGGCCGTTCATAAAAGTGGAAAAAACGAGTAGAATCAATAGATGGAAAGCAGGAAAATAACTGGGAAAAATTAAAATGATTTTTCTCATAATTATAGAGAGTATGGGGTTATTTAGATAACGTTGCGTGAAGCCTCACACTGTAGCAATGATATTGGTCACCTGCACCATGTGCGTTGTTAAAATCCAGTATACCTTTTGTGAAAGCAATAGAGTTCATATTATACATTTAATATGAAAGGAGGGAAAATGTGTGTTGCTATTAAAAGGTAAGAGAAATACCAAATATATGAGAATATGTATCACACCTGGTCTACTCACCCATCTCTTGGGTTACGGTTTAATGACATTAGGTTTGAAATATTAGACTTTTCAGAGCAGTCAGTTGTTTTATAACATTATGTTTATAATAATATTAATATTAACATTAATAATACAATTAATAATATTAAATATTAATATTAATATTAATATTTGTAATATTAAATATTGACATTATTATCTGTAATACTAATTATAGATATTAGTATGAATATTAGCATTAAATATTTATATAAATAATTTGATTAATTATTAAATATTTAATAGTATTATATTTAATAACATAGGATTAATAACAATAGGTTGAAAAATAGATCAATATTAGTGTCACATATTTCTTTGACCCAATATTAATAATCACTTAATATGTTCTCATCACTAAATTCAATTTTGATTAAATTTATATTCAATAGTTTTCATATGCATAAGTAGTTAATAATCTCATAAACAAAGATAACACATGCAATGATAGGTATATGCATGAAGATTAGACAATATAAAGAGTAAGAAGCCAACATACAAAGCATCCCATGACATTGAGTCAAACTAAATTAAATGAAAGAATGTTACTTGGAAAATCAAGCACCACAACCCAATGTAGAACTGACTTCCTCTAGTTCACCCGTGAGCCAAGAGTTCTTGCCATGGATCAACTCAGTCTTATCCTAGGTCTATCATGATGGAAACATAGTGTTACATACAATGGTGGGGTATTACATACTCCCCCCTTAAAATTTACACCATCCTCGGTGTATTACTGCATCTTACAATTTATTTCCTCGTTCATAGGTAGTTGTTTTTGAATTTATAGGTTCCCATGGCTTTGCCACCCGAATTAGATCTTCTTATATATAGGTTACAAAGGAGTTATACCAGAAAATATGCTTCAATTACTACATGTAACATTTGTTTCAATCAATTTTGTGAGAGACTTCAATGCCTTAACAAAAACTCAATTTTATTTAGTGCAGTTCATGTCATCACTTGATATAACAATACTACTATTTGAGTAACTACGGGTTAATGTTGCCTGCCATTTAACTATGACTCCTCATCTTCAATTTTGTTATATTTAAGTAATTGGAAGAAATGCACATTCTTCTAATTAATTTGTGTTCTTGATGAACACTTGCTTCCTGCAGTCTCCCTGCATTAATCATGACAAGTCAAAACAACACATTTTACCAATCAACATGTATAAAAATATCACATTAGGTTAGCTCAAAACATAACCATAAAAATCATAAACCACTTGTAACCATCATAAACTAGAATTATAAATCATATGCATACTAAACTCAAATAAATCACTGACACTTATCCTTTAATCACTCCTTAACTTCCACTTATGTTGTTATTCTGCAAGCACTCCAGATTGGTTTCCACATGAGATAACCACGAAATGCCTTCTCCTTAACCATGTGCACATACACATAGTGTGCATCACACACATACAACTATACACGTCATCCAACCTCATGCACTACCGACATCCACACCAGTACCATATGTAGCACATGTGAAAAGTACCACTTGTACAATGTGTACACAATACCAAATGTCCATAGCATCACATGAATGACATGTAACCTGTCCACATGTTTTCATCAAGTCAAGGACAAAAAGTCTTTTATTTATTCACACTACCTTTAGACAAGTCCAATCAAACCATGCTTGGTTGGTTGATTGGATAATAAGGAATTCATGGAGTTTTTGAACTTCTGCAACGAGATCATAACTGAAATTTTTTATGTCAAAGTATTCAAGTGCTTTTATTTAGCTAATCCTATTCATGTATCTTGTGGTTGCAGGAAAATTAACGAAAAATGATAGCATAGTAAATTAGAGTTTTAGTATTGAAACTAGGTAAGGTCTAATAACAACAAAATATGACCTTCACCTAATCATAAAGCAGGCTATTGACTATGATAGTTACTCTAGTATGGACTTGAATGTTATATTTGAAGTTTAATAACAATCTTAACATTCTCTTTAGCCAAGAAAATAATTGTTTGGTACTCAAAAGTACTTGACACATAATCTAATTATGTCATCTGATCTCCTGTTTGTTCTTTTTACCACTACACCCAAGACCTTATTGGCCATGAATAATTTAGTGTATATTCAAAACCAATCAAATAATCAATATGTAAGTACATACACCTCCTATACATGAGTCATAAATGAAGGTTACAATGTTCTCACACTCCCCAATCTCTTAATTTCTAGGGTACTATGTGTACTAGGGTGTGAACCTAGGTCATTAACATGTTGATACCCCACCTTAACACTAGATCATGACCTAGTAGAATATAATTCATTTCTTGGAAACCAAATCAATTATCAAATTCTCTAACATAAATAGTTTATGCAATAATTGTTATTTTGTCATATTTAGAACCAAACAACACTATCAATTCAACTTGATAGACAGAATTCTCCAAGATTGCTTAATAGGAAATAGTGGTATAAAATATGTAGTTCAAATTGTACGATTGTCACTTAATTTGAATAGATTTTTATATATAATTTTATCAAAACAAATTATCTTTGCACACAACAATCTGGATTACTAGTAGTACTTAGACATCCAACATGGTTGAGTCATCCTATTGATTTAACAATGAGTTGTTTCATTGTTGGTTATCCACTCTCTTCATCACCTAGAACCTTTTATATGTTACATCTTATTGTTATTCCCTCAACCTTTGTTCTCTCTGCTGCTTCTTATTGGGTATGTTGGCAGAGGTTTTATATAAGTTTTAGTCAATCTATTGGGAACATACACTAGGATGTAGGTAACATGTTCCTTTTTAATCCTCTTTGACGAGGGTTATATGTTTATTTTGTTCAATTCTTGAGGGTATTCATAAACGTGAGCCCCCATTGTGGCCTTCGAAAGAGAATACCATTCGCATGCACCCTGATCTGGTTGCTCGGCCTATATGATACCCAGGCTAGCCTAGAAAGGTAGGGAGGAAATGTGCATCGATCGTTCTTAGTATATTGACAGAGAAAAGAAATCCTCGAGTGCATCATCGTATAAATTACCAGCTTGAAAGAGTATATCTATGTGTTGTAGAAGATCTAACACTTAGTGGACAGGTCTGAGACACTTGTGCAGCCTCATAATCGAGAGGAGGCTTGATAGAGTAGATGTCTATGCTCACAATGATGCTATCATGAAATAATCGAGTCATTGGACACGTTCCCTCTTAGATAGAGGGATATCCCTATTACATGCGTTCAAGAGCCATCATGGTTTCGTACGTAATTAAGTTCGATTGCCCGAGTAGTTAAGGGGGAAGACTTAATATCATCTGCGCCTAACTGTGTGTGGGTTCAAACCACATAAGCGATAGTTTTGAAGGGCGAGTGTTTTAGGAACATCAGTTATTTGACTAAATAAGAGGTCTATTCTTACGAGACATAATTTTAGTGATTTTCTGATGGGTACTTAGGTACGTGTGCGTATAGTTTATATAAGTTATTTTGTTTTATGTATAAAGAAGAAGAATATGAATACTTTCTCCTCGAAGTTGCATGATTACATTATGCTTTGCAAGTTGCAAGTTCATTATGTTTTGCATACGATGAGTGTTGTAGATGAACAAGGATAAGGTCCAATCTCATTATGTACTTATGATAAGCTGCATTTGTATACTTACATGTAGGGATGGATTAAATTTTCATTATTTATGTGCTTGGATGTATACGATGTGCTACATTTTGTGTGATTTCATGCATGGATGGCACATATTTTCACTATTTAGCATGCCTTAAAAATTGATTTAAGATACTTTACAAATGGGTATAGTCGAGATTGAAGAATAAAAAAGGATGGATTTAATCCTTGCAATTATATCGAATTTCTCAAGGCTAAGTATTGTGGATAGCTATAGTGGCATTGTGGGGAGAAGGAACCCTAAAAGGTTATAATGTGTTATATAACATAGAACCTTGCAGTGTTTTAGTTGAGTAGAGAGTAATTCAAAGAAATGACAAGAATTAACACATTGATTAGTTCAATAAGTAGAAATTGTCAACCATAAATTATCGTTTAATTGTGCAACTTATTCAGTATTAGGAATTACATGAAATTAAGCGGGATGTTATACCCACAATGATAATGAGATATCCAATTAGATAACATGTAGTACATATGTAAGAAGAATATATATCATTGAAATTGAGGTAGGAGAAGGCTCAAATACTAAATGCCTCGAGATAGGAGGAGTAAAGAGTATAACCATCTTTAGGAAGAATAATTGATATATTATGTAATGAAAGTTAGGAATAAATAGTGGTGGTGAATAAGTGATTAAAAGTTTATATGATGGATTTTAGTGGTGTGGTATCCATGACTTGTAAATATGAATGCAAGGGTTGAAATAAGTAAAGGTGGATAAAGAAAGTTTGAATATTATGTTTAAACTATGGGCCAATAGGTCTCTTCTTCCATACTATCATCATATTACTTGGCCCTATTAAAATTAAAATTATGGGTTGTACGATTTCTATGCATAGTCTATTCAAGGACATAGCTTAATAGAATGAAGTTATTATTATAAGAGATCTTAAGGGAAGAAACATTGAACCCTTACAAGGTAACTTGCAAACAAAAATAAATAAAATGAGAAGTACTCTTTCCATAGATCACAACCAACATGAGGAAAAATAAAAATAAAAGTATATAGAGGGAGTCTATATAAATCTCAGGAAAGAAATTCATGACATTCTATGAACATTAGTATAAATTGATGGTTAATTAATTGTTTTCCATCCTAGAATAGATTCTGAAGGTTTTCGTTAATTAGATCTATTCACATGAGAGATCGTTAAGCTCATGAAAGACAGGTCCTTGTAAGTGGTACGAGACAATGTATTATTATTATTTATGCTTTTCTTTCAATTTAATATTTTTGTGTTGATTGGTGCATCTATATTTAATGATGTAATCCATTTTGGAATGTGGTTTTGTCTCTAGTTGAGACATTTAATTCACATTATTGGGAAAATGCTAAAAATATACACTATTAGAGGGAAATAAACCTTACCAAGTCATTATTCGAATATTTAGTAGCAACATGCATGTTTAATTAGACATGCATAGTTTGGAACCTATAGATTTGTTATGAAATTAGCTCACAGAAAGATAAAAAAGATAGATCAACGACTTCAAAATCAGCCTCTCTGAGGGAGAAACCTCCTTTAAATTACACAAATGAACAATTATTGGATGATACAAATGACTAAACATCCTTTCTATTTATAAGAGTCAAAGGGTCACAATATAATCAAATATGACATAACGATAATAATATAAGGGCACAAGAATAACAATAGCGGTATTTTATGGGGCACACTGATAACAATATGGGGACAGTAGGCGGACAATAATAACAATAAGGGCTACAATGATAATAGTAATGGGGAAATCACTAGTGTTATAGGGACCTAACATGCCCCTCTCCTTCAAAAAAGTGTTGTCCTCAACGCTTGAGTAGTTTTGGATGCTTCTGTATAAAATTATCATCATCCCATGTGGAATATTCAATGGGTAAGTTCTTCCACTTGATGAGATACTCCAAAATTGATTGATTTTGTAGCTCTCTAGTTCTTGTTTCTGTGACTTCTTGAGGTTCCAATACGATTTTCCTTCCTCGTCAAGTTCTAGAAATATTGTTTGGGGTGGGAGCTTGTCACCTCTAACCTTCCTTAAACATGAAACATGGAAAACTGGGTGCACTCGGAAAGCTGCAGGAAGCTCCAATTTGTATGCCATAGTACCAATCTTTTGCAACACCTTGTATGGACCATAATACTTGGTGATAATTTATTATCCTTCTTAGCTTTCTTGAGGGACGTTTTTCTATATGGTTGTAGTCATAGGAATAACCAATCGCCTACATCAAAAATTATTTCATTACGATGTTGATCTGCCTATTGTTTCATTCTATTTTGCACCAAAGTGAGGTTATCCTTTAAGAGTTGGAGAACTTGTTGTTGATGCTTGATGTGATCTCCCATTGCTTGAACCTTAGAATTTTCTCTTAAATATGATGTGATGTGTGGTGGATGATATCCGTAAAGTGCCATAAATGGGGTCATTTTTGCTGCAGTATGGAACGAAGTGTTATACCACCATTCAACCAGAGGCAACCATTACACCCATTGTGTTTGTTTATCAAAGACAAAGCAATGAAGATATCCTTCCAAACATTTGTTTACTATCTCATTTTGCCCATCAGATTAAGGATGATAAGATGAGCTATGAGCTAACTGAGTACTGAAATAAGAAAATAATTCTGTCCAAAAATTTCCAGTGAAAATGAGATCTTTGTTGCTTACAATAATATTTGTGTTTCCATGTAGATTTTGAATTGTTTCCATAAATGCAGTAGAAACTGTACTGGCTTTAAATGAATGTGATTATGCACAAAAGTGTGCATACTTGGTAAGTCTATCAACTACAACCATGATGACACTCTTTCCTTGAGGGGTAGACCTGTGATAAAGTCCATTGAAACTTCCTCCCAATGTTGTACTGGAATGGATAAAGGTTGTAATAGACCTGGAGGCTTAATTGTTTTAACTTTAGTTTGTTGGAAAAATAAACATTCCGCCAAAAACTTTTGAATATCAGATTTAAGGCCATCCCCAAAAAATTCCTTCTTAACCTTGTGGTAAGTTTTTAAAATTCTAGAGTGCCCTCCTCAGGAAGAAGTGTGCAATTCCATAAGAGTCTTTTGTTTGAGTTGAGAATTCTTACATAGGCATAAGCAATCTTCGTACCACAATGAATCATTTTTCCAGCTAAATGTATCAGATGTACTGGGATCTTGCTGTAACTTTTGAATGAGTTCCCACACTTCTTCATCATTCTTCCATTCATCCCTTGCTTCGCTTATCCAATCTGGTTGTATAATAGAAATGGTGCAAAGCAGTGCTTCCACATCTTCATCCTTTCTTGAGAGTGCATCTCCCACAACATTTTTCTTCCCTTTTTTGTAACATATAGTTGTAACATATATCATTTATGTCGAACTTCGAAAAACAAGATATCAATCGGCCTTCAACCTTAACCACACACATAATTCTATAACACTTTCACCCTCGCTATTCTTTACTGATCCATGCACACAATGATTCTTTACTTGTTCTAATACTCACTCCATCAAACCCTGTCATGGTTAATAAGATATGCATTTTAACCAGATATATATATATATAGTGGCTATAGTGGATCAAACGATGTGGACTTTTGGGTCCAAAGTAATATATTTTTCAACACTTCAACATTTACTATGTATACATTATATCCCTGCAGGAAAGAATCAACATGGCCATTCAACATGATAAGATTAGGCATTTTGATTTCATTACTTTGTTAACGGAAACGAGCATTAATGCATTCCATACAAATCACAACTTCATACTCAATGGGTAAGTTGTCACCTACCATGCTCACGTTCTGATACTTACACTATAGCTACTATTTCCATATATCATGATCCTAATCCTATTGTAATAGCCAAAGGTATTAAGCACAAAGAATTCCATATTTTATAAACCATTCCATAGCTATAAACTTGTATCGATAACACATATGGATTTTGTTTGCTATAATAATTTTTCTTTCGCATGCACATTTATACTCCCTCATCAATCATTATCTTTGAGTTTCTCTCTTTTGCCGACATTCTCTAACGAATTCGAGAGATATAAAAAGCATCAAATACTGCAAAATTATGTGCAAACAAATTCTAATTTTATGTAAGTGTGGTCCTGGTCATTCTAATTTGAAATAGATGATATATAAACCATACCTCGGGCTATTACAAGTTGATTTCTTCATATATACTTCACAATAGTATATGAGTATTCCGTGTTGATTCATAGTTTTGATATATTTGATTACTAAACTTATCTAACTACATAATTAGATCGTTGAGGCAGAGCTGTAATACTTACTTACTACTCTCGAAAGTAAATCCACAATCTATTTTATCAACATGTATTATTTACAACTACAAAATCATTAGCAATTATAAGAATAAAATTTTCATCAATATATATATATAAATATTGCTTGGGAAAAGCTCAATATAGGCATGTAGACTAATTCAATCCTTCTTTCTTCAATATCTACTAACCCGAATCAGGGTTTTGGACTACTTCCATTTTTAAGTGATCCCTTTGTGTTATTGGAAACACGAATAGTTACTTGATTATCAAGCAATATAGGAGATTTCACTTTTCACTTTTCACATTAAAAAAATCAAACTTTACCTATTTCAAAATCCATAAATTAAGCAACCTCAGTTAAAAATTACCTTCGGTTTTAAAGTCCTCCTCTAATAAATTATTTTAAGATTTAGTTTCAACCTTTATGGATTCTAATGCCTTAGGGAACTACTCTAGAACTCATTCGAATATTTTGGCTATAGCAATTTTATAACCGAACCCTTTAGTGAAGCTTCTTATTTGTTTAGGACCTAGTTTAGGACCTACAACTTACTGATATCTTATAGAGGTGGGTTGGCCCATAGGCCACAATATTTGAACTTAGAAGCTCTGATACAATTTGTCGCATACCTCCTTGACCCAATATCCAACATTAACAACCACCTAATATGTTCCCATCACTAAATTTAACTTCGGTTAAATTTATATTCAATAGTTGTCATATGCATAAGTTTTCAATCATCTTATAAACAAAGATAACACATGCAATAATACTCAATTGCATAAAAATTCGACAATATAAAGAGTAAGGAGCCAACCTACAAAACATACCATGTCATTTAGTCAAACCAGATTAACTGAAAGAATGTCAGATGGAAAATCAAGCGTCGCCACCCAACCTAGAATTGACTTCCTCTAGTTCGCCCCCGAGCCGAGAGTTCTTTCCATGGATCAACTCAGTCTTAGCTTAGGTCTGGCATGATAGCCACACAGTCTTACATACAATAGAGGGGCGTTACAATTAGGTTTATTTATAGCATTAGGCTAACATGATGATTATTTCATAACATTAGATTTACGAACATGTAGGTTATTTAGGTTTAATGAATTTTCTTTTATAGCATTAGATTATGAAGTTTTTTTAATAATATTGGGTTTAACAAAATAGAATTTATTTAGGTTTATAAAATTAAAGTTTTTACAACTTGATGTTGTTTTATAACCTAAAGTTTATTAATATTAATAAAAATAGATTTAATATTAAGATTAATATTAAAATATTCATATTAATATTAATATTAATATTAAAGATAAATAATAATATTAAAAAAACTATTAATATAAATATTGATATTAATATTAATATTAAAATTAAAATTAATATTAATATTAATATTAATATTAAAGACAACGACTAATGTAAACATAATTATTATACCTAAATATAAATATAAATATTATCATTAAACATAAAACTTTTAAAAACGTTAGATTGAAAATTAGCTTTAATAACATTAGGTTTGTAACATGATGGTTTTTTTATAATATTTGATTGTTTTATAACACTAGGTTTTTAGTATCAACTTTAATAATATTAATAATAATAATTTTTTATAACATAAATATACACATTAACGTTATTATTAATATTAAATATTCATTATAACAATAAATATGAACAATAGTATTAAATATTAATATTAATATAAATATACATTTTAACATTAAATATATTTATAAATATTATTATTAAACATATATATTAATACAAACATAGATATTATGTGCAAACATTAATATGAATATTACCATTGAACATTAAAAGATTAATAATATTAGATTTAATAACGATGGTAAGATGAATGTAAATAATGTTAATATTAATAATATTACTATTAAAGATTATTGTAATATAATATTGATATAAATATTTTCATCAAATATTTAATAACATTTTTAATAATAACAGATGGAATATTAAGTTAAAAATGATATTGAATAAAATTAGATTTGTTTAGGTTGAATGGTATTTTCCGAGATAGTGGCGGTATCTCGCGCTGGGTATATGCTGAATGGGGTGGTGAAATGTCCAATAATGAAGCGGAACTCTGGGGAATTTTTCATGGTATTCGAATTGCTGCGAGGAATGGTTATCGCAACCTGGATATTGAAGGTGACTCCCAAATTGTCATTGACATGTTGCGGAAATTACAGGGGGGCAAAGCCTGGGACCATGTAGCCAAGAGCTGGCGGACGGCTGCAATTATTCAGGATATTGCAGACCAAATGCGGAGGATTGACTATATTACAATCACCCATGTTCTGCGAAGAGGTAATAGAGCGGCTGATTATTTGGCAAATTGGGCATGTGGCGGTTCACATTGTGTATTGGATGGAAGCTGGGTGGCATTACAGGAGGACATGAGATGGCATGACCTGGCAGTCATATTGCGCCAGGATAATCATGAGGCGAGAGGGGAGGATAGGACCGCCTAAAATGCCTTCTCCTGATGATTTCAAACGAATATGACAACTGTATTTATGGTGACATACGAAGCCCCATTAATAGATATATTGAAAATTTAAAAGGAATCATGAGGCGAGAGGGGAGGATAGGACCGCATAAATGCCTTCTCCTCATGCTTTCGAATGAATATGATAACTGCATTTATGGCGACATACGTAGCCTAAGGAATATCTGTATTGAAAATTTAAATGGGCGGCATCCATATATCCAGGCATGCGAAGGCCTGCTCATCCCAAGGCTGACGACAGGGCAGGTATTGAGGTGGGAGCGCGGTGGCGTCAGGAGGGCAGGGAGCGCATCACATCAGGATTTGGGCTATGAAACGTGTAATAATGAGACGGTCTGGAGAATAATTATTCAGAACGTGGGAAGGTGGTCGAGCGAGGTTCTTATGCTGCATGATCTCTTTAGGCGATGGTATGATAATAGCTGCAGCGACGCAAATTTCTTTCCTGAAGCTAGGCGAGCGAAGGTAAGGGTTTTAGTTGTCCTGTTTACAAGCTCAGAGTGGGAATTGCTGTCACTGAGGAAGTCGTGGGAGACTTGTATACAAAGGATAATTGCCTGGTTGAGTTACATTGTTTTGTTTACGAGTCCAGAGTGTAAAGGTGGTTGTTTGGTGTGGAATCAGTGGGGGGATACTATGGACATTAATCTAAACCGACCTGAAGGTAGGCGAACTCGCAGTCAGGGAGCTACGATGGCAGAGAAAGGGAAGCAGGTGGTGGATGAATCCCTCCCTCCCATTTACTTAGATACCCCTGAAGATTCGGACGAGTTGGAAGTAGATATTCGGGAGTTTCTTGCAGAGGATACTCCACGCCCGTCTTCCGGTGGAAAAGTTGGTCGGTGGATAAGGCATTCAGTTCCAGAGGAGGCCAAGGAAGATACGGAGATAGATTCTGAGAATGATGACGAGGAGGATGAAGGAAGGAGCAGGCGAGGTCGCGGGAGAAGGGGCCGCGGAGGCGTTAGGGGCAGAGGGAGGTATGTAGCGCGAGAAGAGAATCGTGGTTCTGAGGAGGGCTCCGGACGTGGTGTCCGCGGTCGGGCCAAGAAGGATATGCGACAGAAGTTACAGGATGCTGAGGCCGCTTATACCAAGGACACTAATTACAAAATTCGCAGGATAATAGATAAGTTAGAAGAAGAAGCCCTGCAAGATCAATATGATCCAGAGATGGCTGATTGGGAGACCTTCTTACCTGACCCTGGACATACAAGAGGACGGATGTCCCTCTATAAGCAGTCCCTGCACGTATATTGGGGAATGAAGCGTTTACTTGCTAAGGCCCTGGAGCAAGTAGCAGTAGAAATGGTGGAGCTTGCACAGGGCATGCCAATGTTTAAAAGAGAATTGAAAAATATACAAATGACCCTTCTAATGCAGGACAGGAAAATGGATCAGCTCATAAAGCTGTTGAAAGAGAATGGAATAGCTGTGAAGACAGAAAATGCAGCAAATGCAGTAAGGAATGATGCCATGCATCCGTAGCCAAAGCAGTTGAAGACACTAACAGGTTTCTACATGGAGATTTTTGTGCCTTTTCCAGATAGTAGTAGTTTATAGTAGTCTAATGGTAGCAGTGCTGAACAGTATGGATCTATCTCTAGTGTTGAATAGTATGTTTTTGGATAGATTAGCGGGTTATTTAGGCTGGTTTGAGAAACTGAACTTCTATTTCTTTTGGATGGCGGTTATATATTTTTAGGAGTTCACCCGGTTTCCCTGTTGGGCGGGTGGCGATATGTATATGTACATAGTTTTCATTTTTATTAATAGAATTTTACCTTAGCTTACAAAAAAAAAAAAGATATTAGCTTATAATATTACTTATTTTTTTAGCATTAGGTTTTTTTTGTAACATAATGTTTATAACACTATGTTTAATAACTTTAGGTTTATTTATAACATTAGGAATTTTTATATTTAATGATATTAATTTTTTAACATCAAGGTTTTTTTTATAGCATCAATTTGTTATAACATATATGCTATTTACATATATAATATTAACTATAATATTATATAATATATATATATATATATATATAGATATATGCTCTTAACTATAATATATAATAGGTTTAATAATATTAATAACATTATTGATATTGGAGTTATGATATTAATAATATTAAGTTAAACATTAAGTTTGATAACATTATCCTAAACCTTATGTTTAACAACATTAGGTTTATTGGTTGCATTATGTTGTTTAATTTATTAATTATTAACATGTTATAACCTATGTTTCTGTTCTATATTAGAATTATATTATAATAATACTAATGAGTTATATTAATATAATATAATATATTTCGATTTATAATATATTAATAATATCGGGTTTATAACATTAATGTTATAATATTAAATTTATTAATATTATTAATATTTCGTTTATAACATATAGTTTATTAGGTTTATTTTTAATATTAGATTTATTGGTAACATTAAATAGATTTATAACATTATGTTTACCATGGTAAGTTTATTAACATTAATTATATTAGGTTTATAACATTTGGTTGATAGTATTGTGAATTTTTGTTGTTATATTACTTTTTTGATTTTATACTTTGAATTTTTGTTCATATCTAATTTGAAATTTATCTATAACATATTGGAGTTATAATATTAATAACATTAACTTAAATATTATCTTTAATGATTTTAGGTTTATTTGTCGCACTAGGTTGTTTGATTGATTAGTTATAAACATGTTATAAACTATGTATTTGTTCTATATTATGGTTATATAATATAATATATTTAAATTTATAATATATTAATAATATTTCGTTTATAACAAGTGGTTTATTAGGTTTATTTTTAACATTTATAATGCTAGTTTATTTATAATATTAGATGGGCTTATAACATTATGTTTACAATAGTAGGTTTATTAATATAGGTTTATTAACATAAATTATATTAGGTTTTTTTGGTTAACAATTGTAATAATGTCATATTGTTCTTTTAATTTTATACAATATGTTTATGTGAACTTTGGTTTACGTGGAGTTTGAAATTTATCTATTTTTATTACTTGTAATTCTATTTAACACAATTTGAAATTCATTTTGTTGATTTCACGTGTATTTTTTAATGTTAGTTAATTTCTTTATCATCATGGATCAAGCCATTTAGAGTTGTTTTCCATTTGAAATTCTTGAATTTGTCTTTCTCTGCCTCCCTATATTGTTTATAATAAAATTTATAACTCTTAAACACCTAAATTTTTAGGATTAGTAATCCTACGTAAATATTGTTAATAGCAAAATAAGAAAAGTTAAAAGATGAAAACACATTGGGAAATGAAACCCAATAATCTCCCTCTCCTTTTATATAATCATACGTTATTTTAATAAAAATCAACAAGTTAAGTTATTCATGAGTTACTCCTAACGTGACAGGATATCATAACAAGTTCTTAAAAATTATCTTTTGTGTTGTAACTCGTGTCAGTTGTTTTTTTCATATTCTGTCCCAAATTTAGAATTTTCCATGTTCTGTCCCGAATTTAGATTTATGTTCTGAGTAACTCCTATGCGGTCCATTCTTTACTTAAGTTGTCTCCCAGTTTTTTGTTATACGCACAGTCTCTCATTTGCATGCTTCTATTTTATATTGTTGCATTGTTGTTATTGGGTACTCATCCTTGGATGCGAACTTAGGTTGTATCGATCTTTCTCCTCCACCATTGTCGCACATGCTCACATCCACTTCATCAAAATCGTTTTTCTTCCACTTTGCCGAAGAACATTTCAACCCTGTACATGTTTGTAGTCAACAATTTTGATCCTCGCTACGTGTTTCTGTCTATGTGCATCCTACATAAATTTTGAAGAGTCGATTGATGAATGTGACCACATAGCTATAGATTCAAACTATCCACACCTTGCGAGCCGTTATCCACCTCTGTGGGAAAACTGTGAACTTCATTGAATGACTCCCAAGCATCATATGGTTGGCATGCTATTCTATTGTTGCGTTGATCTAAAAGGAAGGGAATATTGTGCATTCGCTTCGACGTTGGACTCTCTGCACCTTGATATTGTTTGAACGTTGGTACGACTTGTCGGATGAATGCTGGTCAGTGTGAACTATGTATGTTGTCGGAGTGAACACTGCGTTGACTAATTTGAGGTATGCTCACATTGTTGTATTATGTGATTAAACAGGTTTGGAGGGCCGAAAACTGTGACTATGGTGTTTTCAAAATTGTTGTGTGCTCCCTTTTTTTAAGACCGCATGTTAGGTTGAGCTCCATATCGTGAAAGGCTTATGGTGTATATTGGAAACCGTGTATAAAAAATAATTGGTTTCGTGTTATGTGAAACCCATGAGGCCGTAATATATGATATATATGAGCTTTTTTGAAGAAGCCCTGGTGTATAATATATATAAAAAGAGAGGTAGTGGACATGAATAATTTGGTATTTCATATGAAAGTAGGTTGAAATATGTTGGGTTTCTTTTTTGAAAAGCCATATTGTATGGTATGAAAGTATCATGGTAAGTATGGTATGCCATATGAATTATAATATGATGGAGGTATATTAATGAATTTATGAATACATAGTTACTCAATTTTATTACAATACATCAATTTTTAAAATTATTTTAAGGCTAGATCAGATCATATGATGCATTCACTCTTTTCCATTGCGCTGTAGTTTTTTTGGGAAATAGAATTATCATGAGTGATTCCAGGAGATAAAACACACATTTATTTTCAATGATTTGTGGAAAGGGGTTTGTGAAGGAAAAGGAGACAATGCACTCGAAAAGCCCACATTAGACAAGGAGCTTGCCATCTGGGAAAATAAGAAAACCAAAGCATGTGCTTGATTGCAATGTAAGTAAATGAAGAGGTGAGTCGCTATATTTCTCCATTTTAAAATGTTTTTTAAGCCTTAAATTAGCTAAAGTAATTGCATGACTCGCACTTTGAACTT
Organism: Pinus tabuliformis; assembly: GCA_031772625.1. Classification (NCBI taxonomy): domain Eukaryota; kingdom Viridiplantae; phylum Streptophyta; class Pinopsida; order Pinales; family Pinaceae; genus Pinus; species Pinus tabuliformis. Next base: position 254,000,410 of record CM062818.1, on the reverse strand, counting down.
GAAGTTGTTCAAGATGATTAATTTTTTCAATCTTGAAATGAAAAATGATGACCCTCTTACCTTAGCATCAGAAGTAAGATCCATTATGCATGACATAACAACCACTAGTGTTGAAATTGATATTCCTCTTATAGCTTATGTCAAGGCACTATTTCCCACTTATTCACATTGTCTTGAGTCATTGTAAGCAAGTGGAAATCTTAAGGAGATTACCTTTGACTCCCTTGAGAAGAAGTTTGTTTAGAGATAGAAGGATTTTGGGAAGAAGACATCTCCTCAGTCTATTGAATAAGTTGTGTTCCTTGCACAAAAATATAAGAATCCTGCACAAGATTCTTCTAAGGGAAGATGTGGCTGAAGAGGAAGAGGAAGGAAGAAGTTTAGAGGTGGGGGGGTAGACATTTCCAAGGAGAAAGGTTTGATCTTCATTACATATGATGCAATAGATATGGACATTATGCTTCCACATGTAAGATTCCTTGGGAGAAAATTGATCAGGAAGTAAATGAAGGAAAATGTAGAACACCTGACAAAGGGAAGGGTAAAGCACCCGAGTCCGCTCATTATGTTGTGGCAAATTGCAAGATTGGAGTAACTGAAGACTTATTCAATGATTCACTTACTTCATGGAAATATGCTTGCTTTCTTGATTCAGGAGCAACTTTCCACATGAATTTCAAAAGAGATTTATTTGAATAATTCACTAACATTGTTGATGGAGCATTATACTTTGTAGACAAGTCAAAACTCAAGCCATCAGGGCTTGGAACCATTAAGCTCAAACTTTTTGGAATTCTAGACTTTATTCTATATGATGTTCTATACCTCTCGTAGTTGAGGAGAAACTTGTTTTCGTTGGTCCACATCCGTCAACAAGGACACACAATTAACATATTTGATGGAACCTCTTCTGGTGCTCATAACTTTTCATTGAATTCTTATTATGATGAAGGTATATTTCCATCAACTCTTTTATGGCATACTAGATTTGGACACCTGATCTATGACAACCTTTGTTTGTTTAAGAAAAATGGTGTTACTTGTTTGCCTACAATTCTTCGGAAACTTAATCAATTTGATGCTTGTATCTTAGGAAAGCAAAACAAACAACATTTTCATGATTCTTATTCCACAACACATAGAAGACTTGAACTCATTCATTCCGGTTTGTGTGGCCCAATACCTGTTCCTTCTGCAAATGGTAATAAATATATGATGACATTTATTTATGACTACACCAGAATGTGTTGGGTTTATTTATTGAAGAACAAATGTGAAGTTTTTTAAACATTCAATCATTTTCATGCATGGATTGAAGATGATGCACAATCTCATATTGGATCTATTTGTATTGATAATGGAAAAAAATGTACATAAAATTAATTTGAAAGCTATATTCTCCAACATGGGATCAACCATCAAACAACCGTGCCTTATAATCCCCAACAAAATGGAGTATATGGAAGAATGAACATGCAAATGTTAAATATGGTACATTCCATGATGTTTTCAAGAATGTTAAGTTGATGTTTTGGGTTGATGTAGTTCTATGTGTTTTGTATATAAAAAATAGGTGTCCATCTAAGGTGTCACAAATGTATCTTCTTGGGGTACTGAAATAAATCAACAGTATACTGCCTCTTTGATGAAGTGAATACGGATTTTATAATATCTAGAGATGTGATCTTTCTTGAATCTTCCAAGACTGACAATGTTGTTGAGCGGCATCTTGATCGCTTGGATAAATTCGAACATGAAAATTCTTTTCAAGAGTTTTATAATGAGATTCTGCATCTTGAAGGGGTGATCCCTATACTAGATCAATCCGCGGAATCTTTTTCTGAAGCACTCTCTCCCTCGAAAGAAACTCCAACTACTGATGACAACTTGAGTGAGATAAAATCAATTGAGATAACTCTTCAATTGTTGTAGGTGATTTATCATGTAGATGTTTCTTTACAAAAACTACAACATATACTTGGCTTCGATGTCACATTATCATGTTCAATAAGTAATACCGAAAGTGAGGATGGCTTCCAAATATTTGATCATAGTATCTAAGGAGATGTAATGGATACTCATGAAGTTCAATGCTACAAATATGTGGTTACAATCAATCAACATCAACAACGGGGAACAACATGGGGAATGCCATATCTAACAACCCCTCTGTATTATATGCATTGATTGGAGAGGTTCCAATATTGAGCCAATCGATTGGTTGACCAACTGAAAAATCAAAATTATCAATAAGTTCTCTATTTTCTTCCACTTCTCCCCATTCATTAGGTAGGAAAGGAATAAAACAAGATGGATGAGAGTGAAAATGCTTAGCAGGTAACAATCCATTATTAGTTTCATTGATCTCATATTCTTCAATATCACAATCAACAAATTTAAGCCATGAGGAGACATTTGTTGATATTTTAGGGAGAGAATTGAATGAATCATAGTCAATTATATCATCTCAATAATATTGATCATATTGGAGTTTGAAAAGAAAATGCAGTCACCACTCAAGATATTTTGACATAACATTTAGAATATTTAGACTGAGCAACATGTCTCCTCATAATTAGGAAGTCAATATCTTCAACATGTCGGGGAAGACTTTGAGCAATCATAAAAATATCTTGTGGAAAGCTAATCGTGTGGCCACTATATTTATATTGCCCACCTCGAGCATGTCTCACTTTCAAAATAGCATTTACGCATGCTATTAGCATTTATTCAACTTTAGTAAGTACTCTTAAAAGATCAGCTTTCTCATCAGGATCAATGTTATTATATCGACAAAACCAGTAGGCACATTTTCCATTCTTACATTGTTTACAAAAAGGTCCTTCTAAATCTCTCAAAACTTGTATTCCAAGCTATCATTCTTGGAAAATGTGGCACATTTCGACCACTGACAAGCTATCTATATTTTATTGAAATCTTCGATGCACTACAATCATGTTTTCATCAAAATGAATATTATCTGTATCAATTGGACCATGTTGAGAACCAATTGGATGTTGCCATTATGATACATATGTTGTACTTGATGGCAACCCACTCATCTCAGATGATAAATTATAGTGCACCAAAGTTCACGCACTTTCATGAAGATATAAGTTTCTTTCATGTAGAGAAAAGTTCACACACTTTTATGCAGAGAAAAGTTTATTTCATGTAGAGAAAAGTTCACGCACTTTTATGCAGAGAAAAGTTTATTTCATGTAGAGAAAAGTTCACGCACTTTTATGCAGAGAAAAGTTTATTTCATGTAGAGAAAAGTTCACGCACTTTTATGCAGAGAAAAGCTTATTTCATGTAGATAAAAGTTCACGCACTTTTATGCAGAGAAAAGTTTATTTCATGGAGAGAAAAGTTCACGCACTTTTATGCAGAGAAAAGTTTATTTCATGTAGAGAAAAAGTTCACGCACTTTCATGGTTGGCTCATGGTATTAGTTCGACAGTTTTTGATCCTATGGTTTTGGCCCATGGTATTGCATCCAAAAGTGTTGATCTCATTCACTTTCATGGTTGGTTCATGGTATTAGTCAGACAGTTTTTGATCCTATGGTTTTGGCTCGTGGTATTGCATCCAAAAGTGTTGATCTCACGCACTTTCATGGTTGGTTCATGGTATTAGTCCAATAGTTCTTTGATCCTATGGTTTTGGACCGTGGTATTGTGGAAGGCCTAAGACTATAAAAGAGGAAGGAGATCATTTGGCAAAGCATTATCGAATGAATTGAATATCTAATAAGTGCTAGATCTGAAATATTTGTGATTGGGTTATGGTGCAGATCTGGATCTGAATGAAGGAGGAACCTTAGCGCATAAAGAAGGATAAGTTCTATTGATGGGTCATAATCTTTATGCTTGAATAATAGTATCTTTGCATGATTTTGATCTGTTATATGAGGCGCATGCTTGATCTATAAATCTGACAATCTGGGTTAATTAGTGTCTAAATATTTGAAAGAAGGAATTATCCTTTATAGATCTGCACGCAGGTTTCAGGTTGTTGAAGTAGCGTATATCTTTAAATTATGATCTAGCTGCCTCTGTCTATTGCTGCAGTATTTTGGGTTCAGAATTTGGTGTGTGGTTACTGTTACTGTGTTTTGGGTACAGCTGTCAGAGAAGTGTTTACTTGATTCAGTGCTAATTGGGAAAAGGAGATTGTTTGATGCAGATATACTTGATGATTGATTGATGTTCATGGATCCAGTCTGAAAATTTATGAAACATGGTCCGTGGAAGAAAGAGAAGGTTGTAGCCTTCAGTAGGCCAGCACCTACGTACTAGTATCTTGGCCAGTACAAGAGCTAAGGGGGTTGTAGCTCCCTTCCAGGAGAAGATGGAGAATGAGAGAGGGTTGTAGCTCTCTGTAGGTTGTAGCCTGCGTACTGGTAAAGGACTGCACCAGTACAAAATCATTGTAAAAGAAGTTTCTAATTGAAAGAAGATAGAGACATATTGCAGCAGGTGGTTTTTCCCACATTGGGTTTCCACCTTATATCATGGAGTTCATGTGTGTGGCTTATGTGTGATGATCTGTTCTATTTTACTACACCTGTTTACTGTTAATATGGTTGATAATGTTCTAATGCACTCATTAAGGATCAACTAACTGGATCATAAGAAGTTGTGGAAGTAGCATATATGAATCTGAATATGGAACTGAAAAAGTTTTATTGATGTGATAATACTGATTCACCCCGCCCCCCCTCTCAGTATTATTTCCAACAATTGGTATCAGAGCAGGTCCTTTGGTAGAAGCTTGATCGCCTGAAGGAGATCCGTGGAACTATGGGAAATAAGCTTAAGAAGAAAGCACCTAAGAAGAAGAAGACATCTCAGAAGAACTATGACAGTGGGAGAATCGATTGGGGATTAGGTATAAGAAGCTCTTCAGATTTAGAATCATTCCAGAATGAAGATGAACTATCAGGTATGAATTTGGTCTCCTCTGATGTTCCAGCTACTATCCATTTGGAAAAGATGAAAGTGATAGTGAAGCAACTGAATTTGCTTTTATGGGTGAGCAAGAAAAGTATCAAGTAGAGGCAGTATTTAGAAGGCTTACAGACAAAATTAAGGATCAACTAGATATATTGAACAAAAGGGAATGTGCTTTCAAAGAAGAAGTTACCAAACTAAAATCTCAATCAGAGGAAGGAAACAAGGTAAGAAAGTTACTCAAGGACAAGGAAAATCAATGTCAAAAGTTGCCGGGTGAAGTGACATCATTAAGAGATGATGTCAATGAAAGAAGCACAACCATCAAGAAACTCAGAGATAGATCCAGTTACTATGAAAGTCTTGAAGCCACGATCCTCTCGCTAAAGGAAGATCTTGAAGAATCAAAGAAGCATAATAAAGATCTACTCCAAGCTATTGAAAAATAGGAAAACGAGGTTATTAGCTTAAAATCTCAACTGGAATGTGCCTTCAGAATTCGTCAAATGCAGTAGAATGTGAATGAAGAACAAGAAAAGGAGATTCTCAAACTGAGGAATCAGTTGGAAGAAGGAAGGAAAGCGGAAGAAGACATGAAGAAGCAATGTCTAGAAAAGGAAGAACAACTTCAAGTTGAGGTAAATATCTTGAAAGGTAAATTAGAAGAAAAGGATAAACTATTACGATTTCAAGATAGTACTAAAGCCTTGGATGATATTCTTAGTAGTCAGAGGTCTCCTGCTATCAAGACTGGTCTTGGTTTTCATGAATCTGTTGAAGGTGAATCTAGTTCACAAGGTGAGGCAAGGAACTCTAAAGAGAAATCTAAAATGATCAACAAAGAGATGAAAGGTCAACCCCATCAACAATCAAGGAAAGAGACTTCTCAAAGAAAATATCTTACTCCTAACTATGGTCGGCCATTTACTTAGATGAATAATATTGAATGTTATGAATGTCATAATCTTGGACATGCTGCAGCTAGATGCAGAAGAAGGATGGTTCAAGATCATCACACAGAAAGATCATCACATTCCAGGTACTTCAATGGATATTGTTTTTCTTGCAATATGTTTGGTCACAAAGCTGCTGATTGCTACAAGAGGAATATGAAACATGTAAGATGTTATGCATGTAACAAGCTTGGACATATAGCAAAGGAATGCAGGAACAAAGGACGGACATCACACCAAAAGGAGAAAACATCATCACACTTGAAGATATGGAAGAAGAAGGAAGTACAGTCAGACAGATGTGGCACATTACAATGTACTCAGATACAGCACAACACAGACATAACATACTCAGAGGGAGCTGAAAGTATAAAACTTCAGTATCTTGAATCTCATATGCAAGTTCCATAAAGGGAAGTCACATATATACGCGAATTAGACACTGCAAAGTCGCGTATATGTCAGTCTGAGGAAAAGTAGTGGGGACAGGTTCAGAAAAAGGGTCTGATATGATTCAGTCCATTATTTGCTCTATTGGTTAATAGTTACAGTCCGCTGAGGATGTGTGGAAATGTTTTGATGTCTAGAAATGTTTTGATCCTAACTTGATGATGATGATGTCTTGATGCTTATTGCTGATATATGCATGATCAGATCTAACAGATGGCACAGGTTGAAGGGGAGCATATGCCTTTAATAATGCATTGTTGGCATTATGGTTAATAGCCTTGGTGATGATGTTTATATGGCTAAATGATATATCTTGCTATGATGTGGTTGTGAGCTGTCTATGATAAATTCTCATATGATGCTTGGGGTTACATAGTAGATGTTCATATCAGATTTATGGTTGATTCTGTGATGATGCATATATGGTGCTTACATGGTGATCTTCATAAGGACAAGGAGAAGTACAAAGCTTGAATATACATCTTCCTTACTTGATGATGAGTCTCTCATATGCTGCTGTCGTCATATGCATAAAGATCATACAGTTATGATGCAGGCACTCTTGTGGATAAGGATTGTTGCTGTTGATGATATCAAGAAGTTTTGCCAAATGAGCTTGAGCTCAAGATACATAGTGTTGATACATGGATGACTACTCAAAGTTGCTTTGTTGGAGACATGATGATGAGTTCTTATCTATATGATGATAGGTTGATACTTACAGATGTTCCCAAGCAATGATACTTGGATCATGTAGATCTTGATGTTGATGAAATGGCTATGGTGGTTTCACACATGATATAATGTGAATGACTCTGAATTCTGTTCAAAGGGATGAATTGATGCAGACATACCTTGTTATAGGTTGATGACTTATACTCTACAGGACATTTATAGGTTGCTGATCTGGAATTGTTTGTACGCGAGTTTCACAAGGATTATCCGCGGATATACATTAGTTTCTGTGGATTCAGTCGCGTATATGTTGGTTTGAATAAAATCAGTGGGCCAGACTCTGGTTGAAGAGAGTCTGATATGGGTCTGTCAGAGACCATCAGGCACAGGTTCAGGGGGAGCAGATAATCTTCTAACAATGCATTGTTGGCATTACCTTAGAAGCTCTTGGTTCTAGTACTCAAGCTGTTTTTGTTTCAGGTGGATCAGCTGCAGAAAGGAGAACAGAACAACAACATGGTTGCTGATATATACAGTGATTGTCAGATGTTGCTGATAGTAGTTTGCATAGTCTTGATATTTCGTTTCTATGTCATGTATATCTTTTTTTATCAAGGTCATGTAATGGCCTATTTTGGTTTCCCCACTATGCCTGGGATGATTGATGCAATGTGATTGGTTGTCATATGTAAACTTTTGATGTATCCCCACTTGGTTGGGTGAATGAGTCAATTCTAGTATATCCCCACGTGGTTGGGAAATGGATGTATGTACTGAGTCTTTTGGTGATAGGAAGGTCTCCTATGATGTATAATTCATGGTTCTTCTTGAAGAACATCTTGTTGCAGATCTTGCCTTCAGTCAGGAAGAGCATGAACAGCACACTTCAACAGTATAGAGACTTGGCATGTACTCAGGGGGAGCATGGACAGATTGGTACACTTTGGCATATACAAATGGGGATAACATTTGGAGATTTCAGCAGGTACTCAGGGGGAGTATGGATAGCGGTATGATTATCAAGGAAAGAGAATATCTTGGTCCGCCGTTTGCCCTTGATGTCAAAGGGGGAGAGTAATTTGGTGTTGTTGCCATCAAGTCCAAAGGGGGAGATTGTTGGCATTATGATACATATGTTGTACTTGATGGCAACCCACTCATCTCAGATGATAAATTATAGTGCAGCAAAGTTCACGCACTTTCATGAAGATAAGAGTTTCTTTCATGTAGAGAAAATTTCACGCACTTTTATGCAGAGAAAAGTTTATTTCATGTAGAGAAAAGTTCACGCACTTTTATGCAGAGAAAAGTTTATTTCATGTAGAGAAAAGTTCATGCACTTTTATGCAGAGAAAAGTTTATTTCATGTAGAGAAAAGTTCATGCACTTTTATGCAGAGAAAAGCTTATTTCATGTAGAGAAAAGTTCACGAACTTTTATTCAGAGAAAAGTTATTTCATGGAAAGAAAAGTTCACGCACTTTTATGCAGAGAAAAGTTTATTTCATGTAGAGAAAAAGTTCACGCACTTTCATGGTTGGCTCATTGTATTAGTCCGACAGTTTTTGATACTATGGTTTTGGTCCGTGGTATTGCATCCAAAAGTGTTGATCTCACGCACTTTCATGGTTGGTTCATGGTATTAGTCCGACAGTTTTTGATCCTATGGTTTTGGCTCGTGGTATTGCATCCAAAAGTGTTGATCTCATGCACTTTCATGGTTGGTTCATGGTATTAGTCCAACAGTTTTTTGATCCTATGGTTTTGGACCGTGGTATTGTGGAAGTCCTAAGACTATAAAAGAGGAAGGAGATCATTTGGCAAAGCATTATCGAATGAATTGAATATCTAATAAGTGCTAGATTTGAAATATTTGTGATTGCGTTATGGTGCAGATCTGAATTTGCATGAAGGAGGAACCTCAGCGCATAAAGAAGGATAAGTTCTATTGATGGGTCATAATCTTTATGCTTGAATAATAGTATCTTTGCATGATTTTGATCTGTTATATGAGGCGCATGCTTGATCTATAAATCTGACAATCTGGGTTAATTAGTGTCTAAATATTTGAAAGAAGGAATTATCCTTTATAGATCTGCACACAGGTTTCAGGTTGTTGAAGTAGTGTATATCTTTAAATTATGATCTAGCTGCTTCTGTCTATTGCTGCAGTATTCTGGGTTCAGAATTTGGTGTGTGGTTACCGTTACTGTGTTCTGGGTACAGCTGTCAGAGAAGTGTTTACTTGATTCAGTGCTAATTGGGAAAAGGAGATTGTTTGATGCAGATATACTTGATGATTGATTGATGTTCATGGATCTAGTCTGAAAATTTATGAAACGTTGTCTGTGGAAGAAAAAGAAGGTTGTAGCCTTAAGTAGGCTAGCACCTACGTACTAGTATCTTGGCTAGTACAAGAGCTAAGGGGGTTGTAGCTCCCTTCCAGGAGAAGATGGAGAACGAGAGAGGGTTGTAGCTCTCTGCAGGTTGTAGCCTGCGTACTAGTAAAGGACTGCACCAGTACAAAATCATTGTAAAAGAAGTTTCTAATTGAAAGAAGATAGAGACATATTGCAGCAGGTGGTTTTTCCCACATTGGGTTTCCACCTTATATCATGGTGTTCATGTGTGTGGCTTATGTGTGACGATCTGTTCTATTTTACTACACCTGTTTACTGTTAATATGGTTGATAATGTTCTAATGCACTCATTAAGGGTCAACTAACTGAATCATAAGAAGTTGTGGAAGTAGCATATATGAATCTGAATATGGAAATGAAAAAGTTTTATTGATGTGATATTACTGATTCACCCCCCCCTCAGTATTATTTCCAACATTGGAAGACTAAATTTTCTTTTGAAATATACTTCATATTAAACAAGATGAGATGCCCTTCCCAAATTTGATACATGCAGAATAGATCTATGACAAGGCCTTTCCAAATTTATGTATTTCATTTCTCCAATCTGAGAGGATGAAATGGTGTCTTGGTCATAAAATGTTATAAAATTCAATGTCCAGCTAGCTATAAATGAAAAAAAGAAAAAAAATCAAATGCATTCAACATTTACATTTATTTGTTAATGTGGATGAATTTTATGAGATGGTGTTGGGGAAAAGTGATTGCCTATCATTTAATTTGTCAACCCGGGGGTTTCATAAACTTGTGAAGCATGCGTGCACTGTATGTGCTAGAAATTGTCTTTCAGTTTAGATCAATCTAACTACAAAATAACAAAAACCAATTCTTCTAATCTATGAAATTAAATAATGAAAATGAAATTCAACTAACCTGCGAAATAAAAAAACAACTAATGTATGCTTAGTTACTCCAGCATTTAATTATGAAGTGTTACCTTCTTGAGAGGATGTGTAGCAACTATTTATACTTTAACTTCTAATGTCTTAGAAAAGCAAGTAAAGTGTGTAGAAAATAACTTAGTAATTGCATGTATCAAATATTCAACCATTCAATCTTGAAATATGATTAAATCAATTTCTTAGAATGATCTTTAGGAATATCAGTTAATGCAATTAAATGAAGATCTTAAAAGAAAATATAAAAGCACAAAAACGTAAAGTTGAATGATTGCATAGGTTGAACATTCAATCACCCAATTTGAAGTCACCTTCTTGGCTTGATCCTTTATTCAATTATACAATGAATTGATGGTTTAATCTAAGAAAGTAAATAACAAAACATAAAAGGAAACTAAATAACTATGAGCCCTTGCCTCAAACTTAATCCAATTAGAAGATACATAAATCTTCCCTATTGAGATTTTTTTAGAAATGAAAAGATTACACAGTCATTCTAAAACTAATACTAAGAAAGCAAATGAACTTTAATCTATAAAAGCAGTTAAATCTCACAATCATTAGATGGCCATTCCAATGGTGTATGAGGATGGCAAGTGAAGAAGCTCCATATGCAATAAAAACTAAATCTTCAAATCTCCAAGTATAAGTTCCAAATTCTCTATTAAAAACATGATCATTTCTCCAACTTTACACACGCCTTTCAAAGGAGAAGGCTCTCCTATTTGTACAAAAACATAAGAAGCTACCCTATTTAATGAATATCCGCTAAAATATCATATAGTTACAACCAAATAGCTCATAATGAGACACATATCCCCTAAGTGTCTCATAGAGTTCTAATCCAAATAAGAAATGATGAGACACCTCACAGAGTTACAATCCAAATAGGACACATATCCTTCTTTGACCTTTATCAAAATCTCCTTTGAAGGGAATTCGAATCTGAGCATTGGAGGCCACATAAGGAAGCCTTGGAAGCTTCCAAATGACCTACACATGTCATGAAACTCAAGCCACATATATAGATACATGAAACCATGTTAATTTCCTAGTTTTTAATCATAAATTCACTTTAAAAACATAAAATAAATAACTTCGTTAAATAAGGATCCTAACCCATATATTTATGAAAATGGTGGCTAATGAAAGGTTATATGGTTATGGAGTTGTGACATGTGAGTGAAATGGTGGCGATAAAGGTGAAAGTGGATGTTATTTTGAAGACATTTGGAGGCCCAACATACTCCCCAACTAGAGTAATTGCATGTCCTCATGCAAATATTGCATTAATTTCTTTGATTTGCTCGCAATGTCTTTTATTTTGAATGAGCTTGGCTTATATCATATGTCCTTAAACTTTGAATTTGACAATTTTTCTTTTTTTGCAAAGTATTCCTTGTCATACATTGAATTGCAACATGTTTGGTTGGTTCTTTTGTTTCAACCAAATTCTAATTGGTATTGATTCTTGTGTTTCAATACCTTGTTTCTTTTTGTTGCAGCAGGATTCATTGAACATATTTAAGAATGCATCTTTAAAATTAGCCATATAGTGTGCTCATAATTTAAGCATTATTTGCAAATCATATAACTTTTTGAACCATAATGCAATCATACTTGATTAGGACAGGTATGTTAGGATGAAATGAAAATGTGTGATGGTGTATGATGTATGAATATGAAATGATGTCCCTTCCCCCCAACTAAAGATATGACAATGTGAAAGAGGAAGTGAGGAGTTTCCCAAAGTTACAATTTTAGTATTTTAAGGAATTGCATGACTAAAAATTAGAAAACCACATACCTTCACTTACCTTCAATGAGCATGAGCTATGGAAATTGAAGAGTGTGGCTGCTTCTGGATCATGGAATGAAATGTAGAATTCATTTGCTTCTTGGTTGCATAAATGGTGGATGAGGTTGCCAAGTGGATTCTTTATTTTTGCTGCTAAATCTATTGTATCTGCTGCAAAATGCTCAAATGATATAGTCTTCAATTGCTATAAAACCGATGGTACAACTCTAGTCATGTGAATAAATTTGTCAGTTTCGAGGATGAAGATAGGTTATTGGATTACTGACCATTGATGAATGTCATTAACCAATGCGAGGCAAACTCACCATTAATGTCAACGAGTGCCAATGTACCTACGTACATCTTACGAAGGGCGAATAAATGAGATGATGTCGAGCCACTTGTAAGATCTAATGATCAAGGGCCATTGATGTATTCCCATGATTGTGGGCGAGAGAGCATGTCGTTAAGGCATACAAGCCTCAAGGTACTAATGAGGGCTCTAGCCTTGCACCTAGATAATGTGTCGATGTCGATAGGCCAAGGCTTGTTAGAAGGAAGGCCTTAAGGAATCCTCCATCATCTAACATGAGCATGAAATAATGATTTTGAAGGACTATGAATGGAAAATTTTGTAGTGGATCAAGGTTTATTTAACGGAAAGGAAAATGAAAAGTGAATGGAAAGTAAAATGACAAATTAGCATGTAAGCGAGCTGAATGTCTTTATGATAACGGGTTATGAGTCAGTGAAAGCAACGCAGGAAAACATAGTTTCTATGAATAAAAATGAGCAGTGAAGGAAAATGAGATGAGAATTTTATTGACTGACTAAGTGAAATGAAATGCAACTGCAAATTAAATGAGATGAAGGTTTTATTGACTGAAGGAGTATGTATGCAATGGAAACACTAGCATTTGAAAGGCTTGCAACTGTTGGATCTGATATGCATTAGCAGGTGTTCATGCATTGATGTTTAATCTCTGTTGCTGCTCTGATCATTTTCTTGTGAAATAAATGTGGTCTTTGAGAGACACTATTTGCTTATGGTCATTTGTTCTTCCTCCTGGAACATGCAAAAAAATAGTACCTCTTCTCCAATGGATTGTAAGGTTATCAAATAGAGAGGTGATCAATTTCTCTGTTAATGACGTTTACATAAAAAAATAAGAATCGGTACTATTAAACAAGTTCATGAAATAAAACCAAAAGAGTTTATACCTGTGTCCAAAGTAGTGCCTTAAGTTACCTGTTGTTTCCTTTCAGCAATTTCTTCACTCTTTACTGTTTCAAAATCTAATAATAGCTCCCTAATTTTGTAGATCTCGTTGAGATCTTTCCAACGACACTTGAATCATTGAATTCTGATGTTGTATGAGAAAGTTAGACGGTTTTGAAATTTTTATGAAGCCATGAAATTTGTCATGTAAAATGTGACATGGGAACATGATGCTACAGTGAAAGATGATGTAAGCAAATGAAATTGTTAGAATGCATTGTTTGACAAATAAATCATTGAGTTAAATGCATAGCTACAGAATTGTTTTCCAACTGCATAATTGTCGATTAGGTGCAGAATCGTTGTTCAGCTGCATAATTGTTGATTAGTTGCAAAATCAATGTTCAGCTGGAGAATGTGCACAGTTTCTGTAGCTAAAATCATGAACAAACAACCCAAGTCAGTAAATAACCAAAAATGAATTCAAAGAGCAAGAAACAATGTTGTGGTTTACTGGAGCCAAAATCCAATGATAATTGCAATGCCTCTTATTAAATTTACATCATTCCCACCAGATATCATTGACTCTTCATTGAGTAAAGGGATTTCTTCGTGCTCTTGGACGTTAATGCACATAGATGGAGCATAAGCCATAACAAGAATGAAAATCAACTCTACTTATAGCAAGACTAGTTGAGAAAATGCGACATCATATGTTAACAGGGTCTTCAGTGCCACAAAAATGCGTATATGATATTAATTCAATACCGCTGCATGCTCTTAGATTCTCATTTATCCAACTAGATTAGTGACCTGTAAATTCTAGCTATAGCCATTAACCATATACCGTTGGATAGGTATTGACTTTAGTGGTGAATTAATAATGAAATCAATCAATTATTGTTGTAGCAGAGCTACAGACTAATTTTAACCATGGACAGATGATATTTCTATCAATGAAGCCTCCTTTGTCGCTCATTTTTACACGTTTTTGTTCTGTGGCATCGAATCCATGAATTTAGTGACAACAAATCACAATCCTGATTCCTCAAACCACCATAGCATCCAAAAATAGGATTTTGTTCTTGCATGGCTGAAACTGCTGTCTCTGTGCATTAATTAAAATTGTTTCTTTTTCCTCGAAGAATCTCAGATTTCTCTCAAACGGTTATGAAATTGGGGAAACTGTTTCTGGGTTGTCTAATTAACCCTGTTCTGGAAAAAACCCATGTCTTGGGTATTTATAATTTTCCTTTTTTTGTTCGGAATCTATATTTTAAAAATGACATTTCTTTTTCAGTTGATACACATTTCCTCTGCAAGTATTGCACTCGGGCTTTCTGAGTTCGATTTGCTGTGTGGTGGCTCTCGAGGCTAGTTATGTATCTATCCAGTAAGGAGATACATATATAATGGGATACACATCTAATGGATTTCATTAATGCACTGATTCTGGTTCTTCCATAAGCGTGGATACAAATGCCTCTGTGCAAGCCTTCAGAACATTTAGCGTTCTGTCAACTTCCGGCTAGACGCCTCTGTGCAAGCCTTCAGAACATTTAGCATTCTGTCAACTTCTAGCTAGATGACATCATTTCAAGTTGCCAAGTATTAATACTTAGATGCATATATATGAACGGCATCTTGTTTGGGAAAATTGAAGCGACCAAGTTACTTACCTCAGGATCTTTAGGGATGAAGTCGATAGGACTGGCCACATGAAAAACTTCATCAAAGCCATGAATGGAAGCCACGAAACTACTCTCTAGTAGATCCACTATGAAGAGCTTGATCAACTTCTCCCCAGCATCTGGTTCGACTGTTATTCTTCAAATAGATTATGGTAGCTTTGATTCTTTTTTCTGAAATTGTGAATTTTTATAGAAATGATTAATGGTTCTCAATTTCAGGCAACTAAGGCTTCAAAGTGAATATACTGGAACCTGAAAACAGGGCTGTCAACAAGAGAGCGTCAAACCAGGATTTGGATGAAAGGGTAGACAAAGAGTCCTATTGCTTCCGGGTTTCATATGTTTGACTCCATCTTTGACTGTGGTCTTGAGCTAGATTTTTTATCGATCTGGGTTTGGTGACTAGGATAGAATCCATGTCGAGACGACTCCAAAGATGCCCATGTGTCCGGTTTCTCATTTGACACCTGTAACCTGCTAAACCATGGAAGTAGCTACGAAACACATAGTTAGCTGCAGAATCGGCTGCGTTCCGTAGCTAATTTGCAAAAACTTATTCAAATAGCAAAAACATAAATAGGACACAACGTTTTGAAGGTCACTACAAACCATAACTAGTCAATCTAGCTGGCTAAACCTACCAAAGCAGTTGGATCAGAACATAACCACCCTACAAATCTAATTCGACTCCTCCTTGGTGTGAATGACTAGACCAGCTGGCTTGTATGATACAGTTCAGAACACATGCAAATAAAATTAGAATTTAGAACTGTTTTTGAACTATGTTGCACAAACCGCAGCCTCTTCAAGCATGATTTTTATTTTTATTTTTTATAATCGATTTTTCAATTTTTTATTCCAAGCTAACAAATTTTTTTCTTTGCAGGTCGCATTAGAGGCAGTTATCAATTTATCAGTTTTATTTAAAATTCTACATTTCCCTTATTCAAAACCATGAAGATTTTTTTTTTTTTTGGTTATTTGTTTTTATTTAAAATCCAACATGATTTTTTTTTTTTTTTTAGAATCAAAACGTTATTTTTTTTTATTGAAAATATTTTTGTCAGGTTAATGAAGAAATGCAAGAAAAGAAATAAAATTCTAGAAGATTTTAAAGTCTAAAAACATAAAAAAATGCAATCAAGAACTCTAAAAAAAAATGCAATCAAGCTTGATTTTATTTCCTAGTTTATCCTACTTGAAAGATTTTTTTTTTAAATTTTAAGTATATGAATGTTTCCAATGGAGCCATTTATAGATTAAACTTTATAAAATGTTCATATCCAAATTTGCGAAATGTACCTGATTGGGCAAGAGGACATGAGAAATCATTTTAACCTTTAGATTTGCCACAAGGATCTCTTGAAGAATTGGTGAATATTGCGGCGTAAGCGCTTCTTGATACCATTCCTCAGTGTAGTCTTTGGTATACATTCTATATCTTTCATCCATAAATGGTTAGTATCGACTTTTTTATATATTTTTTGTAAAAATTTTATGCATCTAAAGGATTTATGCATCTACATGCTTTAATCGTGCATCTAGGAAAAAAAATGAAAAATATGAACTCTAGACTGAAAGCTAGTTCCTATGCACACTTCCCCGGCAACGACGCCAAAATGTTGGAGAAAATTGATTTTCCTATCATTTAATTTTTCAACCCAGGGGTTTCGTAAACTTGTGAAGCATGCATGTATTGTATGTGCTAGAAACTATCTTTCAGATTAGATCAATCTAACTACAAAATAACTAAAACCAATTCATCTAATATATGAAATAAATAATGAAAATGAAATTCAACTAACTTGTGAAATGAAAAACAATTAATGTATGCTTAGTTACCCCAGCATTCAATTATGAAGTGTTACCTTCTTGAGATGATGTGTAAACAACTATGTATACTTTAACTTCTAATGTCCTAGAAAAGCAAGTAAAGTGTGCAGAAAATAACTCAGTGATTGCATGTATCAAATATTCAACTATTCAATCTTGAAATATGATTAAATCAATTTCTTAGAATGATCTTTAGGAATATCAGTTAATTCAATGAAATGAGGATCTTAAAAGAAAATATAAAAGCATGAAAAATTAGAGCTCAATGATTGCATAGTTTGAACATTCAATCACCCAATTTGACGTCACTTTCTTGGCTTGATTCTTTATTCAATTATACATTGAATTGATAGTTTAATCTAAGAAAGTAAATAACAGAACATGAAAGGAAACTAAATAACTGTGAGCCCTTGCCTCAAACTCAATCCAATTAGAAAATACATAAATCTTCCTTACTGAAATGTTTTTAGAAAAGAAAAGATTACACAGTCATTCTAAAACTAATACTAAGAAAGCAAATGAACTTTAATCTATAAATGAATTAAATCTCACAATCATTCGATGGCCATCCCAATGGTGTATGAGGATGGCAAGTGAAGAACCTCCATATGCAAGCAAAACTAAATCTTCAAATCTCCAATTATAAGCTCCAAATTCTCTATTAAAAACATGAGAATTTCTCCAACTTTACACATGCCTTTCAAAGGAGAAGGCTCTCCTATTTATACAAAAACATAAGAAGCTACCCTATTTAATGAAGATCCACTAAAATCTCAAATAGTTATAACCAAATAGCTCATAATGAGACACATATCCCGTAAGTGTCTCATAGAGTTCTAATCCAAATAAGAAATGATGAGACACCTCATAGACTTACAATCCAAATAGGACACATATCCTTCTTTGACCTTTATCCAAATCTCCTTTGATGGTAATTCGAATTTGAGAATTGGAGGCCACATAAGGGTGCCCTGGAAGCTTCCGAATGACCTACATGTCATGAAACTCAAGCCACATATAAAGATACATGAAACCATGTTAATTTCCTAGCTTTTAATCATAAATTCACTTTAAACACATAAAATAAATAACTTTGGTAAATAAGGATCCTAACCCATATATTTATGAAAATGGTGGCTAATGAAAGGTTATATGGTTATGGAGTTGTGACATGTGAGTGAAATGGTGGTGATAAAGGTGAAAGTGGATGTCATTTTGAAGACATTTTGGAGGCCCAACAGATGTTTCCTCTTCAATTCTAACATCAGTGGATGGAAAATTTGGGGAGTTAATTTCTATGCCTCTATTCAAAAGAGTTGTTTCATGTTCCAAGAAAATAAAATACATTATAAAGTCAATTTTCAACCAAATAAATATTAGAAAATGGAAAACAAATCAAATACATTGAACATTTATATTATCTTTCCATTCTCATGTTACGTATTTCATTTCTCCATAAAGGTTATAAAATACAATGTCCAACTAACTATAAATGAAAAATTGTAAAAAAATAAAAAATGAATTCAACACTTACATTTGTTTGGTGATGTGGATGAAGGTTAAGGGATGGTTCCTCTTCACTTCTTACATCAGTGGATAGAACATCTACGGAGTTTATTTCTATGCATTTATTAAAATGAGTTGTGTCATATTCTAAGAAAATAAAATACATTATATTTTCATTGTCCAACCAACTAAAAATGAAAAAATGAAAAAAAAAATAAAAAATAAACAAAAAATTACATTAGTTTTCCAATTTGATGGTCCATGAGAATGCAAAGGAAGGTTATGGCATGCTTCATCTTAACTTATAAGATTAATGTATGGAACACTTGGGCAATTAGTTTGTACACTGCTGTTAAAATGAGTTGTATCCTATTCCAAAAAAAGAAAATATGTTATAAGTTATGTACTTTTTTTTGTAAACATAGAAATATAATAAAATAACTGATATTGTAGCCGAAATGCAACTATCATTGAGATAACTTCATTGCTCCATGTGAAATTCTATCTGGGATGATTGATTCTCTTGGGCGGACAATATTACTTTGACAAGGAGGTTGGTAAAAGGAAGATTCGATATTTGAGCAACTGATTCAAAATTATCAAACAAATGGCCAAGTAATCTATCATCCAAATCACTACATAGAATCCCATATAACTCTACCATGGATGTTTTGCAACCTTTGTCCTTTCTCATAACTTGAATTTGCAGATGTAGAAGGGTTAGGACACAAATTTGTATCCACGTTATTGAGATGATGATCTTCTCGATTCCAACATGCTTCCTTAATATTGTGAACTTTGTTAGGAGAGCATCAAATAGGAAAATTATGTTGATGGGGAACATATTTTGATAATGAATTATTAATGGGAAATGTTATTTCCATGATATCATCTAGACTACGATACTCACGAGGAATTGGAAAATAATTTTGAAGAGTGGTTCTACTGGTTCTTTTATGATATGTAAATCTCCTGCACTAATTTATTTCATCCTTATTTTGTTGATATCGTAAATGACAACTTTCATTTGAACTATCACATGATGTTGGTGAAAAATTTCATTTTCTTCTACGCTTACATATTATGGAACAATAACATATTCATAATTAAAAAAACATAGAAGCATGCAAAACATACAAGAAATTTTTTTGCGACCATATAAAGACATGAAAAGGGTATGTGGTCTTTTTCAAACAATATAAAATTATGTAAATATATAAGGCTTTTTGGAAACCAAATAAACACAACTCAAAAATATTTTGATGTACTACAACCTATGTACAAATCACAACCAAAACGACTAATTTTTTTAGTTTCATATTAAAACTATAAAGGGAAACCCATATAACTAGAACACAATACTATAATAATTTTATGACTTGGAAGTATATCTAAATATTTGCAACTATATATTATAAAAATATAAATTTAAATATCTTACTTTTCCACCCAATCTCAAATCTTCTCTGCTCCAAAAGCGAACTGGTAGGCACTCTTATCCTCAATTATGATCCTCAATTTCTCTAACCATGGGCTCACTCTGCTCATGTAGAACCCGACTTCTTTCTAGCTTGCCCACTTTGCCCTCTTCAATCAATAGTCAAAATGGCAACCCGAAACACAATGGTTCTATGACCTACTTCTCTCCTTTTACTCTCTTGATTGCCTAAGTCTCTAGTTCCTCTTGATCACCAACACAATCAACTACCTCAACATTTAGGTCTTACCGGTTCTCAGAACTTGCTAGTGTTACAACCGTCACTCGGACTTTACTCGAGTTGCTAACAAGAATTTGATAACCATCATTTGTTGTTGTCACTGGCTCTTTGATTTCCAATGACCAGGATCTATTCCTAGGATGGATGACTTTGGTTACATTAGGTCACCAACAAACATTTGACCATTTCTTATCTTTCTAGTCCTTAATGATGGGTGGAGTCTCTACTCAAAACGTCAAACAAAGAAAACTTATACAAATTTTATATCCAAAAGATTCTGAAAAAACCAACAAACATTTTTAGTCTCAACCAATGTTGAATGCAGTAGGTTGTTCCTTATGGACCCAATGGGGTTTTTAAACATGAACTCAAGGCTTCTACTGGCCCCAGCTCTAGAGCCTGATAGACTGTAATTTGCCTAGGCTCCCAACGACCATGATTTTACATTGGAGCCTTGCTCATTCTCCATTTTCAATCCTGATTGATGGTTCTAGATCACGTGAATGTCAAAACTCAACTTCAATGGGACCCTACTACTCCTAGAGACCTTCTCCCCTATTGCTCTATTCTAGTGTCAAGATTGTACTGGTATGTGATAGATCAAATCATGATCCTTGAAAGGTCCCACATTTGTTGGATCAAGAAATGCTCAACAGAGCCTTTAACTACACACAATTTCCATAATCGTTGCATGACATTCTTCAACTCGACCTTTTCGGTCCTTGACACATAAGGTCTACTTTGTTGTCAATGCCATTCTCCACGCACATTCCAATAAATCTCTCATAGTCTCTTTGCACACAGAGTTCTCATGCAGCCTCCTATGCCACTCAATGTCCTCTCATCTACCGATGACATTTTCTGGCATAGTGGTAGATGATGTTTTCTATCATAAAATCTTTTCTCTTAGACTCTTGCTCATAGGCGCTAGGTGATCACACATAAGGAACACATGTCAAAATTTCTAGCTTTTCCACCGACAAACACTCTTGAAGGTCTCCATAACTCATTATCAATATGGATTTGGGGACATGGGTCTCACACCCATGTTCCTCCTGCTCTAGATCATTATACTAAAGAATGGATTTATTCTTTCCACCAGGATTTATACATTAAACCAAATCATATAGATAAATCAATGAGATTTAACACAAATATACTTTCCCATCGACACACGGCATGTAAACTTATCTTGACATACCTGGAAAATTCGATGGAAAATGATATTTTATTGAAATCATAAAATTTTATTTATGGATGAATGTTATAATCCTGTCTACTTACTTGCAGAGCTCTTGTGCTCCTTCATGAGATGATCTTTCCCTTGAGACCCCCTTGTCTATGGGACTCTAATTATACAGTTATGTATATCATCCTATTGGCTGGAAATATCCTAAGAAAATATAGATGATCTTGATATCTATCCTAACAACCTAGCACCTCTACCTAACGCTCGGTGAATTTACAAAGGCTCACGTGGCCCAAAACACCAGATCATAAAAACAATTAACAACCCATATTCCTCTAGAATCTGGACATTTATAATTACACTTGAAATCCACTAATTTTATCGTACATAAATTAAAATTGAGGGGTACTATCTTTCCCTTTAGAGAATTTTCATGACCCCTTTGGTTTTTCTTAATAATGGCTCACCGAGGATTGATGCTCATGCATTTGATTCCCCAGGTGTAAAAATTTGACCTCCTAATCAAATTTCACGAAGTTCTTAAATCTTCTAGGGTCCCAAACTCCAAGTTGCAGTTTGACAGCTTGTTTTCCATGTTGGGTTGTTGTTGTCCTCAACAGTCCTACATCCTAAACATTGTGTCAAAGTTCCCCATATGTCTAAGCGTGGATTTCGCAGGCTTCCAAACAAAATGTTGTAGTTTTCCATCCACTTTCTTGGGTTGTTTTTCTACTGAAACTTTTACCGTTCTAGGGTCCCACACTTTAATTTGTTGTTGCTTGTTTTCTTTGTGGAAGCAATCCTTTTGGAGCTAACCCAATTATTTTGTTTGTTGCCTCATTGTACCTTTGTTTGGGCACTTGCTACATTAGCATACATATCGTGCAATGGATATTTCTCACTTGAAAACACTTCATGACCTCAGTTGTCATCCTGTCATCCAACATTTACTCCAAGATGTGCAAAAGAATTAGCTGCCTTAAGCGAGATAATCCTTCTCCCTTCTACCCTTCCTTTTGTCGATCCTTGCCTTCACACATGAACACAATTTCTCCTGTGCTTGCAATATTCATCTCATGGGATCCACTCAACAAATGAATTTATTTTTTTTGTTCATTGCACCATCCCTTGGGTACAAGCACCCACAACTTTTGATGTTGAACCAAGTGCTCTAGCTACAAAATTATTATTAGTGTGTCTAACGTCTCGATTGCATTCTCTGAGCAATATTCCTCAAGCCAGTCCTCAAATATTGGATTGATAAACTAGCCTCTAAATGAAATGGCATCATGATATTATTCTTCTCCTCTCTCTTGGCTATATCTTTGAATCGAAAACTCCTTCTACAATTGCTCTCCCATGGTTGCATTCTCTTCAAGTTATCTTCCTTTGTCACATCTGATGGGTAATTCTACCTCCATCTAGTGATTTCTTCCTTCTTCCACACAGAGACAAGGTACCATGTTCACTTTTGACAATTGTTTACAGATTTATCCTTGGTCATCATTAAGTAAAATTTCATTCCTCTTTACTTCTTCCTCTGAAAATATGTCTTGTACTACATTGAGGAATTTTCTCCACTTGATGCATCAACTAGGATTTATTTGAGCAATTCAGTGTTCTCTTTTAGCCTTTGGAACAAATTCCATACCCATATCCTGTAATACCTTCACTCACACACCAATTGTTAGTGTTAAAATCATTAATCCCTCTAACCTCATCTAGTGCCTCTACCATCAAATCCTCTACCAACTTTTCCTATTGATTTCCCATGATACTTTCACTCGACGTTTCATCATCATCTTTCATTTGTGGCCTCCTCTACTACTCTATAATTTTCATACAATACATGAGACTCTTAGATAATCTCTCATTTTCCACATCCTCTTATTGGAGGATGTTTCTTCCTTATGGTTCACAATTCTCAATTACTCTAGCCTTAAGCTCAACTTCCCTAAGATATTTCAGTGAAATACTTAGGAAATGCTTATCCCTTTCCCTATATTTCTAGGGAATTTCTTGTTAAATATCTTCCTTCTCACATGCAATATATGCTTTTGGTTTTCCTTCTTCGCCTTTTGTAGAAACATAATTATGTTTTTGAGTCTTTCTTTCAACTCAGCTATATCTATATCAAACTCTTCATGGCTTCATTTTCTTCTCTTGGTGCCTTCATTATTAGCATCATTCTTGTGGCTTCCTACCTCGGCATCTTCCTCCCTCTTCTTGTGTATTTTCCGTGAACCCTTCATATGACCATTTTCTTGAGCTTCTCCATATTCATTGTGAGATGAAAACTAGATTTATAACAATTCTTGACTCACTTGTTAACTGAAAACCTCAACCTCGGCGATTGGCATTCCTTTGGTTCCCTCCTCTACAACCTCTTGAGAACTCCTACCTCCCCTCTAGCTATTGCACCTTGCTCAAAATTTTATAAATCCTCTAGTTCTCTCCTCTTGAGTACCTCCTCTATCCCCTTAACTCTCTAACCACAACTCGTTTTTTTTTTTTTTTTTTTTTTGTGGCCCCTATTGTTGCAAGGGTTCTCTGCCACTTCCTTAAATAATTTTTTTGGGTCTTTACAGCTCTCTTGGTTATATATATGGAATCCAAATTTGTTACCTGCAATTATTAGTTTTATTGTTAAAATTAAATAAACTCAATAACCACTTACTTGTTAAGGTTCCTCCACTTTTTGAGTTCTCTATATTTCATATATCTTATAGCTCTGCACTTAGCTGGGATTTCTTCCTCTCCTTCCATCTCTGCTCCTTATTGGAACTTCTTTCTTCGTGTTGTTGTAGCCCTTCCATGTCTTGACCTCTTCCTTTGTTTGTTTCCTTCCTTTGAGCGATCTCTCTCTCTACTCTTTAAGATACTTTCTCTCTGGTCTCTTGTTGAATTATCCTTTGTCAATTATATTTCCCTCTTTGGGGTTCCTAAATCTCCCTTAGGTTTCTTTGTGCTCTGCTCTTTTCACGAGTAGTAATACTACTACTCCCTTATCCTTTTACTGGCTACATAAATCTCCTTGGTCACCTGCCAATACCCGAGAATGTCACTATTCCGTTGATACCACTTGATGGAGTCCCATAAGACGGTCCTCTCACTTTTCCACCCAAGCAAAATCTTATATGCTCCAAGAGAGGACCAGTAGGAACCCATATCCACAACTTTACTTTTGTCCACGAATTCGTTAACCATGGGCCCACTCTACTCCTATAGAACTTGACTCCTTTCTTCCTTGCATAACTTGCTCTCCTTCGTCAATAGCCAAAACACAAAGGTTCTACTACATTCTTCTCTCCTTTAACTCTCTTTAGTGCCTAAGTCTCTAGTTCCTCTTGATTTAACACATATTCAACTATATCAACATTTAGGTGCTCAAAACTTGTAGGCATTACAACCCTCACTCAGACTTAACTTAAACTCCTAACGAGAATTTAGTAATGAGCATTAGTTATTATTATGGGCTTTTTGATTTCCAGCAAAAATGATATATTTATCGGATAAACGAATATGGTTGCATCGTGTTAACAATAAACACGTCAAGTTTTGACTAACTTTGAATTTAGTGGGATGTTGAATATGGACCTGATGCCATTATTGCGTACAAACTCAAGGCTTCTACTAGCCCCCACCTCTAAAGTCTGCTGAGTTATAATTGGCATAGACTTAGAATAACCATCATCATGCATTACAACCTTTCTCATTCACCTTTGTCGATCCTAATCAACAATACTCAATTTCCTGGAATGTCGAAACCTAGTTTCAACAAGACCCTACTACTCCTCATGGCCTTTTCATCTATTTCTTTGTTCTGGTGGTTATATTGTAACCACATGTAATTGATCAACTCATGATCTTTATAGGGTCCCATTGTTGTTGGACAAGGGGCACTCAATAGAGTCTTCAACTACACAAAATTTCCATCATTGTTTCATGACAATCTTCAACTCGACCTTGGAAGTCCATGACATGCAAGGTCTAGTTTGTTGTCAATGCCTCTCTCCACACACACTCTAATAAATAACTATCAGGTTCTACTAACACGAAGGTCTCATGCAACCTCCTCTGACATGCATACTCCTATCATTTACCCATGATGTTTTCTACCACAAAGTCTCTCCCCTCATAATCTTGCACACCGGTGCTTGCTAATTAGAAACAAGCAACACATGTCGAAATTTTCAGCTTTTTCAATAGTAAACACTCTTGCAGGTCTCGATAACTCATTTCCAATATGGATTTAGGCACACAAGTCTAAAATCCAGTTTCCTCCCCATGGATCTCATTATACCAGAGAATAGACTTGTTCTATCCTCATAGATTTATATATTAAAAAAAAACATATGGATAAATCAATGAGATTTAACATAAAGATACTTTCCCATTGACACAGTGCATCTAGACTTATATTGATATACACGAAGAACTAACTGAAAACTTAGATTTCATTAAATTCATAAAAAATTATTTACAGAGGAATGTTATAATCCTCTCTACCTACTTCTAGATCTCTCGTGCTCCTCCACAAGCTAACCTTGCCCTTGAGACCCCCTTATCTTTGAGACTCTAAGTATATAGTTATGTATATCTTCCTATTGGCTTGAAATATCCTAATAGAATATGCACAACCTTGACATATTTCCTAACAACCTAGCACTTATACCTAACACTTCGTGAATTTACAAAGGCCTACTTGGCCCAAAACACCATCTTATAAAAACAACTTAAGAACCTATATTCCTCTAGAATCTAGACATTGCAGTTACACTTGAAATCTACTAATTTTATCTTACGTAAATTAAAATTGAAGGGAAATATATTTCCCTTTGGATAATTTTCATGACCCCTTTGGTTCTGCTCAAAAGTTGTTGGTCAGGGACTGATGCTCCAATATCAGTAAGGTTGATCATGGGTGTTTTTATGTATATATAAATTATAGAAGTTTCAATACCTAAATTATCTCAATATTTTTTATAAATAAAATATTTATATGAACTTTAAATATAAAGATACTAATTGAAAGTTAAAAAATTCTTACTACATATCTAACTTTTACATAATGTTTCAATCCTTCCCTATTCAAGATAGAGTTGATGGAATTTATTTTATATATAAGAAATAAATAAAATATTTAATCCTTTAAGTGGAGTGATCACCAAAAAAAATAGAGGTTCACACCCCAACTTTCAGGTCATCAACCTAGCCTTCATTAGATTATTATACTGTGGACAAGGGTTATTTCTAAGTAGTAAGTTATCAGTAGAGTTGGCCATCACCTCGACATGGACACTAGCTACAATCACTCAGTTCATTTTAGTTATGGGGTGTTCCATGGCTATGCTCCTTGGGAAATATTGTCCTTTGTTCACATTCACTAACATGGAGTCTTCATATCCTAAATCAATGCACCATCTCTCTCCCCTAGTGGCTCTTTCTCTATTTTATGTATCTAAGGAATTTTTTAGATGTTGCTTCCATTTTTTTCCTCTCTAGTTTCATGTTTTGTCTAGAAGAGTTAAAAAATGGTCCTATTGCAACTCTATGTAATTATCTCTAGCCACCTCTACACTTCTTTGGTTCCCTTATTGATCCTCTCCTCCTCCATCCCCACTAAAGTCTCCCTCTAGTTTATCTCCCTTCATCTCTATGTCTTGATCTTAAAGCACCATCTTGGCCCCCTCCTTGTCCCAAGCCATTGCCTTTTGGCATTTCTCTTTTCCTCTACTCCTCACTATTAATAAATGTGACTACCATCCATGGCACCTGTTCCTCCTAAATCCTAGCAAATATCATCAATGTATCTCATAGGGCCACCACTCCCCCTAGAAAAACCTTTAGTAGCAGACCCCCTCCATCTCACATGTGGGTTTAGGAACATGTCGAAGCTATGGCCAAAGGATACATAGTCCTCACTCCTCATTTAATTCACATATAGATAGATGATTCCAAGTGGGAAGCTTGAATTAAGTAGCAGTTTCTTGGATATCAAGCAAGATGTTGGCCTACGCATTCCTAATATTGGTCATACATGCCGTAGGAATGCTTAATACATGCAGACCATGGATTTATACTAACACTTAATACCATATGAATAGGTAAGGTTCTCGTCAACAGAAACAAAGTACATGAATAAATCCTTCTCTTCATTGGTTCCTTGTAACAACAAGTCAACAAGATGGTCAACAAGTTTTCAAAAAAATTGGCCAACAAGGTTATGTTGAGACAAGGTTAACTCTCCCAACAACAAAAGATTATGTCTATCATTAGTTTTTTATTTTGTAGGACTCATGGAAAATTTATGGCTTTACCAATAGTCTTTTTACTTCTCTAGTTATTATAGTTAACCTCAGTGATGTATTTGGTTATATAGTCATGTTTCATTCTATTTTAGGACCACATTTTCAAAATTTGAACATGTTCTTATGTTTCTAATTTGGTTTTCCTAGTGGTAAAATAAAAATATAATTCTTGTAAATAGTTTTAATAATAATATATGGAGGTCTAATTCACCAAAAGAAAAATAAATAAAATATTTAGGAAAAATTATATTTCAATATCAACTGTGTCCTATGGATATGTGTAGAAAGTAAAAAAAAACTTATTACAAAATAGGTTCTTATTTACATCTAAGCATGAGGAAGATGTGTACTTTACTTTTTAATGTGGAGTTGATGCATAAAATTTTAAGAAAATACTATTTAAATGCTAGTAATAAATAAAATATTTCATCATGCAGTGAAATATTTTAACATCAATTATATTATAATGTAAAAAGAGCAATTGAAAAAATAAAATTTCTTTAATAAGTTTTTTGGACCTTCCAAAATGGCAGAGATATATAAGATAATGGATGGTATTTAAACAAAATATTAAAAACAAAAAACAAATATTTTATTTCTAAATTTCCATGAATATTTTATCAGAAAAATTCCAAACAAATCTATTAAAAGAAAAAAATGAATAAATTTGACGAAAATATTTTCCCAAAAAAATTCCAAACCATCTAAGAGTTACACTAAGGCTTATAAAAACTAGCTTACATATCATGTATGTAGCTACACGTGCTAAAAATAAACTCACAGGCATAAGGGGGAGAGAGAAGAACAAGCAACTAAAGCTACTAAAAATAAACTCACAGACTTAAGAGACAGATAGAGAGAAGAATAGGCAACTAAAGCTACTAAAAATAAACTCATAGACATAATTATAGAACATCAAAATTCTAAAGCCCAAGGACATTTATAATGGTCCTTTACTACGAAAACAAAATATGAAACTACTACTATCTTACAACACTAATTATGCATCCTATTCTATCCCATAGTAACTAGATTTATATAAACATTAATTCAGTTACTGCCCCTTCAGGTTCAAATAGTTATGGCGGTGATGCCCCTTCAATGCTGACTAGGTTAAGTTGGTGTGAAAGAGGTGGAGGCGGTGCATTGATAAATCTGTCGGGAGTAATTATCTCCAACACGCTCCCTTAATTACGACTGACAACTTAGCCTTGTCTCAACATAACTTAAAAATGCATGTTTGTCTGAGTCTCAGTTAGGATTACAATGACTAAACAAATTTGACATTAGATCTTGTGTTGGATTTCTTTTTCCTCCTCTTCGAGATCCTATATCCTCTCAATCACTTCACTTTGTGTTTTTTCTACAAGTTCCAAATTTTAGTTTCTTCGTTTATTATTGTAGCTCTTCCATGGTTAGATATTTGTTTATCACAAAAACATAGAAAATCATTTCAAACTATCCATGCATGTCATCTACTTCTTCAAAAAATTGCCTGTATGTGCAATGCTACTTATTTTCTATCGTTTGTTCTTTATCATTAATCTTTTGATTATCAATTTTCTACAATATAAGTCCATTATAAAATTTTATCTCTTCATGACTCCAATACATGAAAAATTCATTTAAATTTTCATTTTGTACATCGTCCATGATGTCTTCATCCATTGTTTCAACTTCTATGCAAACATTATTAACACATTATTTTTCAAGCCAAGTTTCATCGAAATTTAATTCTTCTTCAAATTTTGTTGCTTCTTCTCGATTTCCTCTAACATATGCCCACTCAAAATCAATATTAAGTTTATATATATATTTTTTTTTTATCATATATGTTCTAGTCATTCTACTCTACAATGAGAGCTTTCTCTTCTTACACTCACTTCTCTTCCTTTGTTGTGTTTTTATCTTCTTCTATCATTCCATCATAATCATCATTTTCCATTTCCTTTACTAATCTTTGCTGCTGCGAACAAGCTGTCTTCCACTTGGTTTACAAATACAAGTCAACTTACATCACCAAATAAAAACATATCAATAAGAGGTTTTTGTTGCATCATGTGCAACCACTCATCACTATTTAATTGTTCTTTATCAAAGTTAGCATAAAAAATTTCAATTGTTGGATCCACTGAACCACTTGCTTCTCCATTGCTACTATTATCTATGCCAAACTTAGCTACTACTAGTAACACACCATCATCATTGTCATCTTCTTTCAGGTGGGATTCAACAAACTCTTCATCTTTTTGTAGATTTGCTGCTACAGATCCACCTTCCTTTTCATCTTCAAACAATGCTACAAAAAATTGTACAACACTACTATCTTCTGCTTCATTACTCCCCCTTACACTAAAATTCCTCTCAAAGATATTCCAAACCTCTGTTGTCTTTACATCTACAATGAAGGGAAAAATGCTATCATCTATGCATTCCTTTTTGCATTTTAATGCCAAATTATTTATTTTCTTTTGAGCTTCCAACTCTTTCAAATACACTTCAAACAACTCTTGATATTGCTTTAAATTCCTCAACTTTTTTATTTTCCCATTTATTTAATGAGAACACTACAAGTCCCACTCTCTTTATCGCTTTGTCACTTCCACTTCCAAATGAACTCAACGCTCCACCAAAAAACAAGACTATGTAGTGACTAAAAAATTTTAGTCAATCGATAATTTGATGCTCACATGAACTGCAAAACAACATTACAAATCTAACGACATACTTGGCTGATACAATGAAATATAATTTTTTGACACTCCTCTTGGGAAATAAAACGATAATGCTCTACGCCGTGCTGTGTGCCACAACTCGACGAGATAGGCTCACAACTCAGTAGGGTTAGCTCAAGATTTCAATTATGTGCTCCAAGGGAAGCTACAGTCTTCACGTGTCCAAGATCCATACTTAGACACACTCCATGAAGCTTGAAATGCAGACAATGCGTTCTCCAACTTCTAACATGTTGAACATTCCATACTATAAAATTTCTCTCACCTACATTGCTCAATGCTGTGTTGGGCACTTTTCGAATTCAATAAAAAAAAACGATAATTTGGGTACTCTTTAATTAAAAAAAAATGTTGGAAACTTGAATCGGTAATTTTCAAAAAAGAAAGAGCTCCACACCAAGTTTTCTCCACATGTTGGACACAGATCCGTCCACCCCCAAGGCGCTCTGGTCTCATAATTTCTGTTGGAATTTTCTGATAAATTCCATAACAGACAGACAAAAATCGCACTCTGTTTTTACACAGAAAAACAGAAAAATTCGCTTGCTGGAAAAGGTGTTTCAGCAACACAGTTTTTTTTTCAGTTGCTGAAACAGGTGTTTCAGCAACGCTGATCGTCGTGTTTCAGCAACGTAAACTTTTGACGTAAAGTAATTTTTGAGTTACGAGGTGTTTCAGCAACAGTGACGGTGTAACAGCAACAGGAAAAATTTAACTTGTATTTATCAAAATAAACTAACTGTTACAGATTTGTCTTCCTCATACAGAGGGAATTTCAAAACTTCTATTGCTGAACATCTACTTCAGAAATTCACTAAGGAACGATTCTGTTCCACACAGATGAACATAAAAACAAATTACATTCAAATTTCTGCACTGCTGTGCATTTCACTGTACTGAAATTATTCTTCTTCCTCTTCACGTTGCTGCGTGCTTTCCTCTGCTCTGTGTGATTCTTCAGCTGCTGCTACTGCTTCTTCTAACGCTTTTCAATCCCTGCACTGCTGTGCAAAAAGGGCTTCATTCATGTGAGCTCATGCTGCTGCACATTCTTTCTTAAAAACACAGAAATTACATTTGAGCGCTGCTGCGCTACATTACAGAGTTAATAACACTGCTGTGGCTCTACACATATATAGTGCAGGAGGCGGTCATAACTTATCCATCAACCGCCTCAACTTGCTGACAGAGACTCTGTTGCAATCTGCCGCTCATAATGAACAGATCTGATCTTTTGACATTCTGCTGTGCTGCTTGAGTCGGTTATGTGGAAACCCAAGACTGATAAATGCTGCGGCTGGCTCGAGGCTGGTACTTTCCTTCTCAGCCATGCTTCCTCTTTAATGCTGTTTGGTGAGCAGTTATGACGCAGAGCCCAGATTTGATCTTCTTCCTGCTTTGGGAACACAAACAGGCAAACGGTGAAAAGACACTTATGGCGGTGGCGTGAATAAGTCGACTCCTTCGTAAGTCCTCTATTGCGGCTCGCTGCTGCTGCACGGCAGTTGGAATTAATATTCCAACACTCCCCCTTAATTTCAACTGCTGGGCATTCTGTCGTACCCAAACATTTCCTCTCATAGAGGAATTCACCAACTGCTTCTGATGCAGTTCCACAACCAATTAAAATTGTCTTCCTCTTAATAGAGGGATTTACCTGAGACTGTGCTTAAGAGCACCTTCCTCATAACAGAGGGATTCACCATAACAATGTGCTGAAGAGCACCTTCCTCTTGACAGAGGGATTCACCTGTGACTATGCTGAAAAGCATCATCCTCTTGATAGAGGGATTTACCACACTATGCTGAAAAGCATCTTCCTCTTTCATAGAGGGCTTCACCAAATGACTGTGCTGAAAAGCACCTTCCTCATTAACAGAGGGATTACAAGCAGACACTGCTTTACATGCAGTTTTAAAAACAAACAATCATTGCACTGCTGTGTGTGCAAACTCATTACATTGTTCTTTTATGCTGCTGCATATTCTTTGCTGCACTGTTGTGCCATCTTCTTTACTGTGTCTATCCCACACTGCTGTGTCTATACTTGCACTGCTTCTGCACTTTTCAAAGACAAATACTCTGTCTTTTCTGGAACAATTACACTGTCCCCACTTACAAATTTACACTGCTGTGTGTAAACATTTCTTGCACTCACTGCTGTTGCATATATTGCATATCAATTCAATGAACAAAAAATTCATTACATTTACCTTTACTGCTATAAGGAAAATTTCTTTTGCAATTGCTGCTGTTCAAAACTTCTTGCTGCTGCATTTTTCACATTTGCATTGCTGTGTGCTTCTCCTTTTTGCCATCATGCTGCTGTCCATAACTTCTTGCTGCTGCATTGCCTCTGCAATTTGCATTATCGCTGCCTTTTGTTTCATCATACTGTTGTGTGCCCATACTCTTGGCACTTCATTCTCCACAAAAAAAATAACACAGGCTGCTGCCTTTTCTCATGCACCCTTGCTTCACACAATCTTAGTCTTCATTTTTTTTACACAATGCACTACTGTGCAATTCCTTTGGCTTTCTGCTGCCACACACATTCTTATACATCCAGTGTGCATTAAAAATCTGTTGTCCCTGTTTTTCTTTATGCATTTCTTTGCATGTGCTCCATAAAAAAATTTCCAAACTGCTGTTTTGTATTCTGTCTTCCCACTGCTGTGAGGGTTTCCTTGCCTTGCATACTTCTTATTGCGCTGCCTCATTTTCTTCTTTATGCATTTCGGTGCATATTGCATAAAAACAAAGCAAAAACATTGCTGATTTCATCACTGCTGCATATTACCTTTTAAAGGGATTAACAAAAATTTCATTTGCAACTGCTGCGCTGCAATACATCCTCCATCAACAAATGACTGTTAATACAATTCAGCAAACAAAAATTACAAGCTCCCCTTTAATGTGTGCTTGTCTTCTTTTAGCAGACTCTTCTCAAAACAAATTTAGATCCACTGGGGAGTTCAAGGGGTTTTCAGATTGCCTTTCCTTCCTTCTCCATACTTGTGTAACTTTCTTCTTTTGCATGGGTCTAGCTTGCATAGGAGCCCATGTCAAGTTACAGTCACGTGCCATATGACCAAAGTTTGAACAAGCATAACAATAACCAAAAAATGAACTTTGGTACCTGGGAGATGGAGGTTTCCTTGATGTACTTCTGAAGCCTTGCTGCCTTGAGATCCTTTGATGATGACCATTGCATCTTGCCTCTTTGCCATCAGCTACATTTCTTCTTGGAGCTGGTTTTATGCTTGGAGCAGGATTTCTTCTATTGCAGCCTTCATTTTTCTCCTTGCCTTTGCTGGAACTAGGAGCATCACCATCTCTTTCTGGCTTCTTCACATCTCCTTTGCTTAAGGCATCCTCATACTTGTTTGAGGGTTCACCTACATACCCAAGTCCTGATTTATCATATGGAGATCTGTGATAGCTGAGCATATCATCCAAGGCTTGAGAGCTCTTCATGATCTTGTTCATCCCTTCAACCTTCTTCCTGAGGAGGACAATCTCTTCTTCTAACTTTTCACATTCATTATTTTTTTTTTGCTAGCTGTCCCTCAGTATCTTCCTTGCTACGAGTAGCTTCAGCTGCTACTATTTTAAAGGAGATAATATCAGACTTCATTTTGGAGATTTCTGCTTGACTGCTCTCCATTTTCTTTTCAGCTCCTTTTGCCTGCTTCCTTGCTTCTTGTAGTTCGGACTTAAGGGAGGAGACCTCTGCCTTGCACTGTCCAATCTCTTCTACAAGTTTGTTCACTTTCTTGTGTCTTTGTTCAAGTTGACTTGACAAGACATCTGCCTGCTTCTTTACTTCATTCAGCTGATTTGTCATGGATATGACTTCTTCATGATGTTTCCTCTTGCATTGGTCAAGCTCCTTCTTGAGCTTGGCTAACTCTTCATCCCTTTCTTTTACTTGAAGCTTGACGAGGTCAAGCTTTTCATTCTCAACTTCTATGATGGGTTCTTCTTGACTCATTGTCATGGTCAGTGCTCCCTTTGCATGAAGGTCATGCAGTCTGTCCCATATATCCTTTGCTGATGAATATTTTCGAAGATTCTTCTTCACTGAATCAGGGAGACCATCCAAGATAGTCTTTGCTGCTTGTGCATCATACTCCATGGATTCTTTATCCATATTGCTGTCATCAATCACTGACTCCCAGACTTCAATCCCTTCAAACATTAGAAAAGCCCTCATCTTTATTTCCCATACATCAAAGTTTCCATCAAACTTTGGAACTTCAAATAGAATGTATTCTAATGGGTTGCCTTCTAGTTTAGTAGAGGGGGGAGACACATTTTTAACAGCCCTGGAGGCTTTCTTCTTTGACCTTGCCATTCTTATCTAGGCTTTAAAATCTCTGACTGTGTTTTTAAAATCACTGACTATTTCTTCAACAACAACACAGAAAATTAATCTGAGAAATACCTGGATTCTTTCTTGGCTAAGTCTTCACACTGCTGGAGAAGTTGCTGCTGCAAGAAATCTTCCTTCAGCTTCTTTGACACTTCAAAGAGCCTAGACTAGCTCTGATACCATGTTGGAATTTTCTGATAAATTCCATAACAGACAGACAAAAATCGCACTCTATTTTTACACAGAAAAACAGAAAAATTCGCTTGCTGGAAACGGTGTTTCAGCAACACAGTTTTTTTTTTCAGTTGCTGAAACAGGTGTTTCAGCAACGCTGATCGTCGTGTTTCAGCAACGTAAACTTTTGACGTCAAGTAATTTTTGAGTTACGAGGTGTTTCAGCAACGGTGACGGTGTAACAGCAACAGGAAAAATTTAACTTGTATTTATCAAAATAAACTAACTGTTACAGATTTGTCTTCCTCATACAGAGGGAATTTCAAAACTTCTATTGCTGAACATCTACTTCAGAAATTCACTAAGGAACGATTCTGTTCCACACAGATGAACATAAAAACAAATTACATTCAAATTTCTGCACTGCTGTGCATTTCACTGTTCTGAAATTATTCTTCTTCCTCTTCACGCTGCTGCGTGCTTTCCTCTGCTCTGTGTGATTCTTCAGCTGCTGCTGCTGCTTCTAACGCTTTTCAATCCCTGCACTGCTGTGCAAAAAGGGCTTCATTCATGTGAGCTCATGCTGCTGCACATTCTTTCTTAAAAACACAGAAATTACATTTGAGCGCTGCTGCGCTACATTACAGAGTTAATAACACTGCTGTGGCTCTACACATATATAGTGCAGGAGGCGGTCATAACTTATCCATCAACCGCCTCAACTTGCTGACAGAGACTCTGTTGCAATCTGCCGCTCATAATGAACAGATCTGATCTTTTGACATTCTGCTGTGCTGCTTGAGTCGGTTATGTGGAAACCCAAGACTGATAAATGCTGCGGCTGGCTCGAGGCTGGTACTTTCCTTCTCAGCCATGCTTCCTCTTTAATGCTGTTTGGTGAGCAATTATGATGCAGAGCCCAGATTTGATCTTCTTCCTGCTTTGGGAACACAAACAGGCAAACGGTGAAAAGACACTTATGGCGGTGGCGTGAATAAGTCGACTCCTTCATAAGTTCTCTATTGCGGCTCGCTGCTGCTGCACGGCAGTTGGAATTAATATTCCAACAATTTCCGTACAACCCTCTCTTATTTTTCTTCTTTAACAACTGCACAATTGTTGACAATAATCTTCGAGGAAAATGGCTCAGTGATGGATTTCACAGTCTCAACAAAAAAACGCACGAGTCAATCTTCACACTTAACAATATAACATGACCCACGAAGCAACTTTGTTACCATTCAAAAAACAGACAACACACAACTCCACATTCCGACAACACCAGTTAACAATCACTCAATAATGTATGGTTTATGGGCTCATCTAGCTACAATATCAATTGAAAGACGCAAAAGAACAGGCAGCTACAACTACTAAAAAAGAACTCATACACATAAGTTTAGAGGATATCCAAATTCTTAAGCCCAAGGACAACTACAATGGTCCTCAACTACAACAAAAAACTACGGAACTACTACCACAATAGAGTATGGAACTACAACTTCCTTACGACATTAACTATATATCCTTTTCTATCCCATATCAACTAGATTTATCCCAAAATCAATTGGCTTATTTCCCCTTTAAGTTGAAACAGTTATGGCGGTGACGCCCCTTCGATGTTGACTAGGTTAAGGAGGTGTGCAACGGTGAGGCAGTGCAGAAGGTGGAGGCAGTATATCGATAAATCTATTGTGAAAAATTATATCTAACAAGGGGTTCATCTTAGCCCTCATTTATGAATTAGAGATGATATTATTGGACGTGTAATTTTTTTAAATTTTATCTCTGTCAACTGTTAGTATATTCGTAATTAAGATAGATCTATATTGATTGCTAGACATACCACTTTTAAAGAAACAATTGATACTTATATGTCCCTCTTAAATGCTTCTTTTCACCATTTCTTACATTTAAAAGAATCAATTGATCCATTCACCACTTAATGTGAATCTGCAAATCTATGTTTTGAGAATGGTTCAAATAACATAATGGATAATTGATTAAGCACAACTAATAAATGATTTGGTGTTTAAGTTTACTGTTTCAAAATAAATAAAAGTGAAAAAAATATATATAATATTGAGGTGTATGTTTTATTAATGATTACACAAGAATATCTCATTTTTTTAAATAAGAATTTTCAAATAATTATAAAAGTAATTGTTATTTTTTCACCTAAATTCAATTTCTACTTCTTTGATATAGTTAAATTCAATTTGGCCTTATAACATGTTTGGATAGTGTTGAATACATCCGATATGAAGTTGAATCTTCTTTATTTAAGTAAAATATATCACTAACAATGAATAGTTATTACCCTCCTATCTAAATTCAATTTCACTATAACATGATGTGTTGAATCTTCTTTATTTAAGTAATATATCACTAACAATGAATAGTTATTACCCTCCTATCTAAATTCAATTTCACTATAACATGATCACATCAGCCAAATTAGGCGAATTGAGTACAGCACATCAAATACCCTTGAGAATTGAAATAAGGTCTACGGTCTACGTTACTTAGTTACTTGAGTCCAGATGGTTCTCACCGGTACGTTTGTTCGGAAAGTGGATGTTTGATTCAGGTTTCGTTCTATTTTAAAATCATATTGTAGCAACAACCAAGGTTAGTTGTACCCATTATCATTTGTTCAATTTTAAGATCATATTGCAGCAACAACCAAGGATGGTTGTACCCATTATCATTTATAATACAATTATATACCAGGGATAAACGAAGGAATATCCCAAAAGAAAACAACATAAACATATAATAGAACTCGTTGACAACTATATAGACTCGGTATAACCAGTAATGTTTATCCGTGTCTCGCTCTTAGAATTATCCATCTTAATAACCACTTATACCCTCGTCCAGTTTTTAATTGTTCAAAGTAGTTGATATTTATTAGAAGTCATTCTTGTTGGAGAATCTAAATTCAACCTTTGCTAGGTATCACAATTGTGTATCCATGTGTCATAGTTTATTTAATTTTAGTACAGTTATGTTGAATTCAGTTTAGTCTTACTGCAGTTGTTTTTTTTTATGTTTTTAATTTAATTTTATTTAAGTTGTTTTTTGTGATGTTTTTAATTTAATTTTATTTAACTGATTAGTAATATTGAGAAGAAAAATTTAAGCTTTATGATTTTTCTTCATTCTTTCAGCTTAAGAGCAAGAGAGAGAAGAGAAAAGACATAACATTAGAAAAAAGAGTATTTCAATTAAAGCAACTTGAATTTTACACATGTTAAAAAAAGAAATATGTCACTTTTACACTTTGTGAAAAAAGAAAATTGCGTCACTTTTGAACCATAGCTAAAAATAAGGTATGCAAAAACAACCAGTGAGTGCAAACAATGCGCAAAATTGCGCAGAAATTCTCTGTCACGAGGTGTGCAAGGAGAAGAAGCTAAATTTTGTTTTTACATACCTGGTGAATCGGTAACTGCCTGGCCTAATCTAGGGGAGACCCAGGATCAAACCTTCACGCTACCACTATAACACCAAGAGCATAACCAACCACCTGCAAATCAGTTATACTTGAGTTCCTATGATTTTAGCAAGAGCAGACTCAACGGGAAAGGGGAATCGGCCTCTCTAGCCGCCACCACAGCAAGTCAATGTACTCAAGCTAAATTTAACTAAACAAAAAAAATGTTTTTATAAAGGTAGGGGACTCCACGAAGTGGTTCAAAGTCTTCAACGTCAAAATTGAATGGATTTTTTAAAGGTTGATTCGTTAAAGGTCAAAAGAAATCGAAAATGCAAGTTTTCATTCTTATTTGTTTCTTAAAAAAAAATGGCTTTTCGAAAAGTTGAAACGAGATTTTGAGTTAAAAAATGACATTTTTTTAAAATTCCTTTTTTGAAGGTCCTTTAAATATAAGGAATTTTGTTCTAAAAGGATTCAAGGCATTTGTTCTGAAACTTATTTGTGTCCTCATTTGAATGTATAAAACAAAGAGAGATGAATACAAGTTTTTTTATGAGTGGGTTTTATTCAAAGTATTTTTTAAACAAGAATTTAAATTATAAAAAAGCGGGTGTTGCTTTTTTTAAAAATGAGATTTTTTTAATGTTTTGAAAAGGAGATTAAGAAAAAGAATTGTTCCAGTCGAGTTTTGGTATTGCGAAAGTGTTGTTTTAGGAGAGAATTTGTACACTGTTATATTTGGTGGAAGCTAAGAAACAAAGAAGCCATCACAAAGAAGTTTTTAATGTAGACAACAATTATATCTGCAAGTCAACTTTAATTTTGAGCAATGGTGAGCTAGTACTCAACAAATGGGAAAAGTTAAGAGGCTAATAAAGTTGAAGAGGAAATAGGAGATGTTTGAAATTTTTGAATGATTTGGAAACGAAAATGAGTTTTGGTTTAAGGGGGAGTAATCTGCCTGAATATGGAAAGTTCGATGAATCCAATAACATAGCTTGTTGATAACAATTTGGTGAATCCAACAACAAAGCTTTCTGATGACAATTTTGGTGAATCCAACAATAGTGCTTGTTGATGACAATGAAGTTTCCATTGGAGCAACCAATGTTATGGTGAATCTAGCAATTCAATTTGTTGATGTTAAATTTGATGAAGACAAATTGGAAAATGATGAATGGTTGTAGATGATGAATAAGCATCATATTGACATGATGTTATTCAGTGAGAGAGGCCCACTTGAGTCTGAAAACTAAGTGGAAGACGATCTGTCTCCAACAACACATGTTAGTAAAGAAGTGGAAGAGGTAGAGATAGAGACAAAGATAGAGGTAGAGGCAAAGAAGGAAGCCCAGAAAGAGAAAATAGAGACAGAGGTAGAGGCAGAGAAGGAAGCACAACAAGATAAAGCTCTCATTGTAGAGGATAGAACAAAACCAATGTGGTTCTGTAAATGTTTTTAAACATACCACTGATTTCCAATGTGTGGGTAAATAGGACGATTATGAAGAAGAGTTAAATTTCCTTCAAGCATGGCTTGCAACACCATGTCTAGATGAAGTTTGCATAGAGTTTACAACAATGAACATTGAAGACAACTTCGATGATGAAAACATTAATGGAATTTCTAGGTATTGGAGTCTTGAAAAGATGAATTTTTGTTATAAACTTATGTTGCAGCAAATTAATGATGAAAATTGCACTACAAAAGATGACATGTGGCAGGAGTTCACATACAAGTCAATTTTTGAAGAAGTCTAGTACATGCTTAGACAACCTAAAAAATGGAAGAACTACACCAACAAATAATGAAACTGAGGTTTGAAGGATACAACAAAAAGAAAAAATTGAAGCAATTTAGAGGCTACAGAATCTGGAAGAAAAGGAAAAGAAAAGAAAATTGTGATATATTTTTTAAACTGTAAGCCTAGCTCAGACATAAACAAGTAGACATCTAAATTAAATTTTATGATGTTATAATTAAGGGGGAGTGTTAGAGAATCTAATTCCAACCACCTGTTAAGTGTCACAATTGTTCATCCAAGTGTCACAGTCTATTTTAGTTTAGTCTAGTTATGTTGAGTTGAGTTCAGTCTCACTACAATCATTTATTATTTATGTCTCCAATGTAATGTTATTTAATTGATTCGTAATATTGAAAAAAACGATTTGTGCTCCACTCTTCTTTCCACTCTTTGTCAATTCTATACTTCCACAAAACTTGCACCTCGATCTTCTCAAGCATTTAAAGTGGGTGCCCTAGAGAGGCTTTAGCTTGGTGTCATGTACCTCAGATCTATAATTTATTTTATTTTTTTTACATGACTTGTATTGTTACTTTTTGTTATTCAATTATTGTATCGCTAGTCACTTTGTGTTTATTATATTTAGAGTTGCAACGAAAGATAGTAGAATGTTACATTCAGATTAAACAAACTCTACTTATGTATCTGTAGCATATATATACTTTATCCCTTTACCTATCTCACCAAGGTAATATGCATAATTTTCACATTTCTCACATTATAAAAGGTCTCGGTAGAAACATATCCCTTTTTTTTTCATTGTTGAAATATTTGTGGGTTTTCTTTTCCATACACAATGTAAGGTTTTATGAAACCCAACCCGTAGATTACACAATTTAATTTCATGAGCCATCGTACATGACCATTTAATTGATTAGATTTAATTACGTAACTATAGAACTTAAAGTTTCACTCTATTCTCCTTCCTCCATGATGCGCTCCACCTATGTCATTACACATACGACGATGTATGGAGAAGGAAATACACCTCGCTCTGCATGATGAATCCTCTTTCGCCACACCACCCTTATGACACACCGTTCACATGTGGCTCAAGGTGAGTACCCGGCCTGGGTTTTGATGGATGATTCAGATGGTCTGACGCAATTCAACCTTTAATGTTTTAATTGAAAACCCTAAACCTCTAACATCTATTTTCCTGGTCATTGTGTGATGAACCCCTTCTTAGTTTGTCTATGGTTTCCTGGAAGGAGCTCAAACAGTGGTTTCCCTAGACATAAACAATGTTTCCATGGCATAGATCTGTCGAATTCCTTGCGTTGAGAGACTACATTTGACACTGCTGTGCGGTTTTGGTGTCAACAATAACAATGGAATCATGAGGAAAAGAAACAAATGGTGCCTGGTGGTTGTTCCTCTGCGCCCTGTAGGAATTTCTCCAACACAAACTCACCATGCCTATTCGATGGTGAATCCTACACTTTGGCTGTCTATTTAAATTATTTTTTTTGCATTCTAATTTCTTCTATTCGCATTCCCACTAATTATTGTAGTCATTACGCTAACCCTTGAACTTGTGGGGGTATTTTTTTTCTTTTGTTTGTTTTGTGTGTGCAGGTTCTCTCCCGGGTTTGTACCAGCTAAGATCCCCTTGCCATGTTTTATTTATTATTGCTTTTATCCTTAAGCAACAATATGTACACATGTTATCTGCCCTCTGGCACTCCTCTAACCTTCCTGGTCCTTGTTCACGATGCCACTTGGGATTTTTTTTTCTCAGGATGTGTGGTCTAGCTTTTGTCGCCTGCTCCATTAATCTGTTCTTCGCTACACAGAACTTCACTTATAAGGACTGATTCTATTTACCCAGTAATTCCACTATAATATCCACTCTACCAAGCCTAAAGTGTTATAATTTTCATTCAATCTTTAATTTCATGAGCGTAGGATCAATTCCTAGAATGAAAATTTGATCCTCTATTCTCAGCTCCATTTCCAAAAGGTTGGCATGCATGCATTTTATTCTCATTCGTCCTCTTCTAGGTAATCTCTTGTCTTACATTTTCATTTCCTTTCCACTCACTTCTCTTCGGTTGTATTTTCCAGAAGGTTCTCAATTTAACGACTTCTAATTTTTATATATCTCTACTACTTCCCCTCCAACTACGAAGGAAACTCCTAAAAATTCTTTTTATATGATAAAAATCGATGTTCTATTAATTAAATGGCTTTCCAAGTTAGATCGCTGGAGAGTGGCCAAGCACTACACACAATATATTATCTATCTTCAACAACCTAATACACGTATGCTTTCACACAATCAAGGTGGTTTCAACCACTCCCTAGATAGTATGATCTGAGATCTAAGATTAGAATCTCAATCCTATCATCATCATAACAATAATCTAAGTTTAGATTTATCCATTAATTCCAACACTCCCGCTTAATAGAGAAAGGGTATTGAATAATAACATATGCCTGCTGGTCTAGTCTCAGTTAGGCTTACAATTAAAACATGAAACAACTTGGTAACAAAGGTTTTCATTTTGTCTTCTTGCAGCAGAGCCCATACCTGTTCATCTTGAGTCGAGGCTTCATCTTTGCTTTCCTCGCCATAAGGTAGTGATATTTCTTCACCTCATTTCTTCCCCAATGATGGAAATCTTCAATTCTTATTCTCGCCCTTCTCAAGATTATGACAGGCTAGATAGGAGAATTTTCCCTATCACTATTTCTGGTGTCAACCATCTAAAAGTTAGCTACGATGTCTTCATCATTCATTGATGTAACGTTTGCACACACATAAATATTAATGAGATCATCACAATTTATGTTTAAATTTTCTCCAGCTTTGTCTTCTTCTGCCACGTCATTGCAATCAACTTCACGTGGCTCGTCCAATTGATCTTCAACACTTTGTTCCTCTTCACACCCTTTCTAAAGATCAAGTCATGTGTCTTCAGTGTCAGGATCTTGCACAACAGATTGTGCCTCTTGATTCTTGTGGTCATCAACAGAACCACTTTTTTTTTTCTGAAATTTCTTTTGACTCAAATATACTGCCCATGCTAATTCCAAATTCCAACATGAGAAAATCATCATCATCAGAATCAAAAATATCTAAAAATATAGACATTTTGTTAAAGTCCAGCTTATCTCGCTTCGAGATTTCTTTTCAACTCCACATGGTCCTCGAGCTCCAACAACCCAGTTACCACGTAGGTGGGAAACTTCTCCCTTTGGTAGCTCTTCAATTGTAGAACCTTGTAGACTGTGGCTTTTGTGCCACACAGGTCTTAGTGCCCTCGGCTCTGGTGACGAGCAACAAAATGGCCTCTCACAAGCTGGAAACGCTATTAATATCTAATCCTGATGTATGTAATTAACAATTTCTGATAACATATATTTCTGAAGATGGGTTCAAATCAGCAAGAACTTTCACATTTTCATTGTGACATATAAAAAATTTAGAAGAAAATTTACCCAACTAG
This sequence comes from Pinus tabuliformis, assembly GCA_031772625.1. Classification (NCBI taxonomy): domain Eukaryota; kingdom Viridiplantae; phylum Streptophyta; class Pinopsida; order Pinales; family Pinaceae; genus Pinus; species Pinus tabuliformis. Next base: position 253,956,811 of record CM062818.1, on the reverse strand, counting down.
TTTCAGATCCCAATTCATTTTCAAATATCCACAACCTGCAACTTTAGTTTCTCAAACAATTAAATTTCCAGAACAAATCTACTAGATGACGCTGACAGCGATAACAGTCATGCAAGCATACCGGTCGTCTATGGGCCAAATCAGGCAGTGAGCAACCGTGTCTTATTCTGTGTATGCCCAACACTGAGATGGGTTTTATGCTCTATTCTTTCAGCAGTCGGGCTTGGTAGATGGCAGGACAAGTTCATCAAACTAATCTCCCACGGAGAATGCATAGGGCTAGATGGAAATACACAATGAATTTTCGGAAATTCGTGGCAGCGTTTTAGTAGAAATTGTGAGCAAAGGATTTCACTAACCACTGTGCGTAGGCACCCTCACTCTAGTGGCAACCTCCACGCAACAACTTTGGAAACAATAGCAGCAGCGCACAACTATCACCACGAATATGGTAGAACACCTCCAGGTAGATCCCACCAAACACACCATGCCTCCACTACTGCATGCACACGGACCTAGCTCCCACTATGATCGAGGTGGATGTTGGTGGCCACCCACCTATCCCATTTGGACCCCCACAACTGTCTTTTTCAGTTTTTCACTTTCCTTAATTATAGTGCAATTTACTATCTTTAGCAGTTTTTTGGGTCCTAAACTTCCAGAGCCATTTTGAGGCCCTAAACGACGTTTTTCTGTCCAACTCACCCCAAAACGGGGCCCACAATTTGGCGTTTCATCTTCTAGGATTAGGTTTTGGAATGTGAAGGGTTTTCCATTGTTTCTCAATAATAAATAGGCCTTCGAGCCTCATTGTAAACACAATTCGGAACAGTTCAGAGGCATGTAGCCGACACATCTCTTCTCAGAGATAAGCTACCATCGCCCTAGCTGGGTTATTTCTATTTCTATTTGTAAGCATATTTCAGTATTTTCCATTAATGAAATGAAGTATTATTTCCGCTGCATCTCTGTTTTTATGGTTATCACATCTCTGTATTTGTGGTTATCTCTGTAATCTATTGCGTTCCTGCTTAAATCCGAATCAGTGGTATCAGAGGGGTCTGCTTTTTCTTTGTTTTTCTTTGCATGTCCCCAACGAGGTCGGGATATAAGGAGTTAGGGCTTGAATTGGTCGAACCTTTGCAGGACCAGCCTCGCAAATCTCGACTACCTCCCATGGCGGATGAGAAGAAAGACGAGGGGGCAGGAAATCCTATCAGAATCTTGCTCGAAGAAGCCCTCGAGCGGCAAAGGAACGCGATGATGGATAGCTTTGCGCAGATCCTTCAGCGGCTACCCAGAGGCGACGCATCGGCTTCCAACAACTACTATGGAAACGCCACACCGTTTAAGGTACAAGTTAATTTTGAAATCCCCATCTTTGAGGGTCAAATAGACGCAGATGCCGTAGATAAATGGTTAAATCTGCTAGATGGGTATTTTTCTGTTCATGAATTTTCAAGTCGGGAAAAGATTATTTTCGCTCTTCTCAAAGCAGCCCCCCACGTCATGGACTGGTGGGAAACATACTGCGAGCAGAAGGATGAAAGTACAGGCTCACTGTTTTCAGCCGCCCCCACTTGGAATGACTTCCGGGATGCCATCAAGGAGCAGTACTACCCTGTCAAAAGCTATGAGGACAAATACATCAAATGGACCACACTGCGGCAGGGACGAGACCAAGATGTGCCAGAGTTCACAAATATTTTTCATACCCTTCGCACACAGTTGGCTATCAAAGATTCTGAGCTGCATCTGGTACTCAAACACCGCGGCTGCCTACACAGATACATCCAGGAAGAGATGGAGTTCTTGAACATCTCCTCACTCGGCAGTATGCTGTCAAAATCGAGCAAAAGTTCAAACAGAAGAAGCGAGACTTTGGATCTACAAATACGACGCCTAAAGGACAAAGCCAAGGCGGGGTGACCCAAGACAACCCCTCGAAGCCGCAAGAAAAGAACACAACCACGAAGCCGAAGAAGGACACAGGAAAGTGGTGTGAGTTCCACAAGAGTCCCACTCATAACACAAGTGAGTGTCAGACCAAGCAGTCGCTGGTGGCCGAGTTGAAGGCTTCCGAATCAGATGCATGTTCCGACTCTGAGCCAGAACCTGACAAGGGGAATGGCAAAGGGAAGCAGATCATTGATGCAGATCCCAGTGGCACTGTTGCCACTGCCAAGATCCAGAAGAATGAGCCAGAAGAGCCAGAGGAGGGGGAACATCTTTTCCATTCACAAATGTGGGTGAAGGGTTCGCCACTGCAATTCATTGTCGACAGTGGCAGCCAAAAGAACCTCATTTCAGCAGAGGTCGTGAAGCGGTTGGGCCTACCGACTACACCACACCCGCAGCCGTACAGTATTGGGTGGCTTCACGAAGGACGAGATCTCAAAGTTCGCCAGCAGTGCCGCCTTCCCTACAGCATCAAGCCCTTCACAAACAAGGTATTATGTGATGTTACACCTCTGGATGTTTGTGATGTACTATTAGGCCAGCCATACTTGTGGAGGCGACATGCTGTGTATGAGTGAAGGCCTCACGCTGTCATTATTTCTTTGGATAATTCATTATACAGGATACCGGAGGTAGCCCCACCTACTGCCACATCTTTGATCACTGCTAAGAAAAGCAGCAAGCTCATCTCACAGACTAGGAAATTTATTTTCTATGTGGTTCGCTCCCAAGGTAAGGGGAAGATCGTTGCTACACCCATGACCCCCACGAAGGGTTCCTCCATGCAGCAGCAGCAACAGAGGGATACAGTCAGAACAGAACACAGGAATAACTTCTTCTCACCCACGGGGGTACCACACAAGTTTCAGGTAGGGAACAAATTTTGGTTGCATCGACAGAAAGAATGCCTTACCAGAACCCATCAGAAGCTCAGGCCACTCCGACATGGTCCTTACACCAGTACCAAGGCTACGGGCAACAATGCTTTGAAGCAAAGCATTCCTCCATTCCTTCGCTTGCACTGAGTGTTCAATGTGGACCGTCGTCGACCATGCTTCCCACCATTTCTGGACACATTAGAGATTGCAGAACAGCTCACCAGTGACCCAGCTCAGCAGAAGCTTCCTCATCTCAGGGAGGAACTCAACGCAATGGGGACCATTGCTTCCTAAGGGGGGAGGAATGATCCAGGTGGATGTTGGTGGCCACCCACCTATCCCATTTGGACCCCCACAATTGTCTTTTTCAGTTTTTCACTTTCCTTAATTATAGTGCAGTTTACTATCTTTAGCAGTTTTTTGGGTCCTAAACTTCTGGAGCCGTTTTGAGGCCCTAAACGACGTTTTTTTGGGAAATCTACCACCAGCGATTTTTCTGATAAAAACCGTCTTTTCCGTCGTAGTCCTCGGAGAGATCTTTCCAACGGGCTATCATGCGCGTCAAACGGAGATAACACAACCAATTCGCGACCCCGGGAAGTTGGCTGTCCAACTCACCCCAAAACGGGGCCCACAATTTGGCGTTTCATCTTCTAGGGTTAGGTTTTGGAATGTGAAGGGTTTTCCATTGTTTCTCAATAATAAATAGGCCTTCGAGCCTCATTGTAAACACAGTTCGGAACAGTTCAGAGGCATGTAGCCGACACATCTCTTCTTAGAGATAAGCTACCATCGCCCTAGCTGGGTTATTTCTATTTCTATTTGTAAGCATATTTCAGTATTTTCCATTAATGAAATGAAGTATTATTTCCGCTGCATCTCTGTTTTTATGGTTATCGCATCTCTGTATTTATGGTTATCTCTGTAATCTATTGCGTTCCTGCTTAAATCCGAATCAGTGGTATCAGAGGGGTCTTCTTTTTCTTTGTTTTTCTTTGCATGTCCCCAACGAGGTCGGGATATAAGGAGTTAGGGCTTGAATTGGTCGAACCTTTGCAAGACCAGCCTCGCAAATCTCGACTACCTCCCATGGCGGATGAGAAAAAAGACGAGGGGGCAGGAAATCCTATCAGAATCTTGCTCGAAGAAGCCCTCGAGCGGCAAAGGAACGCGATGATGGATAGATTTGCGCAGATCCTTCAGCGGCTACCCAGAGGCGACGCATCGGCTTCCAACAGCTACTATGGAAACGCCACACCGTTTAAGGTACAAGTTAATTTTGAAATCCCCATCTTCGAGGGTCAAATAGACGCAGATGCCGTAGATAAATGGTTAAATCTGCTAGATGGGTATTTTTCTGTTCATGAATTTTCAAGTCGGGAAAAGATTATTTTCGCTCTTCTCAAAGCAGCCCCCCACATCATGGACTGGTGGGAAACATACTGCGAGCAGAAGGATGAAAGTACAGGCTCACTGTTTTTAGCCGCCCCCACTTGGAATGACTTCCGGGATGCCATCAAGGAGCAGTACTACCCTGTCAAAAGCTATGAGGACAAATACATCAAATGGACCACACTACGGCAGGGACGAGACCAAGATGTGCCAGAGTTCACAAATATTTTTCATACCCTTCGCACACAGTTGGGTATCAAAGATTCTGAGCTGCATCTGGTATTCAAACACCGCGGCTGCCTACACAGATACATCCAGGAAGAGATGGAGTTCTTGAACATCTCCTCACTCGGCACAGCAAACTGATATGCTGTCAAAATCGAGCAAAATTTCAAACAGAAGAAGCGAGACTTTGGATCTACAAATACGAAGCCTAAAGGACAAAGCCAAGGCGGGGTGACCCAAGACAACCCCTCGAAGCCGCAAGAAAAGAACACCACCACGAAGGCGAAGAAGGACACAGGAAAGTGGTGTGAGTTCCACAAGAGTCCCACTCATAACACAAGTGAGTGTCAGACCAAGCAGTCGCTGGTGGCCGAGTTGAAGGCTTCCGAATCAGATGCATGTTCCGACTCTGAGCCAGAACCCGACAAGGGGAATGGCAAAGGGAAGCAGATCATTGATGCGGATCCCAGTGCTACTGTTGCCACTGCCAAGATCCAGAAGAATGAGCCCGAAGAGCCAGAGGAGGGGGAACATCTTTTCCATTCACAAATGTGGGTGAAGGGTTCGCCACTGCAATTCATTGTCGACAGTGGCAGCCAAAAGAACCTCATTTCAGCAGAGGTCGTGAAGCGGTTGGGCCTACCGACTACACCACACCCGCAGCCGTACAGTATCGGGTGGCTTCACGAAGGACGAGATCTCAAAGTTCGCCAGCAGTGCCGCCTTCCCTACAGCATCAAGCCCTCCACAGACAAGGTATTATGTGATGTTACACCTCTGGATGTTTGTGATGTACTATTAGGCCAGCCATACTTGTGGAGGCGACATGCTGTGTATGAGTCAAGGCCTCACGCTGTCATTATTTCTTTGGATAATTCATTATACAGGATACCGGAGGTAGCCCCACCTACTGCCACCTCTTTGATCACTGCTAAGAAAGGCAGCAAGCTCATCTCACAGAGTAGGAAATTTATTTTCTGTCTGGTTCGCTCCCAAGGTAAGGGGAAGATCGTTGCTACACCCATGACCCCCACGAAGGGTTCCTCCATGCAGCAGCAGCAACAGAGGGATACAGTCAGAACAGAACACAGGAATAACTTCTTCTCACCCACGGGGGTACCACACAAGTTTCAGGTAGGGAACAAATTTTGGTTGCATCGACAGAAAGAATGCCTTACCAGAACCCATCAGAAGCTCAGGCCAGTCCGACATGGTCCTTACACCAGTACCAAGGCTACGGGCAACAATGCTTTGAAGCAAAGCATTCCTCCATTCCTTCGCTTGCACTGAGTGTTCAATGTGGACCGTCGTCGACCATGCTTCCCACCATTTCTGGACACATTAGAGATTGCAGAACAGCTCACCAGTGACCCAGCTCAGCAGAAGCTTCCTCATCTCAGGGAGGAACTCAACGCAATGGGGACCATTGCTTCCTAAGGGGGGAGGAATGATCCAGGTGGATGTTGGTGGCCACCCACCTATCCCATTTGGACCCCCACAATTGTCTTTTTCAGTTTTTCACTTTCCTTAATTATAGTGCAGTTTACTATCTTTAGCAGTTTTTTGGGTCCTAAACTTCCGGAGCCATTTTGAGGCCCTAAACGACTTTTTTTTGGGAAATCTACCACCAGCGATTTTTCTTATAAAAATCGTCTTTTCCGTCGTAGTCCTCAGAGAGATCTTTCCAACGGGCTATCATGCGCGTCAAACGGAGATAACACGACCAATTCGCGACCCCGGGAAGTTGGCTGTCCAACTCACCCCAAAACGGGGCCCACAATTTGGCGTTTCATCTTCTAGGGTTACGTTTTGGAATGTGAAGGGTTTTCCATTGTTTCTCAATAATAAATAGGCCTTCGAGCCTCATTGTAAACACAGTTCGGAACAGTTCAGAGGCATGTAGCCGACACATCTCTTCTCAGAGATAAGCTACCATCGCCCTAGCTGGGTTATTTCTATTTCTATTTGTAAGCATATTTCAGTATTTTCCATTAATGAAATGAAGTATTATTTCCGCTGCATCTCTATTTTTATGGTTATCGCATCTCTGTATTTATGGTTATCTCTGTAATTTATTGCGTTCCTGCTTAAATCCGAATCAGTGGTATCAGAGGGGTCTGCTTTTTCTTTGTTTTTCTTTGCATGTCCCCAACGAGGTCAGGATATAAGGAGTTAGGGCTTGAATTGGTCGAACCTTTGCAAGACCAGCCTCGCAAATCTCGACTAACTCCCATGGCGGATGAGAAGAAAGACGAGGGGGCAGGAAATCCTATCAGAATCTTGCTGGAAGAAGCCCACGACCGGCAAAGGAACGCGATGATGGATAGCTTTGCGCAGATCCTTCAGCAGCTACCCAGAGGCGACGCATCGGCTTCCAACAGCTACTATGGAAACGCCACACCGTTTAAGGTACAAGTTAATTTTGAAATCCCCATCTTCGAGGGTCAAATAGACGCAGATGCCGTAGATAAATGGTTAAATCTGCTAGATGGGTATTTTTCTGTTCATGAATTTTCAAGTCGGGAAAAGATTATTTTCGCTCTTCTCAAAGCAGCCCCCCACGTCATGGACTGGTGGGAAACATACTGCGAGGAGAAGGATGAAAGTACAGGCTCACTGTTTTCAGCCGCCCCCACTTGGAATGACTTCCGGGATGCCATCAAGGAGCAGTACTACCCTTTCAAAAGCTATGAGGACAAATACATCAAATGGACCACACTGCGGCAGGGACGAGACCAAGATGTGCCAGAGTTCACAAATATTTTTCATACCCTTCGCACACAGTTGGGTATCAAAGATTCTGAGCTGCATCTGGTACTCAAACACCGCGGCTGCCTACACAGATACATCCAGGAAGAGATGGAGTTCTTGAACATCTCCTCACTCGGCACAGCATACTGATATGCTGTCAAAATTGAGCAAAAGTTCAAACAGAGGAAGCGAGACTTTGGATCTACAAATACGAAGCCTAAAGGACAAAGCCAAGGCGGGGTGACCCAAGACAACCACTCGAAGCTGCAAGAAAAGAACACCACCATGAAGCCGAAGAAGGACACAGGAAAGTGGTGTGAGTTCCACAAGAGTCCCACTCATAACACAAGTGAGTGTCAGACCAAGCAGTCGCTGGTGGCCGAGTTGAAGGCTTCCGAATCAGATGCATGTTCCGACTCTGAGCCAGAACCCGACAAGGGGAATGGCAAAGGGAAGTAGATCATTGATGCGGATCCCAGTGCCACTGTTGCCACTGCCAAGATCCAGAAGAATGAGCCCGAAGAGCCAGAGGAGGGGGAACATCTTTTCCATTCACAAATGTGGGTGAAGGGTTCGCCACTGCAATTCATTATCGACAGTGGCACCCAAAAGAACCTCATTTCAGCAGAGGTCGTGAAGCGGTTGGGCCTACCGACTACACCACACATGCAGCCGTACAGTATCGGGTGGCTTCACGAAGGACGAGATCTCAAAGTTCGCCAGCAGTGCCGCCTTCCCTACAGCATCAAGCCCTTCACAGACAAGGTATTATGTGATGTTACACCTCTGGATGTTTGTGATGTACTATTAGGCCAGCCATATTTGTGGAGGTGACATGCTGTGTATGATTCAAGGCCTCACGCTGTCATTATTTCTTTGGATAATTCATTATACAGGATACCGGAGGTAGCCCCACCTACTGCCACCTCTTTGATCGCTGCTAAGAAAGGCAGCAAGCTCATCTCATAGAGTAGGAAATTTATTTTCTGTCTGGTTCGCTCCCAAGGTAAGGGGAAGATCGTTGCTACACCCATGACCCCCACCAAGGGTTCCTCCATGCAGCAGCAGCAACAGAGGGATACAGTCAGAACAAAACACAGGAATAACTTCTTCTCACCCACGGGGGTACCACACAAGTTTCAGGTAGGGAACAAATTTTGGTTGCATCGACAGAAAGAATGCCTTACCAGAACCCATCAGAAGCTCAGGCCACTCCGACATGGTCCTTACACCAGTACCAAGGCTACGGGCAACAATGCTTTGAAGCAAAGCATTCCTCCATTCCTTCGCTTGCACTGAGTGTTCAATGTGGACCATCGTCGACCATGCTTCCCACCATTTCTGGACACATTAGAGATTGCAGAACAGCTCACCAGTGACCCAGCTCAGCAGAAGCTTCCTCATCTCAGGGAGGAACTCAACGCAATGGGGACCATTGCTTCCTAATGGGGGAGGAATGATCCAGGTGGATGTTGGTGGCCACCCACCTATCCCATTTGGACCCCCACAATTGTCTTTTTCAGTTTTTCACTTTCCTTAATTATAGTGCAGTTTACTATCTTTAGCAGTTTTTTGGGTCCTAAACTTCCGGAGCCGTTTTGAGGCCCTAAACGACGTTTTTTTGGGAAATCTACCACTAGCGATTTTTCTGATAAAAATCGTCTTTTCCGTCGTAGTCCTCGGAGAGATCTTTCCAACGGGCTATCATGCGCGTCAAACGGAGATAATACGACCAATTCGCGACCCCGGGAAGTTGGCTGTCCAACTCACCCCAAAACGGGGCCCACAATTTGGCGTTTCATCTTCTAGGGTTAGGTTTTGGAATGTGAAGGGTTTTCCATTGTTTCTCAATAATAAATAGGCCTTCGAGCCTCATTGTAAACACAGTTCGGAACAGTTCAGAGGCATGTAGCCGACACATCTCTTCTCAGAGATAAGCTACCATCGCCCTAGCTGGGTTATTTCTATTTCTATTTGTAAGCATATTTCAGTATTTTCCATTAATGAAATGAAGTATTATTTCCGCTGCATCTCTGTTTTTATGGTTATCGCATCTCTGTATTTATTGTTATCTCTGTAATTTATTGCGTTCCTGCTTAAATCCGAATCAGTGGTATCAGAGGGGTCTGCTTTTTCTTTGTTTTTCTTTGCATGTTCCCAACGAGGTCGGGATATAAGGAGTTAGGGCTTGAATTGGTCGAACCTTTGCAAGACCAGCCTCGCAAATCTCGACTACCTCCCATGGCGGATGAGAAGAAAGACGAGGGGGCAGGAAATCCTATCAGAATCTTGCTTGAAGAAGCCCTCAAGCGGCAAAGGAACGCGATGATGGATAGCTTTGCGCAGATCCTTCAGCGGCTACCCAGAGGCGATGCATCGGCTTCCAACAGCTACTATGGAAACGCCACACCATTTAAGGTACAAGTTAATTTTTAAATCCCCATCTTCGAGGGTCAAATAGACGCAGATGCCGTAGATAAATGGTTAAATCTGCTAGATGGGTATTTTTCTGTTCATGAATTTTCAAGTCGGGAAAAGATTATTTTCGCTCTTCTCAAAGCAGCCCCCCACGTCATGGACTGGTGGGAAACATACTGCGAGCAGAAGGATGAAAGTACAGGTTCACTGTTTTCAGCCGCCCCCACTTGGAATGACTTCCGGGATGCCATCAAGGAGCAGTACTACCCTTTCAAAAGCTATGAGGACAAATACATCAAATGGACCACACTGCGGCAGGGACGAGACCAAGATGTGCCAGAGTTCACAAATATTTTTCATACCCTTCGCACACAGTTGGGTATCAAAGATTCTGAGCTGCATCTGGTACTCAAACACCGCGGCTGCCTACATAGATACATCCAGGAAGAGATGGAGTTCTTGAACATCTCCTCACTCGGCACAGCATACTGATATGCTGTCAAAATCGAGCAAAAGTTCAAACAGAAGAAGCGAGACTTTGGATCTACAAATACGAAGATTAAAGGACAAAGCCAAGGCGGGGTGACCCAAGACAACCACTCGAAGCCGCAAGAAAAGAACACCACCACGAAGCCGAAGAAGGACACAGGAAAGTGGTGTGAGTTCCACAAGAGTCCCACTCATAACACAAGTGAGTGTCAGACCAAGCAGTCGCTGGTGGCCGAGTTGAAGGCTTCCGAATCAGATGCATGTTCCGACTCTGAGCCAGAACCCGACAAGGGGAATGGCAAAGGGAAGTAGATCATTGATGCGGATCCCAGTGCCACTGTTGCCACTGCCAAGATCCAAAAGAATGAGTCCGAAGAGACAGAGGAGGGGGAACATCTTTTCCATTCACAAATGTGGGTGAAGGGTTCTCCACTGCAATTCATTGTCGACAGTGGCAGCCAAAAGAACCTCATTTCAGCAGAGGTCGTGAAGCGGTTGGGCCTACCGACTACACCACACCCGCAGCCGTACAGTATCGGGTGGCTTCACGAAAGATGAGATCTCAAAGTTCGCCAGCAGTGCCGCCTTCCCTACAGCATCAAGCCCTTCACAGACAAGGTATTATGTGATGTTACACCTCTGGATGTTTGTGATGTACTATTAGGCCAGCCATACTTGTGGAGGCGACATGCTGTGTATGAGTCAAGGCCTCACGCTATCATTATTTCTTTGGATAATTCATTATACAGGATACCGGAGGTAGCCCCACCTACTGCCACCTCTTTGATCACTGCTAAGAAAGGCAGCAAGCTCATCTCACAGAGTAGGAAATTTATTTTCTGTCTGGTTCGCTCCTAAGGTAAGGGGAATATCGTTGCTACACCCATGACCCCCACGAAGGGTTCCTCCATGCAGCAGTAGCAACAGAGGGATACAGTCAGAACAGAACACAGGAATAACTTCTTCTCACCCACGGGGGTACCACACAAGTTTCAGGTAGGGAACAAATTTTGGTTGCATCGACAGAAAGAATGCCTTACCAGAACCCATCAGAAGCTCAGGCCACTCCGACATGGTCCTTACACGAGTACCAAGGCTACGGGCAACAATGCTTTGAAGAAAAGCATTCCTCCATTCCTTCGCTTGCACTGAGTGTTCAATGTGGACCGTCGTCGACCATGCTTCCCACCATTTCTGGACACATTAGAGATTGCAGAACAACTCACCAGTGACCCAGCTCAGCAGAAGCTTCCTCATCTCAGGGAGGAACTCAACGCAATGGGGACCATTGCTTCCTAAGGGGGGAGGAATGATCCAGGTGGAGGTTGGTGGCCACCCACCTATCCCATTTGGACCCCCACAATTGTATTTTTCAGTTTTTAACTTTCCTTAATTATAGTGCAGTTTACTATCTTTAGCAATTTTTTGGGTCCTAAACTTCCGGAGCCGTTTTGAGGCCCTAAACGACGTTTTTTTGGGAAATCTACCACCAGCGATTTTTCTGATAAAAATCGTCTTTTTCGTCGTAGTCCTCGGAGAGATCTTTCCAACGGGCTATCATGCGCGTCAAACGGAGATAACACGACCAATTACCGACCCCGGGAAGTTGGCTGTCCAACTCACCCCAAAACGGGGCCCACAATTTGGCGTTTCATCTTCTAGGGTTAGGTTTTGGAATGTGAAGGGTTTTCCATTGTTTCTCAATAATAAATAGGCCTTCGAGCCTCATTGTAAACACAGTTCGGAACAGTTCAGAGGCATGTAGCCGACACATCTCTTCTCAGAGATAAGCTACCATCGCCCTAGCTGGGTTATTTCTATTTCTATTTGTAAGCATATTTCAGTATTTTCCATTAATGAAATGAAGTATTATTTCCACTGCATCTCTGTTTTTATGGTTATCGCATCTCTGTATTTATGGTTATCTCTGTAATCTATTGCGTTCCTGCTTAAATCCGAATCAGTGGTATCAGAGGGGTCTGCTTTTTCTTTGTTTTTCTTTGCATGTCCCCAACGAGGTCGGGATATAAGGAGTTAGGGCTTGAATTGGTCGAACCTTTGCAAGACCAGCCTCGCAAATCTCGACTACCTCCCATGGCGGATGAGAAGAAAGACGAGGGGGCAGGAAATCCTATCAGAATCTTGCTCGAAGAAGCCCTCGAGCGGCAAAGGAACGCGATGATGGATAGCTTTGCGCAGATCCTTCAGTGGCTACCCAGAGGCGACGCATCGGCTTCCAACAGCTACTATGGAAACGCCACACCGTTTAAGGTACAAGTTAATTTTGAAATCCCCATCTTCGAGGGTCAAATAGATGCAGATGCCGTAGATAAATGGTTAAATCTGCTAGATGGGTATTTTTCTATTCATGAATTTTCAAGTCGGGAAAAGATTATTTTCGCTCTTCTCAAAGCAGCCGCCCACGTCATGGACTGGTGGGAAACATACTGTGAGCAGAAGGATGAAAGTACAGGCTCACTGTTTTCAGCCGCCCCCACTTGGAATGACTTCCGGGATGCCATCAAGGAGCAGTACTACCCTTTCAAAAGCTATGAGGACAAATACATCAAATGGACCACACTGCGGCAGGGACGAGACCAAGATGTGCCAGAGTTCACAAATATTTTTCATACCCTTCGCACACAGTTGGGTATCAAAGATTCTAAGCTGCATCTGGTACTCAAACACCGCGGCTGCCTACACAGATACATCCAGGAAGAGATGGAGTTCTTGAACATCTCCTCACTCGGCACAGCATACTGATATGCTGTCAAAATCGAGCAAAAGTTCAAACAGAAGAAGCGAGACTTTGGATCTACAAATACGAAGCCTAAAGGACAAAGCCAAGGTGGGGTGACCCAAGACAACCCCTTGAAGCCGCAAGAAAAGAACACCACCACGAAGCCGAAGAAGGACACAGGAAAGTGGTGTGAGTTCCACAAGAGTCCCACTCATAACACAAGTGAGTGTAAGACCAAGCAGTGGCTGGTGGCCGAGTTGAAGGCTTCCGAATCAGATGCATGTTCCGACTCTGAGCCAGAACCCGACAAGGGGAATGGCAAAGGGAAGCAGATCATTGATGCGGATCCCAGTGCCATTGTTGCCACTGCCAAGATCCAGAAGAATGAGCCCGAAGAGCCAGAGGAGGGGGAACATCTTTTCCATTCACAAATGTGGGTGAAGGGTTCGCCACTGCAATTCATTTTCGACAGTGGCAGCCAAAAGAACCTCATTTCAGTAGAGGTCGTGAAGCGGTTGGGCCTACCGACTACACCACATCCGCAGCCGTACAGTATCGGGTTGCTTCACGAAGGACGAGATCTCAAAGTTCGCCAGCAGTGCCGCCTTCCCTACAGCATCAAGCCCTTCACAGACAAGGTATTATGTGATGTTACACCTCTGGATGTTTGTGATGTACTATTAGGCCAGCCATACTTGTGGAGGCGACATGCTGTGTATGAGTCAAGGCCTCACGCTGTCATTATTTCTTTGGATAATTCATTATTCAGGATACCGGAGGTAGCCCCACCTACTGCCATCTCTTTGATCACTGCTAAGAAAGGTAGCAAGCTCATCTCACAGACTAGGAAATTTATTTTCTGTCTGGTTCGCTCCCAAGGTAAGGGGAAGATCGTTGCTACACCCATGACCCCCACGAAGGGTTCCTCCATGCAGCAGCAGCAACAGAGGGATACAGTCAGAACAGAACACAGGAATAACTTCTTCTCACCCATGGCGGTACCACACAAGTTTCAGGTAGGGAACAAATTTTGGTTGCATCGACAGAAAGAATGCCTTACCAGAACCCATCAGAAGCTCAGGCCACTCCGACATGGTCCTTACACCAGTACCAAGGCTACGGGCAACAATGCTTTGAAGCAAAGCATTCCTCCATTCCTTCGCTTGCACTGAGTGTTCAATGTGGACCGTCGTCGACCATGCTTCCCACCATTTCTGGACACATTAGAGATTGCAGAACAGCTCACCAGTGACCCAGCTCAGCAGAAGTTTCCTCATCTCAGGGAGGAACTCAACGCAATGGGGACCATTGCTTCCTAAGGGGGGAGGAATGATCCAGGTGGATGTTGGTGGCCACCCACCTATCCCATTTGGACCCCCACAATTGTCTTTTTCAGTTTTTCACTTTCCTTAATTATAGTGCAGTTTACTATCTTTAGCAGTTTTTTGGGTCCTAAACTTCCGGAACCACCAGCGATTTTTCTGATAAAAATCGTCTTTTCCGTCGTAGTCCTCGGAGAGATCTTTCCAACGGGCTATCATGCGCGTCAAACAGAGATAACACAACCAATTCGCGACCCCGGGAAGTTGGCTGTCCAACTCACCCCAAAGCGGGGCCCACAATTTGGCGTTTCATCTTCTAGGGTTAGGTTTTGGAATGTGAAGGGTTTTCCATTGTTTCTCAATAATAAATAGGCCTTCGAGCCTCATTGTAAACACAGTTCGGAACAGTTCAGAGGCATGTAGCCGACACATCTCTTCTCAGAGATAAGCTACCATCGCCCTAGCTGAGTTATTTCTATTTCTATTTGTAAGCATATTTCAGTATTTTCCATTAATGAAATGAAGTATTATTTCCGCTGCATCTCTGTTTTTATGGTTATCGCATCTCTGTATTTATGGTTATCTCTGTAATCTATTGCGTTCCTGTTTAAATCCGGATCACACTACTTCACCTCCTCCAAGCGTACGAGAAACAACACCTCCAGCTTCTTATACGCACAACTTACATGACAGCCACACCAACCACGATAGCCATGAAGGGGTTAACTATTGCAGCACAAAAAAACGGCCTCAACTATGGCCTCCTACATGCGAGATCTCATCAATCACGAAGACAGTCACCGCCAACAACAATTTTTCCTAACACACAGGTGTCGCACTTATACACCACGGTCTCGCAAAGATCTTCGCGACTATACACTTGAAATTTGAAACGACCGACAAAATAAAAAAGAGCGTAGTTCGACAGTGGGATCGACGCGCTTATGCACCTAAAACATGCGACGCGTTCACCTTAGTCGCGCTCTCCACTCGGCTTATAGGATTGACAACCTTGAAGCTCTGATACCATGATAAAAATCGATGTTCTATTATTAAATGGCTCTCCACGTGAGATACCTGGAGAGTGCCCACGCACTACACACAATATATTATCTATCTTCAACAGCCTAGTACATATAGGCTTTCACACAATCAGGGTGGTTTCAACCACTCTCTAGATAGTAGGATCTGAGAACTAAGATTAGAGTTTGAATCCTATCATCATCATAACAGTGATCTAAGTTTAGCTTTCTCCATTAATTCCAACACTATAAGTATTCATTTTTATTTCTTTGAATTATAGTTTGTGAATAACTTTTGGTAATTTTTTTCCATGCTTATAGTGCATATTATGTTTCTCTGTGTTGTGGCAGTTGTAGGTATGGAGTCCCATATTATGTTCTATCTCAATACTGCATCCACACCAATAACACAACTCGACTAATATCCCTCTCCCTGTTCAAGGTCTATGTTTCTCCCAGTTCTAGGTTGGTTCGATTCCTTCATCTTGGTGATGGGTTTTATGACACCTTTTTGATGGAGGTGTTCCCGAGTTGTGTTGGAATTTGAATGATTGGGCATCTTCATTATAGTGCAATTGTTTTTTTTCAAAGGGTGTAATTCCCCTTTTCATACGATTAGTTTAATTACCTATGAGGTTAGTTGTACACAAAAAGTTCTAGTATTTGTATTCATTTTTAGTTTAAATGCCAGGTATCGTGAATGCTAAATGGGTTCACCAACCTCCAACTTGTATATCTACATTTCTTTCAGTATTAATTATTTGATTTGTTTTCTTGTTGGAAATTAAATACGTACGATTTGTAAAGACCCAAAAGGTTATCTCAATGCACAATATATATACGTGGGAATGTCTATAAAGTTTATGTATCTTACAGCGTCGTATTAAACTTTGGTGTTATCGATAACCAGTGTCATACCTCTCTGATTTTCCTTTAGTTAACACCTCTATCAATTAGTAATGAAGAATTTGTGACTTATTATTACTCGTAAATGCATTCACTCATTGCAAAGCTTTTGCTACTCATCAGGGTTTTGAATATACTAGTCTTGTAGGGTTTATCTATATGTATTGCATACCCACTTCATCACGCTTACGCGTATGGGGTGCATCCTTCGCCTCTACGATATTTGATGTTCATTTCTCTGGTTTAATAATTAGTTAGAGAATCACTTTCATATACCACCTGAACAGTAACCTATATTTTTTTTCTCTACATCTATCTGAGCACAGTTTTTTTATAGTAGCCTATAACTAATGTAATGACTGAAAATAAATTTCTTTATTTTATTGTCTCTCTGTTTAGAAATCAGGGTGGAAGGGCGGAAGTTATCTGTGAGATGTTTAATATACAATTGTCGTGATATTTCCTTTTAGATATGTTCTTTGTTGATATCCCCCTTTTGGTTAGGTGTTTGTCTCTTTTATCACATGTAGTTCCTAGATAAGCATGAATCACTAAAATGAATTTATGCTTGGCATACAATAGCTTACTTAATCGAAGAGATATTAGTACCTCAACATTCGATACTTAGTTATGGTTAATCTGATTAGTTTTACTTTCCTACTGTAATATCGGATTACTACACATGACGTGCCACATTCACATCTAAAAATCCTACACGGTATTAAAACAACCAAAACCATAGCTATCAATATATATACAGCAAATTCATTTCCGAATTTACTTGTGTATAGTCACCTAAATAAGGCATAGGCATTTTAAATAAACCAAGAACTTTATTTCCGGGTAGAACACACACTCCAAAATAATTCATCTTCCCATCATCGTGAATATCATTTCCTAGTAACTGGATTTATTAATCGAAACCCCATGTCTATTATCAATAGGATTAATCTAGTAAAAGTTATCATGTCATCATAACCTTCCTATGTGTTTCTAGAGATACGAATGTGTGTAATTTGTATATAATTTACAATACAAAATTATGCTACTACGTGGCAAAATTTATCCACAGAGAATTACCTGTATGACATTCCGTTAAGAAGCCATAAAGTTATAATTTGATGAGTTAACCTTCATTAGTTGTATATATAAAAGCTATTACTATTCGTTCCTATTTACAAATTCAGTTCACTGGTAAAACTGTATGCAATATGGGAGTATAATTCAATACAACCAATTAAGCAACAGTAAAGTTCGTATCCTAGATATTTACCATTCAAACCGCTGGATCATTGTTCCCCAAGTCCTAAATCTCTATAGAAGATTCAATTCCTTCGAGGTTTGGTTTAAAATTATGGATAATTCCTAGATTACAATAATGATATGTGATCAATTCTAATACAAAAATAGACTCACAATTAATTCACATAGAATCATCAATAGAGGTAATTGGGAATTCAACACTAGTTTCCACCTAACTTAGAATAGTCCTCACCAGTTCACCCCAAGCTAAGAAGCTCTTTCCTGAGGTAACAACAACCTCTGTTGATCCTTTCAATGGGTACTTAATACTTTTTTTTCATGATAGAGTTTATTTTAGCAGCATCCTGTTTTTGTGGATATTTTTATCCACTTTCCTAAGCTTTTTCAGAAAACTTCCTTTCTCTCTCACAACAGTTTTATGTTTATTCAAACTTAGCATATTTTTGGAGTTAAGCAACTTAACCTTTCTCTCTGGCGACGCTTTTATGCTTATTCAATCTTAAGATCTTTCTCTGGTGGAGCAACTTAATGGATTTTTTTCTCCCATCCATTAATCTTATCTAGAATTCCATCTATACTTCTTATCATAAAAAAATTATTCAATCTTATTTACTAATGAGATTTAACTTGGCCAGAGTCTCATCTCGAGGTGCATCATTTCCAGGGAGGTACGTTACGTTTATTTATGTATTAAAAATATTTACACAATTATTCCAATATTCTTCGTGGCTTTCCCACCATTCGTTATAACGTACTCATTCTACCTAATAACCATATTTTTCCAATGGAGAGATGTTACACTTGGGTCATATCTCCTACCGCTTCTCATCTATTTAGGAATGTGCGTCCTCATACTTCCACCAAAAGCATAGTCTCTTCAATCTGCAACATTTTTCTACAATCGATGTCCAAGCGATTTTCCATTGTGCCTTGACCCATTTCAAGGTTCGATATCATTGGAGCCTTTTTAATTCGGTAAAATGCAAAGCGTTTCTTACTTGTCACCATCTATTCATGAATTGTTCAAAGATCAAAAGATATTGTAGTATTCCACTACCATCAACCCATCGATAGGCATTACAGATAGAAGGACAACAGTTCATGACGCATCAAAAGCAAGTTTCGACTCAGACATAGTCATCATCGTCTTGACGTTGCTCTGTTATGTGGTGTGCATTGTAAGTGTCACTGCCACCACATGCTATAGAATGCGCTGTCTACGATCGCGAGGGGTGTCTATGCCAGAAATCAATGTTGGTGTCGAAGGAGCTAAAAGTGACACAAACAAAAAAATTGATATTAAAGCACTGCCTACCACTGTGTATGGCACAGGGTTGCCCCTCACAGCCATGGATTGTCCCATTTTCTTAACATAATATGTGGAAGGAGAAAAGGTGAGACTACTACCAAAATGTTTTCATAGTTTCCACGCAGAATGCATTGATGCATGGGTGGTTTCCAATACTTCTTGTCCACTGTGTCGACATTATTTGCATCATGTGCTCGTAGAGAAATAATCAGGGGCATTTCACCCAACTGTTGAGACCACCCAAGGTTCCCAAGTGAATGGTAATGAAAATAACAAGAGCGTTGTAGAAAATCATGTCCTTCAGTCTTCCAATAGTTCTGTGGATGGCATGACAATGGAAACTTTGGCATCTTTAGATTGTATCAAATCAAACAACTTGGAAGGAGCCAATGTGTTTGAGGCTTGAAAACTACTATATGAAAATTGCGCTAGTGTCGAAAGGTGCATTACAGGAGTCAATAGATTAATACGAGGAAATGTGACCACGAAAGGTGTATAGACATTATTAAACTATGAAGGGTTAAATTTGGGTATATATTATATGAAATAAAAAAAAATCGGGAAGTTTGAATATTGTCAATGGAAAATTTTAGTAGGCAAG
The DNA here is from genome assembly GCA_031772625.1 of Pinus tabuliformis. Lineage (NCBI taxonomy): Eukaryota > Viridiplantae > Streptophyta > Pinopsida > Pinales > Pinaceae > Pinus > Pinus tabuliformis. The sequence continues at coordinate 253,937,536 of CM062818.1, read as the reverse complement.
AATTTTTCTAAGTTTTGATGATGTGGTCTATGTCAGAATAACAATCACGCCCATTGTTCCCATGATGACAATGATTGTTATATATTTTTGGTGGAAGTTAATAGTCGAAAATTTTAAGTAGAAAATAAATGAAAGTTGGTAAAATCCTTGTACATTATTTAGTTGGGTTTATGTATAAATAACCATATGTTGAATGCAATATGTAAGGATTTTGGGTTGAGTCTTAAACTCTGATACGGTGTTCATATGGTATCATATCCATGGTCAAGAGGGCTCAGTGAAAGGAGTGTGAAAGTAGTTGTTGTGAGTGCGTTGAGATGGGGAACTTTCCCCTTTGTATTAACTACGTGAAGTGTGACTGGCGTTGTTTTCAGTTGAGTTGTGATATTTGTTCGAGCTGTGAGGTAGCGTTTTTCTATCCATAGTGAGTGTTGTTTGTGAGCACCATGTGTGGAGCTATTGGAATGATCACAACACGTGAAGAAAGAGTTGTGATTGCTACATGTTGTTTTTGAAAAAATGGTGCGGACTGCCGTAAATTCCACCTATAAGTTTGTCTTCGAATTGACAAATCATTGCTAAGGAGTTGAATTGCATAAGAGAGTTGTGGTCATGAGCTTCATTGTAAGCCAAAGGGAGTTATGAAGTGGCATATCAGTTTTTTGTGAGTTCGATCTAGTTCGAGAGGAATCGATCACTGTTGGGAGCGGAGGGTTGAGGCTGTCAACATTGGTAAGAACATGTGAGAGAATTGTCAACTGCTAGAAGTGTAATGATGCTTTGGAGCTTCCTATTGGGACTTGAAACTGTCTGTGTGTAAATATTTTGTTCAGAAATGTTGAGATTGATTGCTAATAATTGGAGTTGGGCATTGTCCTTGTGATGGTTGTTGGCCTAGTGGTGTGATGGTGTAGCTATGGTTTTGTGTATTGCATTGCACATATTATGCAACATAAGAATTGAAGCAAAGCGTTGTTTGATCTCAGATAGATTTTGGTGCATTTAGGTGCCCCAGGAGTTGGGAGACCAACGTTGGAGCATTGTTGGAGCGAGGGGAATTTGATGACCCATTTTGACCATCCTGCTTGTGAAGAGAAGCGGTGGACGAAAAGAGGACTGCTGGTGGTTGTACTTTCTTGTGCGTGTGAAAATAGTCCCTGCCATTTCAGTTGAGGGCACTGCAACTTGTGGTGTTGTTAGATCCATCAAGAGACAACTATCAAATCTAAATATTGAGAGCAACAAGTTTATTTGGGAGATCCATATTAAAGCCAAAAATATGTCACTATTGTTTCAGTGGTATACAAGTTGAAAGTCGAGGTTTCGGTTTGGTTTTCTAAGTTTGTTTACCTGGAGAGTCAGTGCACACGTAGTAGCTACATTATATGCCCCATCTATAGTACATGTTGTTAACTAGGCTACTAGAAGGGATTCGCTGAGTCGAATAACTACGCAGCAGAAGCGTGGATCGTACACGCGACTTTTCTATGGAGGTTTGGTTGTTTTCAACGTGTACAACTCTGGTTGGCATGATAATTAATCAATTGGATTGGTGGAGCCATACTAAGGTCTCTAGGTCTGTCGAATAAGAGATCCCATTCAAGAAGTTGTCCTGCAGTGTAACGAGTTCTGAAATAACTAGCTGTGGCAAATGGTGTGTCGTTGCGTAGAGGAGTAGATGGCAGGGTAAGGTGTTGTGTATTAAAATCCTGTGGAGCGGCTGCAAGGCAGTGATAAGAGTTGTGTGGCAACGTGGTTATACTTCCAAATTGTCTTGTTCGTTGCATATTTTTCTCTATGGTGGAGGTAAAGTGGTGCACAGGAAATATGTATATCTTTTTAGAGATCTTTGACAATGACCCTTTCGATGATCATCTTTTCAGGAGTCAATTTGGAAGAATTTTTCGGTTTAACAGTGTTTTTTGAGTTTGAAGAAATCTCTGATACACAATGTGATGCTATTGAAGATCATGCTATTAATGATTAGGAGCCAAAGTGTACTCCAGAAGATCGTACGATTGAAGAGCTACTAGTAGTTCAAAATTTAGATGATGGCCATGATAATGCAACCGAAGAGATCTAGAGTAAAAATAAGAAGAAAGAAGGTCATAGGAACAAGTTCAAGAAAACGTTTTATTAATATATATTGTAGAAAAAAAAAGTCAAAATGAGATATTTTGGGTAAGGGAATGAAATTAAATAGATTGCAAATAATTTGAAATTTGCAGTAAATTAGGAGTTTGGGTAAGGGAATGAAATTAAATAGATTGCAAATTTTGGAGGTTCATATCATCGAATTTTCGAAATATTGTGGTATTTTCAATCCACATAAAAATGATCGAAGAATGATGGATTGAAATGATTAAAATCAGCAAAGATAATTTTATTTGCAAATTTTCTTCAATAGAATCGTGACTCCTCAACGGAATGGTGTCACGGAAAGGATGAATCACACCATTATGGAAAAGGTGTAAAGTATGTTGTCCAATTCCGGTTTGGAGAAGAATTTTTGGGCTGAAGCAGTCAGGACCGCTTGCTACCTCATAAATAGATCTCCAACTACATCCTTGGATGGTGGTATTTCTGAAGAAGTTTGGACTGGTAAGAATTTGAATTATTCTCACTTGAAAATCTTTGGATGTAAAGCATTCATACACATTCCCAAAGAAAATAGAACTAAGCTAGATGATAAATCTATGAAATGCATTTTTTTGGGATATGCGGATGAAGATTTTGGTTATCGTCTATGGGATCTAGTCAAACATAAAATTATTAGAAGCAGGGATGTTATATTTTTGGTTATCGTCTATGGGATCTAGTCAAACATAAAATTATTAGAAGCAGGGATGTTATATTTAATGAGTTAGATATGTTCAAGAAGATTGTAGGTGAGTTCGAGGTCAAGAAGGCTATTGACAGGTTTAAAGAGCAGCAGGAAAAAATACCACCAATACAAGAAAATGAACAAAAAATTCAGGAGCATGAAGAACAAGAAGTGGAAAATGATGAACAACAACAAGAAGGAATCTTGCAAGAACCTTTACAGGAGATTCAACCTGATAATGCACCACCACAGTTGGTTCACAAATCTTCTAGGCCTCGTAAGCCTTCATAAAGGTATCCTCCTTCAAACTATATTTTGCTGACTGATGAAGGTGAACCTAATTGTTTTCAAGAAGCTTGTAGAGTCGAGCACAGTAAAGAATGGCAGAAAGCAATGGAAGAAGAACTGAACTCTTTGCAGGAAAATAAAACTTGGGAGTTGGTAAACCTTCCAAAAGGTAGAAAGGCTTTACAAAACAAATGGGTGCACAAGATTGAGCATGAAGGTGACAAAAAGAAGGAGAGGTATAAGCCAAGGCTGGTGGTGAAAGGTTTTGCCCAAAAAAAAGGTATTGACTTCACTAAAATTTTCTCACCTGTTCTTAAAATGTCATCCATTAGAGTCATTCTTGGTCTAGTTGCTGCTTTAGACCTAGAATGTGAACAATTATATGTAAAAACTTCATTCCTTCATGGTGAATTGGAGAAAGAAATTTATATGGAGCAGCCAAAAGGGTTCATAGAAAAAGGCAAAGAAGGTCTTGTTTGTAGGTTGAAGAAGAGTCTCTATGGGTTGAAACAGGAACCTCGACAATGGTACAAGAAATTTGATTCATTCATGTTGGAACATGGTTTTCAGAGGTTGGAAGCTGACCATTGTGTCTATATCAAGAGGTATGATCAAGGAAAGTATATCAATGAGAATCTATTGTTCAAGATCTAGATGATGGCCATGATAATGCAACCAAAGAGATCTAGAGTAAAAATAAGAAGAAAGAAGTTCATATGAACAAGTTCAAGAAAACATTTTATTAATATATATTGTAGCAAAAAAAGTCAAAATGAGATATTTTGGGTAAGGGAATGAAATTAAATAGATTGAAAATAATTTGAAATCTGCAGTAAATTAGGAGTTTGGGTAAGGGAATGAAATTAAATAGATTGCAAATTTTGGAGGTTCATATCCATCGAATTTTCAAAATATTGTGGCATTTTCAATCCACATAGAAATGATCGAAGAATGATGGATTAAAATGATTAAAATCAGCAAAGATAATTTATTTGCAAATTTTCCTCAACAGAATCGTGACTCCTCAACAGAATGTTGTCGCAGAAAGGATGAACCGCACCATTATGGAAAACATAATGGTTTGAAGAGCAACAGGAAAACATACCACAAATACAAGAAAATGAACAGCAAATTCAGGAGCATGAAGAACAACAAGTGGAAAATGATGAACAATAAGAAAAAGGAATCTTGCAGGAACCTTTACAGGAGATTCAACCTGATAATGCACCACCACAGTTGGTTCGCAGATCTTCTCGGCCTCATAAGCCTTCACAAAGGTATCTTCCTTCAAACTATATTTTGATGACTGATGAAGGTGAACCTAATTGTTTTTAAGAAGCTTGTAAATTCGAGCATAGTAAAGAATAGAAGAAATCAATGGAAGAAGAAATGAACTCTTTGTAGGAAAATAAAATTTGGGAGTTGGTAAACCTCCCAAAAGGTAGAAAGGCTCTACAAAACAAATGGGTGTACAAGATTAAGCATGAAGGTGATGAAAAGAAGGAGAGGTATAAAGCAAGGCTAATGGTGAAAGGTTTTGCCCAAAAGGAAGGTATTGACTTCACTGAAATTTTCTCACATGTTGTTAAAATGTCATCCATTAGAGTTATTCTTGGTCTAGTTGTTTTTTTAGACCTAGAATGTGAACAGTTAGATGTAAAAACCGCATTCTTTCATGGTGAATTGTAGGAAGAAATTTATATGGAGCAGCCAGAAGGCTTCATAGAAAAAGGCAAAGAAGGCCTTGTTTGTAGGTTGAAGAAGAGTCTCTATGGGTTGAAACAAGCACCTCGACAATGGTACAAGAAATTTGATTCATTCATGTTGGAACATGGTTTTCAGAGGTTGGAAGCTGACCAGTGTGTCTATATCAAGAGGTATGATCAAGGAAGGTATATCATATTATTGTTATATGTGGATGACATGTTGATTGTTGGGCATGATAAGAATAAGATCAATAGATTGAAGAAAGATTTGGGTAGAAAATTTGCAATGAAGGATTGGGAACCAGCACAACAGATATTGGGCATGCGGATTATGCGTGACAAGAAAGTGCTTGATAGGTTTAATATGAAGGATGCCAAGCCAGTTGGTACACCCCTTGTAGCCCACTTCAAGCTAAGTATTGAATTATGTCCCAGTGATGACAAGGAGAAGGAAGAGATGAGTAAGATTCCTTATGCTTCAGCAGTTGACAGTTTGATGTATGTCATGGTATGCACATGACCAGACATTGCATATTCAGTGGGAGTAGTGAGTAGGTTCCTTGCCAATCCAGGCAAACAACATTGGCAAGCAATAAAATGGATTTTGATGTATCTCAAGGGTACTAGTCATTATTGTTTATGTTTTGGTCATGATGAGAATGTGCTTGAAGGATTTACAGATGCAGATATGGCTCAAGATATGGATACTAGAAAGTCCACTATAGGTTATTTGTATACATTTGTAGGTGCAGCAGTATCTTGGGTGTCAAGGCTACAAAGAATAGTAGCCCTCTCTACAACAGAAGCAGAGTACATAGCTGCAACAGAAGCTTGTAAAGAGATGTTGTGGATGCAACGATTCCTAGGAGAGATAGGAATAAAGCAGGACAAGTATGTGTTATATTGTGATAGTCAGAGTACCATTCACTTGGCGAAAAACCCAACATTTCATTCAAAAACCAAGCACATTGACTTAAGGTACCATTGGATCCGGCATGTGTTGGAGGAACAACTGTTATCCTTGGAAAAGATCCATACAGATAGGAACCCTGCTGATATACTCACTAAGATTCTACCACGAAATAAACATGATTTATGTAGAGGCATGGTAGGACTCGGTGTGACTTGATGACTCTTATTTGGCTTCAATTGGGAGAATGTTAAGTGTGAACAGGTTTTCACACTTATACTCTTGATATCCACTTAGATTCTCGTTGACATACTTTCCTTGATCATACCTCTTGATATAGAAAAAAAATGGTCAGCTTCCAACCTCTGAAAACCATGTTTTCAAACTTAAACCTAACACATTTCACACATACATATGAATGAATCAATATAACACTGACTATCACAATATAAAACATACTTGTCCTGCTTTATTCCTATCTCTCCTAAGAATTACTGCATCCACAACATCTCTTTACAAACTTCTGTTGCAGCTATGTACTCTACTTCTCTTGTAGAGAGGGCTACTATTCTTTGTAGCCTTGACACCCAAGATATTGCTGCACCTACAAATGTATACAAATAACCTGTAGTGGACTTTCTGGTATCCATATCTCCAATAACTATAGTTTTTTCTCAAACCAATATATGTATGTGTGAAATGTTTTAGGTTTAAGTGTGAAAACATGGTTTTCAGAGGTTGGAAGCTGACCATTGTGTCTATATCAAGATGTATGATCAAGGAAAGTATGTCAACAAGAATCTAACATTATATCAAGAGTATAAGTGTGAAAACCTATTCACACTTAACATTCTCCCACTTGAAGCCAAATAAGAGTCATCAAGTCACACCGAGTCCTACCATGCCTCTACATAAATCATGTTTATTTCGTGGTAGAATCTTAGTGAGTATATCAGCAGGGTTCCTATCTGTATGGATATTTTCTAAGGATACCTGTTCTTCCTCCAACACATGCCGGATGCAATGGTACCTTAAGTCAATGTGCTTGGTTTTTTAATGAAATGCTGGGTTTTTTGCCAAGTGAATGGTACTCTGACTATCACAATATAACACATACTTGTCCTGCTTTACTCCTATCTCTCCTAGGAATTGCTGCATCCACAACATCTCTTTACAAGCTTCTGTTGTAGCTATGTACTCTTCGTCTGTTGTAGAGAGGGCTACTATTCTTTGTAGCCTTGATACCCAAGATACTGCTGCACCTACAAATGTATACAAATAACCTGTAGTGGACTTTCTGGTATCCATATCTCCACAACTATAGTTTTTTATCAAACCAAAATATATGTGTGAAATTTCTTAGTTTTAGGTGTGAAAACATGGTTTTCAAAGGTTGGAAGCTCACCATTGTGTCTCTATCAAGAGGTATGATCAAGGAAAGTATGTCAACGAGAATCTAAGATTATATTAAGAGTATAAGTGTGAAAACCTATTCACACTTAACATTCTCCCATTTGAAGCCAAATAAGAGTCATCAAGTCACACTGAGTCCTACCATGCCTCTATATAAATCATGTTTATTTCGTGGTAGAATCTTAGTGAGTATATCAGCAGGGTTCCTATCTGTATGGATCTTTTTCAAGGATAACTATTCTTCCTCCAACACATGCCGGATCCGATGGTACCTTAAGTCAATGTGCTTCATTTTTGAATGAAATGCTGGGTTTTTTGCCAAGTGAATGGTATTTTGACTTTAACAATATAACACGTACTTGTCGATCTCATGCTCTGGTGAGTATAATAGTCATCCTTCATATTTATTTCATGGTAGAACCTTAGTGAGCATATCAGCAGGATTCCTATCTGTATGGATCTTTTCCAAGGATAATTGTTCTTCCTCCAACACATGCCGAATCCAATGGTACCTTAAGTCAATGTGCTTGGCTTTTGAATGAAATGCTGGGTATTTCACCAAGTGAATGACGCTCCGACTATCACAATATAACACGTACTTGTCCTGCTTTATTCCTATCTCTCATAGGAATCGTTGCATCCACAACATCTCTTTACAAGCTTCTGTTACAGCTCTGTACTCTACTTCTGTTGTAGAGAGGGCTACTATTCTTTGTAGCCTTGAAACCCAAGATACTGTTGCAGCTGCAAATGTATACAAACAACCTGTAGTGGACTTTCTGGTATCCATATCTCTCCTACTTTTCGTCACTTTCATGCTTAATCCTGTACACCCATTTGTTTTGTAGAGCCTTTCTACCTTTTGGGATGTTTATCAACTCCCAGGTTTTATTTTCCTGCAAAGAGTTCATTTTTTCTTCCATTGCTTTCTTCCATTCTTTATTGTGCTCGACTTCACAAGCTTCTTGAAAACAATTAGGTTCACCTTCATCAGTGAACAAAATATTTCACATATGTGTTATATTTGACATACTTTCCTTGATCATACCTCTTGATATAGACACAATGGTCAGCTTCCAACCTCTGAAAACCATGTTTTCACACTTAAACCTAATGCATTTCACACAAACATATAACAATGTAAACTTTGAAATGGGAACTATAAACTCAAAATGTAAATTTCAACATTTCGAAATAATGGCGTAAAATATTTTATTATGACACCGAAAAACATTAAAATTTAAAAGAAATAATAAAAAATAAATAAAAAATAAATAAATAAAAATTAAAACAATGAAAAAACACAAAACAAAAAGAAGTTAAAAAAAAAAAACAGAACATAAATTAAAATATATAGTAAAAACAAAACATAAAATAAAAATAAAAAACGAAAAAAAAAAGGATCAAATAAAAAAAAATAAAAATATCAATCATAAAAATGTAAAAAAAAAACACAAAATTAATGATAAGAATTAAAAAACAAAAAACAAAAAAAAACATTATAAATAAATAAATAGTAAAAAAAATATTTAAAAAAAGTGGAAAAAGAAAATATCTTCTAAACCATAAAAAAAAATTGGCAAAAAGAAAAAATAAAAACAAAAATATGAAAAAGAAAAAATAACATTTAAAATAAACTAGAAATAAAGTAGGTAAAAAAAAAAAAAATTAAAAATTAAAAATTAAAAATTAAAAATTAAAATTAAAAACAAACTAGATTTAAAAAAAAATGAGAAATTAACAAAAAAAAATTAAAAACTACTAAAATTAAGATTAAAATGTTGATTACTTAAAAAAATAAATATAAAAAAGACAAAAATGAAAAATATAAAATGTTAAAAAAATTATCTCATAGAACATAAAAGAATTTGGAATATATATCTATATATATATAAGTAAAAAATAGAGAAATAAAAAAGAAACATTAGCAAAAACTAGGAAAAAAAATAAAAAAACTAGTAAAATTAATATTAAAAGAAACAAAAATTAACGCAAAAAAAAAAAAAAATAATATATATATATATATATATATATATATATATATGAAAATTATTTAAAAAAGAAAACAAAAAGAATTCTAACATTAAATTTTTTTTTTTTTAAACAAATTTTTTTATTAAAAAAAAATATTATTATTAACTTTTTTTTAAAACAATTTTTTTTCCTTATTTAACCAAAAAAAAAAATCATTAAAAAATTTTTAAATTTTTTTTAAACGAATTAAAATTTTTTAATTTAAAATTTAAAAATTTAGAAATATATAATTATTATTTAAAAAATTTAATACTTTTAAAAATGTTTAATTTAAATTTAAAAAAATACTTTATACATAATTATTATTTAAAAAAATAATATACATATAATATAATTTATTTTTTAATTTTTAAATTTATGTTTATTATTTAAAAAAAATAAAATAAAAAAATTGCGTTTTCCCGCCACCTAGCTGTGCCACACGGGCGGCCAAGGGGCAGAGGGGGAATCGGACGCCCGCCCCGAGCCGCCCGTGGTGACGCGGCTGTGGGAGGAGGGCCTACACGCAGGACCCTCCACCTACGACCGCGCCACCACGGGCGGCCAGGGGGCGGGAAAACACATTTTTTTATTTATTTTGTAACTAATGAATATAAATTTAAAAATTAAAAACTAAAAATTTTATATGTATAATGTTTTTTTAAATAATAATTATATGTTTTAAAATTTTAAATTAAACATTTTTAAACGTATATTTTTTTTTTTAATAATACTTATATATTTTAAAATTTTAAATTAAAAAAAAAAATGTTCGAAAAAAATAATTATATCATAATTATTAAAAAAAAAAAATTGTTTTTAAAAAAATCGATAGATTTTTTTTAAAAATTTAAAATTTAAAATTTTTTAAAGAGTTTTGAAAAATTTTAAATTTTAAATTTAAAATTTTAATTCGTTTAAAAGAAATTTAAAATTATTTTAATAAAAAATGTTGTTAAAAAAGAAAATTTAAATGTATAATTTTTTTGGTTTTTTTTTTAAATAATTTTCATATATATATATATATATATTGTTTTTTATAAGTTGAGTTAATTTTTGTTTTTTTAATATTAATTTTACTAGTTTTTTAATTTTTTTTCGTTAATTTTTTTTTTGTTAACTAGCTTGTTTTTAATTTTTTTTTTACTAGTTTTTGCTAATGTTTTTTTTAACTTCTCTATTTTTTACTTATATATATATATATATATATATATATATATATATATATATTTTGCCAAATTCTTTTATGGTTTATGAGATAACTTTTTTAAACATATTTTATTTTTTATTTTTGTCTTTTTACATATATTTTTATATATGTTTTTTAGAGACAATTATTTCATGTGGATTGAAAATTAAGTTAATGATGTATAAATATGTAGAATATAAAAATTGCAAAATATCGACCTTCTTTAAATATGCAAAACAATAAAACCCCCACTACAAAAAAAATAAAAAATAAAAACAGGAAAATATGAAGAAGAATACCACTTTCAAAGTTATTAAATTTACAAAATAATTATTTCATTTCATACATTATAAAATTAAAAGTAAAAAAAAAAAGCCTCTTAAAAAAAAGGCATGGTCTAGAATTACCACTTTTTAAATCAACATCAAAATCACTACCATTCTAAAATGCAATGTACATAAAAAAAAAAACGTGTGTGTTCTGCATCACCCCTTTTCAAAATCAGGTCACTTTTTTGCTATCTCTACAAAACGGGGAACAGTATCAGTTCCCATTTCAAAGTTTACATTGTTATATGTTGGTTTGAGAAAAAACTTGAGGTATACATGCAAACTTGATGTAAAAAGAAAACTTACAAACACCACGTTTCAACTCCAAACTCCACGGATCTCCACATTTCAAACTACATCGAAACGTACGGATCTCCACGTTTCAAACTCCAGCAACACGTTTCAACATAGGTCCACAACCTTGTTTTTCTTGCAGCAACTGTCTTTTAGTTCCAGCGTTCTTCAGCTATTCCCTGGACAGATCCTCCAACAGCGCCAGTGGTAACAACCAACGTTTTAATGAACGCTCCCGGAGTAAGGTGATGGCACTAAGTGGCAATTAACATTTGAAAACCATGTTTTCACACTTATACTCTTGATAAAATGGTGCGATTCATCCTTTTTGCGACACCATTATGTTGAGGAGTCAAGATTCCGTTGAGGAAAATTTGCAAATAAAATTATCTTTGCTGATTTTAATCACTTCAATCCGTCATTCTTCGATCATTTTTATGTGGATTGAAAATACCACAATATTTCGAAAATTCGATGGATATGAACCTCCAAAATTTGCAATCTATTTAATTTCATTCCCTTACCCAAACTCCTAATTTACTGCAAATTTCAAATTATTTGCAATCTATTTAATTTCATTCTCTTACCCAAAATATCTCATTTTGAATTTTTTTGCTACAATATATATTAATAAAATGTTTTCTTGAACTTCTTCCTATGAACTTCTTTCTTTTTATTTTTACTCTAGATCTCTTTGGTTGCATTATCATGGCCATCATCTAAATCTTGAACAATAGATTCTCGTTGATATACTTTCCTTGATCATACCTCTTGATATAGACACAATCGTCAGCTTCCAATCTCTGAAAACCATGACTTATGCTCTTGTTTAGTTGCATTCTAAGTCTAAAGCAGCAACTAGACCAAGAATGACTCTAATGGATGCCATTTTAATAATAGGTGAGAAAATTTTAGTGAAGTCAATACCTTCTTTTTGGGCAAAACCTTTCACCACCGGCCTTACTTTATACCTCTCTTTCTTTCCGTCACCTTCATGCTTAATCTTGTACACCCATTTGTTTTGTAGAGCCTTTCTTCCTTTTGGGAGATTTACCAACTCCCAAGTTTTATTTTCCTGAAAAGAGTTCATTTCTTCTTCCATTGCTTTCTTCCATTCTTTACTGTGCTTGACTTTACAAGCTTCTTGAAAACAATTAGGTTCACCTTCATCAATCAACAAAATATAATTTGAAGGAGGATACCTTTGTGAAGGCTTACGAGGTCTAGAAGATCTGCGAACCAACTGTGGTGGTGCATTATCAGGTTGAATCTCTTGTAAAGGTTCCTACAAGATTCCTTTTTCTTGTTGTTCACACAAAAAACTCTACTTAAAAATAAAACTTTAATTATTACTCTTTAAAATTTAGTAATAATGACCTTCCTCCTTTTAAAATACCCTTTTCAAAATTCCTGCTCCTTTTTAAAATATACTTTTCAAAATTCCAACATATAATTATATATGTTTCATAATAAATATCAAAACATATATAATGTTTTAACCTTTTCACATTTCACACATACATATGTTGGTTTGCGAAAAAAACTTGACGTATACGTGCAAGCTTGATATGAAAAAAAACTTACGAACACCACGTTTCAACTCCAAATTCCACGGATCTTCCCGTTTCAAACTCCAGCAACACGTTTCAACATAGATCCATGACCTTGTTTTTCTTGCAGCGACTGCCTTTTAGTTCCAGCGTTCCTCATCTATTTCTTGGACAGGTCTTTTAACAGCTCCAGGGGTAATAACCAACATTTTAATGAACGCTGCCAGAGTAAGGCGATGGCACTAAGTGGCTTGCACAATGGATATTTGACCCTAGCTTTGATACCAGTTGGAATTTCTAATTCTAACCCGTTAGAAATTCTCCCTGTACTATCTGGTTTATTTCACCTACTTGTTTAATTACTTAACAAGTTATTTACCATGTAAATACTGAAAATAAACACAAGTACAGTATCAACATTTACAGATCATCAACTGAAAGAAAACAAGCATGCAAGTGACATCATTATTTTTGGACAAATGTCCCTAGAAAAACCCAATGCAGGAAAAACGATGCAGCTATTCAGAAGGTTATATTATTATGCAGTCTATCAGAGTACAACTAGGTGCCTACACCGGATCACCCGACAGAGAAAAATATACGGTAGCAATGCCTCTATACCCCGAAATAGGTATTCAGAAAACCTATTCCACGAAACCCTCTCTAGCACAACTGAAGCTTAGCGCTGCCCCTTATGGCCTCTGCGTCAGCTTGTTGCTGAACTACGTCAACCCCAGGACCCTCTGCATCAGCCCTCTGAGGCACTGCGCAACCTTTGGGAGCCTCTTTGTCACTCCCTCTGCCCTCTGCATGGATGACACAATCTCTTTGGGTTCTGCACTGCCTCTATTGTGCTCAACGTAGCCTCGACTGGCTGCTGCTCTCGCTCTCTCTACTTCTGTGATGGTCTCCTAGTATTGTCCCTGCCTCTCTACCTCATACTCACTGCCCCTCACTGTTGATCATTGATTCAACTTTTCTTAGCAACCCCGCTCTAGCAAAATGAATGACTGATCACTCTGGTGTGTTCTCCAACTGACCCTCAAGCCTCCTCTTATACTTTTCCTATTGGTCCTTCAATGACCGAGATTAAATCTCTACTTAACGGCCAATAAAATTATCACAGCATACATAACACAGCGGATTCATACTCAGAGACTTAGAGGACAAAAGCAGAGAATAATTCACAGAGACAGACAAATGGAGAAACAACAAGATTATTCAATTAGAAACAGTGGAATAGATAAAACAATCACCGGAGAACAGAAATCACTTTGCATTACATAACAGGCTTGAGCCTTGGCTTGCTTTCCTTGGCCAGAGAAATTACAAATTTATAGAGGCAGAAGAAGGATCTAGAATCCTGTACGTGATTCAGATGGAGACCTGGAATGATCTAGAAATTAATGGAGGTGTAGAAAAATCTAGGATCCTGGAGATCTCGAAAGATATGATCTAGAAGGATCTAGAATCCTGTGTGAATTTGGCTTCACACTTAACATTCTCCCACTTGAAGCCAGATAAGAGTCATCAAGTCACACTGAGTCCTACCATGCCTCTACATAACTCATGTTTATTTCGTGGTAGAATCTTAGTGAGCATATCAGCTGGGTTCCTATCTGTATGGATCTTTTCCAAGGATATCTATTCTTCTTCCAACACATGTCGGATCCAATGGTACCTTAAGTCAATGTGCTTGGTTGGAAATGATAGGTTTTCACCAAGTGAATGGCACTCTGACTATCACAATATAACACATACTTATCATGCTTGATTCCTATCTCTCCTAGGAATCACTGCATCCACAACATCGCTTTACAAGCTTTTGTTGCAGCTATGTACTCTGCTGCTATTGTAGATAGGGCTACTATTCTTTGTAGCCTTAACACCCAAGATACTGCTGCACCTGCAAATGTATACAAATAACCTGTAGTGGAATTTCTGGTATCCATATCTCTAGCCATATCTACATCTGTAAATCCTTCAAGCACAGTCTCATCATGACCAAAACATAAACAATAATGACTAGTGCCCTTGAAATCCATTTTACTGCTTGCCAATGTTGTTTGCCTAGATTGGCAAGGAACCTACTCACTACTCCCACTGAATATGCAATGTCTGGTCGTGTGCATACCATGGCATACATCAAACTGCCAATTGTTGAAGCATAATTAATCTTACTCATCTCTTCTTTCTCTTTGTCATCACTAGGACATAATTCAGTACTCAGCTTGAAGTGGGCTGCGAGGGGTGTACCAATTGGCTTGGCATCCTTCATATTAAACTTGTCAAGCACCTTCTTGATATATTTTTCTTGTGACAGCCACAACCTTTTGTTTTTCTTGTCACGTATAATCCACATGCCCAATATCTTTTGTTCTGGTCCCAAATCCTTCATTGCAAATTTTCTACTCAAATTTTCTTCAACCTATTGATCTTATTCTTATCATGCCCAACAATCAATATGTCATCCACATATAACAATAATATGATATACTTTCCTTGATCATACCTCTTGATATAGACACAATGGTCAGCTTCCAACCTCTGGAAACCGTGTTCCAACATGAATGAATCAAATTTCTTGTACCATTATCGAGGTGCCTATTTCAACCCATAGAGACTCTTCTTCAACCTACAAACAAGGCCTTCTTTGCCTTTTTCTATGAAGCCTTCTGGCTGCTCCATATAATTTTCTTCCTCCAATTCACCATGAAGGAATACAGTTTTTACATTTAACTGTTCACATTCTAGGTCTAAAGCAGCAACTAGACCAAGAATGACTCTAATGGATGAAATTTTAAGGTGAGAAAATTTCAGCGAAGTCAATACCTTATTTTTGGGAAAAACCTTTCACCACCAGCCTTGCTTTATACCTCTCCTTATTTTCGTCACCTTCATGCTTAATCCTATAAACCCATTTGTTTTGTAGAGCCTTTCTACCTTTTGGGAGGTTTACCAACTCCCAAGTTTTATTTTCCTGCAAAGAGTTCATTTCTTCTTCCATTGCTTTCTTCCATTCTTTATTGTGCTTGACTTTACAAGCTTCTTGAAAACAATTAGGTTCACCTTCATCAATTAACAAAATATAGTTTGAAGGAGGATATCTTTGTGAAGGCTTATGAGGCCTAGAAGATCTATGAACCAACTGTGGTGGTGCATTATCAGGTTGAATCTCCTGTAAAGGTTCTTGCAAGATTCCTTCTTCTTGTTGTTCATCATTTTCCACTTGTTCTTCATGCTCCTGAATTTGCTGTTCATTTTCTTGTATTAGTGGTATGTTTTCCCGTTGCTCTTCAAACCTGTCAATAACCTTCTTGACCTCCAACTGACCTATAGTCCTTTTGAACATTTTTGACTCATTGAATATAACATCCCTGCTTCTAATAATTTTATGTTTGACTGGATCCCATAGACAATAATCAAAATCTTCATCTGCATATCCCAAAAAAATGCATTTCATAGATTTATCATCTAGCTTAGTTCTATTTTTTTTGTGAATATGTACGAATGCTTCACATCCAAAGATTTTCAAGTGAGAATAATTCAACTTCTTACCAGTCCAAACTTCTTCAGGGATTCTGCTATCCAACGCTGTAGTTGGAGATCTATTTATGAAGTAGCAAGCGGTCCTGATTGCTTCAACCCAAAAATTCTTCTCCAAACCAGAATTGGACAACATATTTCGCACCTTTTCCATAATGTTGTGATTCATCCTTTCTGTGACACCATTCTGTTGAGGAGTACCAGGCACATTGTTTTCATGCTTTAGGTGAAACCTGTTACAATATTCCTTAAATTCATTTGAGCATTATTCTCCACCATTATCTCTTCTTAAACATTTTAGTAATTTGTTACTCTCTCTTTCAACCGCAACATGGAATTTTTAAAATATTCCAAACACTTCAATTTTATTTTTCATAGGATATGCCCAAACCTTCCTGGATGCATCATCTATAAATGATACAAAATATGATGCTTCTTCTAATGATTTGATATTAATAGGCCCAAACACATTTGAGTGTACCAATTCTAACGCATTTTTCTTTCTGTTATGGCCACCTCTATGGAATGAAACCCTTATTTGTCTACCATATATACAATGCTCACAAAGATCAAGATTGTAGGATTTCAAACTTGGCAATAAATTTTTACCAACAAGGATTTTTAAGCCCTTCTCGCTCATGTGACCCAAACGCTTATGCCATAGATTTGCTGAATTTCCTTCTTTTGTGACAACAGCCAAATTTGATTTTCCTATCAGTGTCTTCAATATGTATAATGTTCCTGTCTCGGGTCCTTTGGCCACGACCAATGCACCTTTGCTAATTTTCGAGCCTCCTTTTCCATAGCTTGTCGAATAGCCTTCATCATCCAGTCGTCCCATAGAGATTAAAATCACTTGCATTTCTGGTATTTGCCTGACCTGTTTCAACAATATATCTTGCCCATCTTTCATCTTGATCTCGACATCTCCCACTCCAACAATACTGCAAAAATGATTATTCCCCAAATGCACTCTACCATAATCACCAAGATTATATAAAACAAAACTATCTTTGCATGGGGTTGCATGGTGAGATGCCCTAGAGTCAATGATCCAATTAAAGCTACTACTAGATGTATATACACATGCATCCTCTACTGAAACAGTAAACAACACATCACCATTTGTGGCTACAGCAGTAGTCTCACCTTCATTTGTGGTGGATGACTTGTGATTTGTACTAGACGGTCTCTGATCCTTTTGTCCTTTCTTCTAGAATCGACATTCTTTCTTCATGTGCCCAGGTTTGCCACAATGAAAGCAGATGATTCTGCCTCTCCTTGATTTTGATCGGCTTCTCGATCTTTCTCGCCCTTGCTGGCCTCGATCCATTCTCCTACCACGATGAGCTACAGCTAGAGCCTCTCCTCCCTGATTTTCCGCAATTGACTTGCGTTGCAGCTCCTCATTCATTAAACTGCTGCTGACATCATCAAACTTTAGGGTCCCTGTAGTTGCTGAAGTGCTCATAGCTACAATTAAATTTTCTCCGCTGTCTAGCATAGAACACATTAGCAGAATAACTATAAATTCATCATCTAAAATGATTTTAACATAGGCAAGCTGATTAGTACTAATATTAAATGCATTCAAGTGCTCAGCAACTGAAGCACCCTCCTTCATTTTGATATTATAAAGCTTCTTCATCAAGAACACTTTGTTTGATGCCGTGTTCTTCTCATATAGATCATGGAGCTTCTTCCATAACCCTTCAGTCATCTTTTCTCCAGACACATTGAAATAAACATTATTTTCTAAATATTGGCGAATTGTTGCAATCGCCCTTCTATCTACCTTATTCCACTTTTCATTTGTCATCGATGAGGGTTTCTTTGTTGTGCACTCAATCGGCAAATATTGATCCTTTAAAATCAGTACATCCTCTATTTGTGATTTCCATAGGGCAAAATTAGCCCCGCTCAACTTCTGCGTATCTGTCACTTTTGTCCCCATTCTCAATCAAATTCACGCCCAAAAACACAAAAACTCGAGTTAAAAATAAAAATTTAATTATTACTCTCTAAAATTTAGTAATAATGACCTTTATCCTTTTAAAATACCCTTTTCAAAATTCCTGCTCCTTTTTAAAATATACTTTTCAAAATTCCAACATATAATTATATATGTTTCATAATAAATATAAAAACATATATAATGTTTTACCTTTTCACATTTCACACATATATATGTTGGTTTTAAGAAAAACTTGACTTACACATGCAAGCTTGATGTAAAAAAAACTTATGAACACCACATTTCAACTTCCATCTCCACGGATCTCCACGTTTCAAACTCCAGCAACATGTTTCAACATAAGTCTATGACCTTTTTTTTTGCAGTAACTTTCTTTTAGTTCCAGCGTTCCTCAGCTATTCCCTGGATAGATCCTTCAACAATGCCAAGGGTAACAACCAACGTTTTAACGAACGCTACCAGAGTAAGGCGATGGCACTAAGCCGCTTACATAGTGGATATTCAACCCTAGCTCTGATTCTAGTTGTTAGACCAGAGCATACATAACACAGTGGATTCATACTCAGAGACTTAGATGGCAAAAACAGAGAATAATTCACAAAGACAGAGAAATGGAGAAACAACAAGACTACTCAATTAGGAACAGCGGAATAGATAAAACAATCACTGGAGAACAGAAATCACTTTGCATTACATAACAGGGTTGAGCCTTGGCTTGCTTTCCTTGGCCAGAGAAATTACAAATTTATAAAGCGAGAAGAAGGATCTAGAATCCAATACGTGATTCAGATGGAGATCTGGAATGATCTAGAAACTAATGGCGGTGTAGAAAGATCTAGAATCCTGGAGATCTAGAAGGATCTAGAATCCTGCATGAATTTGGCTTCACACTTAACATATTGTAGCAAAAAAAGTCAAAATGAGATATTTTGGGTAAAGGAATGAAATTAAATAGATTGCAAATAATTTGAAATTTACAGTAAATTAAGAGTTTGGGTAAGGGAATGAAATTAAATAAATTGCAAACTTTGGAGGTTCATATCCATCGAATTTTCTAAATATTGTGGTATTTTCAATCACATAAAAATGATCGAAGAATGACAGATTGAAATGATTAAAATCAGCAAAGATAATTTTATTTGCAAGTTTTCGAAAACTCGAGAGTGGATGCGTTAAGCATTCGGTCCAATAGTATTAAATTATCGTTGTGTTCTCAGTGGTTCAAACCGATTCAGCGGAATTCAGAAGTTATTTTCAGACCGAATCAAATTGTCAGTTTCAATTATTAATTCAGAAGTTATTTGCAGACCGAATCAAATTGTCAGTTTCAATTATTCATATGATTAGTATAGATTTATTTTAAATACAGATTTAATATGATTTTACAGGATTTAATTTTTTCACTGTAAATTTTTTGTGGATAAATATTATATATATATTTTGTATAATTATTTTTTATTTAACCAAACATAAACAAAATTTCAAATTTAATGATAAACAGAAAAAATTACACATGATACTGAGAACAATCAACTATTCTTGATCTAAAAATTATGCAATATCTCCTCAATCAGATTCAAAAGCTGTGTCTAAAGCAGTACTGTGAATACACTGGAGCTATTGGTTGATGATGTGTATTCAATTATATTCAAAACAACACGAGCCTTCTCCAATTGGAGCAGGAACTCCTCATAACACCTAATGAACCTTTTCAATTAATTATTACACTAAATTTCCTCGTAAACACAGACGGACTTGTCCTTGAATCTCTATATTCTACATTCTTCCGGGTGAAAACGCGTTACATCAAGGTTCCCGCCCATATGGCTTATTCACAATGACAACGATTTTTTACTTTTATTTTCGGAATTCGGCGAAGAAAATATTCACAAAAACTTCTGACGACAATTTCCTAATATTATTGGATTATATGGATTTCAATATGGTAGATGGCCCTCATTTAACTGTAAATCAATGTGACTCGATCCCTGTAAAATAGGATTTAAATGTTATCGCTTTTAATATGGTAAACAGTCCTCGTTTTATTATAAACCTATCATTCAAGATCATTCGATTGCTTTCGAATACAGATATGACCATGAAGTGGATAACTTTGTATTCCTTCAGATTTATACGCATATAAATCAAGATTGATTGCTCATTAAATTTTTCGAATTTCTAAGTAGTTAACAGATCTGCAAAATCCATCAAAATGTAAATTTATTATATATCTTTATTATATATCTTTGTTTTTTGAAAATATAGTGGGAAAATTTATCATAATTTGATTGGGGAAAATTATTTATTTGTGGATATTTCTAGTTTATAATTATTATTCAAAGAAGACTACCCCACCCAAAATTACTCATAGTAATAGTTAAGAGGCAAGCTTTCAGCCCGAACAAATATCTATAAATTTTGGATTGTTAACTTATTTCATTACTTTCTAAAAAATTCTCTTAACTTAACACAAACAATTACATAGCTTAGACCATACCATACTCTTACCTATAAATTATAACAAATATAAAAAAACATAAAATTTTAATTTTAATTTTAGGTTTATCTTTAATCTTATGAACGAGTGGCCATACGACATTATACATGCTTTCTATAAATGGCATAAAACATTATTAAATGGAGTTGTCTTTAGTGCCATTTTTTGGAAGCTTTTTTGGTGAGTCAAATTTCTCTAAAATTCGGGAGTAATTTATTGAAATCACATCCTGCGCAATCAAAGTGTCGTAGGGGTTCATTGTTGCGGTTTTTCAGGGTGCTAAATCCAAATATGTAGTTAAAAAACCAGTTTAAATAACACAAATCAAGATTTAACCTCAATTTTTTCTGCCGAATCTAAAGTCCAAAAAATAGCACTAAAGACAACTCCTTATTAAATTGCATTTTTTATAAAAAAATTAAATTGATATTTTAAAACCTCTAAGTTGGTGTGTATTTAAATTTACTAAGTTTTTGTAATTGTGTTTAAAGTTTTTTTTTTAATATAGTAATTTATATATGGGAAATCTGTAATTGTTTCTATGTTTATTATGAAGTAATATATGATATTTATAATTATTTCATAAGTTACAAAAAGCTAGTTATAAAATATTTTGGGAGAATTGAACTCATATAATTAGGAAAAAGAAATTGTTCACCAAACCACTTGAACTAACATTTTTTAATATCATTTAAAAATATAGTAAGAACAATGAATTATTTCAATTTATCCTATAAATAAAATATTTTTATGAACTATATACATAAAAGGAGTAATTGAAAGTAAACCAATTCTTATCATATATATATCTTTTACATTGTGTGTGAGTCCATTCCTATACAAGATGGAGTTGATGCAAGTCATTTCATATATATATATATATATATATCAACCATGATGGATTGGTAACTTTAGATTTTCAATTGTTACTATAACACCAAAATATGACAGCTTGCAAACTTATATATATATATATATATAAGTTTGCAAGCTGTCATATTTTGGTGTTATAGTAACAATTGAAAATCTAAAGTTACCAGTCTGCCATGGTTTATATATATATATATATATATATATATATCCAAAATATTTAATCTCCATGTTGTCACTCACTGCAAAATTTGTTTTCAGCGCACCAATGTATAAAAGAGAAGGAAAGTAGCAGCTATCTTTCAAGTCACTGAATATCTCAAAGCTAAATTGGACCCCCTCCAATGAATAGTGCCCATAATTAGCTTTCTGACGGTATATGGAACTCCTTAAATGGACTCCAAAATCAAAAGTTAGAGCAGATTGAAAGTTACCCTTGAAAACTAGAAAACAAAGGAAAATGCTTAAATATAATCTCAAATCGCATAAATCAGAGTTTTCTAAAGCAGTCACAGGGAAGTCCAGAGCAACGAGCGATCAACGATCACCGATATCGACAATCAGAGATGATAGGTCCAAGCCGTCGAAGAAACGGGAGATCGGCACATCGCACTCATCAATAAAATATATGACACCCTTTGCTAAGTAGTAACAATACCTATGTTACTAAAGATTTACTTATGTACCTTTAAGAGCATATATTTACATATGCTGATTAGTGATAACTATATCCATGAGAAATAGAACATGAAACCTTAATTCGCTCTTTGCAATTCCTTTCATCCCGTCTCTTCTGCTTTCCATCCTTCTTCTGGAACATTGCTGCTTAGGATTTTGTCTTGTTTACAACCCTATGCATCTATTTCCTTCCTTTCTCTCTTTCTCTTCACCTTTACCACAACTTCAATATTAAGTTGTTCATTATTATGTGTCGGCCAACACAACACGGCATTCCTCTTTGAGATCAACTCGATTCACCCACTGTATTTGGATCCATATATCTGCTTGATTTAACCTTGATGAAAGGCTATTGAACCAAGCCCCCCTTTATTATCTTTCCAAACTATGTGACAATTGGAGTGCAACAGAAACCCCTCACTGATAATCTTCTATACACTCCTTTATCTAAGATGTCGTAATCACTGGGCTAAACTCAACCTAGATGTTGTCTCTAGGAAGCTTTCTATATCTCCTGAAGCACTTCTGCTACATGTGCTAAAAAAAGTGACATCTTTTTGGCGTCGTTGTCGGGGAACGAAACTGAAATATTTTTCCCTGGGTATGACAAATCTTGACATTCCCTCTATCAAGTGAGCAAGGGAAGTATAGGTTGAAGATGTCGCACCTTGGCGACTCCACTATCTGAATTTCATTATAAACACCCTGGAGACTCCACTGTTTGAATCTTAATTATAAACACTCTGACGACTTCACTATCAAAACATGGAGAAGAAGATAAAATAGATGGAGAGGTTAATAAAGAACTCCTTTTATAGACTAGAAAAAATGGAATTAGAAAGTATAAACCGACATAATTTACAGGCTTCTAATCCATGTTTAAATCCTCAATACATAAGCCTTCCCCTACAGATATTGCAAGGGGAGAGGAGAGAACAACAAGATCACACTCATCCTCTACTATATAGAAGATGATCTGGAGAAACAGATACCAGATGCGGAAAACGTTCAAGGGGACTTATGTTTCTCTTTCTCTGATAAAGAACAAGAACTCAGAGCACATGAAGAAGAGGATGAGGATATTGATGCAATGTTGAACAATTATGATATCGATGACTACTGTAAACAGTCCGTTGATCTCATGCAAGCTCAGTTGCATAAGAAATACTATTTGAGGTCATCTCGAATGAGATCGAGAGGACATGATCAAAATGAAGGTACTGCTTCCCCACAACCTCCTAACCTAACTGATAAGGGAAAGGGGCCTTTAGATCCCAACTTCTTTAATCCTGAATCCCTCAAAGAAGATAAGTAATCCTCCCCCTCGAAGCCCATTTGGGATAAATAAAAAGAGCCAAGTAGTGTTAATGGCTGCCGAAACCAAGAAGATATTGGTCAGCAGACTATTCAAGAAAATGAGGTAGCTGCAATTTTCTCTCATCAAGTCCATGATCCAGTAGCTAACTACATGATATATTTATTTGATCTACAATAGTAATCCTCAATTCCAAGACCAATTATTAGGTTCATGAGGGAGATTAAAAGAACTAAGCATCAACAATCAAGTTGGGGGCACATATCAAAATTTTTCTTAGAAGATTTTTCAAGGTTCATATTTGTTTTGATTTTTGAATTCCAGTAGTATGGAGGCATAACATCCAGTACTCTAATGCTAGGGTAGTGTCATTGGAAGGTGCACCTAACTTGGGCGAATTAGTTGAGCATTTATTTTCAGTTGTTAGAATTTACTTTTATGCATGTTAGTTTGATGAGGAGAGGACTCCCTGCAAATAAAGTTCCATAGAGATTTCATGATTTTATAAGTGAATTATAATTTTTTAATCTATGCCCAACGGTGTTGGATACTAGTCTGCAGGTTCTTAGCACCTTATTAGCAAGGCATTGTCCCCAGTTGGAGCCAATGTTGTCACTCACTACAAAATTTCTTTTCAGCTAACCAAAGTATAAAAGAGAAGGAAAGTTTCAACCATATTTCAAGTCACTAAGGCACTCAAAGATAAATCATACCCCCTCCAATAGATAGTGATCGGAATTATATTTCCAACGGTATATGGAACTACTCAAATGGACTTCGGAATCAAAAGTTAGAGAAGATTGAAAGTTACCCTTGAAAACCAAAAAACTAAGGAAAATGCTTAAGTATAATCTCGGATCCCACAAATGAGAGTTTTTTAAAGTAGCAACAGGGGAAGTCAAAGCAAACCAATGATCAATAATCACTGATATGAGTAATCAGAGATCGGAGTTTTAAGGCACAACATATATCAGCGATTGGGGGGTCCTATAGTATCAACGGCGTCAGACGTCGACGATCCCACATATCAGAGGTCCAAGGCGTCAAAGCAATAGGAGATTAGCACAGCATAATCAATGATAAAATAGATGACACCCTTTCAATGTTTTGGTTGCGATTAAGATTTCTGGGACTTCAGCCTCTAGTGTTAAAGTGTTGGGAAAGCCTTGAAATGTTTAACAAAGAAAATAAGTAGAAAATAAGGAGAGGGCTGACCTTTCCTCTCTCTTCGAGGGGGACCACATGGCTGAACATCATTGGATCCAATAAATAAAATGTGGCTACACATGATTGGTTCTGATACATGACACTTGCAGAATACGGTTGGTTCCGATAAGGGACATGGGGGAGCTGGTGTCATTTTGACATGGCAATAAGGTGGACACGTGGCATGCTGATTTGGCATTTTTATGGTCCTATGGGGACATATCTAGGTGACACGTGTCACCTCCCATGAAGCACCACGTGGCAGTAATAACATCACGCATCGGAAATTGGATATCCGTAGTTGCAATCTGTTGTACATACAAGTGTAATCACCAATTGAAAAACTCTTATTGGGGGGCTCCGATATGGGGGCTAGCCTACAGCCACGAGGAGCACCAAATGACCAAGTGTTAACCAGAAAAGGTGATCGAATTTTCGTGATCGGAGAGGCGAAGTTTTGTGCATGAAATTTAAGTTACCGATTGAAATTCTCCGATATAGGGGTTGGCCTATGGTCATGGCAAGTGCCGAAGAACCAAGAGCTAAGTAGAAAAGGTGATTGGCGTTTGCTTTTTCATGAATCCTATTCAGTGTGAAGTCCTAATTTTCTGAGCTCTAATATATGGCTAAGCACCTAGTCATAGCCTCAGTCATATGGTAAAAATGTACTAAAAGGGCTCAAATAAAAAGGGGCCTAAAGGGATAAGAACTCACTATTCCATAATGTTTTGTAGTGTTCAGTGCCCATACTAGAGAATCCCTAAAATCACACAACAATTATTTTATGAGGCATATTGCATTTTTATAACATGGTACAGAGCTTTGAAGGCATATGGGTCTACAACTTCAATATTAATGAAGGCATGGAGCGATGGTAAATTAGTATGGGCCTTAGGAAAGACTTAATGCCTCAATATGGAGCTCCATTCAATCATACAATGCAGGACTGCCAAATCGATCT
Organism: Pinus tabuliformis; assembly: GCA_031772625.1. Taxonomy (NCBI): domain Eukaryota; kingdom Viridiplantae; phylum Streptophyta; class Pinopsida; order Pinales; family Pinaceae; genus Pinus; species Pinus tabuliformis. The sequence continues at coordinate 253,911,972 of CM062818.1, read as the reverse complement.
CCACTTCCAATCTATGACAAGCTAACATAGTTGATTGCTACCAACTCCAGAGAGTGGTGAAGCGAGACAGTTAAGGTGAAAGTGACATGCGGACTGGCTAGTTCATTAAGGCACTAATGTGGCCTCAGCAGAGGCCATAATCGGGGCGCTTGGGAGATATTTTCCTCCCATCATCATTCTGCTTTCCTTTTTCTTACTATTTTGTAATTTCTATATTTTCAAGTATGAAATGAAATCTGAATCAAATTATTTTCAGTAGCAACGTTTGCACACCAAGATAGCTGCAGCTCAGGCTATGATATTTTGTAATCTTTTTCTAAAGCTTCCCCTCTCCTTATCAATAGAGGGAAGAAAGACTTAATACATCTTCTAGAATTCTGTACCTGCAGTGGTCCGAATTATGTGATTCCACTTTGGTTCTAATTGCTTGTTCATGAGGGACTCGAGCGATGTATGGCTAAATGTAATGGGCTAGTATATTGGACTCATTTTGAAGAATAATGAAACTCTTTGATGATTCGAATCATGGTTGTAAGAAGTATGCTTTCCACTCTTTAAATATCATTTCATGTATGTTTCTCTTCTACTCAAATTTTGTAATGAAGTTGTCAGTCTCATTCTCCCATGGTTTTATGTATGCTGCTAAGTCGTAACAATACCTGTGTTATTTAAAGATTTACTTATGTACCTTTAAGAGCACAGATTTACATATGTTGATTAGTGATAAGTGTATCCATGAGCTATAGAACATGAAACCTTAATTCACGCTCCACAATTCCTGGCATTCCATCTCTTCCGCCAGAACATTGTTTCTTAGGATTTTGTCTTTTTTATATCCCTATTCATATATTTCCTTCCTTTAACTCCTCTTCACCTTTACCACAACTTCAATATTAAGTTGCTCATTTTTGTGTTTTGGCCATTAGAACAAGACATTCCTCTTTGATATTAGCCCGATTCACCTCATGTATTTGGATCCATGTATATGCTTCAGTTCACCTTGATGAAAGATTATTGAACCAAGCCCCATTTATTAGCTTTCCAAACTATGGGAAAATTCGAGTGCAGTAGAAACCCCTCACTAATAACCTTCCATGCACTCCTCTATCTAGGATTTACTAGGCACTGGTCTACAATCAACCTAGATGTTTTATCTAGGAAGCTTTCTATATCTCCTTAAGCACTTGTGCTACAGGTGCTAGAAAAAACGATAAGGGTTAGTATTATGCAATAGAGGTGGCCATCACCTAAAGTATGTCTGTCACTCAGACATGAAGACTCTAGCTATGGGCACTCATTTCATTGAAGTTATGGCGTGTTAGATGGATATCATATTCGGGAAATCTAGTCCTTGGTTCACATACACTCTAATGCAACATATCTCTCCCATGGCTAATAATTCTCTCATTTTTATCTCTAATGAGTTTGTAGGTGCAGTTTTCATTTTTTCTTCCCTATTCCTACTATGTCTAGTGGAGTTGATAGTAGTTCGGTTCCATCTATGTACCATTATCTCTAGCCACCTCAACATTTATTTAGTTCCCTTGTAGACTATTTTCTCCCCTCAAGTCTATTACCCTTAGTCTTTGTGTCTTTATCACAAGATGGTATTTCCCATGGCCTTTCACCTTTTGTCTTTGTCCTTCCCCAGAGGGAAAAGCAATATATTCCTTCCCTCTCAATGCCTTCCATCTAATGAATTCTTTCTAAAATTATTGCACTTCTCCTTCCAACCTTCCTGCATTGGGCAGATGTCACACTCTATACATCGTTTTACCGCTTCTCCTAAATGAGCTTCCTGAACCCTTTTTTTTCTGTGGCTTTCCATCCTAATCCTACATGGAGTAGGATTTGGGAACGCTTGTAATATAGGATCTTGAAAAATGAGTGGGAAGGAATGCAATCATTGCTAAGGCATAGCCGATACTCCACTCTGAGATTATTTTCCCCAGTCCACTTAGTGAAATCACAATATTACTAGCCGTCATGGTACACCTTAAATAAAGTGAACATAGTCGGGGTGAAGGTGTGATGTGACAGTGTGCTTACTTAGTGTCAATACAGTTTATAATTATACAATAGGGTTGTATCAAAATGATCACTTTCAAGTCATTAGTAAATAAGTAAGTCATGAGTTTCCCTCCCTTCGACTATAAAGAGCATGTTAGTGGAAGTACACATTGTCCCTTCAAATGGAGCATCGACTGTATATATCTAAGCTACAAGGATCCAATTGGAAAGAGAGTATTTTGAAACACTCATATCCCACCGATATCGCTTAGCCCTCTCCTTATTCACAAGGAATGGAGAGAAAAGGTGGAAAAAATATTTCTCTTCTCAATATTACAAATTAGTTAAATGATATTACATTGGAAACGTCAACAATAAATAACTGTAGTGAGACTGAACTAAATTAGACTAACTGAAACTAAACTAGGACACTTGGATGGACATATGTGACACCTAGAAGGTGGTTGGAATTAGATTCTCCAACACTCCCTCTTAATTACAACCACAAAAAAAAAAAATTAAGATACTTATTGTTTTATGTCTCAACTAGGCTTATAATTTAAAAAAAATTACAATTTCCTTTTCTTTTTCTTTTCTTCCAGATTATGTAGCCTCTAAATTTTTTTAGCTTTTTCTTTTTGTAGTATCCTTCAAATTTTAGTTTCTTCCTTTACTATTGTAGGTCTTCCATTGTTAAAATTTGACTAAATGTGTCCTAGTCTTTTTAAAAAATAGGCTTGTATGTGGATTGTTGCCACATGCAACCTTTTGTAGTATACTTTTCACCATCAATCTGCTACAACATAAGTTTATAACAAAAAATCATCTCTTGAAGACTCCAATACTTCAAAAATTCATTCATGTTTTCATCATCCAAGTTGTCTTCAAGGTTCATTGTTTCAGACTCTATGCAGAATTCACCTAAACATGGTGTTAGATGCCATGTTTCAAGGACACTTGATTCTTCTTCATAATCAACTTGTTTATTTGAACATTGGAAATCAGTGGTAAGTTTACAAACATCTACATAACCACATTAGTTTTGTTCCTTCTTCTCTGCAATGGGAGATTTATCCTCTTGCACTTTCTTCTCTATCTCTTCTTCTGTCTCTATTTTCTCTTTGTGGGTTTCCTTTTTTTACTCTGCCTCTATCTTTGTTTCTATCTCTTCCACTTCTATGCTAACTTGTGTTTTTGCAGACATGTTTTCTTCCACCTGGTTTTTAGATTCAAGTGGGATTCTCTCACAAAATAGGATCATGTCCATATGATGTTTTCGTTGCATCATCTGCAACCATTCATCATTAGCTAACAATTCTTCATCAATGTTTACATCAACAATATTAATTGTTGGATTCACCATAACATTGACTACTCCAATAACAATTTTAATGTCATTAGCAAGCTCTATTACTAGATTCACCAAATTTTCATCAACAAGCTTTGTTACTATAATCACCAAGTTGTCATCAACAAGCTATGTTGTTGTAATCACCAAATTTTGATCAACAGGCTCTGTTACTAGAATGACCAAGTTTTTGCCCAGTTATGGTTGTGGAAAGTGGGGTTCACGAGCATCTATGTGCTCCTTCTCTACTTCTTCTGCAAATTCTTCACTCATCATCCACTTGAGGCTGAGCAGAGTCAGATTTACCAAACTATTCATATTCAACTGGATTGCTCCCCCTTACACGAAGACTCCTCTTAAGGGTATCCTAGGCTTCCGTGGGTGTCTTTGCTTCATTCATTCTAGTTTCTGCTTCTCATCATCAAAAACAAATCTCAAACAACTTCTAGTGTCGCTTTGAATTTATCAACCTTTTGGCTTTTCCCATTTGTTGAGTGCTAGTTCACTACGACTCAACAAGAAAAACAAATTGTAGACATCACAGCTAACTTCAATAAAAACATCATTTATGCTCGGATTCCACAAAGCCAAGTATTCACTGGTGGCTGAGTTAAAGGCTTCCAAGCTAAGAAATCACTGGTGGCCGAGTTGAAGGCTTCCAAATCAGATGCGTCTTGCGACTCTGAGTTGGAAACTGAAAAGGGTAATTACAAAGGGAGTAATATTATTGACGCAGATCCCAGTGCCACTGTTGCCACCACCAAGATCAAGAAGATTGAGCCCAATGATCTAGAGGAGGGGGAAAGGCTTTTCCACTAAAATATGTGGGTGAAGGGTTCTCGATTGCAGTTCATTGTCAACAATGGAAGAAAAAATAACCTCATTTTAGCATAGGTCATGAAGCGATTGGGCCTATCGACCACACCATATCCATAGTCGTACACCATTGGGTGGCTTCAGTAAATATGAGATCTTCACATCAACCAATATTGTTTCCTTCCCTACAACATCAAGCCCTTCACAAATGAGGTACTGTGTGATGTTACTCCTCTTGAAGTTTGTGATGTATTATTATGCCTACCATACTTGTGGAGGTGTCATCCTATGTATGAGTCGAGGCGTCACATTGTTATTATTGATTTGGGTAATAAGTTATAATAAGTTATATAGGATATCGGAGGGGCACCCCTACACTGTCAGGGAAAGCACTCCATTGATTTGACCCCGGGTGGGCTACTACCCAACAAACCAATCTACCAATGCTCTTTCTTGGAGAATGGTGAAATGGAGAGGCAGATTCAAGAGCTATTGAAGAAAGGGCACATCAGGGAAAGTTCATCACTTTATGGGAGCTTGATCGTTATGGTACAGAAGAAAGATGGCACCTGAGGACTCTGTATTATCTATCGGGTGTTGAATAAGATCATTGCCTAGATCAATGTTGTGAACATCGACATTGGGATAAAATCAGCAAGGGTTCGGAAAAGAAAAAAATCATAAAAATTGGGAAAATATTGGTAAAAATTGGAAAACATCGGCAAAGTTAAGATACCATAAAAATATTTTTAAAAATTGGCAAACATCAGCTAGGCCAAAAGATCGTTATTTCAAGATAATATTGGGATGTTATCAAGATGTTCATAGCACTGGTCTAGATTAGTTATCTAATCGCATAGATTGATAGCCTTATGGACTAGCTCAAAGGGGGGAAATACTTCAAGAAGATTGACTTGAAGTTTTATTATCACCACATACCAATTGAACCCTCTGATGTGTGGAAGACCTCCTTCAAATCCTAGGAGGGACTTTTAGAATGGTTAGTAATGCCTTTCGGGTGGACGAATTCCCTTGCAACATTCATGCGGTTGATGGACAACATCTTGTGAGCCTTCACAAACTCGTTTATGGTAGTGTATGTAGACGACACCCTGATCTTCAGTTGGATTTGGGAAGAGTACATACACCATATCCGACAGGTCCTACAAACCATGCAACAACACAAATTGTGTGCCAATTTGGAGAAATTCACTTTTTCTACGACCCAGTTTCAATATCTAGGGTACATCATTGATGAACCGGGTGTGCATGTGGACCTAGCCAAGATACAAGTTTTTCATGATTGGCTAACATCAACCACTCTAATAGAGCTCTACAACTTTTTGGGTCTTGCCAATTTTTATCGCAGGTTCATGTTGGGATTCTCTCATATCAGTTGGCCTTTTGATTTAAGTCATGAAGGGTGGAGCGAAAGAAAATTTATTTTGATATGAATCCCAAAAGAAGGAATTTTTTGAGTTGAAGAATCACATCAACTTTGCACCAATGCTCAAATTATTAGACCTGCAGTAACCATTTGAAATTGAGACATACACCTCTGACTATGCTATTGGTGTAGTTCTTATTTAACAGGCGCATCCGGTGGCATATCACAGTGAGGCACTTTCAAATAAGGTCCAAAAGTATCCCACTTATGACAAAGAGATATATTCTATTGTGGAGGCTTGCCAACAAAGGAAGACCTAAATTCTGGGGAATGAATGGTCGTCCACATAGACCACTGACCCTTGCAGTTCATACAAACAAAAGGGAAGCTGCAGAAGTATTGCCATCAGAAATGGTTCACATATCTGCAACAATTCCATCTGAACATCAAGTACAAGAAGGTAAACACAAATAATGTTGCAGACTATCTCAACTAACCATAGGCTATAGCACTGACCACTGTGTTCAAATCTTGTGGACACGAGACTTCGGGATTCCGTCATCTTTACAATAGATATCAAAAAATTGGAAACACATACTAGATGCTCCTAGAAGGAAAGCAAGTTCCAGATTTTCACCTCTAGGGCACACTGTTATGCCACCTGGGACACCTTTTTGTTCCTGCAAGCGAGCATGCCAAGATTATTTGGGAAGTTCATTGCAATTGGGTTGCTCGACATTTTGCAGTAGAGAAAACAATAGTAGTGTTGCAGAAGTATTTTTATTGGCCGAACCTTTGACACGATGTTGGGAAGTACGGAAAATTATCCACTCCCTATGCCATTTCCGAACCAAAAATCAAGAAGAAAGGCTTATATGCTCCTCTACCTATTCCTAGTCAACCTTGGGAATATGTCTCCATGGATTATATGTTGAGCCTTCCTTCTACTAAGCATGGAAACAACTGTGTGTTTGTGGTCGACTACAGATTATCTAAGGTGGTCATTATGGTGGCCTACAAGAAGAGTATCATTGGAGAAGCCACTACTAATATCTTCTTTGAACGCGTGTGGGTACATTTTGGGATCCTAGAGTCCATTATCTCAAATAAGGATAGCACGTTCCTGAGTACATTTTGTTCAAGCCTCTGGTCCATCCTAGATACCAAGCTCACAAATTCCATGGCCTTCCACCCCAAAATTGATTGCCAAACAAAGGTCGTCAAAGGGATGATTGTGCACATTTTGTGCATGTACAACTCAAAGCATCCATGCACATAGGATAAAAGCCTCCCCTATATCCAATACAGCTATAATAGAGCTCTCCATATCTCAATTGGCTACATTCCCTTTCATGTGGGGTTGGGATTCCAGCCACTCATCATATTGACGTGGTTATACCATTTTCAAATACTCACGCAGATTTCGCTTATGTCTAGTCTCAAGTTGACCAACCTAACAACTTCATTGAGCACATTCAGGACATCTGCTAGTAGGTCCATGAAATATTGGACAAAGATAACGCTAAGTAAAAGTAGTGTCATGATCAACATTGAGTGCCACACAAGTTCCAGTTGGGAAATAAATTTTAGTTACATTTTCAGACAGAGCACTTTACTAGGTCCCACCGCAAGCTTTGCTTGCTCTGATATGGGTTGTACACCATCAACAAGGTTGTATGGGACAATTCCTTCAAGCTCAGGATTCCATCATTCCATAGCCTGGATGCAATATTCAATGTGGACATGTTGTGACCATACGTTTCCCCATTGTTGGACACATCCATCATTGTTGAGCACCTGCCACCAACATAGATCAACACAAGCTACATTGAGCAAGCCACAATGGATAGGATCATGGACACATAGCTAATGAAAACTCACTAGCAGAGGATCCATCTATATTTAGTTGTCAAAGTAGCTCAAATCCTCCACCAAGGCAAGTGACTCACCAAGGACCAAGTTCAGCAAAAATTTCCCCATCTCATGGAGGCACTCAATGAAATGGGGACCATTACTTCCTAAGGGAGATGATTGATCCGGGTGGATATTGGTGACCACCTATCCATTTCACTTTAACCCCCACCATTTTTTTTAGTTTCCTTAATTATACTTTTTAGTTTCATTCATTGTATTATGACTTACTATTTTTAGTAGTTTTTCGGGTCCTAAAATTCGAGAGCTGTTTTGAAGTCCTAAAAGGCATTTTTTTTTCGAAAACAGAGAGATCATAAAACTTATAAATTGATGTATTTTTTTTTTTAGCCTCCTCTTGGAAATATTCAAAATGAGATATTATGATAGTAAACAAAGATTGTATGCCAAAGTTACGACCTCAATAAGTTAACGTTTCAACTAAACCCAACAGGGCCCAAAACTTTGGCGATTCATCTTGTAGGGTTAGGTTTTTGGATGTTTGGAGTTTCCCATAATTTCTCAATGACTAAAATGCCCCTGAGCCTAATTCTAACACAATTGAGAGGCACATAGTTGTCACATCTCTTCTCAGAGATAAGCTACCATCATCTGTGTTGCTTTATTTCCATTATGCTTGTAAGCATCTTTTCGTTCTTTGATACTAATGAAATGAAGATTTATTTCTATTGCATCTCCATGATTGATTGTATATGTATTTTCTTGAATTCTTGCATTAGTATAGATCAGTGTTATCAAAGGGGTATGCTACTGCTCCTTCTCTATTTTCCTTTGCATATCCCTAACAAGGTCAGGGTATAAGGAGTTAGGGATTGAACTGGTTGAACCTTTGTAAAACCAACCTCACAAACCTCGATGGCCTCCCATGGCGGAAGAAAAGAAATATGAGGGAATAGGAGATCCTTTCAAAATATTTTTTGAGGAAGCCCTCGACTAACAGAGGAATGTGATGTTGGATAACTTTTCCTAGGTCCTTGAACGGTTACCCACATCTGACACATCTTCATCCATCAACCACTCTAGAGGTGCCACTACTTTTATGGTACAAGACAACTTTGACATTCCCATATTTGAAGGCCAGATAGATACATATGTCATAGGTAGATGGTTAAATTAGTTAGAAGGATATTTTTTAGTTCATGACTTTTCCAAGCGGGAAAAAATTACTTTTTCAATCCCCAAAGTCATCCCCCAAGTCAAGGACTAGTGGGAAACCTATTGTGAACAAAAGAATGAGATGGAACCCTCATTGTTTTCAACCGCACCGACTTGGAATTATTTCTGAGAGGCCATTAAGGAACAATATTACCCTGCTCGGAGAAATGAAGATAACTATATAAAGTGGACCATGCTACGACAAGGAAGGGATGGATATTTGTCATAGTTCACAAATGTTTTTCATAACCTTCGTAGGAAGTTGGATATTAAGGATTCTGAGCAGCATTTGGTACTCATGAATTGCAACTATGTACACAAGTACATCCAGCATGAGGTGGCGTTCTTGGACATCTCCTCGCTTTGCCCCTCCTATTGATATGTTGTCGAGACCAAGCATAAATTTAAACTGAAGAAGCAGGACTTTGGATCTGGAAATTTGAAGCAAGGGAAATGCCCGAATAAAACACAGATAAAGGACAAATATAAGGCGGGGCGCCTCAAGAAAGGCTATCAAAGCTACAAGCAAAGAACAACACCACAAACACAAAGGACACAAGGAAATGGTGTGAGTTCCATAAGAGCCCCACTCACAACATGAGTGAGTGTTGAGACAAGAAATCATTGGCGACTGAGCTGAAGGCTTCCGAATTAGATCCATGTTCTTACTTCAACTCAAAAACCAACATGGGGAATGGAAAAGGGAGGCATATTATTGATGTAGAGACCAGTGCCACCATTTCCACTACAAATATCTAGAAGATTGAGAACGAAGATCTAGAGGAGGGGGACAAGTTCTTCCACTCACAATTTTGGGTGAATTGTTCTCTGTTGTAGTTCACTATCAACAACAGAAGCCAAAATAACCTCATTTGAATAAATTTCATGAAGTGGTTGAGCCTACTGACCGCACCACACCCGTAGTCATACACCATCGGGTGGCTTCACTAAGGACAATATATTTGCGTTATCCAGTAGTGTCGCCCTCCCTACAACATCAAGCCCTTCACAAATGAGATATTGTGTGATGTTTCACCTCTTGAAGTTTGTGTTGTCTTATTAGGCCAACCATTCTTGTGGAGGCGTCATGCTATGTATGAGTCTAGGGCTTGCACTATTATTATTTCTTTGGGAAATAAGTTATACAAGGTACCAAAGGTAGCATTGCTTATTTCCATCTCTTTAGTCTTTGTGAAGTAATATATTAAGATCATTTTCCAGGTGGGGAAATTTTCCTTCCTTAGGATTCACCCTTGGGGAAAGAAGAAGATTGTGGCAACATCCACGGCCTCAAGACAAGGCTCCTTCACATGGAAGAAGCCTATGTAATTAGTAGTTGGAGTTTCTTTGAATAATAACAATAAAATCAATGCATCTAGTGTAAGATATACTTCTTCTTGAATGAGGAACTAAAAGAGGAAGTATATCTTACACAGCCATAACATTTTGTTAAAAAAGGACAAGAACATCTAGTTTGTAAAAGTGATACCCCTAATAATTTATAAATATTTTATTTGCTTTCCATATGAATTCTCTTTTACAGACTATGGGGCCCATGCTAAGGATCAAGTATGAATACATGATGTACATAAATGTTCTTTCTATTTTTATATTGATACAAAAAAATGTTGCAGATTACCACCAATGTAAATTACAGTGGAAAAAATTGCTAAAGAGAATTTAAAGAGAATGTTTCGGGTTTCCATTTTGACTATTGACCGAAGAGGGAAAAGTGGGCGAGGTAGAAAGATGTTGGGTTCTACATGAGTAGAGTGGGTCCATTGTTAGAGAAATTGAGGATCATAATTGAGGATAAGAGTGCCTACGAGTTCGCTTCTGGAGCGGAGAAGATTTGAGATTGGGTGGAAAAGTAAGATATTTAAATCTATATTTTTATAATAGATAGTTCCAAATATTTAGATATAATTCTATTGTGACCACAACTACCATCCTACCAAACCCTGCCTTAGTAGCAATTTTGAATGGGTCCCCTAAAGCTGATCTTCCACCTCTCTGAATGATCTATTTTATTCTAGAGACTTTAACTCGTTGCCGAGCCAAAACTGCAATTCCTAATGGTTAAAACCCTCTTTAAAAATCTGCCACATGATTCATTTCTAGCCCTTCCAAAACCCTCCATTCATTACCTCCATCGTAATCCCTCTTGACCCTCCAAAACTTTCTAACGTGCCTCATTCCCATTATAACTCTTTATAATGAAAATCCTTCATCAATATGCATAAATCACCCCTTTTACTTAACTGCAACCAACATTAAAACGCATTGAATGCCCGATCACATATCCCTATCGGCCGGGTCTTGGGCTTATGTATATATAGTGTGCTACTATCTTCCGAACCCGACAGTTTTATTAACCATGATAAACATATATCGGTTCCGGAGCCATATCGAAATATCGCAATTGGCCTGGTCAAAAGCCTTTGTATAAGGCGTACCACTGTCTACCGGACCCGCCGATGATTATAGACTAGAGCGCATAACATTTCAGGTCTGGCCTTATTGTTGGAAATAATACTGAGAGGGGGGGGGGGTGAATCAGTATTATTAAGTCAAATATTTTTTTATTTCACACCCAGATCATATACGCTACTTCAGTTAGAGAAAATCACGTATATACGCAACTTCAGATAAGAAAACCAGCGTATACCATGCAGACTTATAATTTAATGTATTCTACAGATGTTGATCATTAATTTGTGCATCAGGGTCATATAAATAGTAACCAGGAATAGTAAAAATAGATTAGAAGACAATAACACACAAGAACACAAGATATAAGGTGGAAACCCAATGTGGGTGAAAACCACCTGCTGCAATTCGTCTCTATCTTCTTTTAATTAGAAACTTCTTTTTGTACTAGTGCAGACTTATACCAGTACGCAGGCTGCAACCTGCAGAGAGCTACAACCCTCTCTTGTTCTCCAGCTTCTCCTGGAAGGGAGCTACAACCCCCTTAGCTTTTGTACTAGCTGAGATACTAGTACGTAGGTGCTGACCTACAGAAGGCTGCAACCTTCTCTTCTATTCCAGGGACCACGTTTCATCAATTTTCAGACTAGATCCATGAATATCAAACAAACATCAAGTATATGTGCATCAACCAATCTCCTTTCCACAAAAAACTACTCAATCAATCAATAACTGCTCAGAATGTTGTAACTAGAAAAACGATACTAGTAACCAGACACCAATGTTGAACCCAGAACACTGCAGTAATCCACAGAAGCATCTAGAACATATTTCAAGAGATGTACGCTACTTCACTGTGTATAAACTTGCAGACATACTCAGCTAAATCAAGGTCAACCAGCGTATACACTTTCTTCTCTTGCTGAACCTGTGTGTATACACGCCTTTGCAGAGCCAAACCTGCGTATAGATCTGTAAAAGAAAATTCACCATTTACACTTAAACAGACTTCAATTATACTCAGATTATCAGATTTATAGATCTAATTATGCGCCGATTATAACAGATCAAATCACAAAAATATATTTCTATTCAAGCCTTGAGATCTCGACCCATCAATAGAACTTATCTATCTTGTAATGCTCACGTTCCTCCTTGATTCATATCCAGCCACACAAACGAATCACTTGCACGTCTTTAGATATTCAATGCATCAGATGATCCTTGCCTAATGATCTCCTTCCTCTTTTATAGACTTAGGACTTTCACAATACCATGGTCCAAAACCATAACAAACCAATACCATGGACCCAATACTTGGAATCAACACATCTGACGAGATACTATGGTCCAAAACCATAGGTTCAAATACCAGGGACTAAATACCACAAACCAAAAATAAGTTCTGCCAAATATATGCGCTTTTCCTTGCGTGAAAGCGCGTGTATATGCATACGCGTCTTTGGAACGTCTAACCCGTGTGTATACGCGGCTTGGTCACGATGAACCCGCGTATACATATTTTTCCTTCATTTTGAAAGCCTGAACTGAGATCTGTCACTAGAGTGAGTTGCCATCAAGGACAACACCTGTGCCATAGCGCCAAACCTGTGTCATAATGCCAACAATCTCCCCCTTTGGACTTGATGGCAACCCCAAGATCCTCAAAGTCATTCTCCCCCTTTGTCATCAAGGGCAAAGGGTTATGCTCCCCTTGAGTACATGCTGGAATGTCTACTCTGCTGAGCTAACCATGCTCCCCCTGACTGTAGGCAAGATCTGCAAAAAGATGTTCTTCAAGAACCATGACTTATACATCATAAAAGACCTTCCTATCACCAAAAGATTCTATACAAACATCCTTCACCCAACCAAGTGGGGATCATCCACCCAACCAAGTGGGGATACATCAGAAGTTTACATATGACAGCCAAGTACATTACATCATTCATCCGAGGCATAGTGGGGAAACCAAAAATAGGTTGTTACATGACCTTGATAATAAAAGATATACATGACATAGAGACAAAAAATTTAGAGCAAGACTATGAAGGTCACCAATAACTAATATCAGCAGCACTATTCAGATCAGCAACCATGTTCTCCTTCTGTTCTCCTTCTACAGCTGATCCACCTGAACCCAAAACAACTTGTGTACTCGAACCAAGAGCTTCTAATGTAATGTCAATAATGCATTATTATAAGATTATCTGCTCCCCCTAAACCTATGCCAGATGGTCTCTCGTCAGACCCATATCAGGCTTTCTTCAACCAGAGTCTGTCCCCACTGATTTCCTTCAAACCACCATATACGCGATTGTATCTCCATAAATCGGCATATGTACGCGGATCCTCCTCATGCAACTCGCGTACAACCATATTTCTCTGAAACATACAGGTTTCAACAGCAAGATGATGCATCAACTACCCCCAGCTTCTGTCTGAGGTATTCAAATGTCTCCCTGGGTAGTGGTTTGGTGAGAATATCAGCAACTTGTTCCTTAGAGGGAACATACTCCAACTTGACCTTTTGTTCAAGCACTTGTTCCCGAAGAAAATGGTAATTGATAAGTATGTGCTTGGTCTTTGAATGCATGACAGGATTCTTTGAAATGTTGATTGCACTTGTATTATCACAAAAAATGGAAATAGGTGGAGTACAAGTGATTTGAAGATCTTGCAATGTTTGCATCATCCAAAGGAGTTGTGTGCAGCAAGATGCAGCAGCTACATACTCTGCTTCAGCTGTAGATAATGCAATGGAACTTTGTTTCTTGCTGAACCATGATACTAATCTAGGACCCATGAAGAATGCACCACCACTAGTGCTTTTCCTGTCATCCACGCTACCTACCCAATCTGCATCTTTATATGCATGAAGTGTGATATCTCTATCTCTAGGATACAATAAACCATAGTTTTGAGTCCCTTGAAGGTATTTGAAAATTCTCTTGACTACCTAAAGATGATTTTCCTTTGGATTTGCTTGAAACCTTCCAACTATCCCTACTACATGCATAATGTCTGGTCGGGTACCTGTTAGATAGAGTAGACTACCAACCATGGATCTATAGGTAGGTTGATGTATAGCTGCAGATTCATCATTTGTGCTGAGACTGCATCCTATAACCATAGGAGTACATACTGGTTTCGAATCCTCCATCCCATATTTCTTCAAGATCTACTTGAGATACTTGGTTTGTGATAGAAAAATGCCTTCTTTATTTTGTTGGACTTGTAAACCAAGAAAATATGTGAGCTCACCAAGCATGTACATTTCAAACTCCTTTTGCATTACCAAGGCAAAATTTTTACTCATGTCTATTTCATTGCTGCCAAAGATGATATCATCAACATACACAACAAGTATTAGCAACTTTTCATTGTCAACCTTTATATATAGATTGTTGTCTGTCGATCCTTTTGCAAAAACTTGTTGATGAAGGTACTCATCCAACTGAAAATACCAAGCCCTTGGAGCTTCTTTAAGACCATAGAGAGCCTTTTCAAGTCTGCATACAAGATTTGGATGATTTCCAAGGATGAACCCATCTGGTTGTTTAATGTACGCTTCTTCATTCAAGTCTCCATTCAGAAAGGCAGATTTTACGTCCATCTGAAATACTTTGAACTTTGGAAAGCTAGAGAGAGAAAGGAACATTCTTATAGCCTCAAGTCTAGCCACTGGTGCAAAGGTTTCTTCAAAGTCTATGCCTTCACGTTGCGCATATCCTTTAGAAACAAGTCTTGCCTTATTTCTAACCACATCTCCATTTTCATTCAGCTTATTTTTGAAAATCCACTTTGTCCCTATGAAATTCTTATCTTTTGGTCTAGGAACCAATTCCCAAGTGTTATTCCTTTCAATCTACTCAAGTTCTTCATTCATTGCCTTGATCGAGCCTTCATCTTTGCATGCTTCTCTTACATTTCGTGGTTCGGTGGAGGAGAGCAATGCTAGATAGCTTGAAGCTTCTGAAATGGTTCTCCTTGTTTGTACACCTGCCTCTTGCTGCCCCAAAATTTGAGATTCTGGATGATTCTTCTGAACGTATCTGAATGGAGTCTTTTCTTCTATTCTTATTTGTTCTTCTGGTGCCTCATGGGTTTCTTCATCATGAATCTGATCTGACGTTGAGGGATAGTCCTCATCATCTTCAAAAACTTCATATCATTCCTGCCTATGGGTATTTCCTTCTTCATCAATCACTAGATCAATACTTTCAATAATTTTTCCAAGTCTTTTATTGTAACACTTATATGCTTTGCTATGGGGAGAGTAACCAAGGAGAATGCCTTCATCTGCTCTAGGTTCAAACTTGCCAAGATTTTCATCAGTCCTTTTAATGTAGCATATGCTTCCAAAAGTTTTGAAGTATTTCACCGTGGGAGTCTTACCATACCAGAGTTCATGAGGAGTCTGAGTGTCGTTTACCCGAACATTTGTCTTGTTAAGAATAGTTACTACAACAAATACAGCTTCACCCCAGAAGGTTGCGGGAGTTCCAGATTCATCGAGCATAGCACGAGCCATTTGTTGAACCGTTCTGTTCATCCTTTCCACTACTCCATTTTGTTGAGGTGTCCTTGCAGCAGAAAATTCCCTTCTTATGCCATGTTCTTCACAAAAATCGAAAAATTCATCTGAGGTAAATTCTCCTCCTCGATCAGATCTAAGACATTTGATTCGTAGATCGGATTCATTTTCAACTAAGGCTTTGAATGATTTGAACTTTTTGAAAGCTTCATCTTTATACTTCATGAGTCCTAACCAACACATCCTTGAAAAGTCGTCAATAAACAATATGAAGTACTCTTCACCTCGAGGTGACTTCTTCCTAGTTGGACCACATATATCAGTATGGACAAGTTCAAGTGGCCTGCTAGCTGATCCTTCCTTCTCCGGGAAATTAGTTATGGTTTTCTTACCAAAC
The DNA here is from genome assembly GCA_031772625.1 of Pinus tabuliformis. Classification (NCBI taxonomy): domain Eukaryota; kingdom Viridiplantae; phylum Streptophyta; class Pinopsida; order Pinales; family Pinaceae; genus Pinus; species Pinus tabuliformis. The sequence continues at coordinate 253,895,960 of CM062818.1, read as the reverse complement.
TGACATGATTTGCATATTGTATTGTCTGGAATTTTGATGTCAGGAAGATCACGAACCGCCTGATATTTGCATGCTTTCCTTATCTGAGAGAATCTAAGGTGCCCCAATCTTCTGTGCCATAGCCAGTGTTCATGATTCTTACTTAGATAGCATTGATGTTGTCCTTTTTTGAATATGTATAAATTATTTGGAGTTCTTATGCCTTTGACCACTGTTTTTCCTGTATCAAGATCACGAACACTACATCCATTTGATCGAAATATTACATCAGTTCCTTGATCGCACATTTGACTAACACTCAATAGATTATGCTTTAAGCCATCAACATACATAACATTTCCAGCTTTGACCTTTTCTTTCAACTTAACAGAACGTTTACCTTTTATGAACGCAGGGGTGTCATTTCCAAATGAGACCTTCTTTTCCTTTTCTAATGCACTATATGATTGAAGTTTTTCTTTATCAGCTGTCATATGTTTCTAACATCCACTGTCAATATACCATTGATTTTCCTGTCCTTCTGCATATAAGGCTATCCCACATCTTTCCGGTTGCGGTTCTTTCATTCTCCATGTTTTGGCACTTGAGACTTGTTCCTTCTGAGTTGTCTGCCAAAACTTGCTCCTGCATTCAGAATCTTCATGATCGAAGTTGTTACAAATAGAACATTCTATTTAATTTTCAAGAGCAGAAAAGTTATTGTAGGTCCTTTTCATGATCCCAGTCATACTTCTTTTTTTTTGGGCTTCTCTAGTCATGATTGTCTTATAGGCAACACATTGAGCCACTTTGTGACCAAAGTTATTACAAGAGAAACACTGGCCATTGAAAGAACTCCTGCAATTATCAAATCTACCAACCAAATGATTGTAGTTACTATTGACATCCTTTCTTGAGACAGATTGAGATTGTTTTACCTGTGGCTGGTTGTAGCTTCTATTTATCCTTAAAGTAGATTGCCCCCGATTTACCTGGTAGTCTCTGTTCATTCTTGAGGTAAATTGTCCCTGATTTACTTGGTGATCTCCATTGTGCCTTTGCTGTCGATTGTCAGTTTCACTCCTCCTTACTGCATCAAGATAACTTTTGGAGGTGGATGGCTCCTGTGATTGAGACGCTTCTTCATTATATCCCAGACCTGTCTTGATTAGTGGAGAATGCTGCACTTTGATAATCTCATCTAAAGTTTCTGATCCTTTAGAAAATCTAAGATTAAGGGCTTTTGTTTTCTCAATTTCTTTTCTAAGTCCCACAATTTCACACTCTAACTTTTCATTGTATTTATCTTTTTCTCCAAGTTGGAATGTTAGAGTATCTATAATCATATTCTTTTCCTCTAAACAAACTTTAAGTCTAGAAATTTCTTCATAAAGACCTTCTTCATTTATAGCATCCAAGAAATCCTCATCTTCAAAAGCCATCAAAAGTCTATCATCATTACCTCGTTCAGCTTCATCACTATTTGACAATCCATCACTGTCTTCATGCGTGTAATAGCTCTTCTTATTCTACATTTTGTTCCATTTGACAAGTTCCTTACCTTTGTCTAGTTTATCTTTATGAGGACATTTTGCAGCATAATGATCGACTCTTCCACAAGCAAAGAATTTGAAAGGCAGCTTACCTCTGAATCTTCCAGTTCCCCGCTTGAGGTTCTTGACAAAATTTGATTCTTCCTCTTCTTCTGACATGTGTCCTGACTCATAGTAATCTCCTTTGCCTGAAGCCTTGAATGTAGCTTCTCTCCTATCTGATGGTCCTCTTTTTCTCATTTCATAAGCAGTTAGAATTCCATGCAGCTATTACATGGTAAGGCTCTGTAGATTCTGCTTTTCTTCTATGGCAGAAGCTTTTGATTCCAACTTAGAAGACAAAGATCTTAGAACCTTTTCAACCAAAACAACCTCTTTTATTTCTTCACCCAAGTTTTTCATACAATTAACAATCTCATCTATACGAAGGAAATAGTTAGCCACACTTTCATCATTTTGCATTCTGAGATTTTCATACTGAATTCTGAGGGTTTGAAGTTTTGCTCATTTTACCTGCTCATCTCCTTCATAGCTCAAAACGATCTTGTCCCATATTTCTTTTGCAGTTTTGAGCTGCATAACCTTGACGAATTCTGTCTGAGATAGAATCCCTAGTAGAGTATTGACAGCCTTTGCATTTGTTTCATACTGCTTCTTCCCAGTTGGATCTGTAGGAGTTGCTGATGGAAATGTGTACCCTGTATCTATGATATTCCAGACTTCTGTACCAAGAGATTGAAGATAGGCTGTAATTCTTACCTTTCAATAGACGAAGTTGGTCCCATCAAAAATTGGTGGCCTGATCGAGGCTTCTCTCTCGTAGTTGCTCATGATGATAGATCTTCCTTCAAGCGATCAAGCTTCTTCTGGAGGACCTTCTTTGATACCAATTGTTGGAAATAATACTGAGGGGGGGGTGAATCACTATTATTAAGTCAAATATTTTTTTATTTCACACCCAAATCATATACGCTACTTCAGTTAGAGAAAACTGCGTATATACGCAACTTCAGATAAGAAAACCAGCGTATACCATGTAGACTTATAATTTAATGTATTCTACAGATGTTGATCATTAATCTGTGCATCAGAGTCATATAAACAATAACTAGGAACAGTAAAAATAGAGTAGAAGACAATCACACACAAGTACACAAGATATAAGGTGGAAACCCAATGTGGGTGAAAACCACCTGCTGCAATTCATCTCTATCTTCTTTTAATTAGAAACTTCTTTTTGTACTGGTGCAGAATTATACCAGTATGCAGGTTGCAACTTGCAGAGAGCTACAACCCTCTCTCGTTCTCCAGCTTCTCCTGGAAGGGAGATACAACCCCCTTAGCTCTTGTACTATCTGAGATACTAGTACGTAGGTGCTGACCTACAGAAGGCTACAACCTTCTCTTCTCTTCCAGGGACCACGTTTCATCAATTTTCAGACTGGATCCATGAATATCAAACAAACATCAAGTATATGTGTATCAACCAATCTCCTTTCCACAAACAACTACTCAATCAATCAATAACTGCTCAGAATGCTGTAACCAGAAAAACAATACTAGTAACCAGACACCAATGCTGAACCCACTGCAGTAATCCATAGAAGTAGCTAGAACATATTTCAAGAGACGTATGCTACTTCACTGTGTATAAACCTGCATACATACGCAGTTGAATCAAGGTCAACCAGCGTATACTCTTTCTTCTCTTGCTGAACCTGCGTGTATATGCGCCTTTGTAGAGCCGAACCTGCATATAGATTTATAAAAGACAATTCACCCTTTACACTTAAACAGACTTCGGTTATAATCAGATTATCAGATTTATAGATCTAATTATGTGCCGATTATAACAGATCAAATCACAAAAAGATATTGCTATTCAAGCCTTGAGATCTCGACCCATCAATAGAACTTATCTATCTTGTAATGCTCAGGTTCCTCCTTGATTCAGATCCAGCCACAAAAACCAATCACTTGCACGTATTTAGATATTCAATACATCAGATGATCCTTGCCTAATGATCTCCTTCCTCTTTTATAGTCTTAGGCCTTTCATAATACCACGGTCCAAAACCATAACAAACCAATACCATGGACCCAATACTTGGAATCAACACATCTGACGAGATACTATGGTCCAAAACCATAGTTTCAAATACCAGGGACTAAATGCCACGGACCAAAAATAAGTTCTCCCAAATATACGCGCTTTTCCATGCGTGAAAGTGTGTGTATACTCATACGCGTCTTTGGAACATCTAACCCGCGTGTATATGCGGCTTGGTCACGATGAAACCACGTATACATATTTTTCCTTCATTCTGAGAGCCTGAACTGAGATCTGTCACTAGAGTGAGTTGCCATCAAGGACAACACCTGTACCATAGCACCAAACCTGTGTCATAATGCCAACACTTATGGCAGGACATGGGGTTTTCCCATGTATTCTTGTGCTTTTGGAAAAACGTTGAAGTCAAGACTTTCCAAAGGTAAATCATACACTTCGGGCCCGCCAGGACTATTAAGTGACATATATATATTTTGGGTCCACCTACCCCGATCGCTTATCGCAATTGGCGGAGCCCGGGGGTATGCAGTTAGCAGAGGGGTGATAGTCGAACCCGACAATATTTATAAGCCCCGATACATAAAATTTGAGGTTCGGCCTAAGTGATTGGAGCGTGATTTTCTTTGCATTCCCATGTTTTACAAAATTCCTGATATAACAAACGGAGCAGGTTTTTAGTGTAAAGGGCGGGCCTGTAGAGTCCCGATAGTGTAATCACACATCGGGGAAGTGGAAGGCATGGGTACTGCGAACCGCGAAGGTGCCGATACCCGATTGCGATTAAGTGAAGCCCTCGAAAACCATGCCAAGCGTATGGATTGAGTGGGAAACTGTGTGTTGCATGTGTTTTGTGCATAAATCTTTTTTCACACTTATGACTTGTAGTTCTATAAAAGTTAATGAAGGCAGCATTTATGTTTTATTTGAACATTTATGTTATATTGCTCACAATCATGAAGCTAATGATAACTATCTCTGTAGGCGAGAAGTAAACGACATAGGAGTGGATTCAAAGGGTGATGTATGCAGAAGTGTTGTGTCTAAAGATTCGGCTTTAGGCACTCCAGGTCGGAATCCAATGCATTGCATGCGCATTCCGAAAGCAGAGTTGTCCTAGTTTTCATCATGGGGAGGCGACACAAAGTCACCCTTTTTATCAACATTTGTTCACTTCCTCAAGAAGAAGGACTCTCTAGCAAAGGTTGCTTTGACGTGTCAACAATCTCATCGACAATTCTCCTCTATACATTTTTTGATCCATGTATTGAAAAGAGAGGGGAGTGGAAAAGTCAAGGGAGACAGGGGGGTCAATTCCTGAAGGCATAAATATTACCTCTGGAAAATGAGAAAGGGAATTTTGGGCTTGAGAAGAATAATTTGATGTATTGTGAATAAGGAGGATTGTTTTGGTCTAAGGAGCCTTAGTTTTTGTTTTATTTTCCTTTGCTTTGAGATGTTTTGAAGCAGGGTGTTGCTGCTGGCATGAATGTAAATGTGATTTGTGGTGATGCATATTGATGGCATATTGTTCATGATTAGTCATGTTATTTTGAATATGATTCAATTACATGGTTAACTTATGAGCTATCTCTGATTCAAAACCATATTAAACACCAGTTGCTAGTTATTTGTACGGAAAGGAATGTGTATTCCTTTATGAGTAATCTAATAACAATCAAGCTCTAATACAATCTTGTTCATCTATGAACTCAGTAGTTGATTCTTTTGGACTTGGAATTTATTTATGGTGTTTAATCTCTTTTATTTTGCTCGTGCAGGATAGATTAGAATAGCTAGAACTAGATTAGAGTAGTTAGAAGTAGTGTAGATAGGATTTAATATATAGTGGTTAGCTGTTTTATTTCGTTGGTTTAACCGAAGTCTTCTTCTCAGAATCAATCCTTCAACACCTATTACAGTTCACGAGGTCCCTTAAAACCCGTTGGAACTAGCCATTCCAAACGAAAGTAAGCCTAATTGGGGCCTGTGATCGGGTTATTCCCCCTTGTTGGTATAGCAAACATTCGCCATGTCAACCAATTGGTGCTAGAAGGAGGGCCTAAACCATCTTCCACAACTTTTCAAGATTTCATCTACAAGTGCCACACATGGATTCAAGAAGATTAATACATGGATTGTGAAGGTCGAAAAGACCCCTCTTCTCATTCGGAAAAGCCTCATTTTGAAGAAGAGACACTGTGGGAGTATCCTATTACTCAGGAACAACCGGTCAGAAGACTTACTCAGGCTTACACTTGTTCCCTATCACAACTCCCAATCTTTCAGTCATTACCTCTGATAGCAAAAACAAAGCCAACGGTCTATCAAATAAATGAAGAGACATCTGCATCCCCTTCTATTGAATATATTGTGCTTGATTCCTTATAGCGCATCAACTCTCCTTGGGAAGAAATTCCTGAGGATTCCCCTTCTGAAAGAAATCCCTGGCCTGATTTGGAAAATCCTAATGGAGAAAACCTCCACCAGCACATCCCTATCCTTGATATGGCTAATATTCCTCCACTGGGTGGAAACCAACCCCCACCTCCTCCGAGAGCATTGCCTCCCTGGCTCACTCAGGATGCTGTGGTGATACTTGGGTAGTAGCAACCCTTACCCAAGAATGTAGAAAGGTTACTGCCTAAATGCGACCCTGAGTGGCGAGACATCATTGAAATCCATATTAATTCTTTGTTCCTAGTCGTGCGCATGGTGGGGGTAGCTGATGAAGATATAGTCTGTCACCTATTCACTTTTACCCTAACTGGTGCAGCTTCCACATGGTATTTTAGCTTGAGAACCAGATCTATCACCTCATGGGCTACCTTTCAACAGGCCTTTTTAGACAAGTATGGTGATGACAAAGCCCTTGCTGCCTTAGTCCTAGAGCTATCCCATTTCAAAATTGAAACCAAAGAAAAGGTTAAGGATTTCAATATCTGGTTCAACACCTTGTTCAACAGAATCCTGACCACTACTAGACCTACTGAGGAGGTGCTCATGGAATTCTACATCACTACTCTCCCTGTCCCTACTGCAATGTGGGTCAAAAGGAGTAACACACAGACCTTGCAAGGTGCTATCGATGAAGCAGTAAAAGTTGAGAATGAAATGCTCAGTCTCACAGCATGCCACCCGACAACTGGAGAAGAGAAAGTCTCTCAAGCATCCAAGAAGAATAATGGGAGTGATAACAAAGGGGTTGAAACCAAAGACAAGGATACCACGGATGTGGAAGGTTTGCACCAGATCATTAAGAAACTAACAAACAAAGTCATTGATATGAAAAGGAATCACGGAGAGAGTACTAGTGGTAGTGGAGGAGACTATAACAACAGAAAGCCCTTCAAGCCTTTCTATCGTAAGAAAACAAAAGGTGGTCATGGTCAACTTGCGCTGCTTGCTCCAACCAATGAAGGGAATTTAAACACAGAAGAGTTGGCTCTTATCGAATCGCTCCTCAACCAAGAAGAACCTATAGTGGAGCTAGAGCCAGAACAAGGAGATGAGGAAGAATACCAATTAGAAGAGCCCTGGGAAGAAGAATCTCAAATCAACGTACTGTGGGATTTCTATACAAATGAGAGCGATGATGACCAAGGAGACAGTATGGCAGAAATCCACATTAATGAAATCCACTCACGAAGCAAGGGGCCACTAGCAGGTGTGATGAAACCTGGAGATCAGACTAAGAAAGATGTCCACCCTGTGAAAGCCCCTGCTCCCAAAGTTCCTGTTGAGAAGGGTAGACCAAGTGGCCTGTCCGAGAATATCCCTGTTGCAAACCATCCAGAGAAAGAAAATGCATCTCCCACTGCAACGAAGGCTACTCAAGATGGTAAACTCCCACCTAAGAATGGAAAAACTGGTATGTTTACTTTGCCCTATCCTATTTATAACATTGATTACAATATTGTGGATGATGTCAAGAAATCTAGGGCTAATATCACATACTTTGATTTGTTGAAATTAATGTAACAAAGATATACGCTCTTGAAAGTTATGAATGAGCGGAACTGTAAAACTCCTACCATCCCGAGTAGCCAAAACCATAAGTCAGTCTTCATACCAGTTATTAATCCCAGCACAGCCTGAAAGCCAGCAGCAATGGAAGCTACCCTATCAAAAATGAATCAAAAATCCCAAGATGTCAGTGCATCCATGATAGGAAGGAAATCTAAATCCATGACTCCCCCTTTCCTAATCACATTTGAAATATTTAACATGAATGTACACAACTTCTTGGTAGACTTAGATGCCTCGTCCACTGTGATGCCTTACGTTGTTGCTAAAAGACTTCATGCGATACCTGAGAAAACTGGAACTCGAATCATGCAAATAGACAAGACAAATGTGAAAGTGATTGGGGAATCGAAAGATGTATTGATTCGGATGACTGCTAAGCCTCAATACACACAAGTCATAGATATAGTGATAGCCGATATACCCGAGGCTTATGGAATTCTTCTTAGTAGGGATTGGTCAGCAAAACTGAATGGATACTTCTCAACTGATTGGTCCCATCCCTTGCTACCTCAGAAGGGGAAAGGTGATATGCTGAGATTTGATCAGGGGAGATACATGAAGTATGTAGTGACGAAGCTACACGGTCCCAACAAACCTGTAATGTTTACCAACTCTATCCTTGGGAATTATAGTTTCTTGTTTATGCCACAGAGAACTATTTTGGAGAATTCCATGTAGAAACAGTTGAAGAAACTTTGACATACACACAGTCGGAAATTCCCTCCCATAATCCAACTGATGAACTATCCTGTATTATAGTAGATGATAGGACTAATTTCTTAGATAGTAGTTCAATTGATGTAACGTTAGACTCTCATTTTTGGACACTCTATTTTAATGGTTTTAACTACCTTGAAGGCGTAGGTGCTGTAAGAATTCTTATGGACCCACAAGGGAACCAACATTCGATGGCCAACCGATTGGAGTCTGTGTGCACCAATGACACGGCATAATATAGAGGCTTGCTACAGGGCTTGAAAAGGGCCCTTGATATGAACGTGAGAAATCTAAAAGATTCTGGTGACTCACAGATAATCATGGACCAGGTGAGGGAAATGATACATCACAATTCACCATACTTGGAAGACACCAACATGAGGTATGGAGTTTAATTAACAGTTTTGATTATTCTAATATCATACACATACCTCGATGGCAAAACCAAAATACTGGTCTGATGGCTAGTATGGATGCTAAACTTTCCCATGATTTTAGATTAAAGAAGAGAAAATGTTATGTTGAATTAATTTTTAGATCATCCGTGCCTGATGACATCTCAAATTGGCAGGTGTTCGATGACGACGAGCTTATGAATGGGAATAAAGAGGAGGCTAAGCCCTACCAACAAAATCTTCGTAAGGTGCATCCAAGCCTGGGACCATTGGTGAAGAAAGATTCAAACAAAATGTTGGATGCTAAAATCATATTTCTGGTCATACACGCCCCCTTGGTAGCAAATCTCGTGTGAGTAAGGAAGAAAATTGGAGACATCAGGTTGTATTAAGATTTCAGAAATCTGAACCAAGTATCGCAGAAAGATAGCTACCCTGTCCCTTCTACAGAACACATTCTTGAGTGCGTTGCTGGGTCCGAAATGTTGTCCTCATTAGATATGCTTTCCGGATGTAATCGAGTATTGGTGTCTAATGGGGATTAGTGAAAGACAATGTTCCAACACTTATGGCTGAGCCCATTCCAAGTTGTGGAAAAAATTGGTCAGGGAACTTGCAAATCGAAAAATTCACAAGGAGAAACCGAAAAACTCCCTGTTAATGGCCAACATCTCAAGGGACACTTCCAGTAGCCACCACACAGTGGCTACCTCCTAAGTAGGATAGGGTTCTTTTTAGTTTTGCTATTAGTTTAGTTACACTTCTATCTTTTTCTTTTGTTTTTCTGCAAAGTTTATTTTCTTGCTGTTTTGAATTACAATCCTTTTCAACCAACAGATTTCAGTCCTCCCGTCTTGTTTTTGCTTCCTCAGATTTGCCCTCATTCACCACTTTCATCCTTTCCCTTCCTCCTTAACTTTCTGATGAGTCTGACAATCCAAAATCCATCATTACCTTGCAAATCAAACAAATTTTCAATCAACTCATGAGAACTTGAAAATTAGCTGTGGAATTTAAACCAAAACCACTCATTGGCATCTGTTGGGAACTGGGTAAGATCTGTTGATAACTTGGATATTTGGAGCATGTAGCAGCATCTTTATAAAACAAAATGTGTGACTATAGCTAGACTAGAATGGAGGAATGTTGCATTTTAAATAAATCCCACTCAGACCTAGCCTATACTTGCCTGTAAGGTTTACAGTCATTCTCCATTGGTCCCATCCACCACACTAAATTGTCCAATACCTGTTATCTACAAGTAAAGCTCCTTTCATGGGCTAAACTCACTGTCATATATAATGTGGAAAATCCAATCGTGCTCTAGTCCTTGTGCCTGAAATTGGAAGGACTTATTTAAAAGAAAATGAAATGTCTAGTCGTTGTGCCAATCTGGAAGGACAGGTTGTTTGGGAAGTCGGTTAGAGTAGAGACTGGGCTCAGGGTACCGGTTGACACAGCAAGCCCAACCTTGCTTAAGCGGTTTAAAAATATGGCATGATCCATGACTGTGCCCCATTAAATCATATGAAACTATAGCTCTGAAATTCTTATATAAAGTGTAGATAAGCATATCCACATCAAGCTTGATGAGCAATGAAGAGCTGAGGTACACACCTAAATAGGTATGGAAAGACCAGTGATGGCCACAAAATGATTTCTGAAAGTGGGAAACAGGTAAAGGAAGGTCAATAAACCCCATAATATAACCATTGGAGAATGTCTGTCAAAACCTTAGCAGTAAGAAGAAGCTATTTGTCTTTATCCCACATGAAATAATTAAAGTTAAAGTGGAACCCATGCCTATTCATCTGCACAGTTTGCACTTCAAGTTTATCTTAACACCCTGATGTTCTATTTATCTGAGGTTTACTTGGAAACATAGATAACTGGTTCGCCCAACGGTTCACCATTTGTTGTGACCACAACTACCACCCTACCAAAACCTACATTGGTAACAATTTTGAATGGATCCCCTAAAGCTGATCTTCCACCTCTCTGAATGATCTGTTTTATTCCATAGACTTTAACTTGTTGTCGAGCCAAATCTCCAATTCCTAATGGTTAAACCCCTCTTTAAAAATCTGCCACATGATTCATTTCTAGCCCTTCCAAAACCCTCCATTCATTACCTCCATCGTAACCCTTCCTAACCCTCCAAAACCTTCTACCATGCCTCATTCCCATTATAACTCTTTATAATGAAAATCCTTCATTAATATGCATAAATCACCCCTTTTACTTAACCACAACCAACATTAAAACTCATCGAATGCCCCATCACATATCCCTATCGGCTGGGTCTTGGGCTTGTGTATATATAGTGCGCTAGCATATTCTGGACTCCATGATTTTATTAACCATGATATACATATATTGGGTCTGAAGCCATATCGCAATATTGTAATCGGCCTGGTCCAAAGCCTTTGTAAAGGCACGCCACTGTTTACCAAACTTGCCGATGATTATAGACCAGAGTGCATAACATTTCAGGTCCGGCCTTATGGCCGGACACATGGTTTTCCCATGTATTCTTGTGTTTTGAAAAAAACGTTGAGTTCGGGACTTTTCAAAGGTAAATCATACACTCTGGACCCACCAGGACTATTAAGTGTCATATATATATATATATATATATATTTCGGGTCCACCTACCTTGATCGCTTATCGCAATCGGCAGAGCCCCGGGTTCATGCAGTTAGCAGAGGGGTGATAACTGGACCCGACGATATTTATAAGGCCCGATACATAAAATTTGAGGTCCGACCTAAGTGATCAGAAAGGGATTTTCTTTGCACTCCCGTGTTTTACAAAATTCCCGATATAACAAAGGGAGTATGTTTTTGGTGTAAAGGGTGGGCCTGTAGAGTCCCGATAGTGTAATCGCACATCAGGGAAGTGGAAGGCATGGGTACTGCGACCCGCGGAGGGGCCAATACCTGATTGTGATTAAGTGAAGCCCTCAAAAACCATGCCAAGCGTATGGATTGAGCGGGAAACTATGTGTTTTAGGTGTTTTGTGTATAAATCCTTTTTAACCCTTCTGCCCCGTAGTTTTATAAAAGTTAATGAAGGCAATGTCTATGTTTTATTTGAAAATTTTTGTTATATTGCTCACAATCATGAAGCTAATGATAACTATCTCTGCAAGTGAGAAGTAAAGGACGAAGGTGTGGATTTGAAGAGTCATGTATGCAGAAGCGTTGTGTCTAAAAATCTGGCCTTAGGCGCTCCAGGTCAGAATCCCACGGATTGCATGCACATTCTGAAAGTAAAGTTGTCATGATTTTCATCATCGGGAGGTGACACATAGTCACCCTTTTTATCAACATCTATTCACTTCATCAGGGAGAAGGATGCTCTAGCAAAGGTGGCTTCGACGTGTCAACAATCTCATTGACAATTCTTCTCTGTACATTTTTTGATCCATGTATTGAAAAGAGAGGGGAGTGGAAAAGTCAGGGGAGACAGGGGGGTCAGTTCCTGAAGGCATAAATATTAACTTTGGAAAATTAGAAAGGGATTTTTGGGCTGGAGAAGAATAGTTTGATGTATTTTGAATAAGGAGGACTATTTTGGTCTAAGGATGAGCCTTAGTTTCAGTTTTATTTTACTTTGCTTTGAGATGTTTTGAAGTAGGGTGTTGCTGCTGGCATGAATGTAAACGTGATTTGTGTTGATGCATATTTATGGCATACTATTCATGATTAGGCATGTTATTTTGAATATGATTCATTTACGTGATTAACTTATGAGCTGTCTCTGATTCAAAACCGTATTAAACATCAGTTGCTAGTTATTTGTGGGGAAAGGAATGTGTATTCCTGTATGAGTAATCTGATAGAAATCAATCTCTAATATAGCCTTGTTCATCTATGAACTTAGTAATTGATTCTTTTGGACTTGGAATTTATTTATGGTATTTAATGTCTTTTATTTTGCTCCTACAGGATAGATTATAAATAACTAGAACTAGATTAGAGTAGTTAGAAGTAGTGTAGATAGGATTTAATATATACTGGTTAGCAGTTTTATTTTGTTTGTTTAATCAAAGTCTTCTTCTCAAAAGTAATCCTTCAACAACTATTACAGTTCACGGCGTCCCTTAAAACCCGTTGGAACTAGCCATTCCAAACGAAAGCAAGCCTAATTGGGGCCTGTGATCGGGTTAGTTCCCCTTGTTGGTATAGCGAACATTCGCCATGTCAATAGCTTCCAAATCATAAAATTATTATAGTATTGTGTTCCAATTATATGGGTTTCCCATTATAGTTTTAATATGAAACTAAATAAATTAGGCGTTTTGGTTGTTCTATGTACATAGGTTGCAGTACATCAAAATATTTTTGAGTTGTGTTTATTTGGTTTCCAAAAAGCCTTATATATTTACATAATTTTATATTGTTTGAAAAAGGCCATATACCCATTTCATGTCTTTATATGGTCACAAAAAAAAATCCTTGTATGCTTTGCATGCTTCTATGTTTGTTTTAATTATGAATATGTTATTGTTCCATAATATGTAGGCATAGAAGAAAATGAAATTTGTCACCAGCATTAGGTGATAGGTCAAATGAAAGTTTTCACTTATGATATCAAAAAAATAAGGATGCAATAATTTAGTGCACGAGAGCTACACATCATAAAAGAACCAGTGGAACCACTCTTCAAAATGATTTTCCAATTCCTTGTAAGTATCATAGTATGGATGATATCATGGAAATAACATTTCCCATTAATAATTCATTATCATAATATGTTCCCCATCAACATAATTTTCATATTGGATGCTATCCTAACAATGTTCACAATATTAAGGAAGCATGTTGGAATCAAGAAGATCATCATCTCGATAACGTGGATACAAATTTCCACCCTAACCCTTCTACATATGCAAATTCAAGTTATGAGCAAGGACAAAGGTTGCAAAACATCCATGGTAGAGTTATATGGGATTCTATGTAATGATTTGGATGATAGTTTACTTAGCCATTTGTTTGATAATTTGGAATCATTTGCTCAAATATCGGATCTTCCTTTTACCAAACTCCTTGTCAAAGTAATATTGTCCTCCCAAGAGAATCAATCATCCCAAATAGAATTTCACATGGAACAATGAAGTTATCCCAATGATATTTCGATTTCGGCTACAATATCAGTTATTTTATTATATTTCTAACTTTACAAAAAAAATTACTTAACTTATAACATATTTTCTTCTTTTGGAATAGGATACAGCTCATTTTAAAACTAATTTCCCAAGTGTTCAATACATTAATCTCAGAAGTTAAGATGAAGCATGCCATAACTTTCCTTTGCACTCTCATGGACCATCAAATTAGAAAACTAATGTAAGTTTTTGTTGATTGTTTAATTTTTTCCATTTTTGAATTTTTAGTTGGTTGGACAATGAAAATATAATGTATTTTATTTTCTTGGAATATGACACAACTCATTTTAATAAATACATAGAAATCAACTTTGTAGATGTTCCATCCACTGATGTAAGAAGTGAAGAGGAACCATCCCTTAACCTTCATCCACATCACCAAACAAATTTAAGTGTTGAATTCATTATTTATTTTTTTTCAATTTTTCATTTATATTTAGTTGGACATTGTATTCTATAACCTTTATGGAGAAATGAAATTCGTAACATGAGAATGGAAAGATAATATAAATGTTCAATGTATTTTGTTCGTTTTCAATTTTTTAATCTTTATTTGGTTAGAAATTGACTTTATGTATTTTCTTTTCTTGGAACATGAAACAACTCATTTGAATAGAGGCATAGAAATTAACTCCCCAAATTTTCCATCCATTGATGTTAGAATTGAAGAGGAACCATCTAATAAAATTCATCGACATCACCAAATAAATGTAAATGTTGAATGCATTTGATTTTATTTTCTTTTTTTCATTTATAGCTAACTGGACATTGAATTTTATAACATTTTATGACCAAGACACCAATTCATCCTCTCATATTGGAGAAATGAAATACATAAATTTGGAAAGGCCTTGTCATAGATCCATTCTGCATGTATCAAATTTGGGAAGGGAATCTCATGTTGTTTAATAGGAAGTACATTTCAGAAGAAAATTTAGTCTTCCAATTGGTTCTCAACATGGTCCAATTGATAGAGATCATATTCATTTTGATGAAAAAATGATTGTAGTGCATCAAAGATTTCGCTAAAATGTAGATAGCTTGTCAGTTGTCCAAATGTGCCACATTTTCCAAGAATGATATCTTGGAATACAAGTTTTGAGAGATTTAGAAGGACGTGTTTGTAAACAATGTAAGCATGGAAAATGTGCCTACTGGTTTTGTCGATATAATAACATGGATCCTGATGAGAAACCTCATATTTTAAGCTTACTTACTCAAGTTGAATAAATGTTAATATGCGTAAATCCTATTTTCAAAGTGACACATGCTCGAGGTTGGCAATATAAATATAGTGGCCAAGCGATTAGCTTTCCACAAGATATTTCTATGATTGCACAAAGTCTTCCCCGACATGTTGAAGATATTGACTTCCTAATTGTGAGGAGACATGCTGTTCAATCTAAATATTCTAAATGTTATGTCAAAATATCTTGAGTGGTGACTGCATTTTCTTTTCAAACTCCAATATGATCAATATTATTGAGATGTTATAATTGACTATGATTCATTCAATTGTCTCCCTAAAAGATCAACAAATGTGTCCTTGTGGCTTAAATTTGTTGATTGTGATATTGAAGAATATGAGATCAATGAAACTAATAATGGATTTTTACCTACTGAGCATTTTCACTCTCATCCTTCTTATTTTTTTCCTTTCCTACCTAATGAATGGCAGAAGTGGAAGAAAATAGAGAAATTATTGATAATTTTGATTTTTTAGTTGTTCAACCAATGGATTGGCCCAATATTGGAACCTCTCCAATCAATGCATATAATACAGAGGGGTTGTTAGATATTGCATTCCCCACGTTGTTCCTGACTACTGATGTTGATTGATTGCAACCACATATTTGTAGCATTTAACTTCATGAGTATGCATTACTATGATCAAATATTTGGAATCCATCCTCACTTTCAGTATTACTTGTTGAACACGTTAATGTAACATCGAAGCCAAGTATATGTTGTAGTTTTTGTAAAGAAACATCTACATGATAAATCACCTACAACAATTGAAGAGTTAGCGTCACCAACTTTTAATTCCAAAGACATAATCCCTTAACCCCTACAGACATAATCCCTTAACCCCAAAGACATAATATCTTAACCGCTACACTCATAATTCATAAAACATTAACCCCTTGATTCCTTAAACCACAAGACAGTAACCCCTTAACCCCTAAACCCTAACTTAGAATCCTTGAACCCGCTAAACCCTAATCCCTTATCCTATTAAACACTAACCCTTAACCCTTAACCCCTAACCCTTATACTCATTAAACCCTAAACCCTAATCCCTTTCTTGGATGGTTACATGCAACAATTATTTGGCGATATCGAACCTTCTTCAGACTTGGTTTGATTTCATTTTCTTGGAATGCTACAACCCCCGATCTTTATAATCCCATGTTTTCACCATGCATTATCTATATATCTTGACCTTGTTCAACATTTAAGGCATATCTAAAATCAAAATACTCACAATGAATCACCAATCACCATGAAATTAAAAATTTTCACATCAATTATTACCTATCAATTCATCAAGTATTGACTATGATACGAAAAGAGATCTAGAACTAGAGTTAGACAACAAAAATCTAGTAAGTAAAAGAGATCACAATGATCTCGTCCATCCATAGTATAACTTAATGGATATAGAGAACCATATAGTAAAACTCAATACACATGGAATCACATAATAATTTATAGGAACACGAGCTAGGAGTTCTGCCCATTCAATGAAACTACAAATTTCTTTTCTAACCATTCCCATTTCTACATTCTCATGATCAAGGGATTTATTTATAGATTATGGGTCAATCAGATCCAAAACTCTCTAGATAAATTCAAATCCCCTAAAAATAAAACTACATCCTAACTTGTACCTAAAATTGATAAAATTTCCTACCCTAAAGATGCAATTAGAAATCATGCAGAATTATAGGGCAACAAGAAACCAACTTCCTATTCTAGAAATCTCTAATACCTTCTTGAGGATAAACACAATTTTTTAAATAAAATTTTGAAATTATGCTCTTCCATCAATAGCTACAAATGTATCCTCTTAGGCCACCCCCTTTAGCAATAGTAATATCAATGTCCTTTACCTAGAAGGAACTCCTTACATAATTCTCTCTTAGATCCTACCAAGCATGACAATTTTTAGTAAAATGGATGTTCACCCTACAAGATTCTATCCTCATGGCCTAAGATAAGGCATCCCTCTATGTCACACACGACTATTGCATTAATGGTACACTATTAAAGAGAAATAAAATTTGAATGGATCATTATTTGTGGTGGGTTTCATAGATAGTATAGGAGATTTTGGCGATCAAGTTTTGTAATTTTTCATCAGGCTCATGAGAACTTTCTCCAACCATTTTCTTAATCTCCTTTAGCTTAGTGATTTTTTTTTGTTCAACGTTCAGCCTCCATAACTTAGCTATAAATACCATGTTTAGTTCTTTTAAGGCCTTAACTACACCCTAGGGATAAATCTATATGAGCTTCATGCACCATTATAGAAGCTTCCCCCACTATGTGGTTAGGAACTTTATCAACTTAGAAACTAGTACTACAATCCTTTTCATGCTTGAGAAGAATCCACATAAGAACCAATTTTGTTTTTCATCGCCATCACTGTTCATAAAGTTCTTGGAACTACTATAACCATATCGTTGGTTGGATTGTTCACGAAGATAAAAACTTATGGACATGTTTGAATAATTAGGACTATTCCCCCACTTGAAGTAAAATTCAAACATAACATATGCCACTTCTACTTATATTCCCACCTTCATTTTATTTTCAATACTACTATATTCCAAACTACTAAGAAAAGGTTCTTTCAAGTCAAAAGTAGAATAAAAAGTTTGGATTACCTCTAGGCTTTTCAAATTCATAGGGTGGTTGGTTTGGATTGGATCCAATTTTATTCGGCTTTATCATGTCTACTACTTGACCTTCCTCTAGCTCAAACAATTAGAACACATTACTAAGTGTTTCTTCCCCTTCTTCCTTTGTGATTCTATATCTATCCATAGGATAATCAATACCTTACAAACTGAGGCTTCCTTTTAGAAAATCATGATCCATCTAACTGAATGTTCCCACCTCCAAGTGTCATCACTTCTTTTTTCTCTTCCAAATTTCTAGACATATTATCCCCACCTAATCTTCTCTCCAAGCTCTTTCCAATTATTAAATCCCCTTATTTGAACAAATTTTTGGGATTCTACTGACACCTTTGAAACCTTTTTAACTCTTTTACTTTTGCCTCTATGTTTCCATCCTCATTGATACTCATTTTTATTAACATAGTATTGTGATGAATCCCCTTCATTCTATTCATCCACCACTTTTTAATTATTGCATTTTGATTAAGATCCCATTTTCCCCTCTTTAATACATGTCCTTCCTCCATGGCACCTTATTCCCTTAGTTAATCAATATCAATCAATCCATTGTAGGTCACCTCCAACAATTGGTTCTTAAACTTCAATGGTTGGAGAACTAAAATACACATAAGCCTCTCCCACCAAAAAAATATTTATCCATGTCACAATCTCCTTAACCAACCTTTAATGAGCTCCTTTCTTGAACTACTTCTCTTCTCTTGATTTTAAAGAACTAGTTCAACTCTACTACAATATCAATATTCTATCTCTATATGGTAATTAAACCAAATATATTTTTCTCTTCAGAATTTCTAATCGAACTACTACAACAAAACCAAATTATGGGCATTCCATTAGATTTTTCCTCTTATGTTCCAAACCTCTGCCATGGGTGACAAATCAAGATCATCAAGTTCCATGTCCTCTAGGGAATCTTGTTCAACTACATTTTCTACTTATGTTATGATTGCTTCATTAGGTGAGGGTTTTCCTTATTTTCCATATTATATAGGAGACATAGGGTACAACTATATTTTACATATTAATCAATTTTATGCCAATGCTAAGTTATGTATCTTTCAAAACCCTAATTTGTAGACTATCTTGATAGTTGATCTTTGTCATGATATATCTCTAAAACTTGTGCCCTTCTAAATTTAAAATTCCCTTATTCTCCCCTTCATAAATATTGTGAATGTCAATTTGATGTAAATTTTATATTGGTTAATTTATTTGTAATGGGGATATGATGAAAACACTACTACAAAAAGACCTTTGGGGGCAGTTTAGGCTTGCGAAAGCCTTTTCAAAATCGTCTCTAAAAGCATTTTATGGATTTACTAGTGGTGTTTTGTTGGGTTTTGTTATATTCTTTCCACGACTAGCCGACGTAGTTAACCGGAGGGTCAGAGGGGGGGCGAAGCCCCCCCATTCTTTGCACCGATTGCATAGCGGGGGGGTCACAGGTTGTTTGAGGGGTGCAGGTGACCCCACTCTATGGGATTCGGGGCAGCGCCCTGCAAAATTTTGGTTTTGGACGTTATGTTAGGTTGGGTGGACCTACCTATGGTTTTATGCATGATTTTTGCACATGGTTTTGGACGCGATGGTTTTCGGTCCATGGTTTTGGACGTGATGGTTTTCAGTCCATGGTATTGGATGCTTCGGCATGTATAAATATGTATTGTAACATTGAAAGGAATATAATGAAAAATCAAGCTAGTAGCCCTGGTTTTGGGATCTAGGGGAAAATGTCTGTGTATATGTGTTCTATGTGTTATGCTCTCGCTATTTTTTATTTCCTGTGTTTTAGAATTCGTATGAAGATAATTTTTGTATGGGGTTAAAACCTACATTTGGTATTAGAGCTATTTTGGTTTTAAGGGACACCTTTGTTGCTGAGGGGTTTCGCTCGGGCCTGTGGTAGACCCTATTTAGTGGGAGATCTGCGAGATCAATTCTGGTCGTGAAATAATATGGCGAGAAGTGGAAAGATAGAGATCGAAAAATTTAATAATTAGAGTTTTGAGTTGCAGAAACTCAAGATGGAGGATCTGTTGGTGGATAAAGATCAGTGGATCATGGTAGATCTGGGTACTAAACCAACGGGAGTGTCTGATGAAGAATGGAAGAAGCTAGATCGGAAGGAAAAGAGCACAATACGATTGTGTGTCTCAGATTCAGTATTGTTGAATGTATTAGGGGAAGCTATAGCGAAGGATTTGTGGGACAAGTTAGGGAGTTTGTACCAATCTAAGTCTCTGGTGAATAAACTATTCCTACGGAAAAAGCTGTATAACCTGAGAATGAAAGATGGAGACTCGGTGATAGAGTATCTAAATGCGTTTAATACTGTGGTAAGTCAGTTGTTGTCTGTTGATATCAAAATTTTAGATGAAGATAAGTGCACTAGTTTATTGTGTTCTCTGCCAGATTCGTGGGATAGTCTAGTTATTGCAATAGGTAGCAATGAAACTGCCTTACAATTTGATGAAATAGTCTCATCCTTGCTGACAGAGGAGATGAGACAGAAAAATATGGAGAGCCAGAATGGTGATGCCTTGTTTGTACGAGGATGGTCCCAGAACAGAAACAAAAATAAGTCATCGAGTCGGAGATCTAAATCTAGAGGGAGATATAAGTCTCTAGGAAAACCTTTAAAGGTGGTGTGCTGGAAATGTGAAAAGGAAGGGCACTACAAAAGGGACTGTAAATATAAAGCTCCTGACAAAGGAAAGGGATCTAATGATGCTCCTTCTGCAGAGGCGAAAACCACCTTAGGTGAAAGTGGGGATGTGTTTGGCTTCTTCAAGTACACATGTAGATCATGAGGCATGGTTGATTGACTCAGGTGCATCCTTTCACTTCACACCCCATAGAGACTGGTTCTGCGAGTATGAGAAATACGATGGTGGTGTTGTCTTCTTAGGGGATGATAGGAAGGCTATAATCATTGGTCATGGGAAAGTAAAGTTGAAGTTGCAAAGTGGAAGGGTTAGAACACTTTCGAGTGTCCTACATATTCCTGTATTGGCCAGAAATCTTATTTCTGTGAGCAAGTTGGATGATGTAGGTGTAAAAACAGTGCTCGAGAAGGATACCTGCAAGATGGTTCGGGGAGCACTGGTATTGATGCGGGGAGTTCGGATTGGAACTCTGTACAAGCTACAAGGTAGCACTGTTGTTGATGGGTGCAACAATTTTGTGGTTCCTAAAAATGGAGCAGAAAATATAGTGGTCTCTGGAGAGAAGACCATGTTGGGGCATCAAGGGCTTGGACATATTGGAGAGAAGTCCCTTCAAATACTTCATGGTAAAGGTATGGTATAGGGTATGAGTAATACCTCTCTGGATTTTGATTTCTGTGAAAATTGTGTATAAGGGAAGCAGAATCGAGTGAGTTTCCCCTCTGGTGGTAAGAGGGAGAAACAGATATTAGAGCTTGTGCACAGTGATGTGTTTGGACCTGTGAAGGTTCCATCATTGGGTAATTCTATGTACTATGTAGCATTTATAGATGACTTCTCAAGGAATACATGGATATATTTCCTTAAGAAGAAATTTGAAGTCTTTGACAGGTTTAAGGAATTTAAGGCTCTAGTGGAAAACCGGACAGAGAAGAAGATAAAGGTGTTGAGGATAGATAACGGTGGAGAGTTTTGTAGTAAGGAATTTGAAGAATTCTATAAGAAGTGTGGTATAGAATGGAAAAAGACTACTCCATATACACCTCAGCAACATGGAGTTGCAGAAAGAATGAACAAGACGTTGATGGAAAGGGCAAGAAGCATGGTCAGTGGTGCCCGGTTACGATGGGAATTCTGGGCAGAGGTGGTGGAGATAGCATTTTACCTAGACAATAGATCACCTTCATCAATGTTGGAGGATAAGACTCCACAAGAGGTATGGACTGGTAAGAAACCCTTTCTTTCACATCTGAGGTTATTTGGATGTGATGCATATGTACACATGTTTCAAAGGAGAAACAAACCAAGTTGGATAGTAAATCTGAAAAGTGCATCTTATTGGGTATAAGGATGGTTTAAAGGGTTATAATATTTGGAACCTAGTAACCAGGAAGGTTGTGTACAGTCGAGATGTGGTGTTCAGAGAGGTGAAAGATGTTATTAAACATGAAGTCCAACCAAAGGAACCTGAGAAGATAGAGTTTGAGCTAAAGGAGGAAGAATCGGACTCTACAACAGAGGATGAATCAGAAGATGAAAAGCCACAAACTCCGGGTGTGAAAAGATCAGTTCAAGAAAGAAGGCAGCTAGAAAGGTATAGTCCATCTACTTTCTGTTCAAATTTTGCTTTATCTATTACTGATGATGATCCCAAAACTGTGAAGGAAGCAGTAGATTCAGAGGATGGAAAACTCTGGAAAGAGGCCATGGTTGATGAAATGGAATCTTTACACAAAAATGAGGCTTGGGATCTGTTGGAGTTGCCGACTGGAAGGAAACCCATTGGCAGCAAATGGGTGTTCAAGAAGAAGACAAATGCAGAAGCGAAGGTGGAGAAATACAAAGCTCGGTTGGTAGCAAAAGGTTATTCCTAGGTGCTGGGAATTGATTTTGGTGATATTTTTTTCTCCTTTTGCGAAGGTAGCTTCTATTAGATTACTATTATCTGTTGCTGCTGCTTTTGATTATGAGGTAGAATAGATGGATGTGAAGACAACATTTCTTCAAGGGGATCTGGAAGAGGAGATCTACATGAAGCAACCTGAAGGTTTTGCAATGAAGAGTAAGAAAGAACTGGTATGCAAGTTAAAGAAGTTTTTGTATGGGTTAAAAAAGTCACCAAGGATGTGGTATTAGAAATTTGATACATTTATACAAGGACTTAGCTTCACTAGAAGTAAAGCAAATCACTCTGTGTATTTTAAATTAGTTGGTGACCATGTTATTGATTTGGTCTTGTATGTGGATGATATGTTGCTGGTTGGAAATGACAAAGAAATTATCCGGGATTTGAAGACCCAATTGTCCTCCAAATTCGACATGAAATATCTTGGTGTTGCAAACTATATTTTGGGCATGGAAATTAAAAGAGATCAGGCAAAGAGGAAGATTTGGTTAAACCAAAGGAAGTATGTCAAGGCAATATTGCAGAGATTTAATATGCAAGATAGTAAACCGGTGAAGGTTCCTATTCCTGTAGGTGTAAAGTTATATGATGAATAGTGTCCCAAGACACAAGAAGAGGAAGAGGAAATGTCTCGTGTTCCATATGCAAGTGCATTCAGTAGCCTGATGTATGCAATGGTTTGTACTAGACTAGACATTGCACATGCAGTGGGAGTATTGAGTAGGTTTATGTCAAAACCAGGAAAGGAGCATGGACAACAGTGAAGCGGGTTTTCAGGTATTTGTGTGGCACTAGTGATTATGGTTTGTGCTACCAAGGAAGACCAGGATTGGACAGAGTGTTGGATATTCGAGGTTTTGTTGATGCAGATTGGGCTGAAGATCTGGATCAGAGAAGATCTACAAGTGGGTATGTGTCTAACCTATTTGGAGGTGCAGTCAGTTAGATGAGTAAGAAACAATCTGTAGTGGCACTATCAACTATAGAGGCAGAATAAATGGCAGCCATGCATGCAAGAAAGGAAGCAATTTGGTTGCAGAGATTGTGTTCAAGTATGGGGTTAGTACATGGAGCTATAAGGATAGGCTGTGACAGCCAAAGTGCAATTTTCTTGGCAAAGAATCCAGCATATCATTCAAAGACAAAGCACATTGATGTTCAGTATCACTTTGTGAGGGATATGATAGAAGACAAAAATGTGTTGCTGGTAAAGGTGGACACTTTGAAGAATAATGTAGATGCATTGACAAAATATGTGAGCTCTAAGAAGTTCTCTTGGTGTAGAGAAACAATGGGCGTTGCAGGGCTGGATAAATGACTAAGCTCTCTTCTGGCCCTCTGTGGAAAGAAAACAATAAGTGTGAGAATGTTGGGTTGTGTTATATTCTTTCCATGACTAGCCCACGTAGTTAACCAGAGGGTTAGAGGGGGGTGGAACCCCCCCCCCCTCCCTTTGTTGCGCCGATTGCGTAGCGGGGGGTCACAGGGGGTTTGAGGGGTGCAGGTAACCCCACTCTATGGGGTCCTATGGTTTTGTGCATGATTCTCGCACATGGTTTTGGACGCGATGGTTTTCAGTCTGTTAGAGCCTAGATTGACCTCAAGCTGAATTGAAGCAATTCTAGGGTAACCACAAACCACTTTTAACCTGGTAGCTAGCCCTACCAGGTCAGGAGAGGCCTCTCTCCTTGTGAATCTTAGTCAATATGACTGGATCAGATATATATTTTAGGCTAGGTATAGTACCTCTAGATTTTTTGATTGATTTTGTTGATTTTGTTCCTGGATCAAATGGAGCCACACATTTTTGGGTCTGGGAAATTAAGTCAAGATGCAGGGAGTTCTATGGGGTGAGGTAAGTAGGTGCTTTCGCACTTGAAATTGAGCAAGATGAGAGGTCTAAGACTGGTGAGGAGTTGAGAAGGGAATGCAAAGATCATGTATCCTTCTCAAACAGTAGAAAACATCAAAAATTGAATGGTTTCCCCAGGCAGAGCAGTATAGACAATGAATTCTACCTATCTATCTTGATATCATTCAGCTAGAAGCAATGAATTATATTGTGGCATATATAGAACATGAGAAAAACTAATAACAAAAGAAGGAACTATGCAAAAACACCATACCAAAAGTATCCCATAAAAATAGTTGCAAATCCTGGTTTATTCCCTTGCCAAACTACTGATAAAGGTGTACAATGTAGCTCAGAGCATCCAAGGGAGTCCAACCTTTGCTAATTACAGAAAAAATACATAATATAGACATCAAACCACCTATGCTAGCCATTAGGGGTCGAAACCAAGATAAAATGAGTTGTTACAACCATTTTCAAACAGGGAACATGAATATAGGCAGTGGAACAACTTGCCTCTATAAGCATGGAAACTGATTCATTGACCCCCAAACCACCTCAAACTAATGAATCTACCTTCTAGATCATTTCAATATTACATTTACATACCAAGGAATTAATTACAATCATGAATTCAATCCATGAAGAGGGAAAAAGTCAACTTGTAGTGAAAATAGGCGAAAACTGGATTTTCTGGCAAACTGGCTTAATGCGTAGTACCACTGGCCAGATGCATAGCGCCACTTCACAACCACTTTTTGAGGCCGTCCCCTTAGCCAAATTGATCCCAAGATAGCTCATTGGAAAGGTCTTCCTGTCTAGTTTCTGGAACATCTTGAATTTTGCCATTTGGAGGTCATTTCCCCCCTCAAAAGTGAAATGTCACAAGGCTGCTTCTGTGTGTCTAAAAAGAGGCAGAGAGGTCATTTTTTGGTAGTTTTTTGACCTTTTGGTGACCTATATTTTCTCCAAAATTGCTGAAATTTTTTGGGTTTGATGCTCCCATCATGTTGAATCTGAATATATAAGCCTTTCCTCCAACAAGTGCTCCAGGGAAAAGTGGGCCAATTTTCTCTTTTCAAAATTTCAAAACTTCCCCAAATTTGGCATAGGACATCACCATTAGCTGCTTTAATGGGATAGTGAGGCTTCAGCCAAGATTTTCAACTTATCTTTCTTCTTTTTGCTCTTTAAGGCCTTGTTCAACCTAGTCTTAAGCTTCCTCATCCTTATGTTGCAGATTTTGTTGCGAGTCATGTAGTGGTAGGCCATGTGGCGAAGCATATTCTTGTCTCTGTAGGCCTTCTCAATCAACCCCTCAAGGTGTATATTAACCCTCTCAAGCCATGTTTCCCTATCATTCTCAATCTGTTGTTCAATTGAAGTCAACTTGACATTTGCCTCCTTGGCCTTTTGCCTGTTTTGCCGAGGAGGAAGGCAAAGCCCCTTCCACAACTTGTGGAGATAGCATTTGCCTGTGGCCTAAAGATGAAGGCAAGACCCCTTCCACACCTTGTGGAGATAATACTCGCCTAGCAGCTGCAAAAAGTTTCCTAGTGCCCCTCTTATATGTCACAAACACTGGCACTCCAACAGTTTCAGTCTCTTTGACCTTTTCATGTCCTAAAACTCCACCTTCTTCATGAAGTACTAATGAAAAGATTTGTGGGCCTTTGAACATCTCATGAGAAATGAAAGTCTCCCATGGCATGTTAAGAAGGTTCAGCTAATGTAGAACAATGATTTTAATCAAAGAGTAATGGAAAATGATATTCAACTATTGGGGGTATGGCTTCCTCTTTACAATATTTGTCATTTTCTCAATGTTTCTAAACATGAAGTAAGGGATATTCATCATTCTTACTCTAGTGAAATGCATGAGAAGTCTAATGTGGTAGGCATACAACCAGGAGAACCTACCTTCACAAGTGAAGTACTTGATAATGATTTTCATCAATGGAGCAAACCTGTCTTCCAAAAACTTGAAGGGGAATACTCTCTTCATTTTGTCTTTGTATCTAGCCTTGATGTAAGGCTCATAGTACTCCCTATCAATATCCTGACCTTTGTTCCATTTTTCACCCACATCTGGAATACCTTTAGCCTCTGAGATGACAGCTGGTGATATGGTGAACATAATTCTGGCAAGGGTTACTTCATTGTTGTGCAAATGTGTCATGAACAACCTTGTCAACTCATGATGAAATTTGACTCTTTCTATCATTTCACAAAAATAAAAGCATGACTGGTGTTTAAAGCGAGAAATGGAAAGTGGACAGGCTTGAAACTCCCTCAAACTAATGGGCTCCTCTCTGATAATCCTTCCTCTTTTATGAGGCTTCCTTTGATGTATGGTTCTCTCCCTCGAATTGTCACTAAGGGTGTCCTCTTCAAACTCATACTCACTGTCTCTTTCCATTAGTTTTTGTAGTTGTGAATACTTGTGGTTAATGATGGGAAGGGTGGATAAAATAAAGATGAGTATGAAGAGATTTTTTAGGGATGAGTAGGGTTTTAGGGAGAATGGGTGGGGTTTTGTTGATGAGAATACGGATTCTAGGGTTTGGGGAAAGTGTAAGAGGGATGTGGGAAATGTATGATTTAGGAAATATGTAAATGGGAATGGGGTTTGGTCTAGTGAATCATGGCAAGGATAGGGTAAGTAAAACAATGGAGAGATGATGAAAACTAGGGTTTCGCCCTAGAAGCCAGGGTTTGAATTTTAAAAATGCTAAATACCAAGCTTAGAAATCAAAACCCTAGATTATAAGATAGGAGCAATGTACTTACTTGTTTAGAGGGAGAAATTGAAGTTTTGAGGTGAAATGGAAACTTGGTGAAGTTTTTGGGCTTGGCTGGGCAGATGTGTAGCACCTCACATAGGTGCGTAGTGCCTCCTAGATGTGTAGCGCCTGTGTAATTTTACAATGGAAAACTCTGCCAGGTGCGCAGTGCCAACTTAGATGCGCAATGCCTTTTTGTAGACCACTTTTTAAGGACTTCCCAGTGTCCAAGTTAGGCATAGCATAGCTCATTGGAAAGCGTGTCAAGTCTATTTTCCAGAAAATCTTGAATTTTTCAATTTGGAGTTCATTTTCCCTATCAGAGGTCCAATCTCCCAAGACTAGTCAAAATGTGTAGAATGAGGTTGCCAAAATGCATAGTGTTGTTGCAGTCAATTTGTGAAGGTCTTCCTAAACTCCAAAATGAACTCATGATAGTGCATTTGAAAGCTATTTGTGTATACTTATCAGCTGACTTATCAAGCAAGTCATTTGGTCCTTCCATCTAGGAGAAAAATGGATTTTACCAAGGTAACTCTAGAGGTGCATCAACCCTCCTGAGGCAAATGATGTTTTCGACATTTCTCCCAAACCATGAAACCTGTGTAAAAACTGAAAGATTTTTTTCTTCTTGGGTCAATGATGGACAAACAACTCTCTCACTTTTGTCAAATTCATCTTCTAAATCTCATAACATCATTTGAATAAAACCTATCCCGATATGTGGAACAGGGGATTTGTAGAAATGAAGTGAAATGAAAGGGATAAGGGGCTTCTAAATTCTTGAGAAAATTTTGGAAAATAGAGAGGGATGTTAGGAAGCAAGGGAAAGTATGATTTCAAATAATGAGTGAGGGGAAGGAGTCCAAAAGGGAAAAACATGGGCCCAGCCTAGAAAATTGTCAAATTGTAGCAATAAGCTAGGGTTTGTGGGAAAATGATGAATTTGAGGGATCTCAGTGATGGGAAGTGCTTAAGAAGGTATATTAAGTATAGGGGAAGGTGTATGAGCATCAAGATACAAGATTTGTTTATGATTTGACCATCCAAGAAAAATTACCTTCAAAACCCTAAGAGAGGGAAATGAGCCTTACCTAAGCACAACTAAAGCACGAACAAGGTGTACAATGACCCATTGGAACCTGAAATGATGATGACAACTCTTTAAATGATGCTACACTTAGTTGAATGGTGACATGTACCAACACTTAGAAAACTTTGGAAGGAGTGAAAATAAATCCTAGACCTAATACCTAGTGACCAAATTTTACATGAAGACTCACTGAAATGACAAAATTTGACTTTGACACCCTAAGACCACTTTGTAAGAGCATGTTTGATCACTGGTGGAAGGCTTCAAAGAATGACACTAACATTGGCTCCATTGGGGATGGTAGCTCCTTGGAGGTGCCAAGAACACCATAGGCCAAGTAGCCTTATCCATTGGGGATGGTAGCTCCTTGGAGGTGCCAAGAACACCATAGACCAAGTAGCCTTATCCGTTGGGCATGGAGTCAAGAACTCAAGATGAAATGCATGATTGAAAACTAATGACTGGACGACACAAACTAACTCTGAAACTGACTAAACCATGCTCACTTCTGTGAGATTATTAATAACACCCTACTCTAAGTGATCCATTCCTCACCTTATCAAGTGAAATGAAACAACCAATGCAACCAAGTAAGCATTCTGGCTGCTATTTGAATTCTCTGCAAGTGCTTTCTTATGAACAAGAAGAGAGAACTACTGAAACGCAACTCCCATGAAAATTTGTAAACGAATCCGTTGAATAATATGGATTCTCTATCCGACTCCAAAAATACTGCATAAGGATCTTGAAATTCATGTGCACTGGGACTTAGCTCGTCCAATGGATTACTTTTCTTCTCCTCGTACCATGAATGCATATTTTCATCTGAGCTTTGTGACGAAACTCCTGCTGATAATGATAAAGAAATCGACTGTCGGATCAAGTTTGTATCAATACCTTTTTCAAGCTCACAGTTAGTTAATGGAGAAGGAATTTGACTGTTGACATCATCCAACACATCAGCTATTGGATCGTGAAAAGCTTGAAAATACTGTTGCAACCCATTTTCTGTTGGTTCTAATGAGATTACAGGATTTACTATAGGATGCTCATCCTTTATTGAAGATGTACTATGCAAATTTCCCTTCAAAAACTAAAATGATTCAAAACGGAATGGTACGGAATCACATTGCATCATTTGATCATATGTTCTAGCTTCCAAGTCTTCATCTACAACCTGAAAATCAATGACATTCAGGGGTTGCAAATATAGATATGAGAAGTCTTGAACAAGGATTTCATTGCCCTTTAGATGGTCAAGACCAAAACTTATCGACGGTTGATTTCTGATTGCATGAAAGTTGTCTTTGATGAACTGGAACGAAGTAAAACAAAAAGGCAAAGATCCTTCACTTACTTCAAAATTTTCTTCACTTTTTTCCTCACTTCCATGGCTGATATGCATCGGTTGATCATTGTATTCAAGCTACTGAAAGTGAACTTCCTCCTTCCACAAACCAGCTGTTGATTCATCTGCAAGATTGGCTTCTGTTTGGAGAACATAATCATCATCATACTAATCAAAATTAGGGAAATCATCAGTATAAAACACATCATCAAGCATACATGTCAGGTCAACAACTCTCTCTTCTCCAAGATGATCTATAAAACAATCATTATCAGATCTATGACAACTGGGATAAGAAAGAAAATGTTTTGGATCAGCCACTTGTTCTTCTTCAATCAACGAGCCATGGTCTTGAACATCATACTCATTCCTTGTGGTGATCTTTTGCATCATCTCTTCCACTGCACTTACCAAAATGTCGAGCTTTACCTCTAAAGATGTCGATTCCTTTGGATCTATGTTCTTCCTCTCTTCTTCCTTCAACTTTTCCCTCCTAACCAGAAAATTAGCCTGTACATCTACTGCACTGTTTTTCATCTCTTCAAGTGTTGAAAGGTTCCTTTCCCTCAGCTGAAACTCCATTTCTGGATCAAAGGCATCCGAGTAGTGCAAGAGAGCAGATCCAGGAGGAGGTCTTATATTAACAGGCATCGAATAATAAACTTGGTTAAATATGGCAGAAAACTGTTGTACTGACTCCCCTGGCAGTCCTTTCAGCTGGTTATACTCTTCTAGAAACAAGAAATGGTTCTATCTGACCACCCACTTATCGAGGAAAACTTTGATGAACTGCTGGAAATCTGAGATGCTCGCATTAGGCATGGTTTTGAACCAACTCTTGACTTTGCCTTGCAAAGAAAGAGCAAAAGGCCTAATACTAACATCTTCTTCATCAACTTCAAAAAGGTCAAGGAAAGACTTAAAATTTAGTACATGTCTCTTAGCAGTGATGTTGTCACAGTCACCATCAAATCTTGGTAGATATAGGTAATTATTTTTAGGGAAAGCATGGGATATAGGAGGTAAAATCAGAGGCTTGTATCTATCTAGAATTTTAGAAGGTATAGAAATATGTACAGAAGGTGTAGAATCAGTCTTGGTACCTTGAGGCTCATCAGTTTGATGATGGTCATCACAAGATTCTGAAGAAGGGTCTTGATCAAGATCAAAGGCATGCGAATGTTTTGTATTCACAATCTTCAAAGGGAAAGAATCAAATGCAGGTCTAGGATCTTTTCTCAAATATAGTATACTTTGTAAAGCCTTCTTGAAATCCTCGGGAAAAGAGAAGAAATAATTTATAACAAAGAATGTAATGTCTTGGATGAAATTCCAATTTGAATACCTGATCTTTCCATATTGTCCTTTCATGTTTCTGCTGGTCGGGTTCATCCTCTAATGGAGTTCTTGGATCTAATCTCGAAACTGATTTGAAGTCGCCAGGTGAATGATTTCAGCCTTCCAATGTCTGATCGTTGTCCACCATCAACAATCAGATATAAACTTGATACATTTTGGTGAGGAACATAACATTGCATTCCCTAGTATGTTCGCCACTATGTTAGAGCCTAGATTGACCTCAGGCTGAATTGAAGCAATTCTAGGGTAACCACAAACCACACTTAACCTGGTAGCTAGCCCTACCAGGTTGAGAGAGGGCTCTCTCCTTGTGAATCTCAGTCAAGATGACTGGATCATATATAGATTTTAGGCTAGGTATAGTACCTCTAGAGATTTTGATTGATTTTATTGGTTTTGTTGCTGGATCAAATGGAGCCAGGCAATTTTGGGTCCTGGAAATTAAGTCAGGATACAGGGTGTTCTATGGGGCAAGGTAGGTAGGTGCTTTGGCACTTGAAATTGAGTGAGATGAGAGGTCTAATACTGGTGAGGAGTTGGGGAGGGCATGCAAAGATCATTTATCCTTCTCAAACAGTAGAAAACATCTAAAACTGAATGGTCTCCCAAGGCAGAGCATTTTAAACAATGAATTCTACCTATCTATCTTGATATCATTCAGCTAGAAGCAATGAATTAGATTTTGGCATACATAAAACATGAGAAAAATTGATAATAGAATAAGGAACTATCAAAAAACACCATACCACAAGTATCCCATAAAAATAGCTGCAAATCCTATTTTATTTCCTTGCCAAACTGCTAATAAAGGTGTACAATGGAGCTCAAAGTAGCTAAGAGAGTCCAGCCTTTGCTAATGACAGAAAAAATACATAATATAGGCATCAAACCACCTAAGCTAGCCATCAGGGGTCGAAACCAAGAGAAAAGGAGTTATTACAACCATTTCCAAATAGGGAATAAGAATATAGGCTGTGGAACAACTTACCTCTATAAGCATGGAAACTAATTCATTGACCTCCAAACCACCTCAAACTGACGAATATACCATCTAATATCATTTCACTATTACATTTACATACCAAGGCATTAATTACAATCATGAGTTCATCCATGAAGAGAGAAAAAGTCAACTTGCAGTGAAAATAGGCGAAAACTAGATTTTTTGGCAAACTGGCTCAATGCGCAGCGCCACTAGCCAGATGTGTAGTGCCACTTCACACCCACTTTTGGAGGTCTTTCCCTTAGCCACATTGCGCCCAAGATAGCTAATTAGAAGGGTCTTCCTGTCTAGTTTCTGGAACATTTTGAAAATTTTCATTTGGAGGTCATTTGCCCCTTCAAAAGTGAAATATCCCAAGGTTGCTTCTGTGTGTCCAAAAAGAGGTAGAGAGGTCATTTTTTGGTATTGTTTGACCTTTTGCTGACCTATTTTTGCCCCAAAATTGCTGAAATTTTCTAGGTTTGATGCTCTTATCATGCTAAATCTAAATATATAAGCCTTTCTTCCAAAAAGTGCTCCAAGGAAAAGTGTAGTGCTGGTGGCACTATGTATCTGGGCCAATTTTCTGTTTTCAAAATTTGAAAATTTGAGAAAGACAAAAATTCATCAAAACTTGCCTAGATTTGGCTTAGGACACCACCATTAGTTGCTTTAATGGGCTAGTGAGGCTTCAGCCAATATTTTCAACTTTTCTTGCTCCTTTTTACTTTTTAAGGCCTTCCTCAACCTAGCCTTAAGTTTCCTCATCCTTATGTTGCAGATTTTGTTGCGAGTCATGTAGTGGTAGGCCATGTCATGAAGCATCTTCTTGACTCTATTGGCGTTCTCAATCAGCCCCTCAAGGTGTATATTAACCCTCTCAAACCAAATTTCCCTATCATTCTCAATCTCTTGTTCAATCGAAGACAACTTCACATTTGCCTCCTTGGCCTTTTGGCTGTTTTGCTGAAGAAGAAGGCAAAGCCCCTTCCACACCTTGTGGAGATAGCATTTTCCCGTGGCCTGAAAATGAAGGTGAGACCTCTTCCACACCTTGTGGAGATAATACTCACCTAGTAGCTGCAAAAAGTTTCCTAGTGCCCCTCTTATATGTCACAAACCCTGGCACTCCAACAATTTTAGTCTCTTTGACCTTTTCATGTCCTGAAGGTTGACCTTCTTCGTGATGGACTGATGAAAATATTTGTGGGCCTTTGAACATGTCATGAGAAATGAAAGTATCCGATGGCATGTTAAGAAGGTTTAGCTGATGTAGAACAATGATTTTAATCAAAGAGTAATGGAAAATGCTATTCAACTACTGGGGGTATGGCTTCCTCTTTACAATATGTGCCATTTTCTCAATGCTTCTGAACATGAAGTAAGGGATATTCATCATTCTTACTCTAGTGAAATGCATGACAAGTCTAATGTGGTAGGCATACAACCGGGCAAACCTACCTTCACAAGTGAAGAATTTGATAATGATTTTCATCAATGGAGCAACCCTGTCTTCCAAAAACTTGAAGGGGAATATTATCTTCATATTGTTTTTGTATCTAGCCTTGATGTAAGGCTCATAGTACTCCCTATCAATATCCTAACCTTTGTTCCATTTTTCACCCACATTTGGAATACCTCTAGCCTTTGATATGACAACTGGTGATATGGTGAATGTAATTCCAACAAGGGTTACTTCATTATTTTGCAAATGTGTCACAAACAACCTTGCCAACTCATGATGAAATTTTACTCTTTCTATCATTTCACAAAAATCAAGCATGACTGGTGTTTAAAGCAAGAAATGGTAAGTGGACGGGCTTGCAACTCCCTCAAAATAATCAGCTCCTCTCTTATAATCTTTCCTCATTTACAAGGCTTCCTTCGATGTATGTTTCTCTCCGTGGAACTGTCACTAAGGGTGTCCTCTTCAAACTCATACTCACTGTCTCTTTCCATTTCTTTTTGTAGCTGTGAATGCCTGTGGTTAATGATGGGAAGGGTGGATAAAATAACGATGAGTATGAAGATATTTTTTAGGGATGAGTAAGGTTTTAGGGAGAATGGGTAGGGTTTTGTTGATGAGAATAGGGATTGGGGAAAATGTAAGTGGGAATGTGGGAAATGTATGATTTAGGAAATATGTAAATGGGAATGGGGTTTGGTCTAGGGAATCATGGCAAGGATAGGGAAAGTAAAACAATGGAGAGATGATGAGAACTAGGGTTTCACCCTAGAAGCTAGGGTTTGAATTTAAAAATGCTAAATACCAAGCTTAGCAATCAAAACCGTAGATCATAAGGTAGGAGTAATGTACTTACTTATTTAGAGGGAGAAATTGAAGTTTTGAGGTGAAATGGCAACTTGGTGAAGTTTTTAGGTTTGGCTGGGTAGATGTGCAGTGCCTCACACAGGTGCGCAGCACCTCCCAGATGCGCAGTGCCTATGCAATTTTACACAGGAAAACTCTGCCAGGTCCGCAACGCCAACTCAGATGCACAACGCCTTTTTGTAGACCACTTGTAGAGGCCTTCCTAGTTTGAAATTTGGGCACAGGATAGCTCGTTGGAAATATTGTTGAGTCTAATTTCCATAACATCTTGAATTTGTTAATTTGGAGTTCATTTTCCCTGTCAAAAGTCCAATCTCACAAGTCTGGTCAAAATGTGTAGAATGAGGCTGCCAAAATGCATAGTGCTATTGCAGTCAATTTTTGAAGGTCTTCCTCAACTCCAAATTGAGCTCATGATAGCTCATTGGAAATATAATTGTGTCTTCCTATTAGTTGAATCATCAAGCAAGTCATTTGGTCATTCCATCTAGGATAAAAAATGATTTTACCAAGGTCACTCTAGAGGTGCATCAACCCTCCTGAGGCAAATGATGTTTTCGACGTTTCTCCAAAACCATGACACCTGTGTAAAACTGAAAGAGGTTTTTCTTCTTGGGTCAATTATTGACAAAAACCTCTCTCACGATTTTCAAATTCATCTTCTATTTCTCAGAAACATCATTTGAATAAAACCTATCCCGATATGTGGAACAGGGGATTTGTAGAAATGAAGGGAAATGAAGGCGATAAGGGGCTTCTAAATTCCTGAGAAAATATTGGAAAATAGAGAGGGATGTTAGGAAGTAGGGGAAAGTGGAATTTCAAATATTGAGTGAGGGGAAGGGGTCCAAAAGGGAAAAACATAGGCCTAGCCTATAAAATTGTGAAATTGTAGCAGTAAGCTAGGGTTTGTGGGAAAATGATGAATTTGAGGGATATCAATGATGGGAAGTGCTTAAGATGGTATATTAAGTATAGGGGAAGGTGTATGAGCATCAAGATACAAGCCTTGTTTATGATTTGACCATCCAAGAAAAATTACCTTCAAAACCCTAGGAGAGGGAAATGAGTCTTACCTAAGCACAATTGAAGCACGAACAACGTGTAAAATGACCCATTGGAACCTGAAATGATGATGAAAACTCTTTTAATGGTGGTACACTCAGCTAAATGGTGACATGGACCGACACTTAGAAAAAATTGGAAGGAGTGAAAACAAATCCTAGACCTAATACCTGGTGACCAAATTTTACTTGAAGACTCACTAAAATGACAAAATTTGACTTTGACACCCTAAGACCACTTTGTAAGAGCATGTTTGATCACTGGTGGAAGGCTTCAAAGAATGACACTAACAAGGTCCATGGTTTTCGACGCGATGGTTTTCGGTCCATGGTATTGGATGCTTCGACATGCATAAATATGTATTTTAACATTGAAAGAAATATAATGAAAAATCAAGCTGGTAGTCTCAGTTTTGGGATACAGGGAAAATATATGTGTATATGTGTTTTATGTGTTATGCTCTCGTTATTGTTTATTTTTTGTGTTTTAGAATTCGTATGCAGCTAATTTCTATACAGGATTAAAACCTAAATTTTTGAAAATTCCTTTTAAATTCATGAAAATTTAATCGTTTTTTTTTGGGAGGGGGGCCACTAGATACATCTAATATAAGAAAATATCACATAGTTATTTTGCAACATCTCACTACCACTTACAAGATCAAATCAATAAACATCAGTTGTCACTAGATTCATCTAATTTCAAAAATCTAACAGAATCCTTTTGCACCATTTACAGGATCAAACACAAAACTATATAAGTTGCATACATGAAATAACAATGCTCAAATAATTAGGAAATTTTAACTTTTCGTTATTGTAATGTATTTCTGCATTATTTTTATCATGGGAGGTAATAATTTTTTTAAATACCAATAATGCTAACAAAATCCTTTCCAAACAATAACAAACACAGCCAATATAGATTCTCCACTTTACCTTCCATATAGGCCAACAATGA
Organism: Pinus tabuliformis; assembly: GCA_031772625.1. Classification (NCBI taxonomy): domain Eukaryota; kingdom Viridiplantae; phylum Streptophyta; class Pinopsida; order Pinales; family Pinaceae; genus Pinus; species Pinus tabuliformis. The sequence continues at coordinate 253,859,777 of CM062818.1, read as the reverse complement.
CAATCATATTCTTTTAATGGACAAAAACTACAAGAAATTGCGATCCCTCATGAAAGTGAAATTGAGGGAAAGAACAAAGATAAAATATCTCAGTAGGACTCTTGCATAATGTATGTCGAATGCTCATATTTGATTATTATTACATTTGGTTCTGATATTTAATTATTATCAGATATGATGTTTGAGATTACCTTGAACAAACAACACAATTATTCAATGATATTAGTTTTAAAAAATAAATCTTGAATTATCACCCTTCTTTAAGATGAAAGATGTTTGTATTTTAAGGATCTGTTTTGGTTGCGTTATTTTATTTTTCTTTTGTATGGAAGGTGATAATAATAATTTTTCACCACCACCAATAGGACTTCCCCTATGCTCTCTCAATCCAAATCAAAATTCGTCGTCCTCCCGAGAGACTACTAGTTAATAATCTTCATGGCTCTACGTATCATCCAACCAGGACTTCGACTTTTTTTCCTGTGACATAGAGTAGGGTTTACAAGTTGGACTTAGACTATTTTTCTTGTGCCACAGAGTGGGTTTTCCAAGTTGTTATTCAACTATTTTACCTGTGGCACAGAGTATGGTTTCTAGGTTGGACTTCAGTTTTTTTGTCTGTGGCATAGATTAGGGTTTCCATGTTTGCAATTGTGATCCGTTCAGAGAAACCTTCAGAAGGGACTTCAACACTGGCATTATTTTTGTTGTGGAGATGTTATTCTGATGCAATATTTTGGCCCTTGCGGGCGGGGTTTCGAATCCCCAGTACTCACCCAATAAGTTCATTATCTAGGATGATCATCAGAGCCATTGTATTAGGGAATTATCCTTCAAGTCCACAGTTTGATCGGTGAAGCTAAGACGTGATCAGATTGTCGTGGTGTTGGAGCACAATATTTTTGTGTACAATTTAGTGGATTTGAAGTTGGTGCATCATATTGAGACTATGAAAAACCCTAATAGTTTCTACGTTCTTTCTCATGCTCCCAATAGCTTCGTGTTGGCCTACTCAGGCTTGCACCATGAGCAGATGAGTGTCATGCACTATGGCCTCAAGAGGATTAGATTCATAACTACCCATGAGTCTCGCATTGCTTGCCTTGCACTCACACTTGATATAAGCCTCCTTGCGGCTGCTAGTACAAATGAGACTCTTATAAGAATCTTCAACACCCTAGATGCCACACGATTGCAAGAGGTATAACTTGCATCTCTACCTATTCTATTTGAAACATTTATGTTGGCCTTTAAATTCCCCATCAATCCTTAGCTAAAGTCTCATGCTTTGAAGCATTGACCTTAAAAGAAGGCCTCTTTCGTAGATAAGGGCTAATCGGGATGACCATATTAATGGTCTTATTTATTATTTCTAATTGATTGATAAATTGAGGAATCGTTCCATGCCTAAGTACTAATAGGTAAAAGTTGTGAACATTATTATATGGTTTTGAGTCACTGTTGGTTAGCAATGTAGGTTGTCTAAACTACTATCAAAGCACCATTAGGCTTATTCGTGGCTATTTCTATGCTCCGTCGAGCATTTCTGTTAAGAGAAAAAGTAAATTTCTTGTACATTTTAGCCCATGTGAAGTTGTTTGAAGATACTTTTCTTGAAAATAATCTTGTAGCAGATAAAATTTGGTGAAGCAGGTATTAGGTTGTATAGTTTCTTATTCCTAAGGAAGGAGAATGAACATTATATAGTTAAATATAATTATGCATTATTTGATAATGCAATAAGTTGAATTTCTAGTCCACGAGGATTGAGAAGAACAAGGTTCAGAGACTTTCATAATTTAGGTTTCATAAATTCAATTGATTTTTATTTCAACCATTACCATATTGTTTTTACTACTTTAACTTGATCTGGTTAATGTCTTTTCATTATTTTCTATGTTGCCATTTTATGTGTATTATGTTCCTTGCTGGAGAATAACTTGTGGGGACACACATGACTTCACGTGACTTAACCCGGTGTGGGTTCTAACTTAACCTAACGCCATTTAACCTGGGTTCTAGACGCGCGCTTCAAGGTTGTATCCGCTGGAAATTGGGGTTTAGGGTTTTACTGTGGTTCATTGTGATGAGACCACGATGGAGGAGATAGACTACATGCGTGGCTCATTTACTGTTACATGGTTCTATTGGAACCTACTCTGTTCATATTCTATGCTATGGTTCTATCGAGCGTGCTCGGCTTGTCTGTGGTGCTGTGGTGTGAGGCTTCTCTTTCCTATTATCTTTGTTGTTTGCTTAGCTTTGATGTTTGTTATATACTCTTTACTGGTACTTTACTATGTTCTTAGGCGTTCTTGCTATGAGGTTTATTCTCCGGTTCGTTTGCTGGTTAAGTAGGCCTGTAGTTGATTTTCCTTTCTATGTGCTCTGGTAACTATTCAGTAACTATTTTCCTTGACTAATTCTTCAGGGTCTTATAGCTCTGCTCCAGGAATGCTCCCGTTCTTTTCCAAGGTAATTTGTTGTTTCAATTTCAATTTCTGCTTACTTTGTAGATTTTTCTAACCCTCTGGCTCCTTGTGAGCAGATGGGTTCTTCTCATTCTGGTTTGTTGTGGCTCTGGCAGAGTTCTCCTTCAGGTATTTGCTCTTTGCAAACTTGCTTTCCTTCTGTTGTGTTGTATCTTTGTATTTCTCTGCAACTTTTAAGTGATCATGTTCTGATTGCTATTTGTGGCAGGTGTGAATGGAGGCTTCACTCAGTTGTTGTTGGCATTATGAGACAAGTGTTGTCCTTGATGGCAAATCTCACAGATGATAAATTATAGTGCAGCAAAGTTATTTTCAAGTTCACGCACTTTCATGCAGAGAAAAGTTTCTTTCATATGGTGAAAAGTTCACGCACTTTCATGCAGAGAAAAGTTTCTTTCATGTAGAGAAAAGTTCACGCACTTTCATGCAAAGAAAAGTTTCTTCATGTAGAGAAAAGTTCACGCACTTTCATTCAGAGAAAATTTTCTTTCATGTAGAGAAGATTGGTTCATGGTATTAGTCCGACAGTTTTTGATCCTACGGTTTTGGTCCATGGTATTGCATCCAAAAGTGTTGATCCCAAGTATTGGGTCCATGGTATTGAATTGTTATGGTTTTTGGTCCGTGGTATTGTGAAAGGCCTAAGGCTATAAAAAGGAAAGGAGATCTTTTGGCTGCACACTTATGGGTTGAATATCTTAAGGTGAGCTAGATCTGAAATACTTGTGATCGGTTGGTGAGGGATAGCTAGATCTGAGTGATAGCTAGATCTGAATGGGTCGAGATCTCCATGGCGCATGATCAGATCTGTAGATCTGATAGTCTGGGGTATGCTTGAAGACTGAAAAACTATCTATACCTGCAGGACCGCAAGTGTGACACAATGCAGGTGCGGATACCCGCAGAACAAAAGAGTGTGCAGGTGCGGATCTAGCCACAGGACTGCAGGAGCGACACAGTTCATGTGCAGATACCTGCAGAGTAGAAGAGTGCGCAGGTGCAGATGTAGCCGCAGGAACGCAGGTGCGACACGGTGCAGGTGCGGATACCCGTAGAGCAGAAGAGTGCGCAGGTGCGGATACCTGCAGATAAGAAGACTGTATAGGTGTAGATACCCGAATATCAGAAAGCAGCACAGGTGCGGATGTTCGCAGATGTCTATTGGTGAAGTTGCGGACCCTGCTTGAAATTTGTTTTAACTACCTTTGACTATTCTGCAGGGTTCTGGGTGCATAATTGATGTCTGGTTACTGGTATTGAGTTCTGATAATAGCATGATTATGTTTAGCTCAGTATTGATGGTTGAATGGACCAAGTTCTTAATGACTTATCTTTATGTGATTTGATGGACTAGATCTGGTTGATAACTCACATATTATCCTTGTATATGTATTGATCTGGTGTTTGGGTGATTCAGAAGATTGATTGATTATGTGTTTCAATGATATTAATGGGTCCAGTATGAAAATTGGATGAAACGTGGCCTTTCAGATTATGTGTTGTGCTTCAGGAGTATCGAGTATGAAAATGTATGAAACGTGGTACCCGGAGGAGAGAAGATTGTAGGTCGGCGCCTACGTACTAGTATCTTAACTAGTACAAGAGCTAAGAGGGTGGTAGCTCCCTTCCAGTAGCATTGTAGCAGGTAGCAGCCTGCGTACTAGTAAATGGATCGGCTAGTACAAGATATATGGTGGTTGTAGCTCTCTGCAGGTAGAAGCCTACGTACTGGTATAAGACTGCACCAGTACAGAAATATTCTAAAAGGATTTTCTTATTAAGAAGAAGATTGAGATGACTTGCAGCAGGTGGTTTTCTCCCACATTGGGTTTCCACCTTATATCCTGGTGTTCATGTGTGTGGCTTATGTGTGATGATCTGTTCTATTTTACTACACCTGTTTACTGTTAATATGGTTGATAATGTTCTAATGCACTCATTAAGGATCTACTAACTAAATCATAAGAAGTTGTGGAAGTAGCATATATGAATCTGAATATGGAAATGAAAAAGTTTTATTGATGTGATAATACTGATTCACCCCGCCCCTCTCAGTATTATTTCCAACAGTTGTCTCCCAGTCTCGACTTCTTATGACAGGGTAGGGTCTTTCCCTTTTCCATTTTCTAGAGAAATCAATGGAACCCTTGTTGAGTTCCGTATTAATGTTTTGGTTTTAAAACCACTAGTAGGGTTTGGCCAACATATTCTATTTCTGGTTGTTGGACCTTATCGAGTTCTGTTATTTCTCTTTCAGCTCACTTTAGTTTACCCGAGATGGGTTTTGTGGTTGTGCTCTCCATTCGCTATTTGGAAAGCCTCGACGGCTCTGTCGAATTGTATAAATAGTTTTACAAATCCTCAAAGGGTTCTGTTGTAATTTATTATACTTGTAGTTTGAATACAATGACTCTGGAAAACAATTTGAAGTTCTGTAAAATTTTGAAATGAAATTTGTTTATTCTATGTACCTGGACTGTGTATGTCACTGGAAGGTTGTTCTTTTGATGGTGAAAAGACTCGCTTCTGATGTGGTTGGAAATTACAGTCAATATGCTTTTGCTTTGTGTGTTTTCCTCTGTCTGGAATGAACTCAGAAATTTGGAAATTTGAAAAGAAGCAATGCAGTAGATATAAATGAATTATTCAATTTTATTAATGTATTCAGATGTTTGTATTTGCTTCACACAACACACACACCTACTGTCTTCTCTCCTCTTCTCTCAATTTCCTCACCCTCTCCTCTCTGTTCTAGAAATGATTACGAATAAATCCATTTCTGTTTCAGTTACATATGGTTATTTTCTATAACTATATTCCAGGTTCCCTAACTCATTTTATTTCCTTAACTATTTCTAACTTAATTTAACTAATCTTAATGACAACTTGCTTTTTAGTTACATATGGTTATTTTCTGGGACTGTATTTCAAGTTCCCTAACTCATTTTATTTCCTTAACTATTTCTAACTTAATTTAAGTAATCTTAATGACATATTGCTTTAGCTATTGCAGCCCTACCTACAATTGAAATTTAAAAGAATTAACATAAATTAAATTTACCCTTTCCCTGTCCAGCACGGAAACAAAACACTTCTAGTTGTTGCCTAGTCACTAGATTCTCTTGCATCAGGCTCCTGGGAAAATTTTGTTTCATGGCTCCTGTGCATGAGTTCCTCAATAGAGTACCCGGCTTGCTGGATCTGAGTAGCATCCAACCAGGAACTGTCCTCGATAGGATGGTCCTTCCATTTGACCAGATAATGCAAATATTCTTTCTTTGGTGTCTTCCTGGTCACCTGCGTATCCAATATCATTTCCATCTCTAAAGCCTTTACTGGGGGCATCTGTCGAATCCATTTTTCCTCCTCTTCCTGGGTAGTCTGTGTTCGTCTCTCCGAACTATCACTGTCATTCGAAGCAACATAAGGATATAAATTGGCGATATTAAATATAGGTGAGATTCCTATATCCAGAGGTAACTGCAATTCATAAGAATTTGCAGAAAAATTCTGAAGGATTATGCAAGGGCCAATTTTCCTCATTTTTAATTTATTATAGGTGCCCCTAGGAAATATTTCTTTGCGTAAATGTGCCAAAACCAGATTTCCTACTGCATACTGTACTTCCTGTTGCTTTAAATCTCTTTTTTGTTTATACCTTTGGCTATTGTCCTGTAATTTTAGTTTGATCTGTTCATGCAGATCGTTCATTACTGTTGCGAAATCTTCACCATCAACTCTCCTATGTTCCAATTTTCCCAAATACTGTATCTCATGGATGCCCCTTGGATGCATTCCATATAAGATTTGGAAAGGGATTTTTCCCGTGCTTCTTTTGGTTGAATCATTGTGAGAAAATTCCGCTTGAGAAAGAATGCGATCCCATTATCGAGAATTTTCACCAACTAAAATTCTTAGTAAATTTCCCAGACAAGTTCACAACTTTCGTTTATCCATCCATCTCCGGGTGATAAGCTGAACTGAAGTTTAATTTGGTATCCAAATATTCCCATATGGTTCGCCAAAAATGTCCTATAAACTTCATGTCTCTATCTAAGATAATCGATCTCGACAAAACATGTAATCGAACTATTTCAGAGAAGAACAAGTGTGCTATGTGAGTGGCATCAATTGTTTTCCTGCATGGAATAAAATGTTCCATTTTCGTGAAGCAATCCACCACCACCGTGATGGAATCAAATCCTTTTTGAGTTCTTGGCAAACCTAAGATAAAGTCCAAGCTGACAGAGTCCCACGGTCTGCTAGGAATGGGCAAGGGTGTATACAACCCTGTGTTTTGACTACTTCCTTTAGCATGTTGACACAATTTACACCTGCTTACAAACCTCTGTACATCCCTTTTCATTTTTTGCCAATAATAAAAATGAATCAATTTATCTAGAGTCTTATTTATGCCAAAGTGTCCAGCCATGCCTCCACTGTGTTTTTCCTGGATTAAGTTCTCCCTCATTGAACTTTCCGGAACACACAACTATCCTCCCTTGAACAATAACCCCTCCTGTATATTATAGTCCAGCCAAGGACTGATATCTCTCAACAATGGATTCTGGCAAGCTTCAAAAGCTTCCTTGAAATCTGTATATGTCTCGTACAAGTCTTTCAGATGCTCAAACCCAAGTACTTGTATTGTGCTTTCTTGCATTATTAAACTCCTTCTGCTCAATGCATCTGCCACTTTGTTGGCTCGTCCTTTAACATGTTTTAAAACAAATGTAAAACTTTGCAAGTACTCCACCCATTTCGCATGCTTATGATTCAATTTGTGTTGTTGCATAATATACTGCAACGCTGAATTGTCTGAAAACAAAACAAACTCCTTGGCCAACAAATAATGTCTCCAATGCTTTAAAGCTTGGATGACTGCATAAAATTCCTTATCATAAGATGTATATTTCTGTTTTATTTCATTCAATTTCTCACTGAAATAAGTTATCTGTTTATCCTCCTGGCCGACTACTGCTCTGATGGCTACTCCACTAGCATCACACCGAACTTGAAAAAGTTTACTAGAATCTGGTAGCCTTAAGACTAGTTTTTCTATAATCTTCCTTTTCAACAATTGAAAACTATTCTCTACTGCTTCTATCCAACAGAAAGGCTGATTGGCCTTCTTCAAAGTTTCCACCATAGGTGAGAAAATTCCACTAAAGTTTTTAATAAATTTCCTGTAAAAACTTGCTAATCCATGAAAACTCTTGACTTCAAACAAATTTTTAGGAGATGGCCAGCTAATTATGGCTGCAACCTTCTCCGAATCCATTTTCAATTCATTTTCAGAAATTACAAATCCTAAGTATATCAACTCTCTTTTGAAAAAAGTATATTTCTTAAGATTTATCAGCAACTTCTTTTGTTGTAATCTTTCCATGACATACCTGACATGTCATAGATGTTCCTCCTTAGTCTTGCTAAAAATTAGTATATCATCTAGATACAAAATCACGAACTTGCCAATAAATTCCTTCAACACCTCATTCATCAGATGCATGAACGTACTAGGAGCATTGCTTAAACCAAATGGCATAACCAGCCATTCATACAGGCCTTCATTAGTTTTGAAAGTTGTTTTCCATTCATCTCCTTCTCGTATTCTGATTTGATGGTAGCCACTTTTTAAATCTATTTTTGATAAGTATGCTGCCCCACTCAGGAAATCCATCATATCATCCATCCTAGATAAAGGAAACTTGTACCAGATAGTGATTTTATTTATAGCCCGAGAATCTGTACACATTCACCATTCTCCTCCTTTATTAGGAGCCAAAACAGTTGGAATAGCACATGGGCTTAGACTTTCCCCAATTAATCCCTTATCCAACAATTCTTGTACGTGCTTTCTAATTTCTTCGTTGTGCTTAGGACTCATTTTGCAAGCAACTTTATTCAGAAAACTAGCCCTTGGAATAAAATCGATATGGTGACTGATGCTCCTTTTTGGTGGCAGTGTGTCTGGTAGATCATCTACAACAATGTCATTAAATTCTTGCAACATGTCTTGTATCTCTACAAGTAAATCAGAAATCTCCATATGTAATACTGTTGTCTTCGCCCTTTGCGCCACTGCATAACCTATATCATTGTCTTCAATCTGCTGTAGGAACTCTTTTTCTCCCATCAGTAGTGCCTTCACTCCACTAGTCTCTGCTGCATTTTCTTCCTTCATAGGAACTAAGGTATGTTTTACTCCATCTTTCACAAATTTATAATAGTTCTTTTCTCCATCATGAACAACTTTCTGATCATATTTCCAGGGCCTACCCAATAGGATATGGCACACATCCATAGGCATGATATCGCAAATTACTTTGTCTTTGTACCTGCCAATATGAAATTCCACTTCACACTACTCTTCAACCAGCAGCTGGTGTCCTTTCTGCAACCAGGACACTTTATATGGTGTTGGGTGCTTCAACCTTTTTAACCCCAATTTCTCCACCATTTATGTAGCTACTAAGTTATCAGTGCTTTTTCTATCTATAATCAGCTTACAACATTTTCCATGGGACTTGTAGACAGTCCGGAATAATTATTTCCTCTATGTTGAATCAACTTCCTCCTTAGCTAGTTTCAACAAGACCTTGTTCAGTACCAAGGCTTCACCTGTCTCAGCCACATTTTCCACCTCTTGTGGCGGTGCTTCTCCTTCTTCTGGTTGAGCAACATATGCTCCCCGTTGTCCAGTCTGTTCACCTTCAGGACATTCAAAGGATCTGTACCCCCATCTGTGACACTTGTAACACTGGTAGGCATTACCTCTGCCTCTGCCATTACCTCTACCACGCTGGTATGGCCTTCCCCCTCTCGTGTTACCTTCTCTTTCCGACTATCCTGAGGTCTTCGAGCTACTTCCCTCTTCATGACTACTGGTAGTTCTTCCTCTACCGAAAGACTGTCCTCTTCCTCTATTGGAACCACGTCCCCTTCTTGCATTTTGTTTTCTGGTAATTTTCTCTTCTGCTTTCAAAGCATTATGATATGCTTCCTCCACAGTTCTAGGAGATAGAATACCAATCTCATCTAAAATTTCCATCCTCAAACCATTCACGAATCTTGTTGTTTTCTCAGGAGTATCTTCCACGTATCCAGCTCTCAGATTTACTTTATAAAATTCCTTTGTATACTCCCTCACAGTCATCGTTCTTTGCCTTAGATTCTGGACCTGTCTATAAAGAGTAATTTCATAATCTTTAGGTAAAAACTTATTCTTCATTTTCGCGATCATTCTGTCCCATTTCTTAATCAAAGGCTTGTTCAATATTCTCATGTCTGTTTGCACACGGTCCCACCACAGTGCTGCATCTCCTTTCAATCTAGTAACAACAAACTTGATCCTTTTATCCTTATTAATCTCCTCATATTCACAATATTTGTCCATCGCACTTATCCAATCTAATAATGCTTCAGCAGACACACTCCCATCGTAATTAGGAAGTTCGGGCTTAGGCTTGTTGCTAGCCATTAGGAATGATTTTAACACTTTGAGTTCTGGTCCATATTCATCTGATTCATTTGTCGTAGTCACATTCTCTTCTTCACTATCGTCACCACCCTCAGGATATCTTCGTCTTCCTGCTTCTACTGCTGCTAATCGTGGTGACAAGGTTCTAATTCCTTCTCGTAGCTCATCATCTACTACTCTTCTTCTACCTCGACCTCTCCTTCCTACCTCCATTTTCACTGAAGAATAGGACTATGCTCTGATACCAAAAATTGGTGGGGACACACGTGACTTCACGTGACTTAACCCGGTGTGGGTTCTAACTTAACCTAACCCCATTTAACCTGGGTTCTGGGTGCACGCTTCAAGGTTGTATCCATTGGAAATTGGGGTTTAGGGTTTTACTGTGGTTTGTTGTGATGCGACTGCGATGGAGGAGAGAGGCTGCATGCGTGGCTCATTTATTGTTCTTTGGTTCTGTTGGAACCTCCCCTATTTGTATTCTACGCTATGGCTCTGTCGAGCATTCTCAGCTCGTTTGTGGTGTTGTCGTGTGAGGCTTCACTTGTCTATTATCTTTGTTGTTCGCTCAGCTTTGTTGTCTGTTATATAATCTTTACTGTACTTTGCTCTGTTCTCATGCATTCTTGTTATGAGGTTTATTCTCCAATTCTTTTGCCAGTTAAGTAGGCCTGTAGTCGATTTTCCTTTCTCTGTGCTCTGGTAACTATTCAGTAACTTTTTGCCTTGACTAATTCTTCAGGGTCTTATAGCTCTGCTCCAAGAATGCTCCCATTCTTTTCCAAGGTAATTTGTTATTTCAATTTCAATTTTCGCTTACTTTGTAGATTTTTGTAACCCTCTAGCTCCTTATGAGCATATGGGTTCTTCTCATTTTGGTTAGTTGTGGCTCTGGCGGAGTTTTCCTTCATGTATCTTATCTTTGCAAACTTGCTTTCCTTCTGTTGTGTTGTATCTTTGTATTTCTCTGCAAATTTTAAGTGATCCTGTTCCGATGCTATTTGTGGCAAGTGCAAATGGAGGCTTCGCTTAATTGTCTCCTAGTCTCAACTTCTTATGACAGGGTAGGGTTGAACCCTTGTTCAGTTTCGTATTAAGTGTTTGAGTTTTAAAACCCCTAGTAGGGTTTGGCCAATGTATTCTACTTGTGGTTGTTGGCCCTTATCGAGTTCTGTTATTTCTCTTTCGGCTCACTGTAGTTAACCCGAGATGGGTTTTGTGGTTGTGTCCTCCATTCGCTGTTTGGAAAGCCTCGGTGGCTCTGTCGAATTGTATAAATTTTTTTACAAACCCTGAGAGGGTTCTGTTGTAATTTATTCTGCTTGTAGTTTGAATACAATGACTCTGGAAAACAATTCGAAGTTCTGTAAAATTTTGAAATGAAATTTGTTTATTTTATGTACCTAGACTGTGTATGTCACTGGAATGTTGTTCTTTTGATGGCGAAAAGGCTCGCTTCTGATTTGGTTGGAAATTACAGTCAATATGCTTCTGCTTTGTGTGTTGTCCTCTGTCTGGAACGAACTCAGAAATCTGGAAATTTGAAAAGAAGCAATGCAGTAGATATAAATGAATTATTCAGTTTTATTAATGTATTCAGATGTTTGTATTTGCTTCACACAGCACACATGCCTACTATCTTCTCTCCTCTTCTCTCACTTTCCTCACCCTCTCCTCTCTGTTCTAGAAATGATTACAAATAAATCCATTTCTGTTTCAGTTACATATGGTTATTTTCTGGAACTATATTCCAGGTTCCCTAACTCATTTTATTTCCTTAACTATTTCTAACTTAATTTAACTAATCTTAATGACAACTTGCTTTTCAGTTACATATGGTTATTTTCTGGAACTGTATTCCAGGTTCCCTAACTCATTTTATTTCCTTAACTATTTCTAACTTAATTTAACTAATCTTAATGACAACTTGCTTTGGTTGTTCCAGCCCTACCTACCATTGAAATTTAAAATAAAAATTAACAGAAATTAAATTTACCCTTTCCTTGTCCAGCAGGGAAACAAAACACTTCTAGTTGTTGCCTAGTCATTGGATGCTCCTGCATCAATAAATCATAAGTGATGACACATTCTATTGTCTCAAATGAAATATTGTTTTCTAAAACTCTTGGATTACTCAGGTTTCAGTCGATTTTCCTTTCCTGATTGTTATGTGGTTACATGTTTTTTTAATAGAAAGAAATATATTTAGGTCAAAACACAGACATTTAGATGTTTCGTTATATTCAAAAAATGATATTGAGATCAAATTTTCTAAATGAGATTTGTTTTACTTAAAACAGGGGAGAATATCAATAGAATATATTTCAAATTCTTTGAAATAAATTATCTATGGATATTAGACAAATGTATGTAACTTCAAAAAACGTATTTCTAGAAAAGGGATGGACACTTTAACTTAGATTTGATTCACCATGAGTGGTAGTTTGTGTTGTTAGGAACAAGAAAAACATACGAGACAAATGATTAACCAACAACAAAAGCACATAAATCATGCACACATTGACACACAATTTACCTTGGAAAACCCTTATAGTTATGGGTACTCCTACTAATTATAATGGATGAAAATCAATAGTGAAAGGATTGCCTCACGAGGGACAACATTTTTTTCTAGGAAAGTGTTGCTACTAGAAGTAAAAAATGGATTTTTGCAAGAAGGGGAGGTGTTGGTGTAGAAAATAAATGGGTTTGACAGAAGTCCCTACCCTTACCATGGACCAATATTGCATACCTCATTCAAAAGTAATTCACTTACAAAGGGAAACATGACTTTATTTTCTTATACCACTTCAAGCTATTGAACCATTTCCAACACCATAGGTTGGTAAAATTATCCTTCTTTTTTTGGAAAATGTTGTAGTAGATGGCATTAAATGTCCAAATATATAATGTGCTACATCTTTTAATGGATGAATTAGAGTATGCAGGTCACATTTTATGCTTCATAGCTTGTCTTCGATCCCTCAATAGAATTATAGTGTTATAGAAAAATAAATATCAAAGAAAGTATAATGCTTCCCAATAGTATCAGAAATGGAGAACATCTAAAGGTACCCACTCTAAAAAGATTTGAAAAGTTGTTACAAAAATATTAAATTATTTTCTTATACTAGGCTGACAAAGTCCCTTCAAAAAGTTGTAGAAACCATATCATTAAGAACCAAAGGTCTCTAGTGAGCCCCCTCATCTAATGTATCTGCATGTACCATCAATTGAAGTCCAGATACCATCCCAAGATACACCTAGAAAGAAACAGAAACATATTTTGTGATACAACTGTCGTAAAAAAAAATTAGGGTGATCAACTTCAAAGGATTGCTCATCCATATCTTCCCAAATGTTGCAATGACCATCATCCAAAATATTCTAGCCTTTGACAATCCATTGGCCTCTTCATTCCTTTGCTTGCAAACATGATGAAAAGAGATATGATTAGAATAGGAATAAAATATTTGTATCTCCTCAAACATAGACATTAATAAAAAAAAATTCTAAAGTTTCTAGCCCCCTCATGCAGTTATTACCACAAGACATTCACATAAAATTTAGCTTTCTTGTACACTTTTGTTAGCTACAAGCATGAGAATTAACTCCACTAGAAAGCTATTTGTTCATCCTTCCAACCTAGCTTTATACTTTATCACATGTGACTCCCTTAGGAATAAAACACAAGCCCCACTAATTTTTGGGTGACCTTAAGAAACCCCGTCAAAATAAGTCCAAGAACTTGATTTTCCTACCTCTTCCACAAATATTTATCTTGCATGCTTCTCAATTTTTTATTCCTTAAAGCTGGTGAGTATATTGAGGCTTGGAGAACCACATAATATAGCTTTATAGTTGGCATATTCTTATCATTGAATAAACTCACATTCCTAGGAGATCAAATACCCTCACGAAATGATGACTAGAAACACATTGTAGAATTTTACACTTTTGTTCTCACACTAGTTCTTTGGACATTCTTCAATTGTATTTCTTGTTCAAACGTCTCTATGGCCAACAAAAAAATTCCTCTTTCCGCACCTATACAATGAATTATTTTAAAAACTTATTCAGTTCGACTTGGAACTGGACAACCTAGCTGATTGGCAATTGAGTGGACCTGGCCTTCAACTCGACTTTGGGGAGTTTGCTACCAAACTGGCTTGAACCAGCCTGAACCTCTTGAGTTGATGCAGACGATAATGTCCCAAAGGGGCCTGAGGAGTCTGAAGAATCTAAGCCATAAGATGTTTTTATAGCTTTTGCTGATGATCCCATTTCTGGCAGTGGTGATGAGTCTCATGATTTATCATTCTAATCAATGATATGCTCAACCATCCGAATATGCAAACCCGTTAACTACAAACTGCTGTAAAATATTTTTTTCCCTAAATTTGCAATATGAAAAATCAGTTAATTTTGAGGTTTTAGTTGATAATATTCCAAAGAGAATCACTAAAAATGCTGCAGAGAATTGAGTGCGCCTGATCAATGGGCCATTAATACATAAGAATATGATTGAGCCTCCAATCATGTGGATAAGGCTCGGAATTTGGATATCCAAAGAAAAATAACTAAATAATTTTCCCGTTTAACTTCGCAGACCATGCACATGATATACGCATTGCTCATATCATCTGGAATGCAAAATATTAAATAAGGGATTCACTAATCTTATGCTCTCTTCCTGGTATGGGTGATTTCCTATTTTCCTTCAGCCTGGGTTGAAAACATTAGGAGCAGCTAGGCTGCGAAAGGCATTATTGTGGAGCGTTAACCCATGGAAAATGAGAAGGGAGAGTCATGAATTGGTTATAAATCCCAATCTTTTAAGAATTCAAAAATATTTCAAGAAAGGTCAAAGACGATCATTAGTATAATTTCTGAAAAGCCATTCAATCCATCTGATTGGTTAATTAAATTTTAATGGCTTTTTTAATAATTTCAATATAGACCATCAAGGACTGTAGCGCGTAAGGTGCCCAAGGATATTTGACGGACTGAGGGTACCTATACATTGCGCAAGGACATATATTCGGATCCGAATCTGAGATTCCTTTTTCTGCTGATCGCAGAAGTCGTCATACAATGCTTACCTTTGAAAAAAATGAAAGAGTTTAAAAGGGTTTTATATTCAAAACATTTAAATGGTTAGAAATCGATTAAAACCTTTATTTTTAAAAGTTAAACTGTCTTGACAGTATGATTTGGGTGCAATTTGTGAGATTCGATGTCATGGCGAGAATTGTTTGTCAATTTAAATTCTCCATATCCTAAAACCATCAATTATCCCAATTTGACAAAATAAGTTATTAAGATCTATTAAATTTTAAAAAAATAAACAAATAACTACATCTAATACACGTACACAACATATTTGAAGAATTAAAAAGAAGAAGAAGATATAACAAACAAAAATAAAAACAAGCTAACAGTAGTTGGACAAGGCCTAAACAAGTATTATTTGCCATCCACTATGTATTATCAAAAAAATTGACAAATGCTCCTGTTTTGTGGTTTAGTAATAGTTTCTGATTTTATAGATCATAATTTTTCAATGGGTTTTACTTAAAATATTTGTAAGATGCATCAAGTTACATCAAATTTAAATTAGAGTGACATTTTGGCTTTCTATTAAAGCATAGCATCGTGATTTTTTAGTGAATGGACTGTTGAGAATCGTGATTTATATTGAACTCTCTTTACTTGCAGGGTCTGGAAAAATTTCTTAATCGTGCTAATGATTTATTCGGCATGGGTTTACCCATTTGAATTTGAATTTGGGTTTTTGTAGACAATTTTTTTGTAGTTGAGATTATTATGACATTCTTTTTAGTTACCTTGATAAAAGAACATAACTACTTGAGGCTGCCTCCATAACATTACTAACGACTAGTTGATTTTTCAATTTTCAAAACCACGGAGTAGATGATTAGTGTCATTATTTAATGGAATGTGCTTGAAACCTACAATAAATAGAAATTTCGCTCTCCATAAATCACTATCTCATCATCTTCCTTGGTGACACAGGTATATTTTCACATGGTCCATATTTGATGTCTGTTCAACAATGTTATAGACATTTTTGTCCCTTACAACTCCAAGCATGAAATGTCCATAAATCAAGGGCTCCTAAGTCCCTAAAAGTGTTGTTCTAACCCCTAAAGAAACAAGGTCAACAAATTACAGCTTCTCCCAGAAGTTCTCCACCAGAAACTGCTCAGAATAAGTCAAAACAGGATCATTTCAGCTGCTCCATTGGCTAGGTGCATTGCATTGCACCTAAATACACTGGCTAGGTGCGTTGCAACGCACCTAAATGCACTATGAGGGTGCGTTGGGCGAGAAATGACAAATGGCAGTGTCATTCCGCAAGGTGGAGAGACAATGGAAGCTTCCAGAATCTTCTCCTATGACACTTGCCTCACTGAATTCGACCAAGGATGAGTAAGAGGCCTTCAGTCTCCAAGTGGAAGCAAGAACTGACAGAGAGAAGACACTAATCAAATCACAAGTTGACTCATCCTCCTTACACATATCTATATATGGATCCCTCATCCCAGAGATCCAAAGGCTGGAATTTTGCACATTGTAAGGAATTGCTGTTGGTTTTGAGACAAACATCAGAGTATTGGGTGATTTATGCTTTGTTGGAGGTGAAGAGGGACTTCTTTGCTCGGAGGTTGATGCTGGGTCAGGAATCATCGGTTGTAACTCCTCCTGGATCTTTTCTTATTTATCAATAAAAACTATTTGAGTTTTTTCTCCATTCTTTTGTATCATTGATGCTTGTTACATTTGTATGGTTAACTTAAATCTGATCCTAAGTTGTTTATGAATATAGATCCATGTCTTTGTATAGTGTTCTTTTTCTGTGATCTTACAGGTACTTGGTAAAGCTGGGCAAGTAAGGGAGAAGGTAGCTGGAAGCTGTCAAAGAAGAGAGAGATTGGATCAAAGAATTAGCGCAAGACACGGGTTGGTTCTTCCTATTCCTCTCTATCTATAGTTCATAAAGGAAATACAAAAGTAGTTTTTCTCTGTTTGTTTCTAAGGCAGCTGTCACACCTTAGTTGGATAGAGTAGTTCTAAATAGACACTTTTCCCAGTAACAAAATGGCGACTCCACTGGGGAGAATGTCTAATTAGTTTGTTTGCGTATCTCTTTGTTGTTTGCTTCATAAACCTATAAGTAGCATTCGAACTGCATTTTCCATAACAAATGCAAAGCAGACATCTGCTGCTTCAATCCATTCACTAGATCTGTTTATGATTTGAACAGTTGATTCACAAACTATCTGATTGCCCTTGTGATAGCTTTTAGACCCTCCTTAGATCTACCCCTGATTGTGCATTACTGATTGCTTTCACTCGGCCAAAAACCAAAGATTGAATTGCAAACTGTGACCCAGAACCCGGACAGATTCTCGTTTCCGGCCCAGCGCAGGTACTGTTAAGAGATCCTGCATTTCAACGCACTTCCCGAAAGGGCAACCTGCGCTGCAATGTAGTTTCTCTGTGTTACAGGTGCGCTGATCAGACTAGCCCTGTGCAGCTGAGGTTCTTATGCTTCATTCTTTCCAGTTCTGTCTCTGAATTTTGCTGCCTGTGATCAGTATATGTCTGTTTAAAACCCCTTTTCCTTGCTGTTATTCCGCCTCCTTTGTACAAAAGAACTGTAGATGTTTTTGTGTGTTTGTTGAGTCATTTACAGTTTTCCATTGCAAAAGTAGTTTTTCTCTGTTTGTTTCTAAGGCAGCTGTCACACCTTAGTGGGATAGAGCAGTTTTAAATAGACACTTTTCCCGGTAACAAACAATACCCTTTCAGTAAGCTAGTCTAATATTGAGAGGGAAACTTTGGTAAGTGTTCAGTGCTCTTTATATGCTACAACTATAGTGTTTAAGGCTGGTCACTTCTCAAGACTAGAGAAGAATATCTGACTCAACTGTTTATGGATACTTTGTTTTAAGCTTGTTTGTGTAAATTAACAACACCGATTTCATTTTGCTTCAATTTAGTGGTAGCCAATATTTAATTTCCAATAGTATTCACTGGCGTAATGAATTTGAAACCATATTTGCTCAACTACGCAGGTAACACCTTTTGCAGTTCACTGCACTAGATGCCTTTCATATCTGCTTGCTGCTAGATATCATGATCCAAGTAAGACATGGATTGGTGCTACATCTCCACATTTTATGAAACAAAGCCTTTGGATCTCTATATTACTGCAATCTTTTTTTCCATTACCACTCTAACCACTATTGGATATGGAGAATTGCATGCTGAAAACACTACAGAAATGATATTTGATATCGTCTACATGTTATTTTTTCTGGGTTTTATTGCATAGTTGATATGAAACATGAAAATTTTAATTGTACATGGCACAAACCTGACCATGAAATTTGTAAGGAACATATTTTTAATAGATTTGTCTATAGAAAAGTTATACCTACATATTATCTCTTTTCAATCAAAAAATTCTAAGTCATATCAGGATTTGACTTTCATTTTGATTGCAAAGGGACACAATTCAGGGAGCTTCTAGATTTACTTTTAGGAATTAGCTGCCACTGCAATTTCAATATCAAATGTTCGAACATATATGCTTGAAATTCAGGACAGAGGGATTACAACAAGAAGAAACATTAAATGATTTGCCAAAGCCAATCCGCACAAGCATTGCAATATATTATTTTTTCCTATTGTTGATAAAGTGTATCTTTTCTGAGTGTCACATGATTTTCTTTTCCAGTTAGTAAGTCCTGCTTAATTAAGATAAGGATACCCTATTTTTTATCTTTGCTAGTGGGCTTTAGTACAACAACTTTGAGGAAAAAATAATCTAATAGTCACCCTATGCTTGGGCAGTTTCAGAGATGAAGGCGACGTACTTTCCCCCAAAGGAAGATGTCATTTTAATGAATGAAGCACCCACAAATTTTATGTGTTAGTGTCCGGTGTTCTGGTTGGTACCTTTCTGAACGTTAGAGAGTCTAAAATTTCAGAACTTTTAGCTAGTTCACTCTATTTATTTTTCTGAATGTTTGTCTTGAAATAGAGATCTACAACAGAGGTACAATAACATTGAAATTTTGTTTCATTTTGCAGTATATACTAGTAGACAAAGACAAGGGTAAAACAAACCAGGCAAGCTAATTTTTTTTAAAGGAAAGTGATTATTCATGCTCTTAATTTCTTCTTGTTAGGAGAGTCATTACATAATAAGAATGAATATTGGAAATTTTTCACCTCATCTACAAATAAATTTGGAACAACCATTTGTTTCACTTTATGATTCAATCACATTGGAAAATTTGAGTACATAAATGACATATCACATATCCTAGGCATTAGTAGCACATAAATTGTTCTGTAATCACAAAACTAAGTCTGTTGGTTTCTTTATTGTAAACTCATCTCCTGGTGCATTGGAGATTCTTGAGCAATCCTAGCCCGAAGATGTTTTTGGAGAAATTGGAGTGCTCTGTTATAAACCACAACCATACACAGTCTGTACAAAGAGCCTTTCTCAACTTTTGCGACTAAACCACAATTAATTCATGAATATTATACAATCTTAAGGTTTGCAAGCAAGAATGATGATAAATATGTCGAGTGAACTTACCATAATAGGTTTTTCTAGGAATATGATCAATTAAAAGTATTATTGTAATGTATTGGTTAGTATTGCAGCAAGACTTAACTTCGTGTTGATATGACTCTAGTAATTCAAGAAATTGAAGGACCCAACATTTGGACAACTTTCAAAAGAGATAGATCAATTGCTAGCAAAAGGAAGAATGGATGTACATGTTAGTCTTTTTTATGTTGCTTCAATATGGGATTCCATTCTAATGGAGAAATTATTGAAAAGAGGGATGGATCCTAATGAATCAAACAACAATGGCCACACACCCTTGGTAAATTTCAAAACTAAAATTCATTTTGATCAATAGAGTTTCATGGTCTTCACAACACTTTCTTTACGTTTTTGTGGTTCCTGACTTAAGTACATATTTTCATTTGAAAGCATACACTGCTATGAGTGGGATAACTGAATAAAAATTTCTATTTTATTTTGTTTTGTTATAAGCACATTGTTGCAACAAATGGCTTTAAAGATTGTGTCAACCTTCTTTTAGAATATGGAGCAGATGTCAATAGCAAGGGTATATTCTCCCCTCCCTAGTGCACTCGTTAGTTGTTTTCCCAATCAAGGAGTGTATTTCTTAATATAAATATTTTTTCTAAAATTTTCTCTAAAGCTCAGTGAAATCAACATCTTTTTAAATTTCAAACTGTTGCCACCATTAATAAAATGAAGAATTTGACCAGATTATATTTAACATTTCATAAACTTAACAGATGAAGACAAAAGTGTTCCTCTGTGGGAAGCAATACTGGGCCAACATAAACCAGTTTCCACATTACTTTGTGACAATGGTGCAAATCTTCAGTCTAGTACTATTGGGAATTTCCTCTACACTGTTGCACAAAATAAGGATTTGGATATGTTGAACAATTTACTAAGTTCTGGAGTAGATATAAATGAAGCAAATGGAGATGGGAACACAACCATCCATGTTGTCATCAGGGATGGATTGACAGAGATAGTGAATTATATTTTGGATCATGGAGCAGACATGAATAAAACATATTGTAGTGGTTGGATGCCAAAATCTTTGGTAGAGAATAAAGGGCATGAAGAAATACAAGAAATATTTCAGTAAAAGTCTTATTCAACGTATTCACACTTATGTTTATCTATCAAGGATTCAGTTGTCCCATCGAACCTAGATGAGAAAAATCATGCGGAGATCACGAAACATGGCATTCATCATTTTATAAATACAATTTCCACTCGCCTAATTGATTTCATAGGAAAAGAGTTACTATTTTTGACAATTCTCTTTTCGGTACAGTCACAATGCCTTCCAACACCTACGTTAGTGTCGATTGCATGAGTCATGCAATTAAGTGTTCTAGCTAGACAAACCCTTATCTTCCTAAAAGAGTGATGATATACAGTCATCACCCAATTTACATCAAAGCAAACAAGAAATCAAGGAAAGTGATACTCTTGCCAAATGAAATTCAGGAGCTACCACAAATTGGTATTGAGTATTTATTTTATATATGAACTCATGATTTCATGCCTTCATATTTCCTATAATATTCGAAATTAGAGTGTTGTAGAAGAACTTAAAATTAGCCATTCATAGAATTGTTGTCCTCATGGGTGAAAAATTTGGTTATTTCTCTATGAAATGTTTGAGTGAAGATTCTACATAAATATGTGATATCGATGTCATTAGAGAAGGGGATCATCTATTCCTTGTTGACAATGAAGAGATTGAAGAGATATGTAATAAGGATGATCAATGATAGTTGTAGAAATTTTGTTAGCATGCCTTCTTGTGTCAGCACGCGTTTTTTATAAGTAAAATTTCCACTCCACCTAACGGATTGCAGAGGAAAAGAGTTACTAATTTTGACAATTCTCTTTTAGGTATAGTCATAATACCTTCCAATGGAAACCCTAGTGTCGGTGTCATGAGTCATGCAATTAAGTTTTCTTGTTGGAAAATTCCTTCTCTTCCTAAAAGAGTGACGATCCATAGGCATGACCCAATTTATATCAAAGCAAACAAGCAATGAGGGAAAGTGATACTCTTGCCAAATGCAATTCGGGAGCTACTGAAAGTTGGTGGGAAGAATTTATTTTATATATGAACTCATGATTTCATGAGTTCATATTTCCTATAATATTCAAAATTAGAGCATTGTAGAAGAACTTAAAATTATCCATACATAGAATTGTTGTTCTCGCAGGTGAACATTTTGGTTATTTTCCAGTGAAAGGTTTGAGTGAAGATTCTGCAAAAATAGATGATATCGATATCATTAGAGAAGGGGATCATCTATTACTTGTTGAAAATGAAGAGACTGAATAGATATATAAGAAGGATGATCAATGATAGTTGTAGAAATTTTAGGCATTATATTTTGTAATTATTTGGCTAGATTTGGGAGGCCTTTCACAAATATAATGAAATATTTCTAGAAGTACAAGGTTTTCAACAAATGAATAATATACTCATGAAAAAACTTGACTGTAAGGAGAAGCATATAGGAAAATATTGCAAGGTGGAGACATGGTGGTGGATTTCTTGTTTATTGTTAATGGTGATCTATCAAGACTTCTAATACTTGTTTTTGGACTTCATGCAGGTGGGATGTTGTGGGCACCAAGAGAATAATTCAATATGACCCCTTCCTTGTTCCCAAACAAGGACTTCCAGTAAAAGTAGTAGTTCCAATTATAGCAATAGTGGTAGTAGGAAACACGAATATGCAAGATTTATGCACTAGTATACAGGGGGTTGTTTAAGAAAATTAATTAAGATGAAATTAATATTTCATCTCAAGCATTTAATTAAATTAATTTGGATCTAAGATCATGTATGAGACTTTTCATTGTTTTCATTTTTATATTAAAATCATTTGACAGATATGCAAAATCGAGGTTTTCATATAGACATGGCAGGGAGGAGCGTAGGTTGGGCTAAAGGAGCTATTCAGTTTGCTAAATGAGATTTTCATACAAATATGAGTGTTCAAATGGGATTAAAGAACTATTCATTTTGCTGCAAGCAATCAAACCAAGTGGTAATGGTGTCAGTGGAGTGATTTGAAGCCTTTTTGGGACCCTTTTTTGTATTTCTTTATTGACAAAATAGGATGCAGAAATAAATATGAAAGTTAATTGTTGTGGCAAAATACTAACTACTTGTGCTAATTCTAATTACTTTTCTTTCTAGGACTAGATTAAATTGTTTGTAGATTATTGTGTATTAATAGCTTGTTGTGTGGGTCATGGTACAAAGGTGTGAAATGTAGCTAGCTTGATTGAGTTATTTTTATTAAGTTGAAAATAGGTGTGTTGGATGATTATAGATTTTATAGAGATTGTGCCATTATGTGTTGAGCATTTTTATTTTAAATCAATGCCTACATATGCAATTTCAAGGATTTCTATAACTCACATAATTTTTTTAAAAGGGTGTTAGCTTAATGGAAAAGCATCTGCCTTATAAGAAGGAGGTTGGTGGTTTGATCCCACTATTCCCTAACATGAATTAATGAAGGATATTGTGTTTTAATTTTAAATTAGACAATTTTCATATTGATTTATTTCAATGGTGAGATATTTTTCGAGATTCATTATTTTATATTGTCTCTAACAAGACAAAAGTGATATTGTATTTCTTTTAAATATAATTTTTTATTGTCTCTAGAGAGACAATAGCTAGGATTAAAGACTTATTTTCTCTATAAATACAATATGTATTTAATCTCAATTATTGTCTTTGGAGAGACAAAAATAAAATTCTCTCATGAGAGCCAATAATGTTTGTGTTATATATTGTCTTTATAGAGACAATTTTTTTAAACGATAATTTTTTAAGACAAATAATTTGAGACACCGGCTTAAAGACAATATTTATGACAATACACAATTTTTTTTTTTGCTCAAGCTGAGACAATTTACCCAGAAATTGTCTCAAATATTGTCTTAAACACCCCTCATGTGTAGTAGTGTTGATATTTAAGATAGTTTTCTAATTGCCCAGGGGTTCTTATTTCAACTTAAGGTGGATGAGGATCTTTTGACTTTTTTTTTTCTATTTTTTAATTAAGGGCCTAGATTGATTCTCAAGGGAATATGATCAACACATGCTTAGTCTTATTGCTTATCAACGACTATAGTGTATTAGAAAGTTTTTTAGGTTGCACTGACATTTAATAAATTTAAAAACGTAGATTTGTGCCATGTGGCTCCTTGCCCACCAATTCCTAGTGATTTAATTCTAATAAGTTTCTTCGTGATAATATTTATAGCATTCATTTATATATAAATAAATTTTATTTAGCAAAATGGTCCATTACTTTTATTAAATTTAAAAAATTATATTCATGCGAAGGGATTTGAGAATATTTCAATTCTAATAAGTTCCTCCACAATAAGTTCCTCATTATTATTTATAACGTTCATTTATATATAAGAAAGTTTTATTTAGCAAAATGGTACATTTTACAATAAGATGTGTAATTCGTTTTTTTTCTCAAGTTAAAGTTGACCCATAACCTTTTTATACATGCTTAATCACGTACATACATGCATACATTAGTAAGACATTCTTCGTGTTGCAATAGTTTTTTGATTATATTTATGAAGCTTTCACTATATCAACCACATTAATATTTTTAATATGGTTGTACTAGTCCATAGCATAGTTGTTAGATGAGCTATTTTAGGAAAATATTTTGGTATAATCAGTTTAGATTTAGTTTTCTTTTATTTTTATTTTAATTGATCTGTTTGAAGAATATTTAATTTTTTTTTCTTTTTATTTTAATTGGTTTGTTAGAAAAAGTTTTAGTAAAATATTTATGCAATTTACAAATCAAACATTTTTAATTATTTTTTTAAAATATCATACATTCATTTATATTTAGTTCAACGTTTAGTTCCCACGTTGGAAGATTGAAAGAACTTATCACTCTCATGAAAGAAATTTGATTTTCAATTGCTCTTTCTACATTATAATATAATTGATAGTGCATGTTGAAATACTTTATTTGTGAATGACATTTAAATATCTCCTTAACATGTTAGCGATCAGCTCCACATTAAATATTAAAGTAGACATATGCCTCATACTTCTATATAAAAAGCACCTATTGAGTAATAATAATTGTTTTAATCACTTTCTATACATATACATAACTTTATAGTTGATATTGAAATATATTTTTTCTTAGATATTTTATTTACTTTTATTTTTGTGAAATAGGGATTCATATATTATCAATAAAAATATTTACAAAAAATATATTCCTATTCTACCACTAGGAAAACTAGACTAGAAACATAAGAGCATGTCCAAAGTTTTTAAGGGAGGTCCTAAAATAGAATAAAACATGATTATATAACTAAAGACATAATTGATATTAAGTGTAATAACCAAAGAACAGAAAAGACTTCATAAAACCAAAAAGTTGCTCTTAGTTGTGGAGAATAAAAGCTAAAGGTGGAAGCTTTTTTTCCTATTGGGAAAGTTAACCTAGATATCAACTAGGGCTAGATCCTCCTCTTCACTACTTTGAAGGTTTAGATTAGCCAATTTTCTCACAAACTTGTTGAGCTTATGCTCCATCTTGTTGACTTCTTGTTACAGGAATCAATGGAGAGAAGTATTTCTTCATGTTCTTTTCTTGTTTTGAGGAGAACCTTACCCATTATGGTCTTAAGTGTCAACATAGATCCATGGTTTGCATGTATTGAACATTCCTAGTACATTTATTGCCAATTTTAGGATTCCATTGACCAACATCTTCCTCCATGGTTTGCATGTATTGAATATTCCTGGTACATGTATTACCAATTTTAGGAACCCACTGACCAACATCTTCCTCCATCTTTTGCATTTATTCAATATTCCTAGTACATGTATTACCAATTTTAGGAACCGACTGAACAACATCTTTCTCCATATTCGAGAGAAATTTCCACTTGCTTTGTGATTCATACTTGGCATCTTATATCTATTCATGAACTAAACGAGAAGTGATGTCTCTTTTCATTTTGGCCATAGCTCTAACACTTTTCTAAACCCAGGTATGAGGTGGAGGGTTTGTGTTACCAAAGGTTTTTCCAACACGAGTGGCGGACATATGAGACATGTTGACGACAATGACTAGGATTCATGAGCAAGAGGCATCATGGAAAGGAGTGGAACTCCATAATAGAGAGGAGCATAGGGAAAGAGGCATGCCAAAAAGAGATGGCTTGGGACATGGAGGGGACCAAGAGGGTGCTTTAAGATCAAGACATAGAGATGAGGTTAGATAAACTAGAGGGAAATAGTAGTGGTGATTGAGGAGGAGAGGATCACTAGGAAATTAGAGAAGTTTAGAGGTGGCTATTTATAACGACATAGAGTTGCAATAGGACTATTGTCTAACTCTGCTAGAAAAATCATGAAACTTGAGAAGAAAAAATGGAAATTGTAGCTACAAAATTCCATTACTAACTGCTAAGATGGTGTTAGTTTAGGTGATGGCCACCTCTACTGAGAACTAATTGCTTAGTACTAACACACCTCCAAATTATAACAATCTATTGATGGTTTGGGTGATGACTTGAAAGTTGGGGCGTGAACCTTTGATGGTTGAGATGATCACTCGACTTGAGGAATTAAATTTTTTATTCATTTCCAATATAAAAATAATATTTCTCTCTCTATATTTATAACTAACAAAAAGAATATTTTTAAATCATATCTTCTAGTGGATATACTCTTGATCTCATAGTTACAGTAGAAAATCGAACGAGCTATTGATAAGCCATGGTTTATATATATATATATATATTCCCATCTTAAATAGAAAATGACTTTTTTAATTTTCATATAAATTTTTTATTTATAAGGATAGTGAAATAATTTCTTATTCTTAATATTCTTTTAAAATGTTATGTGCCAATTCCTAATTAAACACAAAAAGAATTACATACCTCTCTCATTAAAATTGTAAAAACAAACTTTTAAATACACTAAAAAAACTTTTATAATTTATAATTTAGATATACATCATATTTTATACATAAACGCACTCATGTCAAGTTTTTCAAGTTTTTGAATAGGAAACTTATATTTTATTAAAAATAAATATTTACCATTATTCAATGTGTGCGTAATAATTCAAACGGTCGTATGAGCAATATCATTTTAAAATTATTATCAAAACTATTCAATTTGATAATGTTTTAGGCGACTTGTTGAAATTATGTATAATGTTGAGCTTTATGGCATGGCGACTGACAAGCATGACGAAAAATATTTTTTTAAAATTTATAGGTGAAGAGTATGGTAACTTTATATTTTGATAGGTTTCGCAGATCTGTAAAGCTACTTACAACTTCGAAAAAATCCTGTTTTATAGGTTTATAAATCCAAAACGATACAAAGTCATCCATTCCATGGTCATATCTCGTATTCGTGATCGAGTGATCAATATTCGAAAGGCATCGAGCGATCTTGATTTATAGGTTTATAATAAAACGCGGACCATTCACCATATTAAAGTCGATATGCTTCCCATCCTTTTTCACAATAATATCCACTATCCACATTGATCGAGCAATATTGGTTTACAGTAAAACGAGGACCATCCACCATATTGAAATCTATGTCATGCAATAATATGTCAAAGAATTTTTTCCCATATTTTTTTTCTAAATATTTTACTTCGCCTAATTTAGAAACAATAATTCCGTCGCTATTTTGAATAAACGATATGGGCCAGAATCTTGATGTAACGCGCTTTCACCTGGAACCATTTAGAATATCGATATTCAATGGCAATGCTGTCTATGCTTCGCAGGAAATTTACTGTAACAATTAACTTGTTGGGGATTTTTCTGAGAAAATCCCAAAAACAAAGAAAATACTCCACAGAGGCAATGCTCTGTTTCTACTTTTCCAGGATCTTTTGTGCACAGTGAAGCTTTTAAAAAGAATTACTGAGGAACAGAGGATTTCACCACCATAAAAACATTTCTATTCATTAAAATATATGTCTGATACATATTCATCCTCTTTGCTGAGAGGGATTCACCACAAAATACATTCAACAAAACATTTACTCTGTCTCCACATGAGAATTTACTGAGTTGGGTTTACTGCTGTAAATCCCTTTTTACATTACTGCTGTAAAACTAATTTTTTTACACATACCGCTGTAAAAAAAAACTTACACAGGCTTACAAAACAAATGGGCTCCTCTTTGTTCTTTTCTTCATGCACTGTTGTGCAAATTCTCTCTCTATTCTCTTTCGCTGCCCCCGAGCTCTCACATGTTACGAAAAATGGTCAACACATCACATGAAAACATATTACAACACACGACCCCTTTTCATTTAAAAAAAAAAAAAAAACAAAAAAAAAACACAATTACATTTTATGTGCCATAAATATTTTTAACACACTGACCAGACCATGCCTTTTTTTAAATGCACCATACCTTCGACATATAAAAAAAGTTAAAATTTAAAACTTTCATCTACTTTCTACGGGCATATTAATTATATTGTTTTACAGCGGTCAACCCAAAATCTTTTACTCCACGCAACATTAACTTGATGCAGGCCCGTATGCAGCTTCAGGCAATCGACGGTGGAGAGCGCGGGAGCAGATCTGACGGTGGAGGAGAATATCGTAAGGCATTACATAATTGAACAATAGCTTCCGAAAAATTACGTTTGCTTACGTATGGTGAGAGCCACGCGTCTGCACCAAATTTTATCGGAGTCAAAAATACAGAAACCACTTTCACGCAAAAGCGGTCTGATATGCATAAAATGGTTTATGGTTTTGCTGAGCGGTTTTTTTTTGGGCGTTGTACGTCAGCGCAGTTTAAATTACATGTTCAACACTCCCCTTTAATTTCAACTGCTGGGCATTCGGTCATACCCAGACACTTTCTCAAAAATTCAAAGCTTTTCTGATCCAATGGCTCTGTCAAGATGTCTGCTACCTGTTCTTGAGTCCTACAATGTTCTAGGACGATTTCTCCATTGTTCACCAATTCTCTGATGTAGTGAAACCTTGTATCAATGTGTTTCGTTCTCTTATGAAACACTGAATTCTTTGACAATGCAATAGCTGAGCTATTGTCACAAAAAATCACTGTCGCTTTTGCCTGCTCTTGGCCTAAGCTTCTCAACATTCTTCTCATCCACACTGCTTGACATGCTGCTGCTGTAGCTGCCACATATTCAGCCTCTGCTGTAGACAATGCTACAATGGACTGCGTCTTAGAAGCCCATGAAATGGCTCCTGAACCCATATGAAAAACATAACCGGAAGTGCTTTTCCGATCATCTACACTTCCAGCCCAATCACTATCAGTGTATCCAACCAAATCTGAATGTTCTGAGACATTATATAAAATTCCAAACATTTTGGTACCTTTGACATACCTCAAAATTCTTTTTGCTGCCTGCCAATGTGCCTCCTTTGGCCTCTCCATAAATCTGGAAATTAAACTAACATCATACATAATGTCAGGCCTAGTTGCTGTTAAATACATAAGGCTGCCTACAATACTCTTGTACAAACTAGGATCAAAATCCTTGCTGCTGTCCTCTCTGCTGAGTTTTAATCCCATTACTGTGGGAGTGATCGCTCCCTTGCACTCTTGCATGTTAAATCTGCCCAACACTTGATTTACATATCTAGCTTGTGAGATAAAAATTCCTTTTTCATTTTGATCTACTTCTATGCCTAAGAAGTATCTCAAGAAACCCATGTCAGTCATTTCAAATTCCTCCTTCATGACTGATTTAAAATTCTGAATGAGCTGATCATCATTACCTGTAAAAATAACATCATCAACATATAAAACAACAATTAAAATTTTACCATCTTTTTCATTGATGTAGACTGTGGGTTCTCATTCACACTTGTCAAATTCATTATCCAATAGATATGAATCTATCATGTTGTACCATGCTCTTGGCGCTTACTTTAGCCCATAAAGAGCTTTCTTCAATTTGCACACTTTGTGCTCTTCACCTTTCTTCTCATAGCCTAAAGGCTGTTCTACATAAACCTCTTCCTTTAACACTCCATTTAGGAATGCTGACTTCACGTCCATTTGGTAGACTTTCCATTTGTTTTGTGCTGCTATGGACAACACTGCTCTCACGGTTTCCATTCTTGCAACCGTGGCGAAAGTCTCCTCATAATCTCTTCCATACTGCTGCTTGTACCCTTTGACAACCAGCCTTGCCTTGTGCCTTTCTATCTTGCCTTCAGCATTGCTCTTGGTCTTGTAAACCCATTTGACTCCAATGACTTCTTTACCTTTTGGTAGCTCAACCAAATCCCATGTTTTGTTTCTCTCTATGGCATTCATCTCCTCATCCATAGCTTCTATCAATTTCTTATCTTTGATTGCATCTTCGAAATGAATAGGATCATCAACATGACAATACAAGGCAAATAAGGAATTCATTCCTTCATCATAAATATCACTTAGATTTCTAAACTTCTTACCTCTTTCACTTGGTGTGCAAGTGCTTGAAGACGCACTTGAATTTCCTCCTTGTGGTGTGCTTGGAGAAGCACTCTCATTTCTCCTTGAGGGTGTCACTTGCTGTCCTTGTGTTGGCGCCGCTGTTTGGGGATGCATTTCAGCCACTTCCTCATCATCTTCATCATGAGACAAACAGTTTTTAACATTCACTGTTTTCTCTATGCTTCCATCCCAAGCTTCCTCTTCAATGAATTGAACATCTCTGCGGACGAAAAACTTCTTGGTGGATGGGATATACAACCTGTAGGCTTTGGATTCCTCACTGTATCCAATGAAGGTGCATTTCTCCCCTTTGCTGTCCAACTTCCTCCTTAGCTGATCTGGTATGTGTGCATAGGCCACACATCCAAAAACTCTCATGTGGGTGACTCCTTGATTTCTCCCACTCCATGCTTCTTCCGGCACTTTGTTCATCACAGCTTTTGTAGGACACCTGTTCAAAATATATACAACACAATTTACAGCTTCAGCCCAATAATCATTTGGCAAATGCTTTGCCTTCAACATGCTCCTTGCCATATCCATAATGGTCCTGTTCTTCCTTTCAGCAACTCCATTTTGCTGCGGAGTGTACCTTGCTGTAAACTGTTTGTGAATTCCATTTTCTCTACAAAATCTTAGGAATTCCTTGGAGATATACTCACCTCCTCTATCGGTTCTCAAAACTTTTATGTACAGCCCGCTTTGGTTTTCCACAAATGCCTTGAAATTTTGGAATTTCTCAAACACTTCACTTTTGTTTTTAAGGAAATATATCCAAGTCTTTCTTGTAAAGTCATCAATGAATGTTAGGAAATATTGGCTGCCTGCTAATGATGGAGCTTGCATCAGTCCACATAAATCTGAGTGGATGATCTCTAAGGGTGCCTTTGCCCTTATGCTCTTCCTTGATGGAAAACTTTCTCTATGTTGTTTCCCCAAAATGCAACCCTCACATAGGCTGTCCGGTTTCTCTATCAATGGTAGTCCTCTTACCATTCCTTTCCTACTCAGCAAATTTAGACCTCCAAAATTGAAATGTCCAAATCTCAAGTGCCACAACCAATTTTCATCCTTTGGCACGCTTTGGAAAGCCTCTTGGGTGACTGCTGCAATTTCATTTTTGTTTTTCAAATCTGCCCTGATCCTCAGAGGGAACATCTTGTTCCTTGTCATTTTTACTTCAGCAATGCATATTTTGCTGGGTGCTATATCCATGATGGTGCATACATCATTTTTAAAGAAAACATTGTACCCCTTATGGACAAGCTGTCCAATACTCAAGAGGTTACATCTCATTCCAGGGACATAGTAGACATCTGCTATGGTTTTCTTTTCTCCTTGCTTTGTAAATATTTTTACCTCTCCTTTTCCCATAACAGAAATTTTATTATCAGTTCCTAGTGTGACTTCTGATTTCACATTTTTATCAAGGGCAGAAAAGAAGGCTATGTTGCCTGTCATATGGTTGCTGCAACCTGAGTCTAAAAAACCATATGTCTTCACTGTTTGTTTCAGCCATGTTACATGCTAACAACACATTATTTTGACTATTGTTTTCTCTAGTAACATTTGCATTTTGTCTATTACTCATATCATGCTGCTTCTTCCTACATTCACTGGCATAATGCCCATATTTTTTACAATAATAGCATTGGACATTGGATTTTTCATACCTTTGTCCTTGAGTATGATGTTGTCCTCCTTGTTGGCTACTGCCTTGGCCTTGGTTCTGATTTGGATTGCTGCCTCTTCCTTGTGCATTTGCTGCGCTGTCCCTTCCACCTCTGTTCTGGCTTCTACCTCTTCCTCTCTTGTTTCCTCTGCCTTGACCTCTTCCTCTTCCAAAGGACATCTGGGTCTTGAAGGCTTGCTCTAGAGATGAGTTTTCATTTCTACTCAACCTCTGCTCATGTGTTATCAGTGATGCATGTAGCTCATCAACTGAAAATTTTGAGAGATCCTTTGTCTCTTCAATGGTGGTAACAATCGCATCAAACTTTGAGGGTAAGACCCTCAATATTTTCTCCACAATCCTCCTATCTTCAAGGGTTTCTCCATGAGTCCTTATCTGTGTGACCAAACCAATTACATGTGTGAAGAATGAGTCAATGTTGTCTGACTCCTTCATGCACAGATTCTCAAAATCCTTCCTCAGCAATTGTAGTTTTGCTGTCTTCACTCTCTCCATGCCTTGATAGGCTGTCTTGAGGGTTTGCCATGCTTCATTGGATGTCTTAGCTGCTGCTAACCTTGGAAACACACTCTGGTCTACTGCTAGATACAACAACACACGGGCTTTTGAATCCTTCTTTCTATTGCTCTTCAGTAGATCTCTCTCTCCCTGAGTTAATGCATTGAACTCAGTTTCATCTGCTGGTTTTTCAAAACCATCTTCAACTATTTCCCATAAATCTTGAGAGGAAAACAGAGCTGTCATGGTTATTGCCCAATAGCCATAGTTTTTCCCATTAAACTGTGGGAGCTGGGTGTTAAACATACCCATACCAGTGCTTGTGCTGGCCATTCCTTGCATTCTGATCTATTCTTCAATTTCTTGACTGTGTATTTTAAAACAACTAACTGCTTCTTCAGAAACACAAAAAAAACTTTTTGGAATACATGAATCCTTTGCCTGAGACTTTATTTTGCTGGAGAAGATCTACTGCTGCAACAAAAGACTCCTCCTTTCAGCTTCTTTGTCACCTTCAAAGAGCCTAAGCCTGCTCTGATACCACTGTTGGGGATTTTTCTGAGAAAATCCCAAAAACAAAGAAAATACTCCACAGAGGCAATGCTCTGTTTCTACCTTTCCAGGATCTTTTGTGCACAGGGAAGCTTTTAAAAAAAATTACTGAGGAACAGAGGATTTCACCACCATAAAAACATTTCTATTCATTAAAATATATGCCTAATACATATTCATCCTCTTTCCTGGGAGGGATTCACCACAAAATACATTCAACAAAACATTTACTCTGTCTCCACATGAGAATTTACTGAGCTGGGTTTACTGCTGTAAATCCCTTTTTACATTACTGCTGTAAAACTAATTTTTTTACACATACCGCTGTAAAAAAAAACTTACACAAGCTTACAAAACAAATGCAATCCTCTCTATTCTTTTCTTCCTGCACTGCTGTGCAAATTCTCTCTCTGTTCTCTTTCGCTGCCCCCGAGCTCTCACATGTTACGAAAAATGGTCAACACATCACATGAAAACATATTACAACACACGACCCCTTTTCATTTTTTTTGAAAAAAAAACAAAAAAAAAACACAATTACATTTTACGTGCCGTAAATATTTTTAACACACTGACCAGACCATGCCTTTTTTTAAATGCACCATACCTTTGACATATAAAAAAAATTGAAATTTAAAACTTTCATCTACTTTCTACGGGCATATTAATTATATTGTTTTACGGCGGTCAACCCAAAATCTTTTACTCCACGCAACATTAACTTGATGCAGGCCCGTATGCAGCTTCAGGCAATCGACGGTGGAGAGCGTGGGAGCAGATCTGACGGTGGAGGAGAATATCGGAAGGCATTACATAACTGAATAATAGCTTCCGAAAAATTACATTTGCTTACGTATGGTGAGAGCCACGCGTCTGCACCAAATTTTATCGAAGTCAAAAATACGGAAACCACTTTCACGCAAAAGCGGTCCGATATGCATAAAATGGTTTATGGTTTTGCTGAGTGGTTTTTTTTTGGGCGTTGTACGTCAGCGCAGTTTAAATTACATGTTCAACATAACTGAATAGGTTCATTCGGGATTGTGAGAAGAACCTGCTGCTATTGGATAATCCTCATATTGTTCTGAATATAATTGAATACATTTTGCAGGTGTTCGAGTAGATATTGCGCGATCTCTGGGTCAGAAATGGCCGCTGAAATTGATGATCATATGAGTAATTCAAGCTAATAGTTTGATACGGTCCGAAATTAGCTTTTCAGTTCACCATAAAAGGTTTGAACAACTGAATTTAAGTCACAATAATTTAATACTATTGACCAAATGCTTAACGAATCAACAACTGAATTTGGTAAAAAAATGGGATGCCATTACTCCTGATTGATACGGAAAGTATCGGCTGAAAATTTTTTAAACTAATGGTCACAAAGGGTATAAAACAATGTCCAGAACATAATTTTCGTTGATTTTAATTATTTTTCAAATACAAAATATTTAGAAAATTTGAGTGGTAGGCAGTGCTACGACACTCCCGTTGGATTGCTGAAGGACATGATTTTCTACAACACTCCCATTATTTTCATTGACATGCATTTAGGCGCTTCTCCCGTTATTTTCATTGACATGCATTTGGGCGCTTTGGGTGGTCTCAGCAGCTGGCTGAACTACCGCTGATCATTTCTCCCAGCACATGAAGTAGAGAATGTCGACATGAGGGACAAGAAGGATTGGAAACCACCCATTTATCAATGCAAGTTACGTGGAAACTGTGAGAGCATTCTGGTAATACTCTCACCTTTTCTCCTTCCACGAATTCTGTTAAGCGAATAGGGCAATCCATGCCTGTGAGGAGCGACCCTGTACCACACACAGTGGTAGGCAGTGCTTTTATATCGTATTTCTTGCTGGTGTCACTTTTAGCTCCTTCAACACCAACATCGGTTTCTGGCTCGGACAACTCTCGTGATCGTCTGCAGCGCAGTCTATAGCGTGCCGCGGCCCTCACGCTCAGCGCGCACGTGACAGAACAGAGCAACGTCGCGAGGATGATGACTATGCCTGAGTTGAAACTGGCTTTCGCTCCATTGTTAACCGATGTCGAGTTCTCTACAATGTCCATCGGCAGGGTGATGGGAGTGGAAGACTGCAATATCTTCCGACCTTTGAACATTATCCTCTCATGAATAGACGATGACAAGCTAGAAATCATGCTTTGAATTTTGCTATAAAAGGACTCCAATGGTGTCCAACCTCGAAGTGGATCAAGGCACAATTGTAATAGCTTGGACACTAATTGTAAATTTATATCAGAAAAGTGCTGCGGATGGAAGGAAGATTCTGTGCGTGTGACAGAAGTGAGAGGACGCGTATTCCTAAACAAATGAGCAGGGGTAGGAGATATGCCCCAAGATAAAGGTTCAAGTGCTATTATTTTGAATAGAGACTCTATAATGAATTATTAAGAGTTTTTTTTTCCATTTAAAGGCAAGATAATAATTAATTATTAAGAGCTTTTTTTTCCATTTAAAGGCAAGACAATATAGTGGTTTAGAGGTTTCATTGGTCTTCCACACATGTTTATGAGGAAACGAGCTGAGAGTAAGATGAGGCTTTGAGTCATCATGACTTGGCCTTTACGTTCAAACCTTATATTCACCATTTTAATAAATGGTACAATTTAAATAAATGGTATGCTTTAACCCAGAGTACAGTGTTGGGATAGGGGAGGATTTATTAAAAAGTATTGATAATTGGTTCCTTTTAAGAATGAGTATTTAATAGTGGAGGTGACTTTTGTCAACTTAACAGATGTATAGGTATTTTGTTCCAAGGATTCTTATCTATATCTTACTTATTCTCTAAAAAATTATCGCTCTATTTATTTGGAATTTTATAGTAGCCTTTGGTATGTCAACAATGGGGAGAGGTGACCCAAGATGGTGAGAAATGAGGAGTATGGGTATAGTGAAACAAGCAAAGACCTTTGTAACCGGATGTTGAAGAAATGTAGAACAGTTTACATCTTCAAATGATATGTTGAATAGATCTAAGATATTGTATGTAGTGATAGTTGTAGAAACTTGTAACAAGAAGGAAAAAAAAAATTGAAAACAGGGTTTTAATAAAAAGGTTTTAATAAAAGTCAAACAAGAAGCAAAAAAATTGGGAAAGAAGCAAAAAATAGACTAAGAGATAATTCCATGCACTTCTACTACATAATTTACAACGAGCCTGGACCATAAATATCGAAAAACAATGGATTTGTGTTCGCATATGAAGACTTGCACTACTATGTGTTGGGGATTTTTCTGATAAAATCCCAAAAACAAAGAAAATAAACTCCACAGAGGCAATGCTCTGTTTCACCTCCACAGGATCTTTTTGCACAGGGAAGCTTAAAAAAAATTTACTGAGGAACAGAGTATTTCACCACCATAAAAATGATTGATATTCATTTAAAATAAAAATGCCTGAAACAACATATTTCTTCCTCTTTTACTGAGAGGGATTTACCAAAAACCTTCACCAAAACAAAATACTCTGTCTCTCTTTTACAAAATGATTTTTACACTGCTGTGTAAAATCTTCATACACTTTTACTGCTGTAAAAGGAGCTTTTACATTTACTGCTGTAGAATAAAAATTTACATAAGTTTACTGCTGTAAAACAATTTCATTATACGCTCATGCATATTACAAAACCTCCAACACATAAAACATTACATGCTCTGTTCTTATTTCACCTTCGCACTGTAGTGCGTTTTCACCGTTCCATTACAAAAAGTCAACACCACAAAAACAAAACATTACAAAATACAAGGATGCATATCTTGTGCACATGCTCTGTTCTTATTTCACCTTCGCACTGCAGTGCGTTTTCACCGTTCCATTACAAAAAGTCAACACCACAAAAACAAAACATTACAAAATACAAGGATGCATATCTTGTGCACTGCTGTGCATACATCCTCTGGTTTCTTTTCGCTGCCACGAACCCCTTGTTTCATCTCCTCCCGTGTGTAAAAATACAATGCCATACCAAGTCAAAGCATACACAAAACATATATTTTTATGTGTTAACAAAACAAAAATGTAATATTACGTGCCGTATGGACAAAACTTAAATATTTTACCAACGCATATGACATTGCATTAAAAACAGGTATGGTCAACCAAACTTAAATCTTACTCCACGCAAGTTCATAAATGCTAGCTCGAAT
This sequence comes from Pinus tabuliformis, assembly GCA_031772625.1. Lineage (NCBI taxonomy): Eukaryota > Viridiplantae > Streptophyta > Pinopsida > Pinales > Pinaceae > Pinus > Pinus tabuliformis. The sequence continues at coordinate 253,822,722 of CM062818.1, read as the reverse complement.
GCATGTTGAAGCGATGGACGGCGAAGACTGATGCAGTAGATCGGACGGTGGACGGAGATATCGGGAGGCCTTACTTGACTGAACAATAGCACCCGAGAAATGATGTCTGCTTACGTGTGGGGAGAGACGCGTGCCCAAATTTTATTGCATCAGGTTCAAAAATACGGAAACAACATTCACTCAAAAGCGGTCCGAGATGAAAGGTGGTTTTGCTAAGTGGTTTGGGTGAGGTACAACTACGTTGAAATTACATATTCAACACTCCTCTTTAATTTCAACTGCTGGGCATTCGGTCATACCCAGACACTTCCTCAAAAATTCAAAGCTTTTCTGATCCAATGGCTTTGTTAAGATGTCTGCAACCTGTTCCTGAGTCCTGCAATGTTCTAAGACAATTTCTCCATTGTTCACCAATTCTCTGATGTAGTGAAACCTTGTATCAATGTGTTTCGTTCTCTTATGAAACACTGAATTCTTTGACAATGCAATAGCTGAGCTATTGTCACAAAAAATCACTGTCGCTTTTGCCTGCTCTTGTCCTAAGCTCCTCAACATTCTTCTCATCCAAACTGCTTGACATGCTGCTGTTGTAGCTGCCACATATTCAGCCTCTGTTGTAGACAACGCTACAATGGACTGCTTCTTAGAAGCCCATGAAATGGCTCCTGAACCCATATGAAAAACATAACCGGAAGTGCTTTTCCGATCATCTACACTTCCAGCCCAATCACTATCAGTGTATCCAACCAAATCTGAACTTTCTGAGACATTATATAAAATTCCAAACATTTTGGTACCTTTGACATACCTTAAAATTCTTTTTGCTGCCTGCCAATGAGCCTCCTTTGGCCTCTCCATGAATCTGGAAATTAAACTAACATCAAACATAATGTCAGGCCTAGTAGCTGTTAAATACATAAGGCTGCCAACTATACTATTCTACAAACTAGGATCAAAATCCTTGCTGCTGTCCTCTCTGCTGAGTTTTAATCCCATTACTGTGGGAGTGATCGCTGCTTTGCATTCTTGCATGTTAAATCTGCCCAACACTTGAATTACATATCTAGCTTGTGAGATAAAAATTCCTTTTTCATTTTGATCTACTTCTATGCCTAAGAAGTATCTCAAGAAACCCATGTCAGTCATTTCAAATTCCTCTTTCATGACTGATTTAAAATTCTCAATGAGCTGATCATCATTACCTGTGAAAATAACATCATCAACATATAAGACAACAATTAAAATTTTACCATCTTTTTCTTTGATGTAGACGGTGGGTTCTCCTTCACACTTGTCAAATTCATTATCCAATAGATAAGAATCTATCCTGCTGTACCATGCTCTTGGCGCTTGCTTCAGCCCATAAAGAGCCTTCTTCAATTTGCACACTTTGTGCTCTTCACCTTTCCTCTCATAACCTAGAGGTTGCTCAATGTAAACCTCCTCCTTTAACACTCCATTTAGGAATGCTGACTTCACGTCCATTTGGTAGACTTTCCATTTGTTTTGAGCTGCTATAGACAGCACTGCTTTCACGGTTTCCATTTTTGCACCCTGTGCGAAAGTCTCCTCATAATCTCTTCCATACTGCTGTTTGTACCCTTTGACAACCAGCCTTGCCTTGTGTCTTTCTATTTTACCTTCAGCATTGCTCTTAGTCTTGTAAACCCATTTGACTCCAATGACTTCTTTGTCTTTTGGTAGCTCAACCAAATCCCATGTTTTGTTTCTCTCTATGGCATTCATCTCCTCATCCATAGCTTCTATCCATTTCCTATCTTTAATTGCATCCTCGAAATGAATAGGATCATCAACATGACAATACAAGGCAAATAAGGAATTCATTCCTTCATCATAAATATCACTTAAGTTTCTGAACTTCTTACCTCTTTCATTTGGTGTGCAAGTGCTTGAAGATGCCCTTGAATTTCCTCCTTGTGGTGTGCTTGGAGAAGCACTCTCATTTATCCTCAATGGTGTCCCTTGCTGTCCTTGTGTTGGCGCTGCTGTTTGGGGATGCATTTCAGCCACCTCCTCATCATCTTCATCATGAGACAAACAGTTTTTAACATTCACTGTTTTCTCTATGCTTCCATCCCAAGCTTCCTCCTCAATGAATTGAACATCTCTGCTGACAAAAAACTTCTTGGTGGATGGGATATACAACCTGTAGGCTTTGGATTCCTCACTGTATCCAATGAAAAGACATTTCTCCCCTTTGCTGTCCAACCTCCTTCTTAGCTGATCTGGTATGTGTGCATAGGCCACACATCCAAAAACTCTCATGTGGGTGACTCCTTGCTTTCTCCCACTCCATGCTTCTTCCGGCACTTTGTTCAACACTGCTTTTGTAGGACACCTGTTCAGAATATACACTGCACAATTTACAGCTTTAGCCCAATAATCATTTGGCAAATGCTTTGCCTTCAACATGCTCCTCGCCATATCCATGATGGTCCTATTCTTCCTTTCAGCAACTCCATTTTGTTGCGGAGTGTACCTTGCTGTAAACTGTTTGTTAATTCCATTTTCTCTACAAATCGTAGAAACTCCTTGGAGATATACTCACCTCCTCTATCAGTTCTCAAAACTTTAATATGCAGCCCGCTTTGGTTTTCCACAAGTGCTTTGAAATTTCGGAATTTTTCAAACACTTCAATCTTGTTTTTAAGAAAATATACCCAAGTTTTTCTTGTAAAGTCATCAATGAATGTTAGGAAATATTGGCTGCCTGCTAATGATGGAGCTTGCATCGGTCCACATAAATCTGAGTGGATGATCTCTAAGGGTGCCTTTGCCCTTATGCTTTTACCTGATGGAAAACTTTCTCTATGTTGTTTTCCCAATATGCAACCTTCACAAAGGCTATCCGGTTTCTCTATCAATGGTAATCCTCTTACCATTCCTTTTCTGCTTAACAAGTTTAGACCTCCAAAATTGAAATGTCCAAATCTCAAGTGCCACAACCAATTTTCATCCTTTGGCACGCTTTGGAAAGCCTCTTGGGTGACTGCTGCAATTTCTCCTTTGTTTTTCAAATCTGTCCTGATCCTGAGAGGGAACATCCTGTTCCTCGTCATCTTCACTTTAGCAATGCATCTTTTGCTGGGTGCTATATCCATGATGGTGCATACATCATTTTTAAAGAAAACATTGTACCCCTTATGGACAAGCTGTCCAATACTCAAGAGGTTACATCTCATTCCGGGGACATAGTAGACATCTGCTATGGTTTTCCTTTCACCTTGCTTTGTAAATATTTTTACCTCTCCTTTTCCCATAACAGAGATTTTACTATCACTTCCCAGTGTGACTTCTGATTTCATATTCTGATCTAGGGCAGAAAAGAAGGCTATGTTTCCTGTCATATGGTTGCTGCAACCTGAGTCTAAAAACCATATGTCCTCACTGTTTGTTTCAGCCATGTTACAAGCTAACAACACATTATTTTGGTTGATGTTTTCTCTAGTGACATTTGCATTTTGTCTATTACTTATATCATGCTGCTTCTTCCTACATTCACTAGCATAATGCCCATATTTTTTACAATAATAGCATTGGACATTGGATTTTTCATACCTTTGTCCTTGAGCATGATGTTGTCCTCTTTGTTGGCTGCTGCCTTGGCCTTGGTTCTGATTTGGGTTGCTGCCTCTTCCTTGAGCATTTGCTGGGCTGTTCCTTCCACCTCTATTCTGGCTTCTGCCTCTTCCTCTCTTGTTTCCTCTGCCTTGACCTCTTCCTCTTCCAAAGGACATCTGGGTCTTGAAGGCTTGTTCTAGAGATGAGTTTTCATTTCTACTCAACCTCTGCTCATGTGTTATCAGTGATGCATGTAGCTCATCAACTGAAAAGTTTGAGAGATCCTTTGTCTCTTCAATGGTGGTGACAATCCCATCAAACTTTGAGGGCAAGACCCTCAATATTTTCTCCACAATCCTCCTTTCTTCAATGGTTTCTCCATTAGTCCTCGTCTGTGTGACCAAACCAATCACATGTGTGAAGAATGGGTCAATATTATCTGACTCCTTCATGCTCACATTCTCAAAATCTTTTCTCTGCAATTGTAGTTTTGTTGTCTTCACTCTCTCCATGCCTTGATAGGCTGTCTTGAGGGTTTTCCATGCATCTTTGGATGTCTTAGCTACTGCTAACCTTGGAAACACGCTTCCATGCACTGCTTGATACAAGAAGAAGAGGGCTTTTGAGTCCTTCTTCTTGTGGCTCTTTAACAGATCCTTCTCTCCCTGAGTTAATGCATTAAACTCATTTTCATCTGCTGGTTGCTCAAAACCTTCCTCAACTATTTCCCATAAGTCTTGGGAAGCAAACAAGGCTTTCATTGTTATTGCCCAATAGTCATAGTTTTTACCATCAAATAATGGGAGCTGCATACCCATGCTATTACTGGTGCTTGTGCCAGCCATTCTTGCAGCCTCAACTATGCTTCAATTTCTTGACTGTGTATTTTAAAACACTGACTGTTTCTTCAGCAACACATTAAAAACTTTGTGAAATACCTGAGTATTTTCTTGACTGAGCCTTCACTCTGCTGGAGAAGATCTACTGCTGCAACAAAAGACTCCTCCCTTCAGCTTCTTTGTCACCTTCAAAGAGCCTAAACCTGCTCTGATACCACTGTTGGGGATTTTTCTGATAAAATCCCAAAAACAAAGAAAATAAACTCCACAGAGGCAATGCTCTGTTTCACCTCCACAGGATCTTTTTGCACAGGGAAGCTTAATTTTTTTTTACTGAGGAACAGAGTATTTCACCACCATAAAAATGATTGATATTCATTTAAAATACAAATGCCTGAAACAACATATTTCTTCCTCTTTTACTGAGAGGGATTTACCAAAAACCTTCACCAAAACAAAATACTCTCTCTCTCTTTTACAAAAAGATTTTTACACTGCTGTGTAAAATCTTCATACACTTTTACTGCTGTAAAAGGAGCTTTTACATTTACTGCTGTAGAATAAAAATTTACATAAGTTTACTGCTGTAAAACAATTTCATTATACGCTCATGCGTATTACAAAACCTCCAGCACATAAAACATTACATGCTCTGTTCTTATTTCACCTTCGCACTGCAGTGCGTTTTCACCGTTCCATTACAAAAAGTCAACACCACAAAAACAAAACATTACAAAATACAAGGATGCATATCTTGTGCACTGCTGTGCATACATCCTCTGGTTTCTTTTCGCTGCCATGAACCCCTTGTTTCATCTCCTCCTGTGTGCAAAAATACAATGCCATACCAAGTCAACGCATACACAAAACATATATTTTTATGTGTTAACAAAACAAAAATGTAATATTACGTGCCGTATGGACAAAACTTAAATATTTTACCAACGCATATGACATTGCATTAAAAACAAGTATGGTCAACCAAACTTAAATCTTACACCACGCAAGTTCATAAATGCTAGCTCGAATGCATGTTGAAGCGATGGACGTCGAAGACTGATGCAGTAGATCGGACGGTGGATGGAGATATCGGGAGGCCTTACTTGACTGAACAATAGCACCCGAGAAATGACGTCTGCTTACGTGTGGGGAGAGACGCGTGCCCAAATTTTATTGCATCGGGTTCAAAAATACGGAAACAACTTTCACTCAAAAGCGGTCCGAGATGAAAGGCGGTTTTGCTGAGTGGTTTGGGTGAGGTACAACTGCGTTGAAATTTCATATTCAACACTATGACTATGGATGTAAAAAGCACCCAATACATTGAAATCCTTAACAAAGTAAATCATATTGTCCAGAAACATGAAAATTTAATCAATGTTATATTATTGTCCAGAAACATGAAAATTTAATCAATGTTATAGGGGCGTGAGGAGCTAACATTGTAGGGAGTTAGAACTACATGGAAAGGGGAAATGATGAAGGAAAGAAAGTGGAATATGTAGACTAGATATAACAGGGTACGGGTGTTTATTGAGCAGGTTACTTTATAAATTTGGAGGTGTAGGTAGTAGACACGCATTCCGAAATCACAAGAGGAAAGAATATACACGCAGAGTTGTTCACTTGGCTTCAGTTTACCTGGCCTCTGTCCTTGGATACGAAACTTATAGGGGAGTGAATCTATTCGATGCAAAATTCGAAAAACAAAATTATGACAAAGTAGTTTATATGTTTCAGATATTTTATATGGATTTTTAATGCAAATGTTCTATATTGTTGAGCTATTGAAGCTGGCCGAAGGATTTGCTATGGAAAGCTAGAGAATTTGAACAGAAACGTGAAGGTGCTGAAAAAAAACGATAAGCTCAGTAAGCAACGTGAAGGTGGTGAAAAAAAACGATAAGCTCAGTAAGCAACGTGAAGGTGGTGAAAAAAAACGATAAGCTCAGTAAGCTTCTGGATCTTTTGGCTATAGAAGGTGGCCGGAAGATTTAATACTGAAAGCGAGACAAATCGAATAGAGCTTCGACACCTCATGCAGGGGCCGATGAGAGGCGATGAACTAGTGTGCTTGGCATTTGTTCACAACTCGGGGATCTATTCACAACACTCGAACCTGCTTTTATATATATATATATATATATATATAGAGAGAGAGAGAGAGAGAGAGGATGTTATGAGTTGGCACCTCTTGGTTTTTGTTTCAGCCATAGTCTAACAATGTCACGATTTCCCTCGTCAAACAAAATAAACGTGGAAATTTTAGTAGAAGTTTGAGAAAATTTAATGAAATTTTTGGAAATTAAGATTATAGTTGTTAAATAATTTTAGTAGAAATTTGAAAAACATTTAATGAAATTTTTGGAAATTAGGATTATAGTTGTTAAACTTTAAAATAGTTTTTGATAGTGCTAAATACATTTCTATCATAAAACTATTCATATACTGCCAAAATTAAATTTGCTGAAAAAAATCCGTCAAATAATAACCTAGTTAGACAAAGCCTTTGGATACGAGAAGAGGACCGAAATACTAATTTTTTTCACATATATGCTAACTACATGAGGAAGCTTAACTTCATTTGGGAGATTTCTAATGCAAATGGCTCAAAGATTCAGACGTTGCAAGACATTAGTAGAGCCGTTGTTCTCCACTTCCATAAAGCATACTGTCAAAGGGACTTGGTTTGGCGAGAGGATCAGATATGGGGGGTTGAACTATTTCCATCCATGTTCGATGAAGAAGCAAATTTAGCTCTCTATAAAGCCATTTCAGAGGAGGAAATCCTAGGAGCGCTGAAATCTTTTAAGGGGGATACCAATCTTTGTCCTGACGGATGGACTATGGAACTCTTCCCACACTTTTTTGATCTAATAAAATAGGACCTTGTTGACCTGGTAGAGGAATCAAGGACTAGAGGTTTTATTCATCCCCACATCAACTCCACATATATCGCGTTGATCCCAAAAAGGACTCCCTCTACAACCTTCTCGGATTACTGACCTATCTCTCTTTGTAATCTTGTCTACAAGATTAGTTCTAAAACCATTGCAAACTAGATGAGGCATACCATGTCTAAGTATATATCCCCACAACAGTTTGGCTTCCCGCAAAACCAACAGAATCATGATGCAGTGGCGATTGTCCAGGAATGTATGCACTCGATCCATACTAAGAAATTAAATGTTGCTATTATGAAGGTTGATTTACAAAAGGAATTTGATTGTCTTGATTGGGGCTACCGGTGGCTGGTTCTTCACAAAATTAGAATACAAGCTAGAACAACCGACTGCCTATGTTACACATTTCCACTACATTGTTGTTATAAATGGTTATCCTACAAAATTCTTTAAGTCTAGGAGAGGTCTCAGACAAGGTTTCTTACTATCTCCTCTTTTATTCATTTTGTCTATGGATGGGTTGAGTCTCCATATTCAAAAAGTTGTGGCAGAGGGCCAATTTCATGCCTTGCATCTTGGCCGGGACATCTATATCTCGCATAGTTTCTTTGTTGACGATGTGCTCATCATGGGGATTCTGAACAAGTTTTCTTGGTTATACCTTTTTCACATTTTTGCTAAGTTTGGGAATGCTTCTCGTTTACTCATGAACCTTCAGAAGTCCACAGTATTCCATGGCATATGTGATATGGAGGTTATTGCATATATACAAAGATTATTTGGTGAGGCTTCAGATGTATTATCGGGGCATATGAATTATCTTGGATTCCATATTAAACCATGTAGTTAAAAGGTTAATGACGGGATGTGGCTTGTGGATAGATTCTAAAAAAAGAATATGGCTGGGAATTCAGATGCTTATTTATGGGGGGTCGCATCACTTTGACAAAAGCGTTGACCACGTAGATGGGAGTGTACTGAGCACACTTATACCATATGCCTCTCACCATCATTAAAAAACTTAATGGGATTATGGAAAAATTCATCTCGTCTGGCATGAAAAATAAGAGTAAATACCATCTTACCAAGCTGGACCACCTTACCATGCCGAAGCATATGGGTGGACGGGGTATTCTGAATTTGAGGAGATTCGGCTTGGCTTTATTAATCAAATAATTGTGGAGAGCGATGTTTGTGGATGGTGGCTGGGGCATGATCATTAGACACAAGTACCTGAAGGACCTCGATTTTACTATGTGGATGTTGGAAATTTCTGGTAATTTCAAACACAAATTAACTGAACACAGAGCAATGCTCTGTTTTTGTCCTCAGGATATTTTGCACAGGGAAGCCAAATAAAAATTTCTGAGCAAGGCAGAGTTTCTCAGCTAAAATAAACTTATATTAATTTATAAACTGCCTGATACAATTTTCTTCCTCTCTCTCAGAGGGATTCACCCAAAACATTCACCAAAAAAAAATTTCACCACAAACAAAATACTCTGCCTGCTTTTACAAATGATTTTTACACTGTTGCGTAAAATCTTCATTCACATTTACTGCTGTAAAAAGGGCTTTTACATTCACTGTTGTAAGAATAAAAATTCCTTACTTGGGTTTACTGCTATAAAAATATATTTTCTACTCTTTTCATTCACGGCCAATATTTTTCACTCTAAAAAAAAACTTCTTCTTCTTGTGTTGCTGGGCATATTACATTTTACATTTCATATATTGAATTTACAAAAAAAATTACATTTACTGCACCTCACATTAGCACTGTTGTGCATTCCACTTTGCATTACATATTCTTTGAACAACCCTTGCCATTTTCACTGCTATGTGAATCCCCTGTTTTTCATTCGCTGCCACGAGCCCTCTTTTCTTCTTCCTGTGTGTTTTTCCAAAATTACAAAGTCAACTCACAACAAAACATATATATCGTATATGATAAATATGCAACCAAATAATAAATAAAAAAGGACTTACCCATACCTCCGTAAGCAATAAAAACATTAAAATTTAAAGTTTCTACCTAAAACTATGACTAAGCATTAAATGCATTAAATAAAAGCCGGCGGTAAAAGTAAAATTAACGTTCTGGCAGATTGAATGAGATCGAAGTGCGTTGACTTGATCAGACGCATTTCAGACACCAAACTCACACAAACCAATCGAAGTTTAGTGTCCGGGAGATGGGTAGTATTGTGTTTGTACAGTGGACGCGTGGCTGGAGCTGATTGTGTCGGAGACCCCCAGGGAAAAACAACCTTTGCCAAAAGGCGGTGCGATAAAGATAGTGGTTTTCGGAAGTGGTTTTGTTGGAGTTAATGCGGGCTGTACGGTAGGTGAAATTAATGTTTCAACACTCCCCTTTAATTTCAGCTGCTAGGCATTCAGTCATACCCAAACACTTCCTCAAAAATTCAAAGCTTTTCTGATCCAATGGCTTGGTCAAAATGTCTGCAGCCTTTTCCTGAGTCCTGCAATGTTCTAAGACAATTTCTCCATTGCTCACCAATTCCCTGATGTAGTGAAACCTTGTGTCAATGTGTTTTGTTCTCTTATGAAACACTGAATTCTTGGATAATGCAATAGCTGAGCTATTGTCACAAAAAATCACTGTTGCTTTTGCCTGCTCTTGGCCTAAGCTCCTCAACATTCTTCTCATCCAAACTGCTTGACATGCTGCTGCTGTAGCTGCCACATATTCAGCCTCTGCTGTAGACAATGCTACAGTGGACTACTTTTTAGAAGCCCATGAAATGGCTCCTGAACCCATGTGAAAGACATAACCGGAAGTGCTTTTCTGATCATCTACACTTCCAGCCCAATCACTATCAGTGTATCCAATTAAATCTGAACATTCTGAGACAATATATAAAACACCAAACATTTTAGTACCTTTGACATACCTCAAAATTCTTTTTGCTGCTTGCCAATGTGCCTCCTTTGGCCTCTCCATGAATCTGGAAATTAAACTAACAGCAAACATTATATCAGGCCTAGTTGTTGTTAAATACATAAGGCTACCAACAATGCTCTTGTACAAACTAGGATCAAAATCCTTGCTGCTGTCCTCTTTGTTGAGTTTTAATCCCATTACTGTGGGAGTGATTGCTGCCTTGCACTCTTGCATGTTAAATCTGCCCAATACTTCATTTACATATTTTGCTTGTGATATAAAAATTCCATTTTCATTTTTATTTACTTCTATTCCTAAGAAGTATCTCAGCAAACCCATGTCATTCATTTCAAATTCCTATTTCATGATTGTTTTGAAGTTTTCAATAAGATAAACATCATTGCCTGTAAAAATCACATCATTAACATACAACACAATAATTAAAATTTTACCATCTTTTTCTTTGATGTAGACTGTGGGTTCTCCCTCACATTTGTCAAATCCATTCTCCAGTAGATAGGAATCTATCCTACTATACCATGCTCTTGGTGCTTGCTTCAGCCCATCAAGAGCTTTCTTCAATCTGCACACTTTGTGCTCTTCACCTTTCTTCTCATAGCCTAGAGGTTGTTCAATGTAAACCTCTTCCTTTAACACTCCATTTAGGAATGCTGACTTCACGTCCATTTGGTAAACTTTCCACTTGTTTTGAGCTGCTATGGATAACACTGCTCTCATGGTTTCCGTTCTTGCAACCGGTGCGAAAGTTTCCTCATAATCTCTCCCATATTGCTGCTTGTACCCTTTGACAACCAGCCTTGCCTTGTGTCTTTCTATTTTGCCTTCAGCATTGCACTTGGTCTTGTAGACCCATTTAACTCCTATGACCTCTTTAGCTTTTGGTAGTTCTACCAAATCCTATGTCTTGTTTCTTTCTATGGCATTAATCTCCTCATCCATAGCTTCTATCCATTTCTTATCTTTAATTGCCTCTTCGAAATGAATAGGATCATCAACATGACAATACAAGGCAAACAAGGAATTCATTCCTTCATCATAAATATCACTTAGGTTTCTGAATTTCTTACCTCTTTCATTCGGTGTGAAAGTGCTTGAAGATGCACTTGAATTTCCTCCTTGTGTTGTGCTTGGAGAAGCACTTTCATTTATCCTCAAGGGTGTTCCTTGTTGTCCTTGTGTTGGTGTTGCTATTTGGGGATGTATTTCAGCCATCTCCTCATCATCTTCATCATGAGACAAACAGTTTTTAACATTCACTGTTTTCTCTATGCTTCCATCCCAAGCTTCCTCCTCAATGAACTGAACATCTCTGCTCACAAAAAACTTCTTGGTGGATGGGATATAAAACCTGTAAGCTTTGGATTCCTCACTGTATCCAATGAAAATACATTTCTCCCCTTTGTTGTCCAACTTCCTCCTTAGCTGATCCGGAATGTGTGCATAGGCCACACATCCAAAAACTTTCATGTGGGTGACTCCTTGCCTTCTCCCACTCAATGCCTCTTCCGGCACTTTGTTCATCACAGCTTTTGTAGGACACCTATTCAAAATATACACTGCACAATGTACAGCTTCAGCCCAATAATCATTTGGCAAATGCTTTGCCTTCAACATGCTCCTCGCCATATCCATGATGGTCCTGTTCTTCCTTTCAGCAACTCCATTTTGCTGCGGGGTGTACCTAGATGTAAACTTCTTATGGATTCCATTTTCTCTACAAAACCTTAGGAATTCTTTGGAGATATACTCACCTCCTCTATCTGCTCTCAAAACTTTGATGCACAGCCCACTTTGATTTTCCACAAGTGCTTTGAAATTTCGGAATTGTTCAAATACTTCACTTTTGTTCTTAAGGAAATAGGCCCAAGTTTTTCTTGTAAAATCATCAATGAATGTTAGAAAATATTGGCTGCCTGCTAGTGATGGGGTTTGCATTGGTCCACATAAATCTGAATGGATAATCTCTAAGGGTGCCTTTGCCCTTATGCTTTTTCCTGATGGAAAACTTTCTCTATGTTGTTTCCCCAATATGCAGCCTTCACAAAGGCTGTTAGGTTTCTCTATCAATGGTAATCCTCTTACCATCCCTTTTCTGCTCAACAAATTAAGACCTCCAAAGTTGAGATGTCCAAATCTCAAGTGCCACAACCAATTTTCATCCTTTGGCACACTTTGGAAAGCCTCTTGGGTAACTGCTGCAATTTCTTCTTTGTTTTTCAAATCTGCCCTTATTCTGAGAGGGAACATCTTGTTCCTTGTCATCTTCACTTCAGCAATGCATCGTTTGCTGGGTGCTCTATCCATGATGTCGCATACATCATTCTCAAAGAAAACATTGTACCCCTCCTGAACAAGTTGTCCAATACTCAAGAGGTTACATCTCATTCCAGGAACATAGTAGACATCTGCTATGGTTTTCTTCTCACCTTTCTTTGTACATATTTTTACCTCTCCTTTTCCCATAACATAAATTTTGATGTCAGTTCCTAATGTGACTTGTGATTTTACATTCTGATCTAGGGCAGAAAACAGGGCTAAGTTTCCTGTCATATGGTTGCTGCAACCTGAGTCTAAAAACCATATGTCTTCACTATTTGTTTCAGCCATGTTACAAGCTAACAACACATTATCTTGACTGATGTTTTCTCTAGTGACATTTGCATTTGGTTTATTACTCATATCATGCTGCTTTTTCCTACATTCATTTGCATAATGCCCATATTTTTTACAGTAATAACATTGGACATTGGATTTTTCATACCTTTGTCCTTGAGCATGATGTTGTACTCTTTGTTGACTGTTGCCTTGGCCTTGGTTCTGATTTGGATTGATGCCTCTTCCTTGAGCATTTGCTGGACTGTTCCTTCCACCTTTGTTTTGGCTTCTGCCTCTTCCTCTCTTGTTTCCATTGCCTTGACCTCTTCCTCTTCCAAAGGACATCTAGGTCTTGAAGGCTTGCTCTAGAGATGAGTTTTCATTTCTACTCAACCTCTGCTCATGTGTTATCAGTGACGCATGTAGCTCATCAACTGGAAAGTTTGAAAGATCCTTTGTCTCTTCTATGGTGGTGACAATCACATCAAACTTTGAGGGTAGAACCCTCAATAGTTTCTCCACAATCCTCCTTTCTTCAAGGGTTCCTCCATGAGTCCTTATCTGTGTGACGAGACCAATCACATGTGTGAAGAATGAGTCAATATTGTCTGACTCCTTCATGCACAGGTTCTCAAAATCTTTCCTCAACAACTGTAGTTTTGCTGTCTTCACTTTCTCCATGCCTTGATAGGCTGTCTTGAGGGTTTGCCATACTTCTTTGGATGTCTTAGCTGCTGCTATCCTTGGAAACACACTTTGGTCCACTGCTAGATACAACAACACACGGGCTTTTGAATCCTTTTTCCTATTGCTCTTCAATAGATCCTTCTCTGCCTGAGTTAATCTATTAAACTGATTTTCATCTGCTGGTTCTTCAAAACCATCCTCAACAAGTTCCCATAGATCTTGTGAGACAAACAGGGCTCTCATGGTTATTGCCCAGTAGTCATAGTTTTTCCCGTTAAACTGTGGAAGCTGAGTATTAAACATGCCCATGCTAATGCTTGTGCTAGCCATTCCTTTCATTCTCAGCTATGCTTCTAAATCCTTGACTGTATATTAAAAAAAACTGACTGTTTCTTCAGCAGTAACACAAAAACTGGTCTGAGAAATACCTGGATCCTTTTGCCTAAGACTTCACTTTGCTGGAGAGGATTTACTGCTGCAACAAAACTCCTTCCTTTAGCTTCTTTACACCTTCAAAGAGCCTGGATCTGCTCTGATACCATGTTGGAAATTTCTGGTAATTTCAAACACAAATTAACTGAACACAGAGCAATGCTCTGTTTTTGTCCTCAGGATCTTTTGCATAGGGAAGCCAAATAAAAATTTATGAGCAAGGCAGAGTTTCTCAGCTAAAATAAACTTATATTCATTTATAAACTGCCTGATACAATTTTCTTCCTCTCTCTCAGAGGGATTCACCCAAAACATTCACCAAAAAAAAATTTCACCACAAACAAAATACTCTGCCTGCTTTTACAAATGAGTTTTACACTGTTGTGTAAAATCTTCATTCACATTTACTGCTGTAAAAAGGGCTTTTACATTTACTGCTGTAAGAATAAAAATTCCTTACTTGGGTTTACTGCTATAAAAATATTTTCTACTCTTTTCATTCACGGCCAATATTTTTCACTCTCAAAAAAAACTTCTTCTTCTTGTGCTGCTGGGCATATTACATTTTACATTTCATATATTGAAATTACAAAAAAAAATTACATTTACTGCACCTCACATTAGCACTGCTGTGCATTCCACTTTGCATTACATATTCTTTGAACAACCCTTGCCATTTTCACTGCTATGTGAATCCCCTGTTTTTCATTCGCTGCCGCGAGCCCTCTTTTCTTCTTCCCGTGTGTTTTTCCAAAATTACAAAGTCAACACACAACAAAACATATATATCGTATATGATAAATATGCAACCAAATAATAAATAAAAAAGGACTTACCCATACCTCCGTAAGCAATAAAAACATTAAAATTTAAAGTTTCTACCTAAAAATATGACTAAGCATTAAATGCATTAAATAAAAGCCGGCGGTAAAAGTAAAATTAACGTTCTGGCAGATTGAATGAGATCGAAGTGCGTTGACTTGATCGGACGCATTTCGCACACCAAACTCACACAAACCAATCGAAGTTTAGTGTACGACAGATGGGCAGTATTTTGTTTGTACAGTGGACGTGTGGCTAGAGCTGATTGTGTCGGAGACCCCCAGGGAAAAACAGCCTTTGCCAAAAAGCGGTGCGATAAAGATAGTGGTTTTCGGAAGTGGTTTTGTTGGAGTTAATGCGGGCTGTACGGCAGGTGAAATTAATGTTTCAACAGTGGCTACGCAGGGGATGCATCGAGATCACATCGGGCTTACCCATTTGGCTTAGTTTTTTCAAAATTTGTTATAGTTTTCTTCCGCAACTTTCATGGAAACTGGGTACTGGTCACTGTATTATTGTTGGTGTGAATAAAATATTAGGAATTGAAGCTGCCCACAATCTACTTGATGGATTCTTACATCGCTTAAACAGTTACGACATCTTCTTCTCGCAACAAGTCATACCGACTTGTCAAGATGGATGTCCTATTTGGGAACGGGCAAGGGATTTGGGTCTGGATGGGCAAATGCCGCAGGAATGGGGTCGGCTTAGAACAGGCTTGCAGATCGCGGTGTATGTCGCGATGTTGATAGGGACAAGATCACCTAGTCAGGTAAAATGAAGGAGGGGAGTGTTATGTTGTTTGATACATATCTCACACTCTGCTAATAAGAGACACAACACTCTGAGGTATGATGGTTCTTTAATTTCTGGAAATCCAAAATCCCCATTAAGATCATTCTTTTCCTTTGGCTCCTTTGGAAGAAAAAAAATCTAACGTAGGAAAATCTCCAGAAGAGGAATTGGTATGGGCCGGGGATATGTGTCCATTGCGAGGATGCAAAGGAGAACAATCTCCACATATTCTTAACCTGTCCTATGGTTGCTCAACTTTGGCAAAACCTTGTTGGTTACATTCGTTTCCAGTATGTTCAGTATAACTATATTTCTCACTATTTGAGATGGTGGAGCAATCAAAATACTTCTTGGCGCAATATCCCCCCTATACTCTTTTGGGAGATTTGGAGATGGAGAGATAATATCATTTTTAAAAATTTCAGAGAAAATGTATTACACGTGCTCGAACGCATATTAAAATGCTTCTTTATTGGTTCACAATCGGGCATGGAGCCTAATAAAATTAAACATAATCCACCTCACGCGAGGATAGCCTACCCAACTAGCTTCTTTGACGGAGCATCACAAAGAAGCAGATGCGGATGCGGTTTCTTGATCTTTTTTTCTCTGGAACAGGCTTTTTGGGTACACTGGGTTGGTGGCAGAGGCACTAAGACAAGGGCAAAAACCATGGCACTATGGGGATTACGCTTGTTCACTAAATATTTGAACATCCCTAAAATTCACATTTTTGGGGACTCTAAGATTATCATTGTCTATGTCATGGGATATGCAAGAAATTATCAACCCACGCTCCATGGTTGGATGTATCAAATCAAACATCTTTTGGCCACTTTCAAGGACTAAATGATTGAGCACATTGGAAGGGATTTTAACCAAATTGCGGATGGACTTTCAAAGAGGGGTCTACTGGATGAGCTGGATGGAATTCAAAGCGAGATCAAGATGGGGGAAAACAACGTGGATGTCGAGGTGCTACCACTGCCAGGATAATTTCTACACTCCCTAGATTCATAATGCTACTTTTGGTGGATTATTCTAAAAAGCTATTTTGGTCGACAATGACTCATTCCTTGTGATGTTTTTTTTTTTTTTTTAATATCTTTCTTCAATAGTACTAACATTTATGGACTGATGTTCTATTAGATCATATTTATATGCATGCAGTGTAAATATGTTTAGAATCTAGATCACTGTGCATAAGAGACATATATTTGATAAAGATGACTCTCCATGTTCTGTTGAGTCGGAGACATATATTTGATAAAGATGACTCTCCATGTTATGTCGAGTCGGTATAGACTCGAATCTGGTATCACTGAAACTGCTAATATATGTTGGTATCATATATGATGATATATATCATTTTGGAAATTGAATATAATGCTTTTTTTTCATACTCAAAAAAAATAAGGTTCACTTTTATGGTAATCAAGAATTCGAGTCGTACAAAATAAATCATCTATTTGATCATAGTTTATCCTTTACGATTATGGGGTGGGGAGTTCCCCTCTTACGTTGTAGAATCCAAAGCATTCACCCTACCAATGAATTTACGCTTTTTGATTAAAAAATAAAAAATACTTGATAATGGTCTTTAATGTATAGAACAACTATTAGTCCTCTCCTCCTCGTAGCAGGGATCTGAATTAATTACCGACCTGTTGTTGGCTCTGACTGCTAACAGGTTTTGATAATCTCTCGTCAGCTCAATCGCAATAAATATAAATCACTAAGGGTGAAAGGAGAACGAACAAGTAAAATAACTTAGATATGACTATGATATGACTACATCTTTAGTCTTGAAGAGTTGAATTCGTAAACCTATCAGTCAGTTATTTGTTACCTACGAATCAAATAGTTCACTAACTTGTTATCTATGAAATGATGGGTTCATTGGCTATACAATACGGCATGGGTTGGCATTAATAGCATCAGCAGGAAAACTATGTATCAACGAGGAGTTTATATTTGGTTAATCGAATAAGTAATAACTGAGGTATGGGTTCATTGGCTATACAATACGGCATGGGTTAGCATTAATAGCATCAGCAGGAAAACTATGTATCAACGAGGAGTTTATATTTGGTTAATCGAATAAGTAATAACTGAGGTATAGTACACATCCGTAGTGTTGTAGAATTCAGGACATACTTAAATTCTGAAATTCTCTGAATTGGATTCGAATTCTATATAATTAATTATTACATCACACAACAAAATCAAGTGCATCAACTGCCATAAATCGTTAGTGAATTTCCGAACAGATTTATGGGAGGTTAAATTGTAAGGTATGTTGTTCAGATTCTTATCCCACTAATTGGATAGCATGACTAATATAACAAAAAAAAACGAGGAGAAATTTCCCGGTCCTTTGAAATTCTTAAATTTTTTGTCACCTTAAGCTTTACTTGATATGGATTTCCTTTAAGCAGTTGGAGGCGATGAGTGTTGAAAACCATCATAAGAAATTGCATGTCCATCAAAATTAAACTCGTAGTACAGCTATAGATACTCATATCCATAAATTGGCCCTAGGTTAAATTCACTATGAAGCTAATTCAATTACTAGACGATGTCGACATATAATGAAAATGTATGTGCATTAAAACTGATAGTGGAATTTAACTTGAATCCACGATGTCGACATGTAATGAAAATGTATGTGCATTAAAACTGATAGTGGAATTTAACTTGAATCCGCGATGTCAACATATAATGAAAATGTATGTGCATTAAAAACGATAGTGGAATTTAACTTGAATCCATGGAATTTAAGGTTCCACGGTTTTGGTCTCTTTAAAATGCAACATTCCCATAAAGATAAGTCCACATGAACTACTACATTCCCATAAAGTAAGTCTATATGAACTACTGAGTGGTTAATTTTAAAACAATTCTATATTTGCATATGTAACTAAAGATCAGGGTCAGTTTAGTTTATTTATTTAGTTTATGATATTAGTTTAATTATTTATAATGTTAGGGTTATTTATTTGTAATATTAGGGTTATTTAATTTACTTTATTGAAATTAATATTATATTTGATAATATCGGGTTTATAATACAGAGTTTTTAATATTAAGATATACAATGTTGGGTTTTATATTATGATGATGATCATGTGTTTTATTAAGATATTTTTTGATGTAAATGTAAAGTCACTGGTTCAATTCATCACCCTGAGGGTGATATATTGGATATGATGAAGATGTAGTCATGCCAAGCTTACAAAAAAAAATATTACGATTTATAATATGGGGTTTATTGTTGGGTTTAAAATTAGGATTTATAACACTGGGATTAATATAAAGGATTATAATATTGTGTTTATAATATTAGAGTTTATATTATAGGATTTAATATTAGGGTTTTAATGTGGGGTATATAGTATTGGGTTTAAGTTTTTGTTTAATACTAGCATTTATAATATTGGATTTATAATATTAGGGTTTATAATATTGATTTTAATATTGTAGTTTCTAATATTGGATTCGATATGAAGGTTTATATTATTGGTTTTATCATATTAGGGTTTAATATTGGGGTTTGTAATATTTGGTTTAATATTAAGGTTTATAGTATTGAGTTTTATAATGTTAGGATTTATAATTTTTAGTTTAATATTATGGTTTAATATTGTCACGTCAGAATGGTACAAAACTCTATCCAATTTTGCATTGTGAGGAATATTGTTGCAACATGACAATCAATTTCACAATCGTTATAGTAAATCTACATTACATTGAAATTTATTTAATATCGCATTGGGACATTTTAACATTTGGAATTAATACTATGGTTTATAATATTGGGTTTAATATTAGATTTTAATATTGGATTTAATATTCATTTTATAATATTGGGTTTAATATTAGGGTTTACAATATTGAGTTTCATATAATAGAATTCATAAAATTTCATTTAATATTAGGGTTTAATATTGTGACATTGTAATGGTACATAAATCTATCCAATGTCACATTGTGAAACACATTGTCACAATGTGTCAATCAATGTGACAAGCATTATCGTAATGTTATATTACATTACAATTTATTCAAGTTCAGATTGTGACATTACAAAATTAAAGTTTGAAATGTGGGGTTTAATTTTAGAGTTTAATATTAGGGTTTATCATATTAAGTTTATAATATTGGGCTTAATATTATGATTTAATATTGAGTCTAAAATATTGGGTTTAATATTAGAGTTATAATATTTTGTTTAATATTGGGTTTACAATATTAGGTTTTGTAAAGTTAAGGTTTATAATACATGGTTTAATATTAGGGTTCAATATTGTGACATTGGAATGGTAAAAGAATCTATCCAATGTCATATTATGACAAACATTGTTGTACTGGGACAATCGAACTCACAATCATTGTCACAATGTTACATTACATTGCAATTTATTCATCACTTTGTAACATTACAAAACTAAGGTTTAATATTAAGGTTTATAATATTAAATTAAGTATTAGATTTATATTGGTTTTATAATATTGGGTTTTATATGGGGTTTAGTATTTAGTATTGGGTTTCTAAAAATGGCTTTAATATTATAGTTTATAAGCTGGGTTTAGAATATTATGGTTTATAATATTAGATTTAATATTAGGGTTTTATATTAGGTTTAATATTAAAATTTATGATATTGGATTTAATATTAGAATTCATAATATTGAGTTTAACAATATAACTTTTAATATTGATTTTATGATATTAGGTTAAATATTGATATGTAATATTTAAGTTTAATATAATTTTTCAATGTTGATTAAAATTTATTTATTTATTTGAATACTTAACTTATTCTTACTTTTATTAAAACATTAATATTAAAACCCAATAGTAAAAACTAATATATACTAATTAATATTAAGATAATATAACAATAATATTAATTATTATAATTATAATTATAGTTATAATATGTTATAACTATAATATATTAATATATTTTAATTGTAATATAATAATATATATTAATTAATATTAATATTAAATTTTTATTATATATCTAATAATTATTAATGTGGTCCATATATATTTATGGAAAAATATCAGTTATATTTAACAATGTGATTATATATGTGATTGATATATATTTATTGGCATATTCCAACCATATTTATTTATATAATTGTATTAATCATTAAAAATAAAACCAAAAAATATCTATTTATATAAAATAAAACTTTTATTTTATTATTATTTATTTTTCTACTTAAATAATACCAATCAACTAGTTTTAGTTTTACTTAATCAATTAGCCATCATGTTATCTGTCAATATATATATTTGCATATTCACGTTAAATGGTGAGCAGAATCACCCAACCAAGCCAAATAAGTAGCACCCTGCTTCTTTCGACGTAGTCAGTCGATCTGGTTTGTTTGACAATTACATCGATTGAACCACTCTGCAATAATGTTTGATTTCATTGCCGTTAAGTGGTAGATAAACAAGTCGGCAACCAAAAGTTTTCGAAGAATGTAATATCAATATATATGAAGGTAAAACTCAGCGGACACTTGATATGTAAGATAGTTTTCCAATCCATAGAGTAGCTGTTAGATGAGCGTTTTTGGGAAAATATTTTGGTCAAATTTACTCAGATTCAGTTTTCTCCTGATTTATTTTAATTTTTTTGTTTTAATTTATTTGTTTGAAATATTTATGGTCAAATATTTTTTTATTATTCATTTATATTTTGTTGAATGTTGAGAGATAGAAAGAATGAAAAAAAAGTTGATTTTCAATTATTTTTTCTATATTATAATATAATTGATATTGAAATATTTTATTTGTGAATAATATTTAAATATCTTCTTAAAACGCTAGTGATTAACTCCATGTTAAAGATTAAAGTAGACATCTTCCTCATACTTCTATATAAAAAAATGCACCTATTAAGTAATAATATTTTTTTTACTCACTTTCTACATATACGTAACATGTAGAAGATATTAAAATATGTTTTTTCTTAAATATTCTATTTACTTTTCTTTTGATAAATTAAGCATTCACATATTATCAATAAAAATATTTACAAAAAATATATTCCTATTTTACCACTGGGAAAACTAGACTAGAAACATAAGAGCATGTCCAAAGTTTTGAAAGGAAGTCCTAAAATAGAGTAAAACATGATTATATAACTAAAAAAAAAAATGAGATTAACTGTAACAACCAAAGAATAGAAAAGACTTATAAAACCGAAAAGTTGTTCCGAGTAGTGGAGAATAAAAAGCTAAAGATGGAAATTTCTTTTCCTATTGGGAGAGTTAACCTAGAAGGGAACTAGGGCTAGATCCTCCTCTTTACTACTTTGAAGGTTTAGATTAGCCAATTTTTTGACCAAGTTTTTGAGCTGATGGTCCATTGTTTGACTTCTTGTTGTAGGAATCAACATAGAGAAGTATTTCTTCATGTGCTTTGTTTATTTTGACGAGAACCTTACACATTATGGTTTTATGTGTGAACATAGATCCATGGTATGCATGTATTGAATATTCCTAGTACATGTATTATCATTGTTACGAACCCACTGACCAACATCTTCATCCATGGTTTACATGTATTTAATATTCCTAGTACATGCAATATTAGAAATGTTAGGAACCCACAAACCAACAACTTCCTCCATATTCAAGAGAAATTGCCACTTGTTTCGAGCTTCCCACTTGGCATCTCCTATTTATTCATGACCTAAATGAGGAGTGATGTCTCTTTTCCTTTTGGCTATAACTCTAACACTTTTCTAAACCCAGGTATGACTTGGAGGGGTGGTGTTACCAAAGGTTTTTACAGGATGAGTGGTGGACCTATGAGACATGTTGGCAATAATTACTAGGATTCACGAGCAAGAGGCGCCATGGAAGGGAATGACATTGCATAATAGAGAGGAGAATAGGGAAAGAGGCATGCCAAAAAGTCATGTCTTGGGATAGGGAGGAGGCCAAGAGGGTGCTTTAAGATCAATACATAGAGATGAGGGGAGATAAACTAGAGGGAAATTAGAGTGGGGATGGAGGAGGAGAGGATGCATGGGGAACTAGAGAAGTGTAGAGGTGGCTAAAGATAATGACATAGAGTTGCAATAGGACTATTGTCTAACTATGGTAGAAAAATCATGAAACTCAAGAAGAAAAAATGGAAACTATAGCTACAAAATTCCATAAAGATAGAAAATAGGGAAAGACTCACCGAGGGACAAATATATCACATTGACGTAGGATATGAAGACTCCATGGTAGTGTTTGTGAACCAAGGATTAGTTTCCCAGGGAGTATAACCATCGAGTACCCCATTACTAAAATGAAATGATTTCTTGTAGCTAGACTGTCCATATGGAGCCGATGGTGTTAGTTTAGGTGACGGGCACCTCTACTGAGAACTAACTGCATAGTACTAAAATGCGTCCACATTATAACAATCTAATTATTGTTGGGGTGATGACTTGAAAGTTGGGGCGTGAACATTTCATGGTTTAGGGGATCACCCCACTTGGGGAATTAATTTTTTTATTTATTTCTAATATAGAAATAATATTTTTCTTTCTCTCTCTATATATAACAAAAAATATATTTTTAAGTCATATCTTTTGGTGGATATACTATTGGTTTCATAGTTACACTCGAAAATCCAACGAGCTACCAATATGCCATGGTTTATATATATATATATATATAGATATATATATATATATCTATATATACAGACTCCCATCTTAAATACGAAATGACTAACATATGATGTAAAAATTACATATCTTGTAAGTATTTTTTAACTTTCAAATATTCTCTTTATGTATAAAGTTCATCTAAATATTTTATTTATAGAAAATAATAAAATACTTTATTATTCTTTTCAAATGTCATGTGTCAATTCCATGTTAAGTACAAAAAAATTACACATTTTTCTTGAAAAAAATTGTAAAAAAAATTCTTTTAAATAAAATTACAAGGACTTTTATAACCTAGATATACAACATATTTTATACATCAACACAATCATATCAAGTTTTTGAATGTGAAACTTATATTTTATTAAAAAGAGATATTTACCATTATTCAATGTCTTAGTAATAATTCGAATGGTTGTATCACCGATATCATTTTAAAATTATTATAAAAAATGCAATTCGATAATGTTTTATGACACATATTGAAATTATGTATAATGTTGTGCTTTATGGCATGACGACTCACAAGAATGACGAAAATTATTTTTAAAAAATTAATCCAATGTTTTTAAAAGTTTTCATATTTTCTATAATTTATAGGTAAACGATATGGTAACTTTTTATTTTGATAGGGAGAGAGACTTTGTTTATTAATTAAGTGTGAGTCTTAGATTATGATTTAGTCCTTATATCTTAGGAGTTTGTTCTTATATCTTAGGAGTTTGTTCTAACTCTCCTACTTTTATGTAAATTATTTATTTATGATGATTAATGATGAATGTAGAGTGTTCTATTAGAGACAGTCTCCAGGTTCACTTGAGAAATACCAAGTTTGTTGAATATATTTTCTCTCCTCTAGTTTTTAACATAGTATCAAAGCTTCAGAATTGAGTGAGTCAAAGCGAGAGTGCTTTAGTGATTAGGTGAATGCTTGGGAAGGATTATGGCCCTTAGTGATACGAAAAAGGCTTGGTGGCCAGGAGCCAAGACTGTTGAAGTATAGCACAAGTTTTTTTTTTGGTTTTGTTTTTTCTTCTTCTTCTAAGGATAATTTTAAGTAGCGCTGGATTGATTGCTGGAAGTAGAATTTCCCTAGCTTTGGAGCGGTGCGGGATTTGGCATACAAAAAGCATGCTTATCACCCTTTACTCTATGTGATTCCCCTCAGCGTGGATTTTACTATAAAAAGGGAGCTGCTCTGAGTTGGCCCATTAACTGCGTGGTGGTCGTGGAGACTTGTCAATCAGTTGACTAGGCAGTGCAACGTGGTCGAGAAGGGTGGGCCAATCGGTGGCAACTTGGCATCGGGTGTGTGGCCGAACTCTACGTGCCGATGGATTTGAAGGCACTGTGTGGTCGAAGTCTACAGGGTAGTGTTGCTTATGAGGAGAAAGCAGTGGAGGTCTGTGTAGAATGATAGCGGTGGCAGCACTAAAAAGGTGACTTGTGTAGAGAGGCAGCTTGTGGCAGCTCGAAGGCCGATCGGTGGGCCGACATTGACTCCATTGGCACCTAGGTTCAATTCTTTATCGATCGAGCCGACGACATTGGAAAGTGTTGAAGCTCGTCGTTCTCAGGTTTGATTCCGACAGTGATCTGGTGAGGAGATATATAACGCCGGAGTTTGGCAATTGCACCAGTGGAGGTCGATCTATCATATGTCTAGAAAAGCTTTGCGAGGTCATGGTGTGGAGGCTACTGTGACCTCTACACTGCTGTGGCAACTGGAGGTCGAATTCGTGGCAGCGGCGGTCGAGCTGTTGGTGTAGTCGGAGGTCGAACGGTCGTTGAGATCCACATATCCAGTGTCACCTCGCATGTCACGACACTTCGTCCACCCAAATCGAATGCCCGAGAATCATTTCCTTTTGTTGCTACAAATTGATATGCATGTTGTTGATCTCACCCACTAGGTTTAGCGCTAGAAATTCAAATTCCATGTTGCTGATCTTGCATTTGGGGTTTATGAGTTGGCATTGGTCTGTCGATGTTGCTGATCTGTTTGCGCGTGGAGCCAGTTAACATAAAAACCTAAGAAGGGGACGAGTTGACGTAGGTGGACTGAACTCATCTGAGGTAGGGGTGTGATTTGTCAACTGCAGTGGAATCCGAGCCGTGGATTAGGATCTGCTGCGATTTTGTGGTGAGGAGGAGAAGAGAACCCGAGAGAATGGGTTGTGGTGTTGATCAAATTCTGGAGGCGCAATAAAAAAAAAATGGGGCACCTTTGGGGAGGAGCCACTGCAAGTGTTTCCAATTTCCGGTAATATCTCTCCTTTGAATATTGTTAAAGGGGTTAGAATATTTTTCAGAGGAAAGTGTTTGGGGTGCATTTAAAAAGGGGGTCATTTTTTTAAAAAGAGGCTTTCTATATGCTTCAAAAAGATTTGTTTTTTGAGCATCCATTTGAAGGAGTTGTTCTTTAAGAGAGAGCACCTATTTCTTTTTCAGATCGCTCCGGGAGATAGATCCATATTTTAATTGCAGGAGGTCGAAAATTTTTTTGAGGTAGATTTGTCAAGATAAATAAGCATATGGCAGAGGCATATCTAAATGAAATAAATAAGCTCGACAGGCCCAATTATTCTAATTGGAAATTTAAGTTGCAGACCCTGCTTGAGGGGAAAAACGCATGGGTGATTGCAAGAGGTGATTAGTTGAAGTCGACCATAACTACAAGCCGAACAATAACAACAATCTAGGACTGGGAAAAAGAGGGAGAACAAAAAAAAAGTGATGTTAGAATTGTAAGGGAAAGATTGTATTACCCCTCACATCCGAGAATGTAAATCAACAAATGACATCTGGATAACTCTCAAGGACCTTTACGAGATCAGAAACACAAATCGCCTATTGTTTCTGAAGAGCAAGATACTCTCCATTAAAATGGAGGAGAATGAATCAGTGGCTATGTTCATCTCTCGAATCAAGGAGCTCAGAGATTAGATGGGCGACATAAGGGAGACAGTGTCAAACATTGAACTCATGATGATCACCATGAATGGTATGAATGATAACTATCAGATGTTTATTACAGGCTTGAATGCGAGAGAGAAAGCCCCCAAATTTGAAGAATTGATAGGGATTCTTGTGCAAGAAGAAGGCAAATGACTCTGAAACCCCAAAGTTCAGATCTTGCTCTAGTGGTGAAGAAGAATCCCTTCAGAGGGAAGGCAAGTGCAAGACAAACAAGTAGAATTACACCACAAAAAAAACCACCTCAAGCTATGTCTTCAAACAAAAGTGATCCAGGACCCAAATGTTTTTATTGTGGTAGAGTTGGTCATATTGCTAAATATTTCCATAAGAAGAAGCTTGATGAAGGTCGACATAGACATAAGAAGCATGCACGACACTTTGCTGATGAAGATCATAATTAGAATCTCAGATTGTTTGTATTTGATTCTGCGTTCTGTTATGAGGATGATGAAGTAGAAACTTGGTTTGTGGACTTATGAGCTTCCACTCACATGATAGGTAACAAATATTGGTTTGAGAATTCTAAAGTAACCAGCAGTGGTGCAAATATCTACCATGGTGATGACAGAGGGTACCGAATCAAAGGGTATGGTAATGTTCCTATTGTTTTGCCTGATGAGAATATTAGACATATTCAAAATGTAATGTATGTACCCAGAATAAAAAATAATATGATATTTTCTTCTGTGATAACAGATCATAACCTTAACGTAGAATTTTTTAAGTCTTATTGCATTATTAAAGATTTGTTGGATCGTATGAAGTTAATTGAATCAGGTATTCAAGTGGGATGATTGTATAAGATGAATGTAAGAATTTCACCACACCAAGCCTTGACCTCATCAGTTATGACTCGAGAAGACATATGGCATTAAATATTCGGTCATATCAATTTTAACGACCTGCTGCTACTTCAAAAATTAGGTATAGTCAACTGTCTTCCTATATTAAAGAATGTTCATGTTGATTTTGAAGTGTGTTCTCTTGGGAAGATGCATAGATATGAGTTTCCTACAAATTTAGATAGAAAGAAGAGAGATATTCTAGATCTTGTGCACACTGATTTATGTGGGCCAATGCAAACGAGGTCATTACGAGATGCCCATTATTTCTTATTATTTATTGATGATTGGATGATATTTACTTTGGGATATTTTCTCAGAAAGAAGAGTCATACTTTTGAATATTTTAAAGAGTTCAAAAGCATGATTGAAAAACAGATAGGGAAATTCATCAAAATTCTCCACTCAGATCAAGGTGGAGAATACAAGAAGGGTGGCTTCATCAAATATTGCAAAGACCATGGGATAGTTCAGTAGTTCATAGTACCCCACACTCCTCAACAGAACAGGGTTGCAGAGAGGAAGAACATAAGCATTGTGGAGTGTGCTCGAAGCATGTTAAAAGGTAAGAACATGTCTAATGGATTTTGGGCAGAAGCAATAAATACTGTAGTATATTTGAAGAATAGGATTCCAACAAAGAGCCTTGATTTTAAAACTCCATTGAAAGCTTTGTTAGGTTTTAAATCTGTAGTTAATCATTTAAGAGTTTTTGGCTCCAAAGATTTTTCTCATGTTCCAAAAGAGGATAGGAAGAAACTGGATTCAAAGGCCATTAAATGCATTTTCGTTGGGTACTGCACATATTTTAGAGCTTATAAATTTTTTAATTCGGCCTCTACTCATAAAGTGTTTGCAAGTAGAGATGTAGTATTCCATGAGCAGGCTGATGATGAAAACCATGATAGAAGCAATGAAGAATGGAACATGCCTTTACTGGTGGAAGATGGAAGTGATGAAATGAGGGAAAACAGTGAGCAACAACAGCATTAATAACAGAAGTAGCAGAAAAAGGAAGATGTGGATGGTACAGATGTAGTTAGCAAGCCAAGTCCACCAAGGGATGATCATAAAAGATTTGAAGTTATTCCACCACTCAAGAGATCAGGTAGGCAAATTCAGTTGCCAACAAGATATAGGGATCATGCACTTATAACTGGTATGTTAATTGTTGTTGAACACTCTAATTATAAAGAAGAAAGTCAATATAGTGAATGGAGGTTAGCCATGGAAGAGGAATACGAGTCAATACTTAAAAACAAAACCTGGGATCTAGTTGAACTACCTAAAGGCAAACAACCCATAGGTTGCAAATGGTTATACAAGCCTAAATTTAAAGCAGATGGGAGCATAGACAAATATAAAGCTAGGATGGTTGCGAAGGGGTACTCACAAAAGGAAGACATAGACTATGAGGAAACATTTTCCCCTGTAGCTAAATTAAACACAATTAGAATGTTAATTGCTTTAGCTATTGAACATCATTGGATGATACACCAGCTAGATGTAAAATCTACACTTTTAAATGGGGAATTAAAAGAAGAAGTGTATTTAATGCAACCTAAAGGGTTTGTTAAATAAGGGGAGGAATACTTAGTCTGTAGATTGAAGAACATTGTATGGACTAAGACATGCACCCAGGTTGTGGTATGATAAAATTGATTCATATTTCGTATAACATAGTTATAAAAGAAGCAAGAATGACCCTAATCTGTATACTGTGTTTGATGAAAAGGGGCAAATTATTTTGATTTCTTTATATATAGATCATTACAAGAAATGTTGATGAACTCATTAAAGAAAACAAAGAGCAGATGCCACATGTTTCTAAGATGAAAGACCTTGGAGAGTTACACTATTGTTTGGGTCTTGCTCTCTGGAGGGATTCTGGCCAAACTTTTCTCTCTCAAGGAAAGTATTTCATGAGCTTATTGAAAAAGTTTAGAACAAATCAGTGCAAAGTTTCCTTAGTGCCTTTACAGCAGAATACTAAACTTTAGAAAAATGATGGTTCTAA
Organism: Pinus tabuliformis; assembly: GCA_031772625.1. Classification (NCBI taxonomy): domain Eukaryota; kingdom Viridiplantae; phylum Streptophyta; class Pinopsida; order Pinales; family Pinaceae; genus Pinus; species Pinus tabuliformis. The sequence continues at coordinate 253,793,606 of CM062818.1, read as the reverse complement.
GGAGGTCGATGCAACACTATATAGATAGCTAGTTGGGAGTCTAATTTACTTGACTACAACTAGGATGGATTTGTCTTTTGTAGTGAGTGTATTGAGCCAATTCATGTCAAAGCCTCTTGAGAATCATTGGGTTGCAGTGAAAGGCATATTAAGGTATCTTCAAGTAACCTTAGGATTTGGTATTAAATATACTGATTCATTTGATGTTAGATTGACATGTTTTTCATATTCAGATTGGGCCGAAAATCTCGATGAACGACAATCCATAACAGGTCATGCATTTAGCATTGGGTTCGGGGTCATTACATGGAGCAGCAAGAAGCAAAACATTGTATCCTTGTCTTCAGCAAAAGCAGAGTATCAAGCAATGTGTGCAACAACGTGTGAGGCAATTTGGTTGAGGAGACTTCTACACGATGTCGAAGAAGAACAAAAGGATGCAACAGTTATTAGATGTGACAACCAGAGCTCAACCAAACTTGAAAATAATCCATTATTTCATAAAAACACAAAGCATATTGATACACAATTTCACTTTGTTAAGGAGAAGGTTCAGTCAAAAGAAATCCATATTGAATATTGTGATACAGATACTTGTGACAATGTTGGAGATATTTTTACCAAGCCTCTTGGAAGAATTAAATTTGAGTTATTTACGGAGATGTTAGGAGTAATACTGAACCCTTTCTCCATTAAAGTGGAGTGTTGAAATTAATGGAGAAATGTATTCTTGGAGAGGGTTCGTTCATTAGTTAAATGCGAGTCTTAGATTAGGATTTACATCCTACATCTTAGGAGTTTGTTCTAACTCTCCTACTTGCATGTAAACTATTTACTCATGATAATGTTCTATCTTAGTTTTTAACAATCGATTTGGTAGATTTGTAAATCTGCTTATAACTTCGAAAAATCTAATAAGTAATCTTGTTTTATAGGCTTATAAATCCAAAAGGATACAAAGTTATCGATTCCATGGTCATATCTATTATTCGAAAGGGATCGAGTGATCTTGACTTATAGGTTTATAACGAGGACCATTCACCATATTAAAATCGATATCCTACCCATCCTTTTTCCCGATAATATCCCCTATCCACATGGATGGAGCGATATTGGTTTATAGTAAAACGAGGACCATCCACCATATTGAAATCCATATCATCCAATCGTATGTCAAAGAAATTTTTGCCATAATAATTCTAAAAATATTACTTTACCAAATCCAAAAAAAATAATTCCGTGGTTATTTTGAATAAACCATCTGGGCCAGAATCTTGATGTAATGTTTTTTCATCTGGAACCATGTACAATATCGACATTCAATGGCAAGTCTGTCTGTGTTTCGCAGGAAATTTACTGTAATTATTAATTGAAAAGGTTCATTCAGGACTATGAGATGGACCTGCTGCTATTTAATAAGCCTCGCTATATTGTCTTGAATATAATTCAATACACATCATCAACCAATAGCAACACTGTATTCACAATACTATTCTGGGCATAGCTTTTGCAGGTGTTCAAGTAGATATTGTGTGATCTATGGGTCAGTGATGGGACTAGCCCATAACTTATGTTTTAATACTAATAATAATAATAATACACCAACACTTTAATCAACAAATGTGTGATTAGCAAATAATTTGGGATCAATACATATGATTAGGCTCTAAGGAAATGATTATTCCGGATATTTGTTCATTGGCATTTATTTTGGCATTTAATGGAAGTCTGTTGGTTATACCCACCTCGGTTTCTGCCTTCCCGCTCTTTGATGTTACCAAAACCCTCGTTTCTTTGTCATTTGGTCATTTCTTGTTTTCGTTTTGCAAAAATGCAGTGAGGGTTTGTGCCTACAATGAGGGTTTGTATGTGACTCTATTAAGCTTGGTAATGGCACTTTGTCCACTCCTGGTTGTGGATTCTTCGGCCTGGTTATTACTTTCCTCCATGGACTCTACTGTCTCTGTTATTCTCTTGACTTTCTCTATGTAATTTACTGTGGTTGCATTCCTGGTTAATTTGTTGTTGACTTCCCGTGGTTTTCAGGTTGCGTTCACAATGGACCCCTGTGCTTGGCTTCTACAGGTTCTGGCAAGGTAAGTCTTCTCCTTCCTTGCTATAGCTATCTTCTTAGTTTTACTTTGATGCTAAGGGAGGCCGCTCCTTATGAGCAGGGCTCCCTCTTGTGTCTATGACCCAATTTTGAGCTCGTTCTGTCAGCACTATCTATCCTTTAGGTAAATGAAATTAACACCCTTTCCTTCATTGTTTGTTACAGGTTCTCACACTTGTTTCTGGAATGCAATCACTAACTTTTCTCTGTTGTCTCTGTTGCAGGTTGCGGTTTGGCTCCAGGTTGAGTCGTGGCTTGGGTTCTATCTATGAAACCGGTAGGGTCATTCTCTGCTATTGATTTTCTTCGTTTATAGTCTTTCTTCTCAGGGTCCTTCGTTAGTTTAATCTGCCAATAGGTTAGAAAAATGAGAGGGTTGGCTCCTTTTTTTGTTGCTTCACATCCAACGACCTTCGGCTGCAACTTGTAATTATTTTTTTTCCTTCGGCAGTACTGTAGTTATACAGGGTTTCAAACCCTAGCTTTGTTGTTTGTTATTGTCTGAAGTGGTGGTCATTTCTAGCGTGCTGTTGCTGGTCTTACGCTCTTGACAATTTATTTGTTTCTATATGCCAACATTAAATTGTATATAATGGAAAAGAAAGTATTGGTTACATATGGGTTACCTCTGTCGTGAAGGAATTCTACAGGGTTTGCATTCGGTTTGCTCTCTTCTTTAGTGGTTTCTTGCACCGTGTATCTGGAACTTATATTGTCTGCTAGGATTAGTAACTTGGTTCTTCTGTTAATGCTATGCTCCTTATTCTTGTCATTCGAAAATTAAGAACTCTGTCTCTGACTGTTAGAAAAAGATTGCTAGGAAATAAAGGAACGCATTTCTTTGTTGAATTGTCATACACAGTAATTAATAGGAAAAGAAATTGAAATGAAGGATTGCTTGCTACAGATGGACTCAAATACTCAGGGTTTTGATAATCTTTTGTTGTTGTATTCTATTACTGTTCTCGTCAATCGAACTTTTCCAAAATGTATTATATTGGTTTTTGTATTGTTCTCCCTACAGTTACCTGAACTGTTCACAATTATTCTTCAGTTGTTTTTTTTTTTAGTTACATAATCAATAACTTATTTTGGGTCTTCTTGTGTTGTAAGATATAAAATTTACATATATTTTCTAAATGAAGAAAACAGCTGTAAGATGAATTAGCAATAAAAAAAAAAGACACAGTGTCGGTAACGACCCTAAACTAACTGTATTGTTCCTAGGTTTCCCCTAACTAATAACGAAATTAAAAGAAAACAAGTCCCTACACTCTGTTTTGATCAATCAAACATAAAGAAAACCAAATGATGATAAATCTCTCCACCTTAGCTGAGACCAACACCCAGTCATGGTGCCCTTAGCTGGATGCTCCTGCATCAGGCTTCCGGGGTAAGAAAGATTCATGACTCCCGTCCATGAGCTTCTCAACTGAATAGCCTGCCTTTTGTATCTGTATGGCGTTAAGCCATGAACTGTCATCAATGGGATGGTTCTTCCACTTGACCAGATATTGCAGATATTATTTTCGCCGAGTTCACCTGGCCATCTGAGTGTCGAGGATCCCCTCGATCTCAAGGGGTTGTCTGTAAGGCATTTGTCCCATCCAAGTTTCACTCCCCTCCTATGTGTCTCGTGTAGTCTGTGCTGTACTATATTCCTCTGGACAGGCAGTATATCGAAACAGGTCTACCACATTGAAGATGGGTGAGATGCTTATTCTGGTTGGCAGCTGTAATTCATAAGCATTTGCTAAAAAATTTCACAGAATTTTACAAGGGCCAATCTTCTTGTATTTCAGTTTGTTGTATGCACCTCTAGGAAAATGTTCCTTGCACAAATGTGCGAGGACTTCATCTACCACATTAAACTGTACCTCTCACTGTTTCAATTTTTCCAACTGCTTATACCTTTGACTGTTGTCCTACAACTTCATTTTCAGATGCTCGTGTAGGTCATTCATTGCTTTGGCAAAGTCTTCTCCATTCGCACTCTGTCTTTCCTGCTGTCCTAGATCTCGTAACTCATGCACTCCGCGAGGATGCATGCCATATAAGATCTGAAAAATATTGTAACCCATGCTGCGATTAGGTGAGTCCTTGTAAGCGAACTCCACCTGGCAGGTACATGATCCCACATTCATGAATTCTCCCCAATCAAAATTCGTAGTAGGTTTCCAAAGCTCCTGTTTACCACCTCTGTTTGCCCGTCGGTCTGCGGGTGATAAGCAGAGGTGAAACTTAACTCTGTATCCATCTTCTTCCACAACGTGCGCCAGAAGTGCCCTGTAAACTTCACATCCCTATCAGAAAGAATGGACTTAGGTAGGCCATGTAGCCTGACGATCTCTATGAAAAATAAGTGGGCCACGTGAGTGGCATCGCTGGTTTTTCTACAAGGGATGAAATGTGCCATCTTTGAAAACCGGTCTACTACTACCATCACCGATCATAACCCCGTTGTGTCCTCGGTAGACCCGAGATGAAGTCCAAACTGACTGAGTCCCACGGTCTACTCAGAATGGGAAATGGTGTGTTCAGTCCCATATTCTGACTGTGTCCTTTCGCCAACTGACACACTTTACATCTGGTGACAAAACTCTGCACATCCCTTCGCATTCTTGGCCAATAATAAAAATGGCTGAGCTGCTCTAATGTTTTGTCTATGCCGAAATGCCCCACTAGACCTCCACTGTGCTTCTCCCGAATGATATTCTCTCTCATTGAACAATCGGGAATGCATAATTGTCCCCCTTTAAACAATAGCTTCTCCTGCAAGTTATAGTCCAACCATGGACTATTGTTTCTCAGCAAAGGATTCTCACAGGCTTCATAGGCCTCTTTGAAATCCGTGTCGGTCTGATACAAGTCTTTCAAATGCTCAAAGCCCGGCACTTGTATCGTACTCTCCTCCAAGAGTAAGGCTCTTCTGCTCAACGCATCTGCCACCTTGTTGGCCTGCCCACTAATGTGTTTCAACGCAAAGGTGAAACTCTGCAAATATTCAACCCACTTAGCATTCTTGTGATTCAGCTTATGCTGTTGTGTAACATATTACAGTGCAGAATTATCTAAAAATAAAACAAACTCATTCTCCAAAAGATAGTGTCTCCAATGTTTCAGTGCTTGGACGACAGCATAGAATTCCTTGTCATAGGATGAATACTTTTTCCTGCTCTCATTCAACGTCTCGCTGAAAAATGCAACAGGTTTGTCTTCTTGGCTAAGTACAGCTCCAATGGCCGTACCACTTGCATCACAGCAAACCTGAAAACGCTTTTTAAAATCTAGCAATCTTAGGATCGGTCTTTCTGTGATCTTCTTCAGTAGTTGAAAACTCCTCTCTGCTGCCTCGGTCCAATGAAAAGGCTGACTTGCCTTTTTTATAGTGTCCAACATAGGTGCATAGATTTCACTAAAATTCCTTATAAATTTACGATAAAAACTTGCAGCCCATGAAAACTGTGTACCTCAAACAGACTTTTTGGGGATGGTCAGTTAACAATTGCTGCAATCTTCTCTAAGTCCATCTTCAACTCGTTTTTTGTAATCACAAAACCCAGATAAACCACTTCTTTTTGTAGAAAAGTGCATTTTTTCAGATTTATCAGCAGCTTATTCTGCTGCAATTTTTCCAGCACACTTCGAACATGTCAAAAGTGTTCCTCCGTTGTCTTGCTGAAAATTAATATATCATCAAGATACACTATTACAAACTTTCCAATAAACTCTTTCAACATTTTGTTCATCAGCTGCATAAAGGTATTGGGTGCATTACTCAGTCCGAATGGAATTACCAGCCACTCATACAGCCCTTCATTAGTCTTCAAGGTTGTCTTCAACTCATCCCCTTCCCTAATTTGAATCTTATGGTAACCACTCTTCAAATCAATCTTCAAGAAGTATGCTTCCCCGCTCAGGCAGTCCATCATATCATCCATTTGTGGCAGTGGAAATCTGTACTTGATGGTAATCTTGTTGATGGCCCTCGAATCTGTGCACATTTTCCATTATTCTCCTTTCTTCGGAGCGAGAACTGTTGGAACTACGCAGGGGTTCAAACTCTCCCTTATCAGCCCTTTATCCAGCGATTCCTGCACCTGTTTTCTGATTTCCTCATTATCTTGGGAGCTTATCGAGTATGCTGCCTTATTCCGTAGACTTGCTCCAGGTATAAAGTCTATATGATGACTTATACTTCTCTTGGGAGGAAATTTATCTGGTAAGTTGTCCACTACAATATTGCTGAATTCCTGTAGCATTTTCTGAATTTTTGCAGGTAAATCTAACACCTTTGTGTGTAACAGCACCATTTTTACCCTTCTCACAATAGCATAGTTCACTTCGTTATCTTCAATCTGCTTCAAAAACTGTTTTCCACCCATTAATAGCACTTTTGTCCTACTTGTTTCTACTATCTCCTCCTCCTTGATGGGCACAAGTGTCTTCCCATCAATTTGTCTTCCCATCATGCACTACCTTCCGGTCATACTACCATGGCCTTCCTAGCAATATGTGACATACGTCCATTGGCATAATATCACAAGTAACCTTGTCTTTATACCTGCCAATATGGAACTCAACTTCGCACTGTTCTTCCACCAATAGTTGATGGCCTTTCTGCAGCCATGCTACCTTGTAAGGAGAGAGGTGCTTCAGTCGTTTCAAACCCAACTTCTCTACCATCTCTGTGGCAACCAGATTATCTGTGCTCCCACTTCGATAATCAACTTGCAGCGTTTTCCCTGCGACTTACAAACTGTCCAGAATAACACTTTTCTTTGAGTTTGTTCAGTTGTTCTTTTTGGCTGGTTTCAGCAATACTTTATTCAGCACTAAGGCTTCCCCTGTTTCCGGCACATTCTATGCTTCCTAAGGTGGTGCCTCTGCCTCCTCTGGCTATGCAACAAACGCTCCCCTTTGACTAGCTTGTTTCGCTTCAGGACATTCAAAATATATGTGCCCCCACTTGTGGCACCTGTAGCACTGATAGTTAGTTCATCTGCCTCAGCCATTCCCTCTTCCTCGCTGATATGGCCTGCCACCTCTAATGCTGTCTCCTTTTTCTGATGTCCCAGAAGTTTTGGAACTACTGCCTTCTTCACTATCGCTGGCAGTTCATCCTCTGCCATAAGACTGTCCTCTTCCTCTGTCGGTTCCCCATCCTCTCCTAGCATTTTGTTTTCTGGTGATCTTCTCCTCTGCCTTCATGGCACTCTGGTAACCTTCCTCTATATTTTTCGGGGAAAGAATGCTGATTTCATCCAATATTTCCAATCTCACACCATGTACATACCTTGTTGTTTTCCTGGGGTATCCTCCATGTAACCAGCTCTTAAATTTACCTGATAGAATTCTTCAGTATACTCTCTCACTGTCATCCCTTTTTGCCTCAAATTATACACTTGCTGATGCAGTGCAATCTGGTAGTGTTTGGGCAGAAATCTGCCTTTCAACTTGGCTACCATTCTTGGCCATTTCTTTATTGGCAACTTGTTCATCCTTCTTCTTTCTGCTTGGACACTGTCCTGCCATAGGGCTGCGTTTCCCTTCAGCTTTGTTGCGGTGAAATTAACTCTCCAATCTAAACTGACCTTTTCACATTCAAAATATTTGTCCAATTCACTGATCCAGTCCAACAGAACCTCTGTGGACAAGTTGCCGTCATAATTTGGAATTTCTGGTTTAGGCTTGCTACTAGCCAATAGGACCGACCTTAACAATCTCATTTCCAGCCCTTCTTCATCTGATCCATCTGTTGTAACTATGGCTTCGTCTTCACTATCATCTCCTACCTCTGGATCCCTTCTACTTCCTGCTTCAATTGCCTCCAAACGGGCAGTAAGGATCCTGATTTCCTCCCGATTTCCTTCCTCCGCTGCTCTCCGAGCACCTCTTCCATGACCTCGTCTTCCAACCTCCATTTCTCAGGAAAACTCTAAATCCTATTCTGATACCACTACGATGGGACTCACCCATAACTTATGTTTTAATACTAATAATAATAATACACCAACGCTTTAATCAACAAATGTGTGATTAGAAAATAATTTGGGATCAATACATATGATTAGGCTCTAAGCAAATGATTATTCTGGATATTTGTTCATTGGCATTTATGTCAGAATTTAATGGAGGTTTGCTCACTATACCCGCCTCAGTTTCTTCCTTCCTGCTCTTTGATGTTACCAAAACCCTCATTTCTTTGTCATTTGGTCATTTCTTGTTCTCACTCTGCAAAAATGCAGTGAGGGTTTGTGCCTGCAATGAGGGTTTGTATGTGACTATATTAAGCTCAGTAATGGTGCTTTGTCCGCTCCTGGTTGTGGATTCTTCGGCCTGGTTATTACTTTCCTCCATGGATGTTATTGTCTTTGTTATTCTCTTGACTTTCTCTGTGTAATTTATTGTGGTTGCATTCTTGGTTAATTTGTTGTTGACTTCCCGTGGTTTTCAGGTCGCGTTCACAATGGACCCCTGTGCTCAGCTTCGAAAGGTTCTGGCAAGGTAAGTCTTCTCCTTCCTTGCTATAGCTATCTTCTCAGTTTTACTGTGATGCTAAGGGTGGCCGCTCCTTGTGAGTAGGGCTCCCTCTTGTGTCTGCGACCCAGTTTCGAGTTCGTTCTACCGACACTATCTATCCTTCAGGTAAATGAAGTTAACACCCTTTCCTTCACTGTTTGTTACTGGTTCTCACACTTGTTTCTAGAACGCAATCACTAAATTTTCTCTGTTGTCTCTGCTGCAGGTTGGGGTTTGGCTCCAGATTGAGTCGTGGCTTGGGTTCTATCTGTGAAACCGGTAGGGTCATTCTCTGCTATTGATTTTCTTCGTTTATAGTCTTTCTTCTCCGAGTCCTTCGTTGGTTTAATCTTCCAATAGGTTAGAAGAATGAGAGGGTTGGCTCCTCTATTTGTTGTTTCGCGTCCAATGACATTCAGCTGCAACTTGTAATTATTTTTCTTCCTTTGGTAATACTGTAGTTATACAGGGTTTCAAACCCTAGCTTCGCTATTTGTTTTTTCTTTTCTAAATAATATTATTCTATTATTCACATTAAAGGTGTACAATTACAACATGACTAGCATAAGAAACACCTGCCCAGAAGGAAAGGAAGCTTGAAACATAGAATTGTCTAGAACAGAGAGTTTGGACTAGGCCATGTTATGCAATCCCGTGCAGGGGAGCCAGAGTTACCCATCTTGGTCTTGCTGAGCTTACAAGCTTTACAAAAACCATGCATATTTAAACTCGACACAACATCAGTTACAAAAATTATCAACAGTGGCAAAAAGCCCTCAATACTTGGCCGCATAACCTGAGACAAAGCTGTAGAGCTTGAATTAGGCGCCAGGAGGCTCCTCCATGATCCTACAACAACCACCATCAGCCAAATCCTAAGCTTGAGCATCCTCGTTCACAGACGAACCCGAGGCCGTTGGCTTTATCACTGTGTCATTAACATTGCTTGCCGGAGTCTCCATGGCTTACAGGGAGCCTGAATTCGGCACATAAACTAAGCCTAGGTCCTCCTGAAGAACACTGGACTCACCCTCTTCTTGGGCTTCCTCGAGAAAGAGCACTGAGACATGTGCTGTAATCGGAGGACGGTTCAGGGTGAAATTGAAAGTGAAGATTGCAAAACCGAAGGAGGGTGAGGATGAGGAACCTGGAGAACTGGGCTCAAGGAATTGACTGGGCCACATAAAGCACCCTCTCTCGCTGCGAGTGTGAGGGTGCTGGCTAGAAGTGAATTCACTGGAAGAAGGGCGAGAAGGCACACACCGGGAGGTGCCTCTGCGCTTAACATCCTTTCGCGGGGTCGAGGCATGACTACAGCTACAACGCCCTTGTGGATACTAGAACGAACCATCGGAGAGGTAAGACTTAGGCGAGAAAAACAAACAATTGGACGGGAGCCCAAAGCCTCAGATGGAGTCAGGGAAATTGACAGAGGCAGCTTCTCCGAGCTAGCCGAGCAAGAGCCCAACCAACATAACATAAGGGACATCTAAAGAAGCCCATGGCGGAGGCTGGTTTTAATGCCCATTCCCCTGCCTCGAGATGCTCCCACCATTACTGCAGCATTCATGAGAGACGAGAGCCAAAACATGACAGAGCGTGCGGAGGTGAAAGGTGAATCAAAGTCGCCTGCACAAATTCATTTAAGCAGAACGAAACCCACCTACTGATGATCATTCAGCCACAGGGAAATCGCTTCGCTCTACAGGGCTGCCAGGTGGTGGCCTTTCTCAGCCCACTCCAGTCCCATCGAATTTAAGGCAGACTTAAACACCCGCATCGAGGGTAGCTTTGCTATTTGTTATTGTCTGAAGTGGTGGTCATTTCCAGCGTGTTGTTGCTGGTCTTAGGCTCTTGAAAATTTATTTGTTTCTGTATGACAACATTAAATTGTATATAATGGAAAAGAAAGTATTGGTCACATATGGGTTACCTCTGTCGTGAAGGAATTCTATAGGGTTTGCATTCGGTTTTCTCTCTTCTTTAGTGGTTGCTTGCGCCGTGTATCTAGAACTTATATTGTTTGCTGGGATTAGTAACTTCGTTCTTTTGTTAATGCTATGCTCCTTATTCTTGTCGTTCGAAAATTAAGAACTGTGTCTCTGCTTGTTAGAAAAAGATTGCTAGGAAATAAAGGAATGCATTTCTTTGTTGAATTGTCATACATAGTAATTAATAGGAAAAGAAATTGAAATGAAGGATTTCTTGCTACAGATGGACTCGAATACTTAGGGTTTTGATAATCTTTTGTTGTTGTATTCTATTATTGTTCTTGTCAATCGAACTTTTCCAAAATGTATTACATTGGTTTTTGTATGTTCTGCCTACAATTACCTGAACTGTTCACAGTTATTCTTTAGTTTTTTTTTTTTTTTTTTTTTTTTTTACATAATTGATAACTTATTTCAGGTCTTCTTGTGGTGTAAGATATACAATTTACATATATTTTCTAAATGAAGAAAACAACTGTAAGATGAATTAGCAATTGAAAAAAAAAAGATAGACAGTGTCGGTAACGACCCTAAAGTAAACTAACAGTATTGTTCTTAGGTTTTCCCTAACTAATAATGAAATTAAAAGAAAACAAGTCCCTACACCCTGTTTTGATCAATCAAACATAAAGAAAATGAAATGATGATAAATCTCTCCACCTTAGCTGAGACCAACACCATGTCATGGTGCCCTTTGCTGGATGCTTCTGCATTAGTCAGGAATAGCCGCTGAAATTGATGATCATATGAGTAATTCAAGCTAATAGTTTGATTCAGTCTGAAATTAGCTTTTCAGTTCAGATGAGACAGTTTGAACAACTGAATTTAACTCACGAATTTGGTAAAAAAAATGGTATACCGTTACTCCTGATTGAGACAAAAAGTATCGGCTGAAAATTTTGCAAATTAATGGTCACGAAGGCTATAAAAGAATGACACTCCCGTTGGATGGCTGAAGGACATGATTTTCTACAGCACTCCCGTTATTTTCATTGGCATGCATTTGGGTGCCTTGGGTGGTCTCAGATTCCTCCAACACCACATGAAGAAGAGAATGTCGACATGATGCACAAGAAGGATTTGAAAGCACCCATTTATCAATGCAATTTACATGGAAGCTGTGAGAGAATTCTAGTAATACTCTCACCTTTCCTCCTTCCACGAATTCTTTTAAGCAAATCGGACAATCCATGCCTATGAGGGGCGACCCTGTGCCACACATAGTGGTAGGCAGTGGTTTTATATCGAATTTCTTGCGGGTGTCACTTTTACCTCCCTCGACATCAACATCGATTTCTGGCTCGAACACCTCTCGCGATCCTCTGCAATGCAGTCTATAGCGTGTCGCGGCACTGACGACCAGCGTGTACACGACGCAACAGAGTAACACCGCGAGGATGATGACTATGCCTAAGTCGAAACTTGCTTTCGCTACATAGTTAACCGCTCTTGATCTCTCTGCAATGTCCATTGGCGAGCTGATGGGAGTGGAGGACTGTAATATGTTTCGATCTTTGAACAATCTCCTCTCATGAATAGACGATGACAAGCCAGAAATCATGCTCCGCATTTTGCTGTAAAAGGGCTCCAATGGAATCGAACCTCGAAGTGGTCCAAGTCACAATGGTAAATAGCTTGGACACTAATTGTAAATAGCAGAAGGAAAGAATAAGTGATGGAATTAGTGACAGAAGTGATAGGAAACTTATTCCTAGACAGATGAGATGAGCAGGGGTAGGAGATGTGCCTCCAAGCTAAAGGATTTTCGGCCGTGCCCACTGTAAACGCACGACAAAATCAAGGAGCACGTTGTGTGGAAGTATGGAAGGGCATCATATAAGTAGCTACCTACTTTGCTCGATCAAGAAATGGATGAGGGCATAAGTGGATAGTAAGCTGGAGTATTCTAAGACTAGGACAGAGATAAACCTACTGGTTGTACCAAGAGTCTATATAACCCTGATTCTTCTGACGTTACTCTGTCAACATCTTCTATTAAATGTTTCTGCTCTTTACCTTTTGCATACTCTTTCGTTTATCCCTTCGTGTCTATTGTATTATAGACGAAAATGGGTACAATCGGACTTGGTTGTCGCTACATATCTGTTCCTAAAATAAATAAAAAAATAGCATCAGATATCCACTTTGCGAACAACTGTACTAGACACAACCATCTGGACCTAAGTGTTGCGAATTTCTGGTAATTCCAAACAAAATTAACTAAACAGAACAAAGAACAATGCTCTGTTTTTAACACAACAGAAACGCAAGTTGTTTTCTGAAGAACAATGTTACACACACAAAAAAAAAAAAATTGTATTCATATAAAAAAATGTTGTTACAACATGTCTTCCTCTCACAGAGGGATTACAAACAGGAACGCTTCAGTTCCAAAAACAATTTCACTGTCTTAGAGAATTACACAATCTCAGCACTGCTGTGCATTACAAGACTAAAAAAAAGTTAACTACATTCTACACTACTATATCTACACCTTTTTGTGCATTACATTATTAAGCTATGCGAGGAGGAGTCATAACTATCCACCAACCGCTTTAACTCTCTGATGGAGTCTCTGCTGCAATCTGCTGATCTTGATGAACAAAAACTGATCTTTTCTGATATTCTGTTGTACTTCTCGAGTAGGTGGAGTGGAACTCCATAATTGATAAATGCGTTGGTCTGCTCAAGGCTGGTCCTTTCCTTCTCGGCCATGCTTTCATGTTAAATGTGGTTGTTGAGAAATAATGGCGCAAAGGCTGGATCTAGCCTTCTTCCTCCTTTAGGAACACAAAACAGGTAAAGGGTGTAAAGATAGTATGGCGGAGGCGTGTTCAAGGCAGGAATAAATAATGGCCGTTGGATTAAAAACGGACGGTAGAGATTAACTTGGCGAAGGTGCGATATGCGATAGCTAACATGTCACATCGCAACATCGCATCAGCGGGAGACAAAAGAGCAGAAACAAAACACATATGGGGGTTGCGATTTGCGATTTGCTATCGCATCGCAAAATCGCAATCGGCAGAAAACACAGGACGTAGCGGAGGCAACTGGGTGCGGACGCAATTTGCGATATGCGATAATATCGCATCGCAACGTCGCGTTGGAAGACTTCAGGGGAACAGATGGAGGCAGTGAGTATAAATGCGATTTGCGATCTGTGATCAGATCACATCGCAAGAAAGAAAAGAAACAGAAGATTTTCTGAAATAAACAATGCAGTTGGAATTATATTTCAACACTCCCCTTTAATTTCAACTGCTGGGTTATCAGTCATACCCAGACATTTCCTCAAAAACTCATAACTTTTTTGGCCAAATGGTTTAGTCAGAATATCCGCAACCTACTCCTGAGTTCTGCAATGTTGTAAAACAATTTATCCATTGTTCACCAATTCCCTGATGTAATGAAACTTTGTGTCAATATGTTTCGTTCTCTTATGAAACACAACATTATTGGATAATGCAATAGCAGAGCTATTGTCACAAAAAATCACAGTTGCATTTGTTTGCTCTTGGCATAAACTCCTTAACATTCTTTTCATCCAAATTGCTTGACATGCTACTGCTGTAACTGCCACATATTCTACCTTTGTTGTAGACAACGCTATAGTAGGCTGGTTTTTAGAAGCCCATAAAATGGCTCCTGAACCCATGTGAAAAACATAACCGGATGTGCTTTTCCGATCATCTACACTTCCAGCCCAATCACTATCAGTGTATCCAACTAAATCTGAACATTCTGCAGTAGTATATAAAATCCCAAACCTTTTAGTACCTTTAACATACCTTAGAATCATTTTTGTTGCCTGCCAATGTGCTTCTTTTGGCCTCTCCATGAATCTGGAAATTAAACTAACAGCAAACATTATATTCGGCCTAGTTGCAGTCAAATACATGAGTCTGCCAACTATGCTCTTGTACAAACTAGGATCAAAATCCTTGCTGCTGTCCTCTTTGCTGAGTTTTAATCCCATCACTATGGGAGTGATTGCTGCTTTGCTCTCCTGCATGTTGAATCTTTCCAACACTTCATTAACATATTTTTCTTGTGAGATAAAAATCCCATTTCCATTTTGTTCTACTTCTATTCCTAAGAAGTATCTTAGCAAACCCATGTCAATCATTTCAAATTTTTCTTTCATGACTGTTTTGAAATTTTCAATAAGGCAGTCATCATTACCTGTGAAAATAATATCATCAACATATAACACAACAATTAGAATTTTACCATCCTTTTCTTTGATGTAGAGGGTGGGTTCTCCCTTACACTTCTCAAATCCATTTTCCAGTAGATAGGAATCTATCCTACTGTACCACGCTCTTGGTGCTTGTTTCAGCCCATAAAAAGATTTCTTCAATCTACATACTTTGTGCTTTTGGCCTTTCTTTTCATAGCCTGGAGGTTGTTCAATGTAAACCTCTTTCATTAACACTCCATTTAGGAATGCTGACTTCATGTCCATTTGGTAAACTTTCCACTTGTTTTGTGCTGCTATGGACAACACTGCTCTCACTATTTCCATCCTAGCAACCGATGCAAAAGCTTCCTCATAGTCTCTCCCATACTGCTGCTTATATCCTTTGACAACCAACCTTGCCTTGTGTCTTTCTATTTTGCCTTCGGCATTACTCTTGGTCTTGTAGACCCATTTAACTCTAATGACTTCTTTTCCTTTTAGTAGTTCAACCAAATCCCATGTCTTGTTTCTTTCTATGGCATTGATCTCTTCATCCATAGCTTCTATCCATTTCCTATTCTTAATGGCTTCTTCGAAATGAACAGGGTCATCAACATGACAATATAAAGAAAATAAAGAGTTCATACCTTCATTTGCTGCTTCTTGTTCATAAATATCATTTAAATTTCTGAACTTCTTACCTCTTTCATTTGGTGTACAAGTGCTTGAAAAAGCACTTGAATTTACTCCTTGTGATGTCCTTGGAGAAGCACTTTCATTTCTCCTCAAGGGTGTCCCTTGCTCTCCTTGTGTTGGTGCCGCTCTTTGGGGATGTATTTCAGCCAACTCCTCATCATCTTCATCATGAGAAAACAATTTTTAACATTCACTGTATTCTCTATGCTTCCATCCCAAGCTTCCTCCTCAATGAACTGAACATCTATGCTTGCAAAAAACTTCTTGGTGGATGGGTTATACAACCTATAAGCTTTGGATTCCTCACTGTATCCAATGAAAATACATTTCTCCCTTTTGCTATCCAACTTCTTCCTTAGTTGATCTGGAATGTGTGCATAAGCCACACATCCAAAAACTTTGATGTGGGTGACTCCTTGCTTTCTCCCACTCCATGCTTCTTCCGGCACTCTGTTCATGACTGCTTTTGTAGGGCATCTATTCAAAATATATGCTGCACAGTGTACAGCTTCAGTCCAATAATCATTTGGCAAATTCTTTGCTTTTAACATACTCCTTGCCATATCCATGATTGTTCTGTTCTTCCTTTCGGCAACACCATTTTGGTGGGGGGTGTACCTAGCTGTAAACTGCTTATGAATTCCATTTTTTCTACAAAAAAATAGGAATTCTTTGGAGATATACTCACCTCCTCTATCAGTACTTAGAACTTTGATATGCAGCCCGCTTTGGTTTTGCACAAGTGCCTTGAAATTGCAAAATCTTTCAAACACTTCACTTTTGTTCTTTAGGAAGTAAACCCAAGTTTTTCTAGTAAAATCATCAATAAATGTTAGTATGTAGTGGCTACCTACAAGTGATGGAGTTTGCATCGGTCCACATAGATCTGAGTGGACAATCTCTAAGGGTGTTTTTGCCCTTATGCTTTTCCCAGATGGAAAACTTTCTCTGTGTTGTTTCCCAAAGATACAACCTTCACAAAGGCTGTGTGGTTTTTCTATCAATGGTAATCCTCTTACCATTCCTTTTCTACTCAACAAGTTAAGGCCTCCAAAGTTGAGATGTCCAAATCTCAAGTGCCACAACCAATTTTCATCCTTTGATTCGCTTTGGAAAGCCTCTTGTGTAAGTGCTTCTATTTCTACTCCATCTTTCAAATCTGCCTTCATTCTGAGAAGAAACATCTTGTTCCTTGTCATATTTACTTCAACAATACATTGTTTGCTGGGTGCTCTATCCATGATGGTGCATACATCATTCACAAAGAAAACATTGTACCCCTTTTGAACAAGTTGTCCAATACTTAAGAGGTTACATTTCATTCCAGGAACATAATAAATATCTGCTATGGTTTTCTTCTCACCTTTCTTTGTTAAGACTTTAACTTCTCCTCGAAACTTTATTATCAGTCCGAAGTGTGACTTGTGACTTCACACTTTGATCTAAGGCAGAAAACAGGGCTATGTTCCCTGTCATATGGTTGCTGCAACCGGAGTCTAGAAACCATATATCTTCACAGTTTGTTTCAGCCATATTATAATCAAAAAACACATTATCTTGGCTGATATTTTCTCTAGTGATATTTGCACTAGATCTATTATTCATATCATGTTGTTTCTTCCTACATTCATTTGCATAATGCCCATATTTTTTACAATAGTGACATTGGACATTGGTATTGACATACCTTTGTCTTTGAGCATGATGTTGTTGACTTTGTTGGCTGCTGCCATGGCCTTGCTTCTGATTTGGATTGCTGCCTCTTCCTTGAGCATTTGTTGGACTGTTTCTTCCGCATCTGTTTTGGCTTTTGCCTCTTCCTTTCTTGTTTCCTCTGCCTTGACCTCTTCCACTTCCAAAGGACATCTGGGTCTTGAAGGCATGTTCCAGAGATGAGTTTTCATTTCTACTCAACCTCTGCTCATGTGTTATTAGTGATGCATGTAGTTCATCAACTGAGAAGTTTGAGAGATCCTTTGTCTATTATATGGTGGTGACAATCACATCAAACCTTGAGGGTAGGATCCTCAATAGTGTCTCCACAATCCTCCTTTCTTCGAGAGTTTCTCCATGAGACCTTATCTGTGTGACCAAACCAATCACATGTGTGAAAAATGAGTCGATATTATCTGACTCCTTCATGCAGAGATTCTCAAAATCTCTCCTCAGCAACTGTAGTTTTGCTATCTTCACTTTCTCCATACCTTGATAGGCTATCTTGAGAGTTTGCCATGCTTCTTTGGATGTCTTGGCTGCTACTATCCTTGAAAACACGCTCTCATGAACTGCTTGATACAATAAGTAGAGGTTTTTAGACTCCTTCTTCTTATTGCTCCTCAACAGATCTTTCTCTGCCCGAGTTAATCTATTAAACTCATTTTCATCTACTGGTTCTTCAAAGCCATCTTCAACAAGTTCCCATAAGTCTTGGGAAGCAAACAAAGCTTTTATGGTTATAGCCCAATAGTCATAGTTTTTCCCATTAAATTGTGGGAGCTGAGTATTAAAGATACCCATGCTAGTGTTGGCTCCAGCCATTTTTGCACTCTTCAAAATACTTGACTGTGTATTAAAGTAACTCACTCTACTGGAGAAGCTGCTGCAGCAAGAAACCCTTCCTTCAGCTTCTTTGACACCTTCAAAGAGCGTGGACAAGCTCTGATACCACTGTTGGGAATTTCTGGCAATTCCAAACAAAATTAACTGAACAGAAGAGAGAACAATGCTCTGTTTTTAACACAGCAGAAACGCAAGTTGTTTTCTGAAGAATTGTGTTACACACACACAAAAAAAACTTTTGTATTCATATAAAAAAATGTTGTTACAACATGTCTTCCTCTCACAGTGGGATTACAAATAGGAACACTTCAGTTCCAAAAAAAATTTCATTGTCTCAGAGAATTACACAATCTCAGCATTGTTGTGCGTTACAAGACTAAAAAAGAGTTAACTACATTCTACACTACTATATCTACACCTTTTTGTGCATTACGTTATTAAGCTATGCGAGGAGGAGTCATAACTATCCACCAACCGCTTTAACTCTCTGATGGAATCTCTGCTGCAATCTGCTGCTCTTGATGAACAAAAACTGATCTTTTTTGATATTCTACTGTACTTCTCGAGCAGGTGGAGTGGAAATCCATAACTGATAAATGCGTTGCGCTGCTTGAGGATGGTCCTTTCCTTCTCGGCCATGCTTTCATGTTAAATGTGGTTGTTGAGAAGTAATGGCGCAAAGGCTGGATCTAGCCTTCTTCCTCCTTTGGGAACACAAAACAGGTAAAGGGCGTAAAGATAGTATGGCGGAGGTGTGTTCAAGGCGGGAATAAATAATGGCCGTTGGATTAAAAATGGACGGCGGAGATTAACTTGGCGAAGGTGCGATATGTGATAGCTAACATGTCGCATCGCAACATCGCATCGGCGGGAGACAAAAGAGCGGAAACAAAACACATATGGGGGTTGCGATTTGCGATTTGCTATCGCATCACAGAATCGCAATCAGCAGAAAACACAGGACGTAGCGGAGGCAACTGGGTGCGGACACGATTTGCGATATGCGATAGTATCGCATCGCAACGTCGCGTTGGAAGACTTCAAGGGAACAGATGGAGGCAGTGGGTATAAATGCGATTTGCGATCTGCGATCAGATTGCGTCGCAAGAAAGAAAAGAAACAGACGGTTTTCTGAAATAAACACTGCAGTTGGAATTATATTTCAACACCAAGTAACGTCGACCTTCTCCGAATATTCTCTACTCGATTTGCTGATGTAATATGGCTAGTGGAATCATATTACAACTGGAAATTGAATTTTGGTAGGATGATAATAATCAGAATTTTTTAAATATTACACAAAATATTAAAATTACAAAAGGCTGGTTTGAAATGTACATAGGGAAAATTGAATCGCAATCATCCTTTTCATTATCGGACAGCATAAATTAAATTTAAATGAAAGATTTACAATTATTTTTCTAAATATTAAGATATTATTTAAATAAAAAAATAACATTAGGTTTTTTTAACTATTCGAAATAGACCACTACAAAAAAAAATCAATTCACTGGTTCAAATTTGCTAAAAATGGGTGGAATCTAATCATTTTTTTTTCCGAAAAAATCTGATTTTGATTTTGATAGTAGAAATAGAAGTAAATTCAATATCATTAAAAAAAATCCACTCAAAATCTTAAAATTCAGAATCTTAAAATTTAACAATTATAATTCGGATTTGAAAATTTACTTTAAATTTAACAAAATCACAGTGGGTTCTTCAAATTCCAGCACACACTCATAATTAATTATAGTTGGCTGCACAACACACCAATTACATGGACAACTTAATCCTCGTTCACAACAAGTGTGGAGTCCGGAGTTGAAGAACACAAGACAATACAATCTAGAAGATGAATAAAACGAGGGGGCGGAGGTTGAGGGAACAAATCCATGTGACAACCAACAAGCTTGCAAGCCAAATCTGCAGAGCAGGTGGAGTGGGAGGATGTGACAGTTCTAATTATTAAGATATTATTTAAATAAAAATACAACTATATTTTTTTTTTCTATTCAAAATAGGTCACTAAAAAATGAGTTCATTGGATCAAATTTGTTATCTAATTCATTTTTTTTAAAAACATCTACTCGTTATTGACAGATTTCAAAATTTAGTCCAAATTTAACAAAATCATCTTGGAATTTCCATTACTAGTTAGACTAGCGGCCATTGATATAAAATGTAACTCTTATTTGTCTATTCGCTGTTTCTTCCTATGTTGCATGAAATAGGAAACAGAAACACCAAATCGTTGGACTACCTGTGCTTAGTCAATTATCCATCACATTACATGAGCCATTGTCAGAATATATACTTGGAGATTCGCATTAAGTGGTGGATGGATAAGCTGCTGCTTTTTTAATGCAATAAACTCCTTCGGCTACCTGTGCCTAGTCAATTATCCATCATATTACATGAGCCACTGTCAAAATATATACTTGGAGATTCGCATTAAGTGGTGGATGGATAAGCTGCTGCTTTTTTAATGCGATAAACACTGAACAGAATGAGATTCGCATTAAGTGGTGGATGGATCAGCTGCTGTTTTTTTAATGCAAGAAATAGTTAACAGAATCACCCAACAGAGCCATATAGTCTGCTTCTTTCCTCGTTACTATTGGGCATCTGAGGTAGTCGACGTGCTATGTTTAACAATTACATCCATTGAACGACTCTGCAATTATGTATTGATTTGATTGCCATTAAATGATAGATAAACCAGTCGGCAGCCAAAAGGTTTAGAAGAAGTATCTTATTCCATTTTATAATGCCCTTATCCATCGTTAATCACCGGAGGAATATTCTAAAATGGTACTCGAAAATACTTCAAGAGTTTTTGTCAGTTTCTTGATAGGGCAAAAAAGACGTGCACAAATGATATGATATGCATTCAACTTCAAATGATATGACTTATTGCTTGCCCACTCACAATGTTGGATACAAACGGACAAAAAGAAGTATCATAGGAAATTAGGAAGGATTCTTTTTCAGAAAAGGTAATGTGGGAAATTTTTAATTAATAATTGGGACTAATTTATAATACTAACTTTTAAAATTAAAATTAAAATGAAATATTTTTATTTTTAAAAAATATTTTATATTAAATTAAATTTCTAATTTTGATATTTTACAAAAGTGCTATTATTTTGAACAGAAACTCTATAATGAATTATTAAGAGGTTTTTTTCCATTTAAAGGTAAGACAATATAGTCGTATATGAGTGAAAAGCTTTGGAAGTTTTATTTGCCTTTCAGACATGTTTAGAGTAAGATGAGGTTTTGAGTCATCGTGACTTAGTTTTTATGTTTAATCTTTATATTCATCATTTCAATAAATGGTATGCTTTAACTTGAAGTAAAGTGGTAGGATTGGGAGACGACTTATTATAAAGTATTGATAATTAGTTTTATTTAATAATGAATGCTTAATAGTAGAGGTTGGTTTTGTCATTTTAACAGATGTATAGGTATTTTGTTCCAAGGATTCCTATCTATGTTCTACTTATTCTCTAAAAATTCATGGTCAATCTTGGTCTTTCTATTTGAAATTTTATGTTGGCTTTTGTTATTTGAATATTAGGGAGAGGTGACGCAATATGGTGAGCAATGAGGAGTATGGGTATGGTGAAACAAACAAGGGGCCTATTAGGGCGAGGTTGAAGAAATGTAGGGAGCCTTACACCTTAAAAAGATATGCTTGAATATATTTAAGATGTTCTGTAGTGATAGTTGTAGAAACTTCTAATCATAAGTTTTCAATAAAAGTCAAGTAAGAGGAAAAAAATTTGAAAATAGGGTTGGGAAAGAGGAGTCTTTACATATAGTGACAACATAGATGAGGAGAAGATTCCACGCACTTATACTACATGATTTTCAACAAGAGAGGACAATAAATATCTAAAGACAGTGGAGTGGATTTATGTTGACACATGAAGACTCTCACTACTCTGACTATGGATATAAAAGGGACCCAAATCATTGAAATCCTTGACAAAGTAAATCATATTGTCAAGAAACATGAAAATTTAGTTAATGTTATGGGGGGGTTAGGTAGGAAGTGAGGAGCTAAATTTCTAGGGAATTAGAACTACATGAAATCGGAAGATGGTTAAAGAAAGAAAGTGGAATATGTAGACTAGATATATGAAGCTATTAGGGCCAATTTAGGAGGCGAAATGACCCATATCTTCATATATGTTGATTCCATCTCTAAATAAAAGGATTAGGCTTTTCCATCCAAGTCATATTGATGAGTCTTGCTTTAAATTTTGTGACAATATTAATGTTAATAAAAAGTCTAGCCAATCTTAGTCTAGAATTTGTTAAATGTATTTTGTTTTAGATTAGAAAAATTGTTCTAAGTCCATAGATGGGAGAAGGAAAAGCATATAATGTCCATTATTTTTATTCCATATAGCTATACTTCCTCTAATGATGATCTATGGCATGTACTAAATGTAATATTCTAAGCATGTTAACTTAGATAAGTTGGATAAATTAAATGTAACCCCCCAAAAAAATTACAAAATACCTTTTTTTTTGCTTATAAGAAGTATAACGTTCAAATCTCCTTCCTTATATCTGATTAAGGGTGCAAATATGTCAAATGATTGAATAAATGTTGGGTTACCAGTTATTCTAACTCGTTTTTCCATGTCCTAAGATACCATGCTCTCATTATTGATAGTGAAATGAAAACTGTAAGTACCATGCTAACTATTAGGGGTTCTTCCTCCAAGGATGTTAGCCAATTATTTAATGAAGCATATTCTTTCTACTAAGTGTTTTTTCAAATACTTTCTTGCTAAGTGGTTGAAGAATAGCCAACATATGATATTTTTTGTGTAGAATTTGATTTTATGGTAATGGTTCAAGTTATGCTCATGTACTTTTTAGGTAAAACCTTATCCTTGTGGCTGCACTCCATATATCTAATAATGGTTCTAAATCATAAATTGGATCTACTGTGAGAGATGCCTATGGCTCATCAACATTGACTCTATGAAGGAAAATAATTTGAGAATCAAAAAGTGTTATCTTTTTGTTGAATAGTAATGACATAGTTAAGTATCCAATCCTCATTTCAAAACCTATGTCCTTAAGGAATGCAATAAAAAAATATCCCATTTCAAATGCTTTGAAGTCTTCCCCTATTTATAAGGCCTATATGGCGAAGTACGTTTAAAAGGATCCATTAGTGGAGATCACTATGTTGCAAGTGATGCATATCCATTTAATGTTTGAAAAATATGTGGCCATTTATAGTCCAAATTGGTATTGGCCTCCAACATCAACTTTCGCTAGAGAACCCACTCAATATGGAGGGGGAATGGTGGGATTTATTTTTGCTCCAAAATTTTTCTATATTGTTCAATCCTATGGATGGTAATGATAAGTACGTGAAATCTTTTTAGTAGAGTCCTTTTTGGGGAAGTGTGGGAATTTGTATAGCGCTCATGGTTCCAAGAATTTGTCCTACAACTAAATCAATTACTATAAATTTAGCTCATTATATTTCCCCAAATTTCCATTGCATTTATAGTATTTATAAATTTTACAAGATATTAGAAATCCATTGAGAGCTTACATAAAATCAAATAATGAGAGGGATACAACATGACTATGCACATCTTCCCACATGTGTTGAATAGAGATTATTATTGGTCTTAAATTTATAAATTATTCTCAAATGGAAAAATTTTAAATGCACTCAAGTCTTGGATTATAAGAACACATAATTTAGGTGCTATTTTGTTACTTGTCCCCATACTCAAGTTCGTTGTCCTAGGAAAAAAAGATGAAATGAAAATCAAAGAGCTAGAATTTTCCAAATAAAAGAGATAGAATTTTCCCAAGGAATTGATGTTGGATAATGGTGATGATTAAAATGAAGAAAAGTACTATTAGCAAGTCAAATAATGTCCTACCTGGAGGAATAAAAGAGCAGGGGAAGGCCGTGTAATAAAAAGACCTGATCGATTCCTCCTCTGGGAGGAAACTACTGCGAAAATACCAGCCTTTTGCGAGTGGGTTGTTTAAGGTGGGAATTCAGATCATATGCCAATCTTGCTTGAACTATCCAAGCCCCCCAAAAAACTAGTTGCCCCCTTCAAATTCAACCCTGCTTGGCTTCAAGAGGACTCTTTCAATTCCCTCTTTAAATCCACTTGGAGATCAGCCAGCTCCAGTGAGTTGGACAATAAAGCCTTCCTCTTTATGGAGAATTTGAACCGTCTTAAAAAATCCACAGTGAACTGGGCCAAGGAAAAGAAGATGAAAGAAGATGAGGAACTCATCCAAATAGAAAGGAATCTCCACTGGCTTGAAAGCCCTGAAGCTGATGGATATGAAACCCAGGGGAAAAAAGAAATAATCATGCAGCAGGAAGGCAAAAGGAATAAAATCCTCTTGGCAAGGGAAGAGCAATGGCGATTGAAAAGCAGAGCCATTTGGCTAAAGGCAGGTGATGAAAATACTAAATTTTTCCAGAACTATGCCAGAGGAAGGAAGAACATAAACACCATCTGGCATCTAAAAGAAGAAGGAGGCAGTGAGGCCCGATCTTTCCAGGATCTCTCCCAGATGGGCATAAGACACTTTCAGAACCTTTTCTCTAACCAAGGTGAAATCTCCTTGGCAGAAGTGATCCAAATAGCCCAGACTTTCCCTCATTATGTGGAAGAAGAGGACTCGTGGGAATTGATGGGAGAAGTCACCAGGGGGGAGGTGGAAGGAATTGTAAAAGCAATG
This sequence comes from Pinus tabuliformis, assembly GCA_031772625.1. Lineage (NCBI taxonomy): Eukaryota > Viridiplantae > Streptophyta > Pinopsida > Pinales > Pinaceae > Pinus > Pinus tabuliformis. The sequence goes on along the minus strand of CM062818.1, from coordinate 253,768,792 downwards.
CCAAAAGACAAGAGTCCTGGCCCAGATGGCTGGACAGTGGAGCTGTTCTAGCATTTCTTCGAGCAGTTAGGGCAAGATCTAACTGAAGTGGTTGAAGAATCTAGAAGGAAAGGAGTAATCTACCCACCCTTCAACTCAACCTTCATAGCCCTCATTCTGAAAAAAGAAGAACCCTCCTCCTTTGAGGACTTCCGACCGATCTCCCTCTGTAACTGTATCTATAAAATAATAGCAAAGGTGATAGCCCTCCAAGTTAAACCAATCCTATCCAGGCACATGTCAAGGGAACAATTCGGCTTTTTGAATGGAAGGCAGATCCACGAAGCTATTGGAGTAGCCCAAGAAACCATCCACAGTATCATTAAAAAAGAAATCAAAGGAGCAGTAGTGAAAATTGACTTATCTAAAGCATTTGACAGGGTCAGCTGGATGTACATTCGGATGCTTCTCACACACCTGGGATTCCACATAGAATTCATAAACTAGGTAATGGGATGCTTAACCAGTGTAAGCTTTGCTATTCTCATTAACAGAGCAGCCACCTATTTCTTCCAAAGCCAAAGAGGACTTCACCAGGGATATCCTCTCTTGCCCCTCCTCTTCCTACTGGCAGTGGAAGGACTTAGCCAACTGATCAATGATGCTTGAAGGAAAGGCAATATTCAAGGGCTGGAAGTGGCAACCAATCTGAAAATAACCCATCTCCTATTCGTGGATGACATCCTGCTTTTCTCTACAGGAAGAAGATCTGAAACTCTGGAACTAAAAAGGCTACTAAAGCTATTCTTAAAAGCAACAGGCCTTCAAATAAATAGTGCTAAATCTCAACTTCTGTTGGAAGGATTCAACATGCTCGAAGTGGCCCAAATCAAAGAGTACTTGCCTTCAAGGATTGGAAGCTCCAGGATTGCTTCAAATATCTTGGGTTTTACCTAAAACCATGCTCGTATAGGAAGCAGGACTGGCATTGGCTAATAGCAAAAATAGAATCAAGAGTCACCCACTAGAGCTTCAAATGGCTATCCAGGGCTGGCAGACTGACTCTAATCAAATCAGTCCTTCTGGCTATCCTGGTCTATTGGGCTACACTAACCTGGGTCCTGAAAGGGATTCTGGAGAAAATTAGAAGAGTCTGCAGCAAATTCTTATGGGCAGGTTCAAAGGAAGATTCGGTACTCCCATGGGTGGCCTAGGAGAAGGTGGCAAGGCCAAAGGAATGGGGAGGATGGGGCATCAAAGACCTAACAGAATTTGGATTAGCGCTTGCAGCAAAGTTGGGATGGAGGCTCATCAAATCAGAGAACCTCTGGACTACAGTGGTAAAAAGGAAATATATCAACCCAATGCCGTTAGAAGACTGGATCAGAAGTCCATCCAAAAAGAAAGGCAGTGCATCAGTGGTATGGAAAGCAACATTGGAAGGCTTTAAGATCATAGAACAAGGCCTATCCTGGCAGGTTGGAAATGGCAAACATGTCCGCCTAGGGAAGGACCCTTGGGTAGGATGAAATGAAGATTTCAGATTATCTCAGGAACTCACCATCCACCTCAACTCCAGAGGCATAAATAACCTTAGCCAGATAGAGAACCATGGGCATTCCTCCATTTGGGGCCAAGCATGGCTCTTAGGTTTGGACCTAAATCTTACCCCCCAATGGACAAGGGAATGGAATACGTTCACCTTGGAGCTGTCTCGATCAAATGTCAGACTAAGAGACAGACCAGATCAATTAGTTTGGGCCCATGCAGAGACAGGGAAATACTCCCCAAAACAAGGATACAAATTCTTAATGACAAAGAAAGGTTGGGGGATTCAGGACTGGTGGGTAGCCTCAATCTGGAAACTGCAATGCCCGATAAAAGCCCGAATTCTCTTCTGGTGTATCCTAAAGGAGAAGGTTCCTACCTGGGACATCCTCCAGAAAAGATTCAAATCAGGACCAGGAAGATGTGCCCTTTGCAAAGCAGCCTCTGAAACAATTTCGCATCTCTTTATGGACTGCTCCTTCTCCAAAGTAGTTTGGAAATCGGTAGGGGACCTGATACACAAAAGGGTTGTATGGAATGGGTAATCGATAGCAACAACCTAGAAATCATGGTGGACCCAACATCCTGAAGGGAACCTGAGGAACCTGCCCCTTATCATCTCCTGGGGATTATGGATCGCAAGAAACAAAAGCATCTTTCAAGACCATACCCCATCAGTGGAAAGCATAGCTATTGGAAGTGCGTCTATCTTCACAAGTATCCTTGAACCCACCCACGAGGAGCTTCCCTGCCCGATCATAAAAGAGAATATCAGGGAAGGGATTCCATGGGCATACTTCGATGGGGCCTCCAGCCATGAAAATAAATGCGGAGCAGGGCTGATCATCCACTTAAACCCCCATAGAAGCCTCAAAGCCTCAGTAGGCTTAGGGAATGGAACCAACAATTTTTCCGAGTTGACAGCCTTAAAACTCCTCCTTTGCTGGCTCATTCATCTGGGCATATCCACGATTCAGATCTTCGGGGACTCACTGAACATTGTCAAATGGTTCAATGGATCAATCAGATGTCAGAATTACATGTTATCATCACTTCTAGAAGAAACCATGCACTTAAAATCTCATTTTAACATCATCTCTCTATGTCATATATATAGGGAATGCAATGATGCTGCAGACCAGCTTTCTAAAGAGGGTCTGCAACAAAATATGGGCAGCTGGTGAATAGATAACAAAGGGATGGACGAGATCTCTATGTCGGATCGTCCACCACATGCATAAAACTTCTCACTCTGAAGCCTCAGCCAGGGCTTTGGCACCTTTCTGTTTTTCTTTTTGTTGGGTTGTTATGTTTCTTTAGTTCAGAACAGTCGCTACACACATTCATAAAACTTCTGAAAAACTTTAAAAATGCATGGCTGACTCATTCCTGTTTGGGTTGTTTTCCCTTCTGAGGAGACCCGACAATGGATTAGCCAAAGCAGAAAACTCTAAAAACTGGAAACAGTGTTTTTGCGTTTTGGTCAAGATGTATCGCAACTGATTTTTCAGCAGGGGTTTCTCCACTTTAAGGAGACCTCAATCACACAACTGATCAGTGAATCGGAATCAGAATTTCGAGATGGCAGGAGGGGGTATCCCTCTTGGAAAATCTCAGCGACTCTATGACTAAAAATCATATAGTCACCTGAATGCTCCCAACATATACTATGTAACTTTTTGTCTTGCAATGAAAAGTTCAATTTTTTTCTCGGAAAAAAAGAAAAAAGAAAAAAAAGTCAAATAATGTCCTTCTAGAATTTTCCAAAGGAAATGATTTTGGATAATGGTGGTCATTAAAATGAAGAAAAATACTATCAATAAGCAAAATAAGATCCTTCTGTGGGGGTAGACTAAAAGACATGGTCATGGAAAGTAGTTGTACATGAAATGAAAAGAAAGAGACAAAACTATATATATATATATATATATATATATATATATATATATATATATATATATATCTCGATCATAAATACGGATCATGAGTCTAGAGAGATCCGATTTCTTCACGTGAATTTTTTTATGAGGCAACATTATTTAAATTTTTTGCATAGTTATTTATTTATTTATTTTTTCTAGATTTGGCAGACATGTGTAAAATTTCAACTTTTATGAAAGACAAACAAACTTACACATCATATTCGACTGTAAAATAAGTGTCTTGCTCAACTACTTCCCTCTATAAATATCTATTTCTCATCTTTTAATATATAGTTAATTGTTATGTCTTATTCTTCAAAACCATATTAAAAAGTTAAAAAAAAAAATTAAAATTATTATATATATATATATATATATATATATATTGAAAAATATAATTTTAATGTCTCTATTAATTAATAATTTTTAATTTAATAAATATATTATGCATTACAAAGTGAAAAATATTTTTTTTTTGTTTTATACATACTAAGTTGAGTATTTAAAAATAAAATTTTTATACTTTAATATAATATAATAGAAAATTTAATTATTTTTTTAAATAATTATAAATGTAATTATTTTATTTAATAATATGTATACATAAAAATTAATTTGTATTTTAAAATACAAAATTTACATATATGTATATACTTATTTTTATTATTCACTCGAGAGGTTAATTTTATGACAAGGATGTGTAAGTTTATCTATCCATCCCTTTTTAAAATAAAAATAAAAATAAAAATAAAATTATGTTCTAAATAGAAAAATAATATGGACTATACTAAAAAAAAAGGAATATGTTAAAAAGTAATTAGAAGTCAAAAAATGTGTCTTAAAATGTTTAAATCTTATAGTTTTCAAAAGTATTTCATTGAGGTGAGAGACTCATTCTACATCATAGTATGAGAGGGATGTATAAGTATGTCCATAAGTCCCTCTTTAAAATAAAAATAAAAATTATGTTCTAAATAGAAAAATAATCTGAGCTATAATAATAAAAAATGAATACACTATAAAGTAATTAGAAGTAAAAAAAATACGTGACTAAAATTTTTAGATCTTATACTTTTCAAAAACATTTCAACCAGATTTGAAAATCTATGTTAATTAATTTATATGGATATCAACTTTATATATATATATATAGATAGATAGATAGATATTATTTTAATGTTTTGTATTAATATCGATATGTACTTAGAAATATATTAATAATAAAAAAATATTTTAATTCGAGTGATAAAATGTCTCTATGTACATGTTATGTAAAATATTTTAATATCAATTATGTATATATTATATATTATTTTTAAAAAATAGTTATATTTTACACTTCAAAAAAATTTACACATCAAAAAAATTGATACCTCTCCAATTATGTTAGAACCATATTTTAAATAAATCTATATTAATTGTTTTATAATGAAATTATAAAATTGTATAAAATATCTAAATTACTATGCATCTATGCAACATTTTTCAGCTTTTCTTTATTAATGGCATACTACATATTCACATTAATTTTTTTTAAACACAACCTATTCGAGTGGAAAATTTATCTTATATTTTTTCGATGGTGATATGCTTTAATTTTATATTTTTTAATTTGTTTTATAAATTAGCTCATTTCTCAAGTTTAGTTTATGATTTTGAAGTGTGTGTTTTGGTTTTTGGGAAGGAAGGAAGGTGTAGTAAAGATAAATGTAAGCTCAAATGTGAGCGGAAAAGGTGTTTTAGGCATTTATCTGTTACAATTATTAAAAAATTTATGGATATATATAATTCTTCAAAGTATGAAGATTTGTGAAGTTTTTGATACGAGGATTTTTTTTTGTTATGAGTATGTAAAATATAACTATGTTAAAGTTTCTATATCATAATTTTAGTAGTTGAGTATGTGTTGTGTTGCTAGCATGGAATGTTTTAGTGGATTTGATATGTTTCTGTATATTAGCATAATTACATGAATTAAATGGTTATTTAATATCAATGTGTCAAATTAATTACTTAATGGGACATATCACATTACTAGGATTAAAAAGAAAAATTAAACCAAATTGTAAGATCATTATTATTATTAGGGGTGGATGGAAGGGGAGGGGTGCTTTATGACCTCGAGGAAGTTAAAGTGTTAGATTATTCATGGGTTTAGGCCATATGAAAAATAATCAAGAAAAACCTATAGTATATATCAAAGTATTCAACTGGCTAAAGAAGATCAAGTTAAGTTACTGTATTGGCATATTCTATCATAATTGCTTAACATTTGGTCAAGTGCTCTTCTTTGATGGATTGATTTCTAAAGAACATTATGAAAATAATTAGAGGAGCTACTAAAGGGATAAACTCAATAACATACTTTCATGTCCTAAGAGACTTCAATAAAGAAGAAGATATTTGTGCAAACGAGGGGTGCAAATTGCAAATGGGTGATGTGAATGTTAATGGATCAATTAAGCCATAACTAATTCCTTAGAAGTGGATTGAGTTAATCATTTAAAATAAAAATAAAACAGTTTAAAAGGACTAATTATTGAATAAAAAAATGGGGGGCCTATGGAACAACATGGCAACCCCGTTGAATTGTTGTCATGCAAGGTATTCTAGAATTTATTCTTATAAAATTCGAGTAGTTGTTTAACTCAGGAGGGTCATTCTTTCCATGCATCAAAGTATAGAGTACTCATCATCCCAGATCGTGCTTCCATGGGTTTATACCATCTTGCATGGTTGGATAATAATTAAGTGTGATTGAATTGGGTTAATGTGTAAGTGTGAGAATATGATGAAGGGATGGCTTGGGTTAAACTCGTGGCCTCCTTTCTATATGTGTAAGGGTTATGAGCATGCTAATTCTGAAGTGAGGAGAATGTGAATGTATTGTGCATAGTTAGAGAATGTTTCCATTTTCAGTAGTGATTTTAAGGATATGGGGTTTATGTCTCCCTTTGATCTAGGGATATGATATTACAAAGGTTAGTGGGATCCATGCATATCTTATTTTTGTTGATCTTTGTTGTTTATAGAGTTATGTGTGTGCTTTATTCAGGTCACTTCTCTGTCTCATCATGAGTTGGTTAATTGCCAAGTTCAATCTATCATTTTCATTTATTTTTCTTTAAGAAATTTTAAAAGTATACCATGTAGTGTATTCAATGTTGCACTAGCAAAATGGCGATGTAAAAGTATGACATTGGAAAGTTCCTACTGGTCTTAGATAAGAATTGTGGGTGGAAGTGGTGTATTTTCTCTAATGTGATGACAAGGAAAGAATTGACTGGTGAAAAACTTGGATATTTATGTGAATATGTGGATACAAGGTTATACCCCTACCCTCGAGTCCATTATGGATAGGGTCTTATTAATTTGTCTCTATTATATTATTTAGTGTTGAGCATAGAAATTTGCATCTGGTTGTTTAGATCAACAACCTTGAAAATTAGGTTGAAGAGGACCAAAGGGAAGAAACCATCTAGGGTTTGAAGTGAGGAAGATGGTAGGGGTAGGGGCAGGAAGGCCCTGCAGGTGGAGGCCATAGGGCCGGCACAGTGATAGGGAGGCGTACAGGAGGAAGACGGATGGCTGCAGCATGTGAAAGGACGTCAGAACTGGGTTCGCTACAGGAGACAGGTGGATACGGATGACAGATGAGATCAGCCCTGAAACAGTAAACCAAAACCCATGTCCTGCTTAAGAAAATGGACGGTTGGAAGGAAAATGGGGTTAAGCAGTAAGCTTAGCAGCGCTACCGCTCTCAGCCCCCAACACGCAAATGGCAGAAGCTTAGAGAAGGGAGACTTTCATGCTGAATAGTTACCAAGGTGTAGCCAGCAATTATCAAGGCGTAGCTAGTAAGAGGATGGTCAACCCAAATGACACCGTTGATCTAGACCCCGAACTTGGCAATATCCTATCTCTCTGGGGTCTGGAGGTCACAGACCAGAACATTGAATGGTATATATGTCTAGCTAGATGAAATGGGAATGAAACATGAGGTTTGGAGGAGGCCTGGAAACAAAAGGAAACCCTAGGGCTATTAGAGGATAGCCTAGGTCTGTCGTTTCTGAACAGCTGGAAAGAATTCCCCTTCATTCAGGAGACATAGTCTTAGAAAGAATTTGGAGTAGCGACAACTAAAAAGCCTCAAGTAAGTTTCGAAAACCCCCTTCCCCTTAGCCTCTTCTATTCCAGAGAGTTAGAGGATGTAGTGATTAGTTGCGGTTTTAGAGGCAAGGAGAAATATAACCCAGGCTTTAAGCTGGGAGCGAAGCAAGGTAAAGTTGAAGAGCCGCGTTAGAGTCTAGATCAGACGGTAAAATTCCAAAATTCCCTCAATCACAGTCAGGAAAAGCAGCAAAATTAGGTGTCGGGGTCTAGGTTTGTGGGGATTTTGAAATTAACGGACGGTTTTGAGGCACATGGGAAGGTTGTGGAGGGGGGGCTGAAGAAGGGGAAGGAAGCAGATCTAGTAGAGATAGAGAGAAAAGGCGAAGGCAGACAAGCAGAAGGCAGACCAGAAGTAGGGAGCAAGTTTACTTAGGAAGAAAGGAGTGCAAGAACACTCCAAGTAGCATCAGCAAATGTGGAAGTGACCACACAACGTAGGGAGGAAGGGACACGATAGAGGTAGGTGGGGGAGAAGAGGAAAAAGCCCAAAATAATCAAGAGAAAAGAATCAATAGCAAATCTGGTTCTTGGCATGGATGTGACAATAGATGAAGCTATGGAAGTCACAAATCTAATGCTAGCTGAAAGGGCAAGAGGGAAAAATCATTATGCTAACTACATTCAGGAATGGGCTTCCCACCATTGGAAGGAAGCCCCAGATTTAGTCTTTCAAGTCTCAACACTAGCAAAGGGATGGTTTACGGTAAAATTCGAGAAAAACGAAGCAGCAGATTGGGTGTTGGAAAGGAATTGGGCATTCGCGAGGTACCTGATTCTAATAAAATGGTGGAACCCATTGTTTGATGCGTAGAGGGAAGGAGTTGACAAATTTCCAGCTTGAGTCTGCTTGCCAGGGCTCCCTCCATTTCTTTGGGTAGAATCCGTCTTCAGGATTATTGGGAATCACCTTGGGGAATATATGGAAACGGACATGTCCTTTTTGAAAACCAAAGACCAGGGGATGACTCGTATTTTCGTAAGCCTTGCCCCTCGGCAAGGACTGGTAGAAGAAATTCAGCTGCAATACAAAGACTTCAAATACTTGCAACAATTAGACTATGAGCATTTTGCATTTCCCTGCCATAGGTGTTGCATTTATGGACACTTGGAAAAAGAATGCTCAATGGCATTCAAACATCAAAGGAAGTAGAGGAAGGCAGAGACATAGGAGGCAGCTGAGGAAAACCTAAAAAATAAACCCTCGGGGAAAGGCAAAGGGGAGGAGCCGATGGAAATAGACGGACCTCTTGAGGATCCAGTTAGAAATATGGATGAGCATAAGGAACCTATCTGGGGACATCAGACACCTCAAATGATCGAAGGGAATGCACAAAACTAGGACATAGTAGTAGACATTGATGAGAGCCAATCAATCGACAAAGAGGGTATGGGTCTGGATTTAACCCTACCTTCTGTTACTCCTGTTATTTCTTTAAATTTAGCTGAATCTGTGCCTGGTCCCTCTAGGCAACAAAACATTGTCATTCCTATTTTAAGTTCAGATAATATGCAAGTTGAGAGTATAATCACTTCCATTCCCAATCTAGATCTGAATCGTGAATATGCCAGAAGCAATGATGCCTTTCCAAGAGATGAAACCCTCACTACATCCAACCCTTATAACCTGAGGTCTTGAGAGAAAAAACCTCCCCCATGGGGAGTGGTGGGAGTAGTGGGGGGAATCGACATGCAATCCACCCAGCCAGGACCCGTAAGGTGAGAGGGAGGAAAACAAACCTGTCAAAAGCTCAGTTAAGAGCCAAGTTAAGAGACAAGCAAATGTCCATCTCTGGGGCGCTTAGAGCAGCAAAACCCCCCTTGAGGTCGATCAATGATCATCCTCTCCTGGAATTACAGAGGTTTAGCTAGCAACCCTAAAAACTTGGCCTTAAAAGAGGTAATCTAGACCTACAATCTAGACATACTCCTCCTTTAAGAAACTTTGGGAGCAGGAGAAGAAGTCTCAAAATCACTATCAAAAATTTTTCCGGGCTAGAACATCCAGACCTTGGATGCGAAATGTCACTCTAGGGGCCTAGCTATGGTGTTTAAGGAAGGGAAATTCAAAGCTCTAAATTTCTGGGGGATGGACCACGTAATGCGGATGAAAGTCTATTCCCAAGAACTATGCACTAATATGTTGATCACAAACATTTACGAGTGATGCCAAGGAAGAGCCCTCTTCTGGAAGATCCTTCTCTCCAAATCTTTACTGAATAACCCGAATCTAGTCATTGGGGGAGATTTAAACTTCTCCATTGGCTCATCTGAAACATGGGGCCTCTCGGCCAGAGAAGATCAGTTATTAGATTTTTTCACCAATTTATTAAGAGAAAAAAAGTTGCTCGACATAAAATTATTGAAGATTATACCTACCTTGAGGAATAGGAGAATAGGGGAAAGTCGTCTTGCAAAAAGGTTGGACCGCTTCCTCCTCTGTGAGGAAGCAACAAAAAAGATTACAACCTTTCACCAGTGGGTGGGTGAAGGGGGAATCTCGGACCATATGCCAATCTTGCTAGAACTATCCAAGCTCCCCAAAAAACCGGCAGCCCGCTTCAAATTCAATCCTGCTTGGCTACAAGAGGAATCCTTCAACTCTCTCTTTAAGGTCACCTGGAGACCTACAAGGGCTAGTGACTCTGAAGATAAAGCTTTTCTCTTCATGGAGAATCTGAAGCACCTTAAAAAAGCTACAGTGAGGTGGGCCAAGGAGAAGAAACAGAAAGAAGATGAAGATCACATCCAAATAGGAAGGAATCTTCAATCGCTCGAAAGCCCTGAAGCTGACGGTTATGAAACTCAAGAAGAAAGGGAAAGAATCATGTAGCTGGAATCCCAAAGGAATAAAATCCTCTTAGCAAGAGAAGGACAGTGGAAAATGAAGAGCAGAGCCATATGGCTAAGGGCAGGGGATGAGAACACCAAATTCTTCCAAAATTATGCCAGAGGAAGAAAGAATGTGAACACCATTTGGAAATTGAAGGAAGATGGAGGAAGAGAGGCTTGATCCTTTGAGGACCTATCTTAGATGGGCATAAGACATTCCAAAACCTATTCACCACACCGACGGAAGCTTCTTTGGCTGAAGTAATCCAGGCAGCCCAGACTTTTCCTCATTATGTGGATGAAGAGGACTCTCTGGAACTAATGGGAGAGGTCACAAGGGGGGAGGTGGAAGGAATTATAAAAGCAATGCCAAAGGATAAGAGCCCAGGTCCAGACGGAGGGACGGTGAAGCTGTTCCAACACTTCTTTGAGAAAATTGGATGCGAACTCACCGAAATTTGTTGAAGAATCTAGAAGGAAAGGGGTAGTATATCCCCCTTTCAACTCAACCATCATAGCCCTCATTCCTAAAAAATAAGACCCATCCTCCTTTGAGGATTTCTGACTGATCTCCCTCTGTAAATGTATCTACAAAAGCATAGTGAAGGTGATAGCTTTCTGTGTAAAACTGATTCTATCCAGGCACATGTCAAAAGAACAATTCGGCTTTCTGAACGGGAGACAGATCCATGAAGAAATTGGAGTGGCCCAGGAAACCATCCATAGCATCAAACATAATAAAAGTAAAGGAGCAGTAGTGAAAATAGACCTTTCAAAAGCCTTTGATAGGGTCAGTTGGATGTATATAAGGATGCTTCTCACACACTTGGGGTTTCAAGTTGACTTTATAAACTGGGTGATGGGATGCGTAAGCAGTGTAAGCTTTGCAGTAGTCATTAATGGAGTAGCCTGTTACTTCTTTCAAGGTCAAAGAGGGCTGAGAGAAGGATGCCCCCTCTCACCCTTCATCTTCCTTCTGGCGTCAGAAGGACTCAGTCAGCTGCTCTTAGAAGCTAGAAGGAAAGGGGATATTAAAGGGATGGAAGTGGCAATCAACTTAAAAATAACCCACCTCTTATTCGTGGACGACATTGTTCTCTTCAGTAACAGAAGAAGGAGGGAAACACAAGAATTAAAAGGAATATTGAATCTCTTCTTGAAGACAACAGGCTTATAAGTTAACAAAGAAAAATCATAATTGCTGCTGGAAGGTTTCAACAGGCAGGAAGTAAACCAAATTAAAGAAGATTTTCCCTTCAAATATTGGAAGCTAGAAGACAATTCTAAATACCTATGTTTCTTCCTAAAGCCTTGCTCATACAGGAAGGAGGATTGGCACCGGCTAATTGTAAAAAACAAATCAAGGATCACCCAATGGAGTTTTAAATGGCTATCTAGAGCTGGTAGATTGACCCTCATTAAATCAGTCCTACTTGCTATACCTGTCTATTGTGCTACTTTAACTTGGGTTCCAAAAGGGATTCTGGAAAAAATTAGAAGAGTTTCCAACACATTTTTATGGGCAGTCTCAATGGAATACTCGGTACTACCATGGGTGGCTTGGGAGAAGGTGGCAAGGCCAAAGGACTGGGGCAGCTGGGGAATAAAAGACCTATCTACTTTCAGGTCGTCACTAGCAGCAAAGATGGGATGGAGGGTAATCAAAATGGAGAATCTTTGTATTATGGTGGTCAAGAGGAAATAAATTGATCCAATGTCGTTCGAAGACTAGATTAGAAGCCCAAATAAAAAGAAAGGAAGCACCTTTGTGGTGTGGAAAGCAACAATAGATGGCTTCAATATCATTGAACAAAAGGGCTATCCTGGCAGGTAGGAAATGGAGAACAGGTTTGAATAGGGAAGGATCCATGGGTTGGATGCAACTAAGCTTTCACTCTATCCCTAGGCCTCATCAACCAACACAATATTAGAGGCATCCAAAATCTCAGTCAGATTGAGAACCATGGCCACTCCTCCATTTGGGGACAAGCGTGGCTTTCAGGGATGGACCTAAACCTCAATCATCAATGGAGAGGGGAATGGAACACCTTCATCACAGAGTTGTCTCGATCCAATGTCCGGCTTAGAAATAGACCTGATCATCTAGTCTGGGCACATGCAGACTCAGGTAACTATTCCCCAAAACAAGGATATAAGTACCTAATGATGAAGAAAGGTTGGGGAAATCAGGATTGGTGGGCTACCTCAATCTGGAAACTGCAATGTCCAGCAAAAGCCTGATTGTTCTTTTGGTGCATCCTGAAGGAGAAGGTGCCAACCTGGGATATTCTTCAGAAAAGATATAAGTCAGGTCTAGGGAGATGTGCCCTTTGAAAAATTTCCTCTGAATCAATTCATCACCTCTTTGGAGAATGCTCTTTCTCAAGAGAGGATTTGTGTGTTGTTGGGGAACTGATTCATAAAAGGGTATCATGGGATGGGAGGACGGTAGCTGAAGTATGGCAATCTTGGTGGAAGCAACGCCCTGACGAGAACCTAAGAAAACTTCCCTTAATTATTTCCTCTAGGATATGGCTTGCAAGGAATAAAATTATCTTTAATGATCAAACCCCCTCAGTGGGGAACACAACTATTGGATGCACGACTATCTTCATCAGTATTCCTAAGCCAGCCCATGAGGAAATACCCCACCTTGTTAGAGATGAACACATTAAGGAAGGATTCCCTTGGGCATACTTTGACGGGGCCTCTAGCCAAAACAACAAATGTGGCACTGGGATGGTTATTCATCTAAACTCTCATAGATTCCTCAAAGCCTTAGTGGGATTAGGGATTGAAACCAACAACTTCGCAGAACTGTCAGCCTTAAAACTTCTACTCTGCTGGCTTACCCACCTGGGCATACCCATGATTCAGATCTTTGGGTACTCACTGAATATTATCAAATGGTTCAATGGAACATGCAGATGTTAGAACTACATATTATCACCATTGTTAGAAGATACCATGCATTTAAAGTTTTTTTTAATGAACTTTCTTTATGTCAAATTTACAGTGAATGCAATGATAGAACAGACAAGCTTTCTAAAGCGGGTTTGCAACAAGATCTGGGCAGTTGGAGGATAGAGGAATCTGATATGAATGCGATCCGTGTGTCAGATATTCCACCATATGTTTAAAAATCCATTCTCTCTATGTCTACAGCCTAGCTTCAGGCAATTTCCTTTGTTTCGCTCTTTTTTCGTTCAAAAACAGTAGACAGTTACTCCTTTTTTTCATTTCCATAACAAAATTTTAACTCCCATACAACATTCAGTTCACTCATTCCTGTTTGGGTTGCTTTCCTTTCTGAGGAGACCCGAGAATAATTTAGCCCCATTAGTTTGTGTTCTTGCTTATATTTGAGACATATGATGTCGTTTAATTTTCTCAGAAAGCTGATCAAATGGGGCCCTTTTCCTCTTTGAGGAGGCCCATGGTTTCAAAATAGATTAGTGATTCAATGTCAGACAAGCGAGATGGTAGAAGGAGAAACCTTCAAATAACATCCCAGCTACTCTATGATAAAAAATCATACGGTCATCTGAATGCCTAATAGCGTATAAAATGTAACTTTTTGTCACAACAATAAAAAGTTCAATTTTTTCCCTAGGAAAAAAATAATTTTGCATCTGGTTAGTGACCCCCCTACTCCTACTGAAATTCAAAATTGAAAGCATTGTTTATTTTCATATTGACAGCTAGGTTTTAAAGCATAGAGATAATAATGTTTATCTTGTTGGATGTTTCTGAGTTGGTTTCTTCAATAATAAAACTTTCATGGGGTGTGATCACAAGGTAAAAATTACATAGCATGCAAAAAGGCTTCAATCTTTGCAATTGTATGTCATTTAACTACAATCAAAGAAAAATGACTATGTTGCTTCCACTTCTTGCAAGATGAAAAATCTCTAAGAGGTGAAAATAAAATAGATAAAAATGGACATGAAGTGGATTCACTTCAGAGGTAGATTGAAGAGCTTCAATCACATGTCAACAGTTTATCCCACAGCATGGATGATTCAACCAATTCAAGTAATATGAATACAATTAATTGTCTAGATTTAAATGAACATGTTCATAATTTTGAGAAATTCTTCTACCTCAATTAATCACCACACAGTCAACTTCTCTAATGAAAATGAGCCTACTAAATAGTTAAGTAGGTTCATAGTATTGAATTATTTCTTATTTTCAGATCTTAATAATTATTTCCTTATGATCAAGGATTATACACTTGAAAAATTCTCAACCTTAATTCCATTTTTATGATTGAGTAAACATTATTAGATTAATATAAGAAATATGAGATATTTATTAATGTATGATTATAATTGAGGACCCCAATATATATAGATATCTAGGGTTTCTTTTCATTAATAGGCATGTCTTTTCCATAACACATTTCATTACTTTAATGAGTATTGATTATTTATATTTATATTATATAAATATATAATCTTGTACATAATATAATATATATTATACATTTTTCTCTATAAGGGAACACCTTTCATTTGTATATAAAGCATCAACAGTCCCTCTTAGTGAGGAAGGTATTTTTCCATGTTCTCGTTTAGTAGTCCCAATCACACCTAGCCACTTCACATAGCATAAGCAAGACTAGTACCAAACGACTCATTAATCCCTCGCTTGTTTCACATGATTGATCTGGGAAGCCCTCAGCTAGAGGGAGATTATCTTCCAACTATAAGAGAAACATCACAACTCCCTCTCAACGAGAGTTGAAATTATGCATTACGCCAAGCTTGTCTCTGAAGTATTCAAAATTCACTTTTGAAAAGGTCTTGGTGAGAATGTTTGTTGCCTACTCATATGTGCATATGTATTGGTGTTCCATTGCTACTCTTTGTACCATGTCTCAGATGGAATTTTATTTTATCTCTATATGATTTGACTTCTCTTGAAATACTGGATTCTATGAAAGCTTCCCACAACTTTGACTATCGTAGTATATGAAAATTTGGCTCTAACTCTAGATCAAATAACCCTATAAGCTATTTTCGAAGCCATACTACTTCACTGATTGCATCACTGGAAGCTATATACTCTTCCTTTGTTGTACTAAGTGCCACTAACAATTGTTTTATACTAAACCATGATATCATGCTTGATCCCAAACTGAAGCAACATCTTGATTTATTTTTCATGTCTAATGCACTCCTGCCTAGTCATAGTTTATATAAACTTGCATATTTACTTCATCATATGAGACATATCTGAGTCCATATCCAACTATACCATGAAAGTACATCAATACATGATTTTCTTCTACCAAATATACATGTCTAGGCTCAACCATCTATTGGCTCAATGTGTTCACTACAAAGCATATATCTAGCTTTTTATTAACTAGTTACATCAAGGATCCGATCAACTTTATGTACATCATCAGATCAACCAAATTTGAAGAAGAATCACTGAAGAACTTCAAATTCATAACCATAGGTGTGGCCATGGATTTGCAGTCCATCATCTTGAATCTTTGCAGGATCTAAACTACACATTTCCCCTTGTCTTGGAAAATTTGGAGACATGTAGATTATAAATTATTTTCCTTATCTTGGTAATTACTTGTGATGGTAGTTGGCCATTACTTCTTTAATTATGTTCATCAAGAAATTACCAAAAATAGTGAAGATCACAAAGAGAAATGTACATAAGATATATGCTCCAAGAAAGGGAAAAACCACTATAAGGGGAAAACCCAGAAGGAATTTCTTCACTTCTTATACAATTTTCTTAAAAAATGACTTCCAAGACCCAAATACCAAAGACAACGAGCCCTCCAAACCCCAAGTCAACCCCCAACAAGATCTCCTTCAAGGAAACTTCTAGAACATTGATACTGCAACTTCACTGCTGCAACTTCGACCCCTCCAATTGCTTCATAGAATTTCAGCCTTGAAATTACGACCTCCTACAACTTGCAGCTTCATTAATAGCTTCACAAACCATAATATTAAGACAAGGAAATACATAATTCAAAATTTGTCTTCTTCTCCTCTTATTCATCCTCCCAACTACTCTTCTTCTCCTTCGCTATTGGAGAGAAAACTTGTGTTTGATGCGTGTCCATAGATTTCAAGCTCGTATCCTTTATATAACCTTTCTTGAGGGTCAAATTCCCTTCCTTAAGGAAAACTTGGTCCACTCATTAAGGTGACTTGGTCCTGGGATTATAAGTGGATTTTTCTTTATAATATAAATATTTTTCTTTATCACAATGATTCCAAATAGGACTATGACACCTGACTAATATTATTCATTATCTTAGAAAAACCTAGAAATTCCTAGAAAACCTAAAAGCACAAAGAACATACGTTTGACTCAAACTTTAGTATGAAACCCATACTCCAAAATAAAATATAATTTATCTTTCTTTATTTTTCTTTCTGTAACAAACTCGGGTTAGAAATCCATGTAATAAAGTTAATAAAGTGTTGTTTCCACTACAACACCCTCTAAAACATTGGCCTTCACCAAATATCAAAGCCTACATTGGTCTTGTATATTGTCATCAGAAATATTGAAATCCATTATATGTGTTTTCTCTAAATGTTTTTGTCCTTTCTGTAAGAAAAAATGTCGTCTTTTAGCATGTTAAATGTTGCATAATGTATATAAGATTGTTTTGGTGGTTTCAAGGGGTTAACTTTGTGTAAATGAGTTTCTATTACCAAGTAAACATCTGTTGCACTCATTTATAAAGTTGTAAGGATTGTCACACAACTGTCATCACGGTCATCGCAAAGTGTATGTTTAGTGTCACACATGTCGTAAGTCATTGCAAAGTTGTCTCATTGAGGGAAGTATGGTGTTCATGTATCCTAGATGATATATGTTGTCTTTCGTCAAGTGTTCTAGGCGTGTGATCAAAGTCGATTATTATCATTGTTCACATTAGCTTCATCAATCCTACACTTAGTCAAATTCTAAAAGCTCTCCGACCAAGCCACTTAGCCTCATCCATCCATCCTGAAATGCACATTGTGCAGTATCATCCATCTACTTGCAACCCTACCTCTTGACACTATGCAATTCATAGTTTCTACCTTCTAGGATTGCACACTACATAGTTTTAGTGGTCAAGCGTGGACCTTGGCCTCAAAAACTTCACAATTCATCCCTCCAGCCTAGCCTCAACTGTACATTATGTAGTATTTGACCTCAAGCCAACAATTGAGCTCCTAAGCTATGTAATTACATAACCACCCAACCTTTTATGCCTTCCATAATTGCGTAATGGGAAGAAATAGTGTGCAACCCTTCAACATGGCTCACTGAGCTCCAAAATTGCACAATATGCTTGTTAAACCCAACCTAAACTATACATTGCATAGTCCCAAGGATGAAGCTTCATGCTTGACTACCTAAGGTACATAATTTCATAGTCATTGAGCCTCTCCCTCGGCCTATCACCTACTTTCAGCTCAATCAGTGGATCAACATGCAACATCTTAGACTAGGGGTTTATCGGACTGGTGCCATCTTATTGTGAGTCAATTTTAGATGCAAGTACTCTATCATACCATGACAGGATAATGCAGAAGGATATGGTTAAGGGAAACATGTTGTAAGACATCTTTTTTAGTTTATTATGCAAGTCAATAAATCAAGAGGAAGAGAAATGACACTAGTTTTTGACTGCAAATCAAGTCCTGATATCACCTAAGACTCCTTACCTCTAAGCCATATGGAGCTGGATAGAAGAACATTCTAAAGAAGACACATAGTAAAGAGAGGAAATAATGGCTTGAAATTACCATGTCATCAAGAAATTTATGTCAGCAATGTCATGTCATGTCATGAGTTGTCATATGCCACATCATTTTTGTGGATTATGTAATGTCTTATTCAAAATGTATTGTAAAGTGGAATTCCAAAGGACATGTATAGAAGATAAAGATTCATGTAAAGTTGAAAAGAAGTAAAACAATCATGAGGGTAGTCAAAGAGTCCCAAGGGAGGTCAAGCATCAGCACATTGGATATATATACACCCTCATTGTATGAGAAAAGGAACTTTTAACCTTGCCTCCTCCGACAAGGCATCAGAGAGACAAGCTAGTTCTTTGGGGAGCAAGTAGTGGCTCCAACGTTCCACTATTGGAGCTAGTGGTGGTCCATGTATACATGTGTTTTGGGACGTTTATTTAATATATGAATCCTTATGGCCAACATGTTCTTCATTCATGGATTATGAATGTTTGTAAGACTGTTTTGTGAATGTTTATGGTTCATGTTTATTTTCACTTGTACTAAAGTAGTTTAACTATTTTAGTTAATTTAGTGGTTATCATATAAGGAATGTGTGGTAATGGTTGTAAATCTCATCGCATATTTGTGGAATATACCATTGGATGTTAGATGGATATCTCTTGATTATGTGTGTTTCTACAAGAGTGGTATTATTACCTCTCTCTTAGAGGCTTGCTTTTTTTCCCCTCTGTAGTAGAAGAAACCTTGACACGCCTACAAATAAATTCTCACCAGGCAGACTTCCTTGCTTTGCATAGGAACACACACATTCCTCTCTTTTTCTGACAGTTAGAGCCAAGGAAAATCTATAATAATCCATGGCAACCAGGACGATACTTTGGATGTGGCTCCTATTCCAAATTGTTGTGAGGCCTAATTGACTTCACATCGGGGAGACCCCCATGGTTGAATAATTTCCAACACCGTCAACAAATGGCGCTAGAAGGAGGGTTAGGTGACAGGTTGTTCCCATTGAGTCTACTTTGAATCTCTTATTCCAAATGGATCTTCCCCAGACCACAATCCCATGATGTTTTTCTAAAGAGATTAATCTTTCCATTTCTGCGAAATTTTTCCATAACCTATCCCAGTTTAAGTTTGATGGTGAGGGTAAATTAACTCATCATGAACATTTGTTTCAAGTTGTCCATTTTTTCTTTTCTAAAAAAATACATTGCAAGGATGTCATGGTCAGATTACTCACCCTCACATTTGAAGGTCGCGTTAATTGATGGTGTCATACATTACCCACTACTTCTATCCATTCATTCAATGAGCTTTCAATGGAGCTTCATAAAGTATTTGACAGGCTTGATTACTGTAACGTTCTTAAAAGAATTAATCAAATAATAATAAAGCCTAATGAATTAGTTGCAGAATGATCGATTCCTTCATCTTTGTTATGAATTTCCCAGAGAAGACATAGATTGGGATTTATTTAAACAATTTTTTTAGCATTTGGTTCATATCTCTTTGCATGGTGAGTCTAAACCCCCTAATGATTTTACCTCCCTGGCTCTTGTAAATCATGAGAAACCTTGAATTTCAAATGAGGAACCTACTACTCCTTTTGTTCCTTGTCCTCCTTTTCTAGTCTTGATGTGGGTGCCTCCTTATAATAATAATAATGTTGGGAAATTTCTAAATCAAATTCCTAATGCATCTCTTCATCCTCCTTCTTCTTATTATGATTTGGATCTAATGAAATAAACCCAAAAGTGGCTCATGGAGCCTAGGTTGAAGGCTAATCCTTTCATTCCCCAAGATGACATTAGTACTCTTAACATCAATCTTGAATCTGGTTCTATTGAAACTGTTACTTATTCAAGGGGCATCTTTCATCCTCTATCATCTACATGTCATGACTTTGCGTATCATGATCCATGTGATCAATCTTCTCCACCAACTAGTTCTTCACGCTCTACTAATTTTTGAGTTGTTGGTTCAAATTGTGATCAGATACAAGGGAGTCACATTACATTGGTAGAGGAGGAGGAAAGTGAAGATAATTTTGGTCCCCTTACCCTTTTTCAAAGTATCCCATGCAAAGATGATGCACTTCCATTCTTGGATGATATTTAATCTTTTAATATCGGTTGTGAGTCAAATGCAACCAATTATTCTGATTAATGCATAGCCTAAGGTAAAAATTATTTTGATGATGATGGCTTTGTTGATGTATATGATCATGAATTCCAAAGTGCAGCAACTCATTTTTCAATTTCTCAATAATATTCTTCTTCAAAAGGTATATATCTTAAATCTACTTCGGTCAAAGAAGATTCGCTTATGAGTGATTATTCCTCTTCAACTCCCCATCCTTGGTTCTCTACTCTTTATAATGTATCAACTTGCGATGGAGATTCACAATGCTCTTCAATTTTGTTATCTCATGAGTTTAATCTTGAAATGAGACATGATAATGAGAATATCCATGGAGAAGAACAAAGTGATGAAACTATAAAGCATTCATTCCATACCTTACCATCTCTTGTTTTTTATGTCTTTAACGCTTTGAATCAGTGTGATCATGTGACTTTTCTGATTCATACATCCTAAGATTTGCGATAAGAGGAATATCATGTCTTGAGTAATCAGTTTGTTTATGCTGGAAAATATGATCAAACTAGTGATGTAGATAGTTTCCATCAGATAATGGTGATCTTGTTAACTTGATTGATAATAGGTGTCCACATGAAATTTGAAATAAGACTCAGTTTATAAGCTATGTTGATTTGTATTTCCAAAGTACCAGAAATTTTTAGGAATTCAAGGCACTTCAACTCTCATTGATGGTTATGTCAGCTTCTCGAAATCGTGGTAAAATTCATGAACCACGCCAGTTCTGGATTTTCTCAAACAATTCTTTCATTCATATTGTTTCATTGGATGCAAAATCATTCTTCATAGATTTTGGAATTCCTCATTATAATTTTCCTATTTCTCGAGATTGGGTTTCTGATCATATTGTTGTGTTAAATTCATACTCATGTAAATCTATTGTATTGAAATCAGGTTTGGAGTGTAAACCTTTCATAAATGTGCATAATTGCGAAGTTGTTCAATTTGGAGATCACCTTTGGCCATAAATTCCATATCTATTGATTATTATGGCGAATAATCAACTCCTACTTTTTCTTGTGAATGTCTTAACGAAACCATAAATACTCTTCAGTGTCGTTAAGTGCTTGAGCTATTTGCTAAATTAAGTTCCTCTTTTTCACCAATTACATCTGGAATAATTTTGTATATTTTCAGTACAAGCATTTTTTTCAATTATTTTGATGATTTTGATGCTTGCACAATTCATCACCAGTTACAAAATGGTTTATCACATTCAGCATGTGAGGAGATTGGTTCTATTAATTAGAACACTCGTTGAGCGATTCAAATTGATTTATATTGGTTAATTACTAACTGGGAATCTGATGCTTCAATCAATTCATCTCATCTTCATTTTGTCTCTCATGACTATCATTCAACTTACCTTTTTCCCATCAGTACATAAAATGAGAGTTGGTTTACATCCTTTGATCTTCATGGTTTAGCATCTCATCCTTCAAGTACTTGTCAAATGATTAAGGCACTTCATCCTTTGATGATGGTCATGCCAGGCCCTCACTATCTTGACAATTCAGCTGAATATGATCAGTTCAATTGTCTCTCACATGATTCTCATCTAGACCCTCTACTTCTAATTGAAAATTTATCTATTCAAGGATTGTGGGGTTTTTAAGAGGATTGTTTCCTATTTTATGATTAAATTTATGATTGTCTAGAATCAGCTTTCTTATTAATCCTTTTGGCTAAGAACAAGTTTTGGTCTTCTCTCATGCTTTCTAAGAAGGATGACAGAGATGAAGGTGAATTCACAAGAAGCTCTCATGGTTTCTCTACATATAATTGTCATCGAAAAGGTATGAATGTGAAATCGCTAGAAGTGGTCGCTATCACTTATATCTCTACTGATAGGAAAGACCTTATATTTGTTTTGTAATTATTCAAGCTCTTATCTTTTCCGTGGTATGATATTTTTTATATGTTTTAATTAATTATATATTTGTGAATGAAGGTCGGAAGCCGCTATGATGGCTTCATTGGAAATTTCATTACACGTGATGTTGACCTGCTAGCTAGTTAGGTTAGGATTAGGTCTAGTTGCAAGTTAGTAGTTTGTTTTGTGTTTTTTTATTTTGGTTTGGAATCATGTTTTTGTTTACCCTCCTCCTATTCTGTGTTATTGTTGTATTTTCCAGTTGTGTGTTGTCTTTTCTTTCATTTTGTGAGACCTTGCATGAAGATGCCATGTTGGCTGAAAAATAAATGTGGCAAAATAGAAAAGGACTTTGGGATACTCCAACGTTTTGATAACTCTCTATCATTTTTCCTTGTCTTGGTTACACCTTATGGTTGATGATGTTCTGACAGAAAATATGATCTGTCTGTAAGGATACTTTTGAGTGAAACATGATACCTGTGTCTATTCCGGAATCCTTATGTCCATACTCGGTTCCTTATGTTTTAGTGTTTTCACACTTATCAAATTAGTATAGGAGCAAAAGGGGAAAAAATTAAATGAGAAAACCTAAATCATAGGTCTCAATATGTTTCTCTGAAGGAATAACCTCTTCTACTCTCAATAAGTCGAGATCCCTCTTCTGCCCATAAAATGAATAAGCACCTATGCACAATACTCTTTAAATATTAAATAAAGGAGAAAGAAGGGAAAGATGCCCTACACAGAGAGGTGAAGCAACAAAATTCACCACGGTACTATCCAGGCTCGTTGGTAGCAAAGAAATGTTTGTGTTCCTGTAGTGACTCTATCAGGTTAATGTCAAGGCCTGATGGCAGCGGAGAAACACGAGAGATGAAAAGCTATACTCTGAAAATCTAAAGCTTGTGAAGTACACTACCCTTTCTAATTCGAAACATTGCGATATTGTTGAATACTATTAGTGTTTTCAATGGAGAAGGAAAAAAGGGGACCATGTTTATTCATGGGGTAAGTGGGGAAGAAAAAGTAATTTGCACGATGAATCAATACTTCCTGAAGAATTGAGACCATGCACAAAAGATTGAACCAAGCCAGAAAAGCTTGAATTCTACTAGTGTGTCTCCAAGTGTTATCATTCTTAAAACACCCTCCCAAATTTTTCACTTCACCAAATTTCATAGCCTACCTTGGTATTGCAAATTTTCATCACAAACATTGAAATCTATTATATGTGTTCTCTCTACGTTTTTTGGTCCCTTTTGCAAGAAAAACAAAATGTCATCGTTTCACATGTTAAGTGTTGCAGACTATATATGAGCTTGTTTTGGTGGTTGAAATGGGTTACATTTGTGTAAATGAGTTTATATTACCATGCAAACACCCATCACACTCATTTCCAAAGTTGTAAGCATTGTCATACAAGTTTCGTCATGATCGTCATAAAGTGTATCTTTAATGTCGCACTTGTCGTAAGTCATCGCAAAGTTGCCACACTTAAGGAATTATGTTGTTCATGTATCCTGGATGATATATTTTGTTGTTTCATGAAGTGATATAAGTGTATGATCATAGTTGAGTCTTATCATTATTCACATCAGCTTCATCAATCCCACACTTACTCAAATTATCAAATATCTCTGACCAAGAAACTTTGCCTCATCCGAGCCTCCTGAACAACGCATGTGCAATGTCAACCCTCTAGTAGCAACCCTTTCTTTTGAAACTATGGAATGTGTAATTCATGCCTTCTAGGACTACAAAATGTGTAGTTTCATTGCTCAAGCCTAGACCTTGGCCTCTAAATCTACGTAATTCAATCATCCAGCCTCTCCTCAACTATGCATTGCATAGTCTCTCACCTCAAGCCTAGCCCTTGAGATCCTGAGTTGTGTAATTGCACAATCACCTGGCCTAATCTACTTTCCAAAACTATGCAGGGTGCAGAAATATTGCTGAACCGTTCAACCTGGTTCACTGAGCTCCAAAATTGTGCATTGTACTTGCTCAGCCCAACCTGAACTACGCATTTTATAGTCTCAAGCCTCAAGCTTCACCCCTGACTACCTGGGCTACATAATTACGTAGTCACTAAACCTCTCCCTCAGCCTACTACCTGGTTCTAGCTCCGTCAATGGATTAGCATGCACCATCTTAGACTAGGGGTTTATTAGACTAATGTCATCTATTCATGAGTGAGTTGTAGATGCACCGAATCTATCATACCATGATAGGATGATGAAGAGGATATGGAGAAGGGAAACATGATGGAATACATGTCTGTAACTGATTATGCAATCCAATCAATCAAGAAGAAGAAAAAGGACACCTGGTTGTGACCATATCTCAAGACCTGATATCACTTAAGACTCCTTACCTCTAAGCAATATGAAGGTGGATAGAAGAGCATTCCCAAGAAGACACATAACAAGGAGCAACAACAATGGCTTGACATTGTTGTTTCATCAAGAAGTCCATGTCAATAGTGTCATGTCATGAATCATCATCTGCCACATCATTTTTGTGGATTATGTAATGTCTTATTAAAAAATGTATTGTAAAGTGGAAGTCTAAAGGACATGTACATAAGATGAAGAGTCAAGTAAAGTAAAAAATTCATAAGAAGTCAAACAATCATGAGGGTAGTCAAAGAGTCACAAGGAAGGTCAACAATCACCCCATTGGCTATATATAAACCCTCATTATATGAGAAAAGGAATTTTTCACCTTGGCTCCTCCCGCAAGGCATCAAAGAGACAAGCTAGTTCTTTGGGGAGCAAGTAGTGGCTCCAATGCTCCACTATTGGAGCTAGTGGTGTTCATTGTATATATGTCTCTTGGTACTTTTACTTAATATATGAAGCTTGATGAAAATTTTTTATTCATGCATGGATTATGAATTTTTGTAAGACTATTCTATCAATGTTCATGATTCATGCTTATTTTCACCTATAGTAAAGTAGTTGAACTATGTGAGTTGTTTTCATGCTTATCACACGAGGAATGTGATGTATTGGTTGCAATGCCCATTGCATATTTGTGGACTATTCCGCTGGATGTTAGATGGATATCTCTTGATTATATTTGTTTCAATGAGAGTTGTACTATTACCTCTCTATTAAAGGCTTATATTATTTTGCCTCTATAGTAGAACAACGTCGACACACCTACAAGCGAACACTAACCAGGCACACTTGCTTTTTGAAGGCACACACATGTTCCTCTCTCTTGCTGATAGTTAGAGGCAAGGAAAATCTATAAGAATACATTGAAACCGGGCTGATACTCCAAATGGTGCTCCTATTCTAAATGGTGTGACATCTAATTTGGACTTCACATCATGGAGACCCCCTTGGTTAAATGATTTCCAGCACGTTCAACATAAAGGAAAATAATAATAAAGGTCATGGGACACTTATTCCAAGCTGAATGTTTGGAAAAACATCCTACTGGGTGTTCATTTGTTTTATTATGATTAAGGGATTTTTTCAAAGGTAATGGAAAAGGATTTGGAAAGGTAAGAGGCATTAATTGGCATTTTATTTATGAAAATAAAGGAGAATAGCAGAAAAGGAAGGTGAAAGGTCACAGGTTGCATCTGATGAGAAAAATGAAGGAAAAATAATTGAAATTGAAGAAAATAGATGATCTCGATTAGATCATTATATTTTTTGTCATCCATCTCGATGCATTTAGAGTGGAAAAAGTGGAGGAATCACCTCATGGGACCGTTTTGACCAGCGGGAACCAGTTTGGCGAAATGGGGTTTCAAACCTTATGATAGCATTTTGAGGCATCAAACAATGTTTTTGGGGGTAAAAATTGACCACTTTAGTGCCACACCATTTCATTTTTTTCTACACATAAATATCTTCCCAATGGCACAAGAAGCATGTTAATCAGACTTCGTATGCAAAAGTTATGCCACTTAGAAGTTTCCCTCCCTATTTTCACACATATAGTTTGGGAAGATGTCACCCCAGCCCCCATTATTCATGGAAAAGGGGCTGGCCACATTCTTATGATGTATAATACTCTAGAAGAGTCTATATTGTCACTCTAGTTGTTATAGCTCCAAATCTCACTCTTGATATTTGTGATGCTGCACTCATGGCCTCGGGCAACCCCTCCTTCCAGAATTGGTCCAAATACTTGAAAAATAGTGTTTTACTCCCTATACGTGATATTGCCCTGAGCTAAACACATGTGTATGCAGGTTTGTGTATACCCAACCCATGTATACGTCTTGAAACACTTAAAAAAAATTGAATCTCCTTAATTTCAGGCGGAGATCACGGGTTTTACCTATTGATTACCTATTAGTGCCCGTGGCCCAACTGTTCCCAACGGATTCCCAACTAAAAAAATACTTTTGGAGAAGTATAAAAAGGCTTAAATGGGAAGGCCTAAAGGAGGAGAGGAGAGAAGAGAGAGAAAAATCACTCTGTTGAGATTATCCCTAATCAGGTCTGAAGATCCTTGTGCTTCCAGTGCTTCCCCCATTATGGGAAACCCTTGTTTCCTTGAGTTATGATGTCTTTCTATTAGTTGAGATATCCTTGAGTGAGTCATGGAAGGAGCTTGTTGAAGGCTTGATATTGGACGAATTCGGAGGATGGTTCCGCTTCGAGCCTGCGAAAGGAAGACTCAGGTGAAATCATTCCTTACTGTATTTTTGTTATCTATAATAAAATAAACAGTTGTCTTGTTCCTGATATGAATCTTCTTCATGCTTACGATATTAAAATTATGATTTACATATGAATGGTTGTTTCAATTATATAACTAACTTTCAATATGCTATGAAGTTGATTTCCTTATGATGCTTGGTCCATATACTGCTATGCTTTCTTGAATTGATTGTTTTGCAGGTTGAAGGATTGAAAGGAACTCCAAGAGGGTTTGGACCTTGGCTGGATCTACGCAAATGAAGGACCCCCAGGGGCACCACTCTTTGCGTAGTTTGTTTATATTAGCATCATAGCTGTATGGAATGCTTGTTATTCTTTGTAGATAACCCCCGCTCTGCTAGGGTATTGACCCAAGACCCTAAGGGACTTTGTCCCTAAACAGAACTAGCGACTCCGTTGGGGACAACAGTATTGTTGTTCCTAGTTTTGGTTTATTCGAGCCAATTAGGGCTTAGTTGTTTATTTACTTGCTGTGACTAAGTAGTCTAGTCCTGTAGGAACTTGAACTGTGAGTTTGATCAGTTTCTTCAGACCTTTTTTTGTTTTTTCTTGTGATCTGTTATATACACATCTTGGTCAGGTTACAGTCGTGGATGTATGCATGTTTCACCATATAAACCCGCGTATATGTATGTTTCTCTGGACTGAATAGCATATACACGCAACTGTGTATTAACGCAGTCGCGTATACCCTAAAATTTTCAAGATTTTTCAAATATTTTTGTTTTTGAAGATCTGTCTGCTGCTCTAAATCTTTTCTGAACAATTACTTTTTTGTGTGAGTCTTTATTTTTACAGCAAGTTCATGATTTCAAACTTTCTGCGATTGTGGAAAGTGTTTGTCTTATTTTGTTTTGTTGCAAGCATCCTCATTTTTGTTTAAGCACACAAGATTTCTTTCTGGGAATCTTGGCTATTGTGGTCTTCTAGGGTAGAAAGATTTGTCTCAATGTTTGTGGCAAACCTTGTTTTGATGATCTTTTTGTTTGCATGTCAAAACTACATCTTTGTGGCCATTTAC
Organism: Pinus tabuliformis; assembly: GCA_031772625.1. NCBI lineage: Eukaryota > Viridiplantae > Streptophyta > Pinopsida > Pinales > Pinaceae > Pinus > Pinus tabuliformis. Next base: position 253,740,854 of record CM062818.1, on the reverse strand, counting down.
TTTTCTTGCTTTTTGAAAGTTGTTGTGTGACAATTTTGAGAGTTGTCTTTCTTGATCTCTTGATCATTGTCATCAGGGTCTTTTTGGCTGCTTTTTGATTGTTGAGAGCATCTTGAAACACCTATTTTGTTGAGTTTTCACCCATTTTGAGTTGATAACTTGCAAAGTGTTTTGGTTGCTTATTCTATGGTCTCAAAGTTCTCTATGGTATTTGGAGCACTTTTGAAAAGTCATTTTTGTTTTTGCTTTTGAAGAAAACTTCTTGAAAACTTGGTTTTTGCTTTCTTTGGCCTTGTTTTGATTTAGTTTCCTTTTTGTGATTGAAAGTGCATTTTTTTTTGCCTTGAAATTTGATTTTAGTGTTTGGAAGAAAATGAGCATTAGCAACTTATATTCTATCTAAACATCTTAAGTGGCTAATTAGAATTGATAAACAATTTACTTTCATTCTTTGATTTAGAGTAGTCTTAAGTTTTGCATTAGCATGTACTCATTTCATTAAGATAAATTTGTGCATCTTTTAGGGCATCCGTAGTTTTGTTAATTTTTGTGAGTGTGAAGCTTGAGTAAAAGAAAAGAAAAGAAAAATTTATTTCTTTCTTAGACGTTCCTCAGAACGTAGTAGAAATTTCTTTCATCGAAGAACAAAACAAGTGCATTTGCATATAGTTTGGTTTTTATTAATTTCTTTTGCATCAAAACACCACAAGTTTCATTTCCTCTTATCCCTTGACTTAAGAACAGCCCATTTAAAAAAAAACGCTAATTAAAATACACTAGAACTTTTTTTTTATAATTGTCAATTTAGACACATCAACAAGTTTTAGGATATTTTAGGGCCTTGGATTAGGCGCGTGGAGAGAAGACTCTCCAAAGACATTTAAACTGTCAAACATAGGAGTTTGAATAGTGAGTGCAAATCCAATAGCATTAGGAAGACTAGTAAAGCTCTGGATCTGGGAGTTAAGCACGAGGGTTTTTGAAGATAAGGAAGAGAGATACCCCCTCTCCTACTTGTTGGAGCTTACCTCAAGACTGTTCCACCTGGCTTCTGACACGAGTTGGTAACCTTAGTTGCTTCTCCTAGGGATCTACATAGGTGGTTGTGGAGGGGAATCCCATGGCACCTGAGGTCGATGTTGTATCACTCTCAATGATACTACTGGAGGGCACCCTTGCGAAGTTTGGGGGCTTGCACCAGCACAGGCTGTTCTTAGGATGTCAGTGTAACTTCCTCTGTTACCTTCGCTGGTAGGACTGGGTTGTCATTATCCCAGACTATCTTCAGAAGGCCCCTTACTTCACTTTCTTGTATTTTGGTGTCCGGTCCTCATCACCCGGAGTGAAAATACTTGAAAGTTGTTTGACTGGCTGACATCGTTTAGGGACTTTTTAGTGTGTTCTCTATGCTCTTAGTTGGCCTAACTTTCATTTTTTCTTGAGTCATTAATTAGATCTTAATAAAAAATTCAAAGTGGCTAACTGATCACCTAGACAGTCTCGAAGACTTCGTGGTCTTTCACCACCAAGTTTAGAGCCTTCTCCTAGAAGGCATAGAGGTAATACTGCCAGAGGGTTTCATCCCATGGCAGCTGACGCGTCGGGGAATGATCCTCCCCTCAGGGCCATTAGTGTTCAGGATAAGCCTAGTACTTCCGTAGAACTAGAAAGGAACACTCCAATTCTTTCTCGAGTTATTTTTCAATCAGAAGGTAACATAGAGGTAGAAGAACTCCCAGAGTCGTAAGTGGCTCCGAATTCTCCTCTACCTTCTAGCCATCCAGACGTATTACAATACGTTGGGACTCCAAATCACAGACCATCAAGTCCAGGTCATATTACACACTTACCTTCGATGACCACCACTGGAAGCATGGCTTCTACCACAAGTGCTACAACCATGCAGACTCCAACATCAGTACAAGGGGGAGGAACTATTTCCATCCCCTTTGAATATTTATTTGGGTATTTTTATAGCACATCTTTAGTTGGGTTTACCTCCATTCCTTCTATGAGTGGAAATTCCCAAGTCAATGCATCTAGTTCTGGATTCTTCCCGTTTGGCACCCATTCACAGGGTATTCCGTCAGTTCCATTTAGTGCCGCCACATCCATGATGGGTGGTTCAGCTTCATTTCAAGGTTTTCCTTTTGAAGGTGGTCATATACCACATTCCAACCTGACGATAGAATCTATGCCTTTTTCTTCTATAGGACAAGGCAACAATCCCTTTGAAGGTTGGACTAACCCTGCGGTTAGTGGCATAGGAATTGGGAATCTGTTTTTCGGCCAACAAGGGAATAGGCTATACTCCACAGTTGGTTCATTTCGAAGTATTCCTCCCTTAGCTTCTTCTTGGAATCCTTATAAGGGGTTATCAACTCCTTATAATCCTTTAGGAGGGAGCTTCGCTGGTTATGGAGGTTTTTTGGCCAGAGTTGGTCAAACTCCGAGTTTTGTTGGATCACAAGGTTCACCTTTTGGTTCAACTGGTTACTTCGGGTAGCCTGGTGCCTTCCAAAATCCAAGCCAATCTTTTCAGAACTTTGGGAGCTCTGCCTAGTCTAGGTGGAATCCCCAAGGTCCTCCCAGGCTTCCTTTTCTAGCAACGTTGAATTTGCCAGATCTCACGAAATTAACAAACGATCTAATCAAATACAATCCAGCCTAGCCTCTAGTCCCAACCAAACTCCCTTCGGACATTCTAAAGTTTGAGGGGAAGGGCGGCGAAGACCCAGGTGATCATGTAACCACATTCCATTTGTGGTGCTCATCAAACTCCCTTATCGATAACTCGGTTAGGTTGAGAATTTTTCAACGCACCTTAACAGGTAATGTGGCTAAGTGGTATATAGAGTTTCTAAGGGGCAAATTTACATCTTTCACTGATTTGGCTAATATTTTCCTAAATCATTTCCAGTTGCCCATCCGTTATGATGCCAGAACTGAACATCTGGCCAATTTTCGTCAGGACATGGCAACTCACATTTTTGATCATATTCAGGAATGGAGATGGATAAAGAGGCTCATTAAAGCCGAAATTCCTCTGAATACCGTCTCGAATGGTTTTTGAAATCTTTACAACCTGAAATCTCTAAGGATGTCTCTCTGTCCGAAGTCTATTCTGAGGAGCATGCTATTTTTAGGGCCCAACAGTTAGAATTGATTTACTCTTAGTCTGGTATTCTACAAAAAATCTTGCCAGATGCTCCTGCGACTAAGGTTGATATAGCCAAGTTGAAGCTAGGTCCCCATGCGGATCGTATTGTTGGATCCATAGACACAAATGTGATGAACCTCTTGAGCCAATTGCAGTAGTTTTCTTTACAGACTACTCCTAACAATTAGGTCACATCGTCTAACCCTTCGTCTTCTCAACCCTCTTCGATTAATGCCATCCAATCCTCCTATCCCAAAGGAAATCAAAATTCCAATGGGGAAAAGAAGGGATGAGGTAAGAAAAAGAGTCAAGATGGGAAGATTGATGCAAATAAACCTGGAAATAATGATGGTTATGGTGGAAATTAGTCTAGAAAGAAAGTCAAGTTTCCATGCAAGTTATGCAGTGGAGACCATTTAACTCATCTCTTCCCAAAGATTCAAGATGCTCAGCGCTTGTTAGGGCAGAAAGGGACTTCTAACTCTCAAGCTATGTTAACCAACCCTTTCCCCAAGGGTAGCAAATGCTTGTTGGCACGAGTTCAAATCCTGGTACCTCTGCAAGGGGCAACCAAGAAGGGGAGAAATCATCAAATGTTTTCATGATGGGTTCTAATGTCCATGTGTCCACTCGATCGCATGATTACGGCGAAACTGAAACATCCAAGGAAAAAATGGCTCCCAGAAATACTGACCTTCATATTGAGCGACCCCTTGTCGAGACTATACCACGCACGACTATCAATCCTAATGCTAGGGCCGCACAGAATTACTCCATTGTTGAGGATCTAGCTCAGAGTCCATGGGCTATGTCTACTTTAGAGGTTCTCCAGTCGTGTCCAGGTCAACGAAGTGCTTTGCTTTCGGCGATAGGGGCAGTTGATCCAAATAACTCTTTAGTGCTCACTTTTGACATGCTTAATGTCAAAAAGTGACTCCCTCATCACATGGCTTTTCAGATAAAGTCTACATACCAGAAAATTAACTTTTTTCGTACCCTTATTGATGAATGAGCTTCCATGTGCATCATGTCGATGTCATGCTGGAAGGACATTGGATCGCCTTTGGCTGTTTCTTCACCTACCCTCCTGACTGCATTTGATGGGCATTCTCATAATCCGCGTGGGATTATCCTGGCCTTTCCCATATGTGTTGGGGGGAAGGTCATTAATATCGAAGTAGAAGTCATTGATGCTAACCTAGATTACAATCTCCTCTTAGGAAGGAACTGGGTATATGAAATGGATGTCGTTGTTTCGACTCTGTTTCGTGTCATTTTCTTTCCTCATGAGGGGAAAATCGTCAAGGTTTATCAATTGGATTATTCTCCAGTTGATCCTCAAGAAACTTCAGATTCTACTGTTCCTTTAGTGGATAACGCTCATCTGGCTACTGAGAATCTAGGAGTTGGCATGTATTCTTCATTGATGGGTACATTTGATTACCCCTCTCCTATCGCTAGAATCAATGTCGTTTCATCATCCAAGGAATCTTCAACGGAAGAGTTCTTCCGAACTCATTATTTTTCAGACCCTTGGACCTTGCCTTCACCTATGACCACATTAGCTGAAGGACAAGTGGGTGGAATGGCATTTCCTATGTCTGCAACAGAGCTTAGATATCAGTCTATAGTCAACTCTGCAGACAACTATTCTACTCCTTTCTCTAGGAGGAAATAGATGGTGATGTGGCCCCAGCCTGGACCCTTGATTCTACCTCCGCTATGGACTGTTTAGACATGGTTTTACCATCCAAGGAAGCAATCCTAGAAGTAATGATGGGTGTGCATCGACCTTGGGAAGACTTACACCATCGTTCATATTTTCTTCCTCCATTGTAGGAAGTAGAATCTAGGTTCTCCGAGCTTTTTACTAATGATGTTTGTACAGTATCAAATCCTTTGGCTCCAGCACAATTTCGTGTCGAAGGTAATATGTCGGTGATTTCAAAAATGATATCTATAAACATCTCTAGGAACCCTAACGTGATTGAGAATCTTTTCATCGGAGTCGAATGTTCCCTTGAAGAAATTCAAATTTACACCGACCTTTTTAAGGAGTTTCGAGATGTATTTGCTTGGTCTTATGAAGAAATGCCTGGCATTGATCCATCCATAGTTCAACATGAGATCAAGACGTGTTGATTCATCAGAAGCTTCGGCCAGTTAATCCTGGGAAAGCAACAACCATTAAAGTTGAAGTAGAGAAGCTACTCAAGGCGGGTTTTATATACCCTATTCCTCTTACAGATTGGGTTTCTAATCCAGTCCCGGTGGATAAAAAACAAGGAACAATCCGAGTATGCATTGACTTTAGGGACCTAAACAAAGCTTGTCCCAAAGATAATTACCCTACGGCATTATTGATCAGATTATTGATGAGTGCGCGGGTAATGAAATTTTCTCCTTCATGGATGGTTTTTCCGGTTATAATTAGATCTCTATCGATCCTAAAGATCAGCATAAGACAACTTTTATATGTCCCTGGGGTACCTTTGCATACAAAAAGATGCCTTTTGGTCTCGAAAATGTTGGAGCTACCTTCCAGCGGGCCATGTCATATGCTTTCCATGACATTAAACATATCATCGAAGCATACTTGGACAATCTAGTTGCTTGTTCTCGGAAGAGAACTGATCATCCTAGTCACCCTCGATTGGTTTTTGAGCGATGTTGATTTTACAAGATCCGGTTGAATCCCAATAAGTGCATTTTTGTGGTTACATCTGGTCAGTTATTAGGGTTCATTGTGTCAAATGAAGGGATTCGAGTTGATCCCTTAAAGGTAGAGGCAATAATTCAGTTGCCTCCCTCGTCCTCAATTCGGTAACTTCAAAGTCTTTAATTTCTTAAGAAGGTTTATAGTGAATTATGCCAAGATCACTAAAGGGTTTATGCATTTGCTATGGAAAGGAGTTCCATATTTATGGGATGACTTTGCGCAGTAGTCGTTCGATGCCTTGAAAAAGGCATTAGTCTCTCCCCCGGTTTTGAGTCCACTGGAATATGGTAGGGATTTCCTTTTATATCTCGCTACGGTCGAATCAACCATAGGTATGGTTCTCATTCAAGAAGACGATGTTCTGATGGAGCATGTGATTTATTATTTGAGCCGAGGCTTGATAGGTCCTGAACTTTGCTATTCTCTTGTTGAGAAGTTGGCTTTGGCAGCTGTCCAGCGACTCCGCCATTATATCTTGCTACGCAAAACATTTGTCTTAGCGACAATCAATCCATTCCAATTTATACTCAGTAGGTGAGTGATTCGGGGCAAATATAATCGATGGATAGTCATTTTACAAGAATTTGATCTCGAGTACTTGTCCGCCAAGTCTAAGAAATCTGTGTTTTTCGTGGAGTTAGTTTCTGAGTTGCCTTGTGGAGAGGATACTGTTTAAGAGGAAATTTTTCTCGATGAACATTTATTCCTCATCTCCTAAATCGACCCTCGGTATGGAGATATCATTGTCTATCTCTAGACTTCGAAGTTTCCCTCTACTTTCTCTAACGATGAACGCCGAAAATTACGTCACCTAGCTAAGAACTACGTCATCATTGGTGATACATTATATCGTCGAGGGGTTGATTCAATCCTTCGGTGTTGTTTAACTCTAGAGGAAGCAAAGTCAATGCTCAATGATTGCCACATTGGAGCTTGTGGTGGTCATATTTCATGGCTTACTACAGCCCAACGTATCTTGCATGCCAGCTATTTTTAGCCTTCGCTCTTCAAAGATTGTGTTGAAGCGGTCAAACGTTGTCACCCCTGTCAAGTTTATACTCAGAAGATGCGTGCACATCCAGCTCCTCCTTTTCCCGTTGTCACTGTCGGTCATTTTACTAAGTGGGGTATTTATTTTACAACTTCTAATCCGCCTTCAACAGTGAAACACAAGTACATTATCATCGTCGTAGACTACTTCACAAAGTGGGCTGAGGCCATGCCCACTTATAAAAATCATAGTGAAACAGTTGCATTGTTCCTTTTTAATCAGATTATCTCAAGGTTCGGTATCCCAAGAGAGATTGTCACTGACCATGGCAGTCATTTCTAGAACCAAGTAATGTCTGAATCGGCTCTTACATTGGGTTTCCGGCAGGAGCACTCGTCTCCATATTATCCTTAGGTCAATGGATAGGTCGAGGTAGTGAACAAAACCCTTAAGACAATCCTGTAAAGGACGATCGACAAAAATCGGTCCAATTGGCATCTTATGTTGTATCCGGCTCTTTCGGCATACCGAACCTCCGTAAAGACTACTACAGGTTTTACACCTTTTCAGTTAGTTTATGGGATGGAATCTATCTTTCCTGTTGAATGTGAAATTTCATCTCTTAAGTGAGCTATTGAGCTCCTTCCAAAGACCTCTAGTCTTGAAGAGTGCCTCCTTCATTTGGAACATCTCGATGAGCAGCGTCGAGATGCCACCACAATTAATGAGGCTCATCAGAAAAGGGTTAAAACTCAATACGATAAAGCTGTCCATCCTCGAGTCTTTTCTTAAGGCGACCTTGTTTTGGTCTATGACCAAGATAAGGATGCCTTGGGGGTAGGCAAGTTCAAGCCTATGTGGTATGGTCCCTTTATAATTAAACGAGTTTTAGAAAAATGGGCATATGAGTTAATCGATTTTGAAGGAAACAAGTTGGCAAAGCCCCGAAACGGGCTCTACCTCAAGAAGTACTTTGCTTAAGTAGCAGCTAGGCAATGGATTCTTTGTACATTTTGTATGTTTGTACATATCTCATCGGGAGTTTTTTGATATTGATACTTTTGGATCTGCTGTGGTAGGTGTTGATGGATGACTTGGTCTATTTTTGATTTGCCGATGGTGCTATTCGGCACACTCAGAACCTCACTTCCACAGCTTGGGTAATCTACTATCCAACTGGTCAGTTGATGGTGTCAAGGGGAGTATTCATTGGTCCCACTTCAAATAATATGGCTGAGTATACTGCCGTCATTGATTTACTATCCGAAGCAATTTCTTCTGAAATCGATTCATTCGTAGTCTTTCTTGATTCACAATTGATAATGTCACAACTGAATAACATTTATCGGGTAAGGGATCCATGTTTATATCGCCAGTATTTAAGGGTGAGGTTGTTGTAAAGATCATTTACTTACATTAATTATTTTCACATTCCAAGATCTCCTAATTGGTTAGCTGATTCTATCACTAATCAAGCATTAGTGTGGTATATCATTCATTCATCACAATAAAATCAAGCATCGAAAAGTCGGAACTGTATATATATATATATATATATATATATATATATCATAAAGTATCTCGAGTGTACATAAGTGTGTCCAAAATAATATACAAAAATTGGGACTCAAATGCCCATAATCATGTCCAGTACATCTAATGCCCTAGCTTAGGATGAGCGGCTAAGTATGCAACTACTGCTTTGGCCACACACCTAGGAGTGCAAACCCAGTCTCATGGCATGCCAACCACATGACGCTACATATCTATAGGGAGATCCTCTACAACCTCCATCGGTACTCGATAAATTAGTCTCACCAAGTGCCGCTGAACTGTGTGTAGAAGTCGATCTATGTCCGCAGCTGCCTCTTCGGCACCTCGGCCACGATGTCCATGCCGTGGGAACCCATCCAGTCGTACTGGCCCAATATATGGAACATGTTATGAAAGAAGATCAAGAAAAAGATAGAAAAGATAGATCAACGCCTTAAAATTCAGCCTCTTCGAGGGGGCAACCTCCTTTAGATTACATAAATGAAGAATTCTTGGATGATTCAAATGACAAAACTTCCTTTCTATATATAGGAGTCTAAGGAGTCACAATATAACCTAGCCGACCTAACAATAATAATATAAAGCCACAAAAATAACAATAGAGGGATTCTATGGGGCACAGTAATAACAATATGGGGACAATAGGGGCACAACAATATTAATAAGGGGTACAACTACAATAGAAATGGGGTAATCACTTGTATTATAGGGACCCAACATGCCCCTCTCCTTCAAAAAAGTGTTTTCCTCAACGCTTGAGTAGTTCTAGATGCTTCTGTATAAAATTCTCATCCTCCCATGTGTAATCTTTAGCAGATAATTTCTTCCACTTGATAAGATACTCTGAAATTGATTGATTTCGCAGCTGTCGAGTTCTTGTTTCTGTGACTGCTTTTGGTTCCAATATAATTTTTCCTTCCTCATCAAGTTCTAGCAATATTTTTTGAACTGGGAGCTTATCGCCTATAACCTTCTTTAAACATGAAACATGGAAAACTGGGTGCAATCGAGAAGCTGCAGGAAGCTCCAATTTGTATGCCATAGTACCAATCTTTTGCAACCCCTTATATGGACCATGTTACTTTGGTGATAATTTATTATCCTTCTTAGCTTGCTTGAGGGACATTTTTTTAAATGGTTGTAGCCATAGGAATACCCAATCACCTACGTCAAAACTTCGTTCGTTGTGATGTTGATTTGCCTGTTGTTTCATTTTATTCTGTGCCAACACGAGGTTATCCTTTAAGAGTTGGAGGACTTGTTGATGATGTTCGATGTGATGTTCCACTGCTTGAACCTTAGAATTTTCTCTTAAATATGATGTGATGGATGGTGGCTGATACCCATAAAGTGCCATAAATGGGGCCATTTTTGTTGCTGTATGGAAGGAAGTGTTATACCACCATTCAGCGAGAGGCAACCATTTGACCCATTGTGTCTGTTTATCAGATACAAAGCAATGAAGATATCCTTCCAAGCATTTGTTTACTATCTCAGTTTGCCCATCAGATTGAGGACGATAAGATGAGCTATGAGCTAACTGAGTACCAAGACAAAAAAATAATTCTGTCCAAAAATTTCCAGTGAAAATGGGATCTCTGTCACTTACAATAATCTTTGGGTTTCCATGTAGCTTTTGAATTGTTTCCATAACTGCAGTAGAAACTATACTGGCTTTAAATGGATGTGATAATGCACAAAAGTGTGCATACTTGGTAAGTCTGTCAACTACCACCATGATGACACTCTTTCCCTCAGACTTGGGTAAACCTGTGATAAAATCCATTGAAACCTCCTCCCAACATTGGCTTGGAATGGGTAAAGGTTGTAATAGACCCGGTGTCTTAATTGTTTCAATTTTATTTTGTTGGCAAACCAGACATTCCACCACAAACTTTTGAATATCTGATTTAAGGCCATCCCAAAAAAATTCCTTCTTAACCCTGTGGTAAGTTTTTAAAAATCCCGAGTGCCCTCCTAAGGGAGATGTGTGCAATTCCATAAGAATCTTTTGTTTTAGCGGGGAATTCTTATAGAGGTATAAGTGATCTTTGTACTATAACGAATCATTTTTCTAGCTAAATGTATCCGACGTACTGGAATCTTGTTGTAACTTTTGAATAAGTGCCCACACTTCTTCATCATTCTTCCATTCCTCCCTTGCTTCGTTTATCCAATCTGGTTGGATAATAGAAATGGCGCACAACAATGCTTCCGCATCCTCATCCTTTCTTGAGAGTACATCTACCACCACATTTTGCTTCCCTTTTTTGTAGATGATTTCAAAGTCATAACCCAACATCTTTGTGACCCACTTTTGTTGCTCTTCAGAGGATAATCTTTGTTCTAAAAAGTATTTAGGGCTATCATGATCCGTTTTTACCTTGAAGTGTCTTCCCATTAGGTAGGGTCGCCATTTCTTAAGTGCATGGAGTATTGCTAACATTTCCTTCTCATAAATAGCTTTGTGTAAAAACCTTCCCTTGTTTGGACGACTTTCAAAAGCAATGGGTCTTTCATCTTGCATTAAAACAACACCAATTCCATTTCCTGAAGCATCACATTCCACAATGAAGGTTTTTTTGAAGTCCAGTGTAGCTAAGGCAGGTGCTTGGCACATTGCCTCTTTAAGATGTTCAAAGGCCTTTGTTGCTTCTGGAGTCCATTAAAATGCATCTTTCTTCAATAGTGTTGTTAGAGGTGATGCTATTCTCTCATAATTTTTAACAAACTTGCGATAATACCCTGTCAACCCGAGAAATCCTCGCAGATATTTTATGGATGTGGGGATTTTCCATTCCTTAATGGCTTTAATTTTGCTAGAGTCTACCTAAACTCCTTCATGAGATACAATATGACCCAGATATTCCACCTCTTATACTGCAAAGAAACATTTGGATCTTTTTGCGTATAATTGTTTCTCCTCTAATAGTTGTAGCACCCTGTCAACATGTTCAACATGATCCTTCCAAGACTTGCTATAGATTAGTGTATCATCAAAAAATACTAACACAAATTTTCTAAGGAATGGTTTGAAAATTGAATTCATCAAACCTTGAAATGTTGAGGGTGCATTGGTAAGGCCAAAAGGCATGACCAAAAATTCATAATGACCCTCATGAGTTCTAAATGTTGTTTCGGAATGTTTTCAATCTTGATTCTGATTTGATGATATCCTGAACGAAGATCCAACTTGGTGAAGTAAATTGATCCATGCAATTCATCCAGTAATTCATCAATGACAGGAATGGGAAACTTATCTTTAATAGTGAGTTTGTTAAGCTCCCTATAATCCTGAAACATGCGCCATGATCTATCCTTCTTGTGCACCAATACTACTGGAGCAGAGAAAGAACTTTGACTAGGTTGAATTATACCAGCCTCAAAAATTTCTGCAACCATACGTTCAATTTCACTCTTTTGGGCATAGGGATATCTGTACGGCCTGATGTTTGGAGGAACACTTCCTAGAATCAGATGAATAGCATGATCATGATCACTAATTGGTGGGAGACCTTTGGGAGTCTCAAATACCTTGGAATGATTGTCCAAGACTTTTTTGAGATCTGGAGAAATAGATGATTCCAATGTGGAAACATCTAGCGAACATAATTGTGCAATTACACCTTTTCGTTCCTTTTTTAGAAGCCTTGTCACACCGTTAGAGCTGATTATCTTTCCCGGTTTCCCTACAATACCCCTTAATTCAAGTTCCTTTCCTTAAACAAAAAATTTCATGAAAAGTTCTTGAAAATTAAAAGCTATTGTACCCAAGGATTGTAGCCATTGGACTCCTAATACAACGTCAACACCAACCATTGGAATGGAAAGCATTGGGATAGTCAATACATATTCTCCCATGGACAGCTTGATAGTATGGCACTTTCCAGAGAAATTTATTGTTCCTCCATTTGCAACCATCACTTGACACTCTGGTGCTGGATATAAGAAGCAATTCAATTCTTTTGCTACCTTACAATGAATAAAATTGTGGGTACTTCCTGAATCAATCAACACTATTACCTTTTTCTTCTTGATTTGTCCTTCTATCTTGATGGTTTGAGGAGTGGTAATTCCGACCAATGCATTACAAGATATGGTTGGATTCATTTGTTCTTCATCTAGGCTTTGTTCCTGGAGTATATCCTCTTCTTTTGACCTTTCTTGCTCCTTTTCTTCTTCATCTTCACAATCTATGTAGAATAATTTCTTCTCAGCACACTTATGACCTTTAGTGTATTTGCTATCACAACTGTAACAAAGCCCTTTTGCTCTTTTTTCTTCCAATTGTTGTTGTGTCAACCTTATAGGTTGTGGAAGACTAGTGGCAACAACACTTCCATATTTATAGTTGTGAGTGGTATGCTTCCTGGTTGCCATAATTTTGCTTTCCATTTTTCTTGCTAACCTAAATGCCTTCTCTAATGAATCAAGTTCCCAAAGGCGAACATCATGTTGGATATTATCCTTTAAAGACCCTATGAACACATTAATCCTATGCTCCTCTGGAATATTTTTTACCCTTATGTTCAATTTTTGGAACTCCTCAATGTGCTCCATTAATTGAACCAATTTGTTTGAGACTTATCAATTGGCTAAAAAAAGTGTTTCTTTTTGTATCCTCATAATGTGCTATCAATTCTTCCATAAAAATTGCCCAAGTGATAAATTTTTTACGAGAGCAAAGCCATTGATATCGTACAGCCTGATTTGGTTCCAAATATGAAGTTGCAATACGTACCTTTTGTGTGTTTTGCACATTATTGACATCAAAAAATTTCTCCATCTGTAATATCCATGTTTCGGGATCCTTGCCATCAAACTTCCTCATATCGATTTTTGGAATATGGTGCGCCTTCGATCCAACATTAGAGTCTATCAAATCATGATTAACATTTCCTTTGTTTGCATCATGAGTTTCCTTTCCTCCCCTTTCACCATTAGTAAGTATTTCTTGTAGAAAATTTGTCAAATCTTCCTTCAAATCTATCTTCAAATCGTCAATCTTGGCTTCCACGCCCTTTATCTTAGATTCCACTCCATTTATCTTAGCTTCTGTTAGCTTTTGTGAGAGTGAAAATTGTTGCACTTGGTCTTGTAATTTTGATATATCATGTAGCATTTCTTCCTCTTCTTCATGAGTCATGGTAGAGCTTTCAGATTGCTTACTAGGTGTTTTCATTTTCTTTCCTCGGGGCATCAGTTACCGATACTAATGCTCTACTATGCCCTTTGAATTCCTTCAAAATAATTTTCCAAACCAAGCTTAAGCAAAAATTTAAAAGATTTACACACCTTTTTTCACTTTGTAGGAGCTCGATATTGCCTCTGATGTATCTCTGTAATTTCGGATCATCCAATTCTAAAATTGCGATTTGTGGTGGCCCTCTGTGTCCTCTTTCCAATGCCACCAGTCTGACCCCAATTGAATTCTCCAATGAAGAGTTATGCCAAATCTCCCACAGTGACCTGATTATAGACTAATTTAGTAGAGCAAACTTATACGACGTTCCACGTGTCCTTGTTTTGACCTTTGGCTCTGAAAAATAAATAAAAGAAACTATATTCAGTCCTATTTCTATACCTTCTTACCAAATTTCAATCTGATGCTCAGAGAGAAAGTTATGATGATTTTCCCCAGGTCACATGTTTGGAATGTAATTCAAGAGTGTGCAAAAAGACCAACTTCCTCAGATCATATCTTCGTAAATATAGTGCAAAAAACTCTGAAATTTGGACACGAATGTCAGCGCGATGTATTCTCAAATGGGTTTTTTTTTTAGCTTCTGAAACGTCACAGAAAAATAGTTATAGTGAAAATTCCACGATGACCTGTTTGGAGCAGCGAAACCCTAGAATCCAAAGCTCTGATACCAAATGTTATGAAACCAGCTCAAGAAAAAGATAGAAAAGATAGATCAACACCTTAAAATTCAGCCTCTTCGAGGGGGCAACCTCCTTTACATTACATAAATGAACAATTCTTGGATGATTCAAATGACAAAACCTCCTTTCTATATATAGGAGTCTAAGGAGTCACAATATAACCCAACTGACCTAACAATAATAATATAAAGCCACAAAAATAACAATAGAGGGATTCTATGGGGCACAATAATAACAATATGGGGACAATAGGGGCACAAAAATATTAATAAGGGGTACAACTACAATAGTAATGGGGTAATCACTAATATTATAGGGACCCAACAGAACATGATCATCATATTAGTCATTTGAATCCTGTCAAAAATATTTTTCAAAATTCATTATTATTTCAAAAATCATAAAAAATCATAAAAATTATAAAATCAAAAACATTTGTTACCTATATCGCCCCATGCTGCAGTTGGTGGTAAAGCTAGATCAGGATCTCCTCGGAAGTCCAACCCAGCATAAGGGTAGTCGTCTACGGCGATGAGCTACTGCTCCCACCAGGAGAAGAAGTCATCGTCGAATGTAGTTCATGGAACGTCCCCACCTCCTAGTCATTTCATCAAGTGAGCTGACCTGCCCATTCGTGGATCTCATGGGGTGCTGAGCAAAACTGATACTCTAGGATGCAATGTTGGGACCCTCTCAAAGAAGAAAGAGCACAAAATAGTTCCATACCCGAAGTTTTTGGTTTGTCCCTTCTTGATAGAAGTAACCTAGCTCTTCAGGTTGGCGAGAAGAGGAGTACACCAATCAAATACGGTGGTGAGACAGTCTACTGCCAAGCTCATGGCTAGCCATGAACCCTGGTGTAAGGAAGCTGATCTGTTCACTCTGGCTATAGTGAACAGGATAATCCTCAATGATAAAGTCTCCACATGCTTGATTGGAATTTTACTTCCAACCTTTTCTGGATGACTCGGGAAATATATATGCACATAGTCCTCGATAGAGAGACTGCCTCGTGATCTGCCGATGGAATGTACTACCTCTCCCCTCCGGGAAAGGCCTGTGATGAAATAAATATCCTCAACCTCTATCTTGAGTGGCATTTTATCAGTCATAAATGAGTCAACCTCGATGCTCGAGTAGTGAATGAGCATTTCGAGCAAGCGAGTGTTTTCTTTCATATTTGGCATTTTAAATAACTTTAGAAAACCGCATCCTCTTAAGGAATCCAGGGCATTAGGATCGTTCATAACCTCATCATCCACTAAGGCATGCTCTCTTTCTCTCCAGGTGACTGGCATCCCAAAGAAAAAATAAATTTGGACCGTTAGATTTTTGTTTTGAAGTTTTTGCGGCGTATACTTGGGTCCATTTCATACACAGTCACATCTAGGGCCTGCGTATATGCGGGTTGCATATAGCCAACCCGTGTATACGCCACGACAAATTTTTTGACAATAATTCAATGGTGAAGCTTGAATTAAAAATTCTAAAACCAATCAAATTGAATGCAAGATAAGTTTAAGGGTTACCTGGTGATTTTGGGAAGATTTGGACGGTTGAATTTGGTGAATGGAAATGCTTGCTCCTTTTGCTTCACTCCTTTGCTCTCAAATCAAACGGTGATAATGGTAAGTCAAAAAACTATTTTATAAGCTTTGAAAATGCAAAATTTTTTCAAAACTTGATTTTGTTTTGTCTCATGTAAATTTTAACTTGGGAGCATGGAATGTTGAGAATGGTTTGATTTTCTGGACATTTTGGATGCCTTTTTGACAGTTTTGAGACGGTTCCACGACTACTGACCCGTCATGGTAGGTATCATTTTTCACTGGCATATAGGTTAGGGAAAACATTTTTTCTGTTGCATTATGCATACTAGCTTCCATTTGTCGATACACTTGCCACAGGGTTGATCCCACCATGTTATGGTTTGTAAACCATCTTCACTCGCCGATTTTTAAATCATGACAAAATGCTAGAGCCATCCTCTTCATGGGCATCGTAGTTAGCACCTCACTGACATTTGTTGCCCATGTTGCTTCAATTTGAGTAGGCTCGAGAGTCCTCTACAGTCCCGCCATGACTTATGCGATGAAGACTCATTCCTCTTTGCTTCTTCACTTCGTTCTGGCCTTATACCCTAAAGGCTCCTTTGTGTTAAGTTGTACTACTGCATTGCATTTTGACCATTTGCACCTTTTGGCCTTGAGCCGGCTTCACTTGGACTCATGTTTAAGTCAACTTTTGACCATGACGACTGCAAAATAAAATTTGCATTCCCTTGACTTCTACAACTTGACACACCTTTGAGTGTCTTTGACCAATTTTCACCTCCCTACATTGAGCATAGGATTGTTCCAATCCCAAGAACTAGATCATCTGTTTCACCAACACTCATTCTTTCCAATGTACTATAGCATTCTTTTATTCTTTTTCCAGCTTAAAGAAAAATACAAAAAAATTATATATTCCAAAAAAAGCAGGAATGGGACAATATTTCCACTTATTGTTGGCAGCTAGAGTCAGTCATGTCGCCCTTGAACAAAGCACTCAAAACAAAGTCTCCTCCATTTGAGCAGGATTTAGTTTGACTTAGGTACATGTTAACCTTGTTATTGAGTCAGTTCTCCCCTGATTGGTTATCTCTTCCAATCATATAGAGGGTTCATTCGTGCCTTCTGCATGACGAACTTATACAGAGTCATCATATGCTCCCACATAGTCACATTGAGTCGTGCTTTTGTTCAAGGGAAGTTAGCCTGAGTCAGCCTCTCTGCGGTGTTTCTTAACTCATTTTTCAGTTGGCCATCCCTAGTTGTCAGTGTCTTGTCTATCATCACATCAGTTATATTGGTCCTTTACTCGTGTCGATTTGAGAAGGTCTCCATTGACTTCTTCCTGGCAGGTCTTGTCCTTATCGATGACGACATCTTGCTCTCAGGACAGGCCTAGAGCTGCACCCTGGCCCTATTTTCATTATTGATAGGTCACCTTGTGCTCAGCATCGATCAGTATCATGGGTCTTTGATTGAGTGGTTTCCGTTGTGTTCGACATCAGCTTACACTATCACACATTGTGATTCGTGTAGTACCTTGGTTTCCATTTGACCCTATTGGTGGATACCTTACCTCTGTGTCATCGTTCATCATTGGTTGGTTTAGAGGGTTTTTGTCATGCGCTAGCCACATCTTGTGTATGCCGAAAACATGCTTCGGTCGGGTTACTACATCTTTTTTCATCCAATTCCTTCCACATTATTGGCCTACGATTTACACTCGCACTAGATTGATGAAGGATGCCTTAATGTCTTCCTTCTAGCGGATCTTTCCCTATCAACTATGACTCATTGCTCTGGGGAAAAGATCTAGAGTCCATTTGGCAGTACCTTGGGGTTTGCAGTCAATAATGGCAGATCCTTCATTATCGACAGTGGGAAACCATCGTTATCTCCTGATTGATAGATTCTTACAGGTGTTCAACTCCAGCTCATTTATTCACACTTGTTAGATTGTACTGGGTACCTTGACACTCATTATCATTATCGGTGAGTAGTCTCGCGTTTGTTAATGGTATACATCAATGACCAGTAATCAAACGATTTCTCACATGGTCGACTTTAGATAATTTATTCCCATAGTGTAGAAATGTACCACAGCGGTTGGTGAAGACCTCAGGTTGCATCAGCATTCATTAGTTAACTTGACAGTTGCTCCTGTTGCTGCTAGCTGATACCACTCCACCTTATATGTTGCAGTCATTCATGGCAACATTCTATATGCTAGCAGCTGCGTTTACAGTGTAGTACCATCTTACTCCATCATATTCATTTGGTACTTTTGGGATCAGTCTTTGATATCAGTGATTCGCTTCATCCTTCAGCATCATTGACATTCTTATATGTGATATTCAGACATGTACTTGTTCGACCATGATCAGATGATCCATTATGTATTTTCCAGTCTTTTATACTTGTATACTTAGTGGATCCGCTTGTACTTGATATGCGGACATGCTTTACTTCTTCTGAGCATGGGTATGCCCGACTCAGATAATGTTTCTTTCTGATCTCATTTTGTGGCTTGGCAGGCTAAACTCTAGTGAAGTCCTTCTCAAGATTTGATAGGTTTCCTTTCCATGCACTTACATAATACATTTCGACCATCATGTACCCCTTCTGACCTCATATATTAGGGGCCATCTGTTATAGCTCCAAATCTCACTCAATATATTTGTGATGTTGCACTCATGGCCTAGGGAAACCCCTCCTTCCAAACCTGGTCCAAATACTTAAAAAACTATGTTTTACTCCCTATACACAACATTTCCATGAGCTAAACGCATGTGTACATGGGTCTCTGTATACCCAACCCACGTATATGTCTTAAAACACTTAAAAAAAAAATCTCCTTAATTTTGGGTGGAGATCACGAGTTTTGCCTATTGATTACCTATTAGTGCCCATGGCCCAACTGTTCCCAATGAATTCCCAACTAAAAAATACTTTGGGAGAAGTATAAAAAGGCTTCAGTGGGAAGCCCTAAAGGAGGAGAGGGGAGAAGAGAGAGAAAAATCACTCTATTAAGATTATCCCTGATCAGGTCTGAAGATCCTTGTGCTTCCAGCACTTCCCCCATTACAGGAAACCCTTGTTTCCTTGAGTTATGATGTCTTTCCATTAGTTGAGATATCCTTGAGTGAGTCATGGAAGGAGCTTGTTGAAGGTTTGAGATTGGACGAATCTTGAGGACGGTTCCGCTTGGAGCCTGCGAAAGGAAGACTCAGGTGAAATCATTCCTTACTATATTTTATTTATCTATAATAAAAGAAGCACTTGTCTTGTTCCTGATATGAATCTTCTTCATGCTTATGATATTAACGTTATTATTTACATATGAATGGTTGTTTCAATTGTATAACTAACTTTCAATATGATATGAAGTTGATTTCCTTATGATGCTTGGTCCATATACTGCTATGCTTTCTTGAATTGATTGCTTTACATGTCGAAGGATTGAAAGGAACTCCAAGAGGGTTTGGACCTTGGCTGGGTCTACCCAAATGAAGAACCCCCAGGTGCACCTCTCTTTGTGTATTTTGTTTATATTAGCATCATGGCTGTATGAAATGCTTGTTTTTCTTTGTAGATAACCGTCACTCTGCTAGGGTATTGACCCAAGACCCTAGGTGACTTTGTCCCTAAACACTAGTTAAGAGTTGATGGTCTCAAAATTAACCACTAGTAGGCTAGCAGGTTGTGTTATAACTAGGCCATTTGGAGGAAGAGGCATCCCATTCTTTCGAGAGAACTTTGTTCCATAGGTTAGAAGAGATAGGCAGGAGATATAGGAGGTAGATCACACAAAGAGTATTTGTGCACTGTAGTACCCATGGGCCATAGGCATTACTACTTTGTACCTACAGCCATATTTCTAGACAGAGAGAGAGAGCGAAGAAACCTGACCTTTTAGTTTGGTTTTCTCTCTAAATGGATTCCCAAAGAGCATATCTTGTGTATGATGTGTGTGTGAGATTATTTTTTAGTTCCTTACTTTTCTACCTAATTTACATTCATATGGATGCATTAATTACAGTTAAATCTATAGATCTGAAGTTTTAATAAAATTGTAATAGAACACATATTTCATTAAATTTGGAATTAAATAGTGGATTTAGAATTTCAAAATAACTAAAAAACTCAATTCTAATGATGTCCTTGTAATAACATTTTTCCAATTTTAATGAAATATGTGTTATAGTGTAGAATCTCAAAATTTTAATATAATATTATCAAATCTGTTGTGACGAACTACCATGTGGAATATCCATGGAAATTTATGGATCATTTGGTATTGGAGCATGTTTATTTGGGTATTTTGTGGAGATTGTAGGGATCTAGATTGGTGGGGCTGAACATTGTAAAACCCAAATCATGGTCGATGAATCTATAAGCGAACCTTGTGAGCTTGCAGAGGTGAGGTTTACGTGGTTGGAAAAATAAGTCATAGATGTCAACTGCATTGTACGCTTCCTCATCATGGACTTGAATAAAAATATGGAGATATTTTGACGATATGGGGGTTTAAATGCCAAGGAAAAATCAGAAAAAGGATCAGAATATTGGGGAGAAATATAGAACAAGCTGAAGAAAGAGCTAAAGAAAATAAACCCATTTAAAGTGTCGTTAACCAATCACAGTGCCTATTTAAAATGGAAGAAAAAGTGGATATCAAGACGTACCAAGGTGAGATCGAAACTCTGAAGCTCAACCACTGGTTTCAACAACTCGAAATTTATTTTACTGTGCATCAGATCGAGGAAGGGAAAAATATCTCATTCGTGTGGATGAACTTAGAGGGCCATGCACTAGCTGGGTGGGAGAGCCACACAGAAACCCTACAGTTGGAGGGAGACCCTCCAATGACTAAGTGGGAGGTTTTCAAAACCCTCATTAAGTCACACTTTTAACCCATTAGGTACGTGGAGGGTCGGTGGATCTGGTGGCGGTGCTTTAGGAAAAATTTAGGCCAAAGCATGCAAGAATACACCATCGAATTCAAGAAGATGTCTACAATGTTGGGTATGTACCCAAATAAACTAGATGTACTCAATTATTTAGGGGGTTTGCACCACCATCTATGTGAGAAAGTGATGTTATTCAATCCCAAATTAGTGGACGAGACTTGTGTACAAGCATAGTATCTAGAGAACATAGGCATGAAGAGAGCTCAATCAAATGGATCAAAGCAGAAGGAGAAACAAGAAGCTTCTCAGGAGGGGAAGAAGAAGAAAAAAGGGGAAAATGATAAGAAGGAGGTAGTGACGACACACCAATGAAAATATGCTAGCAACCACTATGACCATTGAAACATCGATGGCCATGTAGAGGATAAATGTTGGAAGTTTCATCTTGAGCTAAAGTTGAAGAACAAGAAGAAATATAACAAGAAGAGTAATCTCATGGCCACTGATTCAAGCAGCCAAGTTGAAATTAGCTTGGATGGGGATGAGAAGATTGTCGATACATCAGTACAAAAGTAGGTGAATCTGAGTAGACTTCGGCAACAGGAAGATAAATAAATGACCAAATTCTTCCATATAAAGATACATATCAAGAAGATAAATATTGATGCTCTATTTAACTCAGGATCATAGATGAATCTCATTGTAGCAGAGATGACCAAGAAGTTGGGGCTTTATGTTCATGATCTTCTGAACCCATATCCATTTGGATGGGTAAATAATGATGCAGAGTTGAAGGTAACAAAACAATGTAAAATTAGATTTTCTATGAATGTTGATTTTATTGATGAAGCAGACCTAGATATGGTTCCCATTGATGTATGTGTAGTCATTTTTGGGATTCCATACATGTAAATGCATGATACAATATTCATGAGGAGAGCCAACCAATATTGGCTCGTCAAGGATTGAAAATTTTTCATCATCAATGCACATAAAGACATTTCGAAAATATCATTGGTTAGTGCCAACTAAGCCAAGAGATTGGTCAGTTCCAACAAGAAGTGTGCTTAATTGTTTTTAAGAAAAATATAGTCTAAAGAGAATTCAATAAGAGGAAAGGCATCCTTGGAGGGGTGTACTAAGAAATAAAAACAACAATTGGAGGAATTTTCACATGCATAAAAGGATGTGTTCCAAGAGCCTAAAGGGTTACCGCCTAAGAGAGAAGTGGAGCATGAGATCCATCTATTTCCATACTTCCCATTGCCAAATATTGGGTTGTATAGGAAGTCTATTATAGAAGTAAGTAAGGTGAAGAAACAATTGTAGCAACTTCTGGAATAGGGTGTCATTCAACCGAGTACATCTCCATGTGGGTCACCCATCATCATTGTGGCAAAGAAGGATGGGACATGGCGGATTGGTATAGATTACAGGGCGTTGAACAAAATCACGCTCAAGAACATATACCCCCTACCCATGATAGATTATTTTTTAGATCATTTGCAGCAAGAAAAGTACCTAACCAAGTTGGACTTGAAGTCTGAATATCAACAGGTTCAAGTCAAAGAAGAGGATACATGGAAGACTGCCTTCAAAACGAGGCAAGTTTTATATAAGTTGTTAGTCATGACATTTGGACTATGTAATGCACCAACTACATTTATGAGATTAATGAATTATGTACTATGCCGTTTTATAGATTCATTTGTTATTGTCTATTTGGATGATATACATGTATATAGTGCTACCTGGATGGAGGATATGTCACATTTGACGCAGGTGCTAGAAACATTTAAGAAGCACAAGCTGCTAGAAAATCTCAAGAAGTTCGAGTTTACACAACAATATTTGGTGTATCTAGGGTATGTGATTAGTGGAGGAGAACTTAATATATATCCTTCCAAGATGGAGACCATTGTGAAATGGCTGGTGCCTAATAATTTTTCTGAGGTCAAGAGTTTGATTGGGGAAGCACAGTATGTGGGGAAGTTCATAGCCTCATTTTTAGAGGTAGTATCACCACTCCACGCCATAAGAACAAGTGGAAATAGTTTCCATTGGGGAAAAGGTCACAAAAGGGATTTCGAAGAGTTACAGAAGAAGATCATCCAAGCACCAGGCTCGGTATTACCAAACTTGCAGTGACCCATTGAAGTGGAGGCATATGCGAGTCGGTATGCAATGAGAGTTGTCTTGATATAGGGAGGAAGGCCTATATTCTACCATTATAAAGTATTTCATGGGGTAGTCTTTAACTCCCCTACTTACGACAAGGAGCTCTATTCCATGGTGCAAGTTGTGAAGAAGTGGAAGCACTATTTGATAGGAAGGGAGACACTAATCACCAACTGTTACAGTACTTGTCGGGATAAGAGTAAGCTACAACATACCAAGCATTACAAGTGGATAGGGTTCTTCTTACGAAATTTACTAATAAGATCTCACTATCATTGGCCAAAACCCTAGCCAATCCCGACCAAGTGAGCCTTCACTGCTCACCTCCAGGTCTTGCATTACAATGAAGTCCTTCCAGCCTTTTATAAGCTCCATTACATATAATACCACGAGCAGAATACTATGGGTGCATAATACCATGTGCTCCAAAACCATCACTGTTTAACCTGGTCAACTTTGACTCTATCCCGAGTCAGGTTTACCTAACAATTCACCCCTTAAACTTGATTTCGGGTTCCTTGACTAACTCCAACCAAACCTGCTAAGTGAGACAATCCCGCTCACTCTAGCCCTTACCCCCCTCAAAGTTTTTACCCAAGGTATTGTTAACCCGACATCCCCCCTATCACCTAGGTCTAACCCAGACTCTACTGGTGATCACCAAGGGGTACACATGCCTTACCAGGTCTTACAGTAGTATGCCCATTTACATGCAATAATTTTTACTTCATTAATTTTTTTTTTTGTTTATTAATGCTGCGATTTTGATCCATCCTCTCTCAATTTGATTTGCTCAAAAACTTCTATCAAACCACTCCAACTGCGAGCCCGACGAGAACCTCGTAGATTCCAGCACCGATGGCCTCACGTAGCAGAAAACGAACAATTTTTGAAGCCTCATGAACAATTTTCTTCTGCTGACCAAAGGTATCTCTCAACCTTCTTTAAATAGCCTCATGAATCCCGAACAATTAGTGAGCATGTTCCAAACCGGTAAATATGGCAAATGCACTGCGATCCCTGGCAGTTACTACACTATCTTCCGCACATTCTCCTCAAGGTTCTTCCACGTACGATTGTTCCACCATTATTTTCCAGATACAGATATGTAAAAAGGCTGCATTGATCTCATCAGGCACTATAAACCCCTGGCATCAAAGAATCCCTTTGAAGACAATATCTGGCTCTGATACCAGTTGTTACGAAATTTACTGCATAACATAAATAATTACTGAGAGGAATAAATATAAAAATAACCAACAACAACCATAAACACAAATGTTTATCTGAGAAAACCCCAAATCCGGGGAAAAACCCAACCTAATAAGATCTCACTAGCATTGACCAAAACCCTGGCCAATGTGACCAAGTGAGCCTTCACCACTCACCTCTAGGTCTTGCATTACAATGAAGTCCTTCCA
Source organism: Pinus tabuliformis (assembly GCA_031772625.1). Classification (NCBI taxonomy): domain Eukaryota; kingdom Viridiplantae; phylum Streptophyta; class Pinopsida; order Pinales; family Pinaceae; genus Pinus; species Pinus tabuliformis. Next base: position 253,716,482 of record CM062818.1, on the reverse strand, counting down.
GCCTTTTATTAGCTCCATTACATATAATACCATGGGCAGAATACTATGGGTACACAATACTATGTGCTCCAAAACCATCACTGTTTAACCTGGTCAACTTTTACTCTATCCTAAGTCAAGTTTACCTAACAATTCTTACAATAATTTTATTTTTTGATAAAGTATAATAAGGGAAGCACAATCAAGTTGGACAAAATTCTTTCTAAGGACCCACATAAAATATCACAAATTTTGAGAATCTTATGCACATGGAGCCATTCACCCATGATGCATACAGAGAGGCATATTCGGAAGATGAGGACTTCAACAAGGTGTATCAACAGTTGCAGAGTTAGAGTCATGTGCACGATGGAAATATCATGGTTGAATACTATATCCAGGATGGGTTACTTTACAAACTGGAAAAGCTATGTGTTCCTAAAGGTGAGTGATACACCTGCAAGGTTGCAAGGCAATTTGCTGTAGGGAAGACCGTGGCTAACTTGCAGAAGTATGTGTATTGGCCCAAGATGCAAGAGAAGGTAGCTAGGTTCATAAGAGTATTTATTCTATGTTGTACCAGTAAGCCTAGCAGAGAAAACAGGGTATATATCATCCCTCAGTTGTACCTACTCATCCTTGGGAAATCATTTCCATGGACTTATAGGAGGTTTACCGACAACTAGGAAGTGACATGACTATATGTTCGTGGTAGTTGACAGGTTTAGCAAGATGTGTGTTCTAATTCCCTATAAAAATACCATTAGCAGGAACGAAGGAACAAATTTGTTCTTTGGACAAGTTTGGGTGCCCTTTGGGGTACTAAGGAGCATCATTTCAGACAAGGATACAATATTTTTCACTGCATTCTGAACTACATTATGGGAGAATATGGACAGAAATTTGAATAGATATACAAAATTCCATCCATAGAGAGGTGGGCATACATAAGTAGTCAACAAGATTTTGGTACAGATGCAGAGGGGATACAACTAGAAGCATCAAAAATCCTGGGATGAAAATTTGGTATATATACAACATTATTACAATAAAATTGTCCACACTTCTACAGGAAAGTCCCCATTTGATACATTTTTTTTGGATATTTTACACCTTCACCTTTGCATATTTCATATGGGAAAAAATGAGGAATGAGGGAAGATCTTACATGAGATGTTTTGAGGGTAGAAAAAATTATAGAGAAGATCAGGAAAATCTAGCTACATGTATAAGAAACATTGCATAAGTCACAAGAGAAGTATAAGGCTAGGCATGATCAACACAGAATACATAATTCATTCAAGGTGGGAGACAGAGTATGGTTATGCTTGAATAAGGAGAGTTTGCAGATGCCTGGTAAGAATATCAAGGCTCTCATATATGGTTCATTTGAGATACTAGAAAAGGTGGGTGATAATGACTATCAACTTAGTTTACCACCATATATGTGCATTTACTTAGTTGTGAATGTGGAGAATTTGAAACTTTATAATCCTTCCATCCTAGATCAGGAAGAGGAATAGGTACTACCTTTAGTGGAGGATTTAGCACCAAATTCTTAGGAAGAGTTGATAGAATATACAATTTTGTAGAGGAGGTCCAGAACTACGAGACAGGGGCAACATGAACGTTGGCAGAATGGATTGAAGGGACAACTTCCAAGAAAATATAAATGGTACACCAGAGAGAAGGTGGAGGAAAATATAAATGCTATCCCTTTTGGATAATTTGTCATGTTATGGCCAAGTTAAGGTGGCTGCCTCCATCTAACTGAAAACCCCATCAAACACTACATGGGGGATTTTTTTTCTACCAAAATATTCCCTTTGGCCATTATTAATGTTTGGGAAACGTCTCAATAAGATGAATTTTGGGGGTTAATTAATGAATATGTGGTAATTTACTTAGATGATGTTACTGTTTATTCAAAATAGAGATCTAATCATATTTCCTATCTCAGAATAATATTTAAGCGTTGTAGAAAATTTGACATTTCATTAAACCCCAAAAAATCCATTTTTTTATCATAGAAGGAAAACTACTAGGTTGTATTGTATCAAAAGAATGTATAACGATTGATCTAGAAAGGCATAGGCTATTTATAGTTTTTTTCCTCCTTACTCCAAAACAACTATGCATTCTTTTCTTGATAACATAGAATTTGTAAGAAGATTGATTGCAAGCGTTTTTGAAATAATGAAATCACTTTAGGATCTTGTAAAGAATATTTTTTCTTATAAGTGTATTGACTTAGAAACATAGGCTTTTGGTAACATAAAAAAATCTATTTCTAATGCTCATATCTCAATGAGCCTTGGATTGTTTTAGGATTTTATAGTCTACACCTTCGCTTTTGAATGCCTATGTTGTTGTCCTAACACAGAAAATAGAATCTTATACTAAAATCCACATTGCATTTATGAGTTCTTCTATTAAGATATTTGAATTAAAATATCTAGTGGTAGATAAACAAGACTTTGTAGTATTTAAGGATCTAAAGCATTTCATATCTTAGCTACTTAAAGCCAAAAAAAAGGTACTAGTTCCCTATGCAGCAGTAAGGAATCTACTTGTACAGAAATAATTACGAGGGAAAAGGACCCACTCAATGATAGATCTCCAGGAATATGAGGTGGATATTAATCTTACTCAAATAGTGAAAGGTTAAGGTGTTTGCAAACATCTTTTTGAATCTATTAGTTCAAATAATCCCAATCCTTGTTCTGACAATGACATAATTATGCTACAAAATGAATATTTTCTGCTTCCTAATGATCCTAATTTGTGGTATACTGAAATTGAATTTTATTTGTAGAATGGTACAATACATGGAAAATTTTAGGGGCTCATATTCGCAAGTGGGCAAATTTTCCATGGTTTTTCCAAAAAAAGATTCGTCAATTTTTTTTTTTTTCTAAAAATGATTCACCCAAATTTTATAGTATAAATTATTTTACCTTACAAATTGACAAAATTATATAAAGTTTATATAGAAAACTATTATAAATTTTCATGTTTTAACAAATATATCAACAAACATTTTGTGATTTGCAATTTGGGGACTAGTAAGATTCACCCAGGTTTCTAAACTTTAAGAAAAATTTTCATCCTTAAAATTTTCCCCGATACAATATCATATTAATTTTTCATAGGCCTACATTGTTCTTTGCTTTTATAATTTCATTTCTTCATTAATATATTAAGTTCACCCCATCTCATCATCACATTATTTAGATATACACCATTATTGATCATGCAATTCTATAGAGAGAACAACATGAACATCATTAATGCAACGAAATATAAAGTAATAATAGAAGAAAATCATGCACACACATAGAGACACCAAGATTGGTTCGAGACTAGGGAGAAACCCACTATGGGGAAAACCCTCACAAATATTCTTATTCTTAGATCATCATCAAATGATACAACAAAAGAGAGTACAATGATCCATAACTTTATCTATGTAACAAAAAAAATATAATATCCATGAAACATATCTAATCATTCTTGAAATAAAAACACTGATACTGTTGGCTATAATGTGTTGTCATAGACTGAAGTCAACTATTGTATACTATTGTCACTATGTTGAACATTGCTAAAAACTGCTATCACTGAGCGGAAACTTCAGAATACAAAAATCTCATCTTTGAGTCTTAGACGCACGGAGGAGGAGTTGTGCGAGTGTTTATGGAAACCTAGATGCTCCCAGGCCATTCTATGCATGCATTCGAGGACCAACTTACGAGATAAGCCCAAAAATCATTGGATGCTCCTATGTAGGTACTGTGCATGTGTCTGAGACTACTTGGACGCTCTCAAGACCACTCTGTGTGAGAGTCTAGGGACTGACACCTCCAGATCCTCCTCTTAACCCATGGATGCTCCCATAAGCCTCCGTGCCAGTGTCCAAGGCTCTCTAGACATTGTCATGACCATTGTGTGCCAGCATCCAGTGGCTAAAATACCATGTTTTCTACCGACATCCAGAAACTAAAAAAAACCTAACTTAGATCGAAGCTCACAACTGTGATTTCAGACCCTTGTGTGAACTCCTTCCATCGAAATTTTGTGAACCAATACAAAAGAGAAGATAATATATCTTGATAGAATGTTTCCAAAAGAGCTTGAGGTCTTTTCAATTTATAGGATTTCCTAAGGGTTGACTTGCGGTTAAGGCCGACCCAAGAAGTTACACATGTTTTTATGGCTGACCCATTCCATAATACATGCATGAATAAAATAATTAATAACTCAACTTCCGCTTGACCAAATTACGTGATCGTTAGGTCAATTTTGGTCCTCGCAAAAATAGGAACCTAATGCAATCATTATATCAGTCATTTAATCAATCCAAGGAGTCTTTTGACTGTAGTTGCAAAAATTTACACTCCCTGTCATCTAGGGAGAATTTCACTTGCCAATATATGTCGATCGATCAATATGTCATTTTGGAACCTTCAAGTGCCGTCGTGTATCATCAATGATCATCAATATACATATCTATCTATCATTTTCTTATTCCTTCTTATCTCTTAATTGTTCCTCCTCATATGTTGAACATTCTTAGATGTAGAAGAACAAGAATTTGTTACTGGAGGGGAGCTCAATCTACCACCCTCTATCCATGAGATTTGTACCTGGAATATCTGCCAATGGGCTACTACTTGAAATATCATCATCAATCATCATTGGAGAGCATATCATCAGGGAGCATATGTCAACCTGGAACCACATCGAGGAGCACATATCGACCTGGAATCTCATGGGGGAGTTATACATCTACAACCCCATATCTAGAAATAGGATATCCAAACACATAAGGGAGCGTATCTTAACCCACGGATCTCATCGGGGAGATTACCCTCAATCTGGAATATCGAAAAGGGGAGTAACTCTCAACCCAATCCTATTACCTAATGATCCTCCCAATAATGAATCTCAGTAGTCATGTTGTAGAACACCTGCATCATATTCACCTTGGGTTGTACACCCCAATTACACTCTCAACTCGTTGGCCAGATGAGCAGTTGTATTCCCAACAAGGCCTACTTATGGGTATGATACCAACTGGAGTATACTCTATAAATAATAGAGAGAAGAGTAGTAACATCAACCCTATGGCTAACAGATAGGGGTCATGCCCTATTTTCCAGAGTTCCCTCAACCCCAGGATCACTTCTCACTCAATTCCTCACCCCAAGAGCTCAAATAGGGGGGAAGAGTTAGCTTAGTGTCCTCGATCAGTGCTGCTCTCATCATACTCATATCCATTATCAAATTGTCTCAATAATAGTTTTTTCCTATTCATTCAGAACATCAAATCAAGTATCATGTCAGAACATAAATAATCCTATAAATCACAAAAAGATACCATAATCATCCTCCCTCTTAAGGAGGTTCCAACCACAAGCTTGAGCTTGTTTCAAACAACTACACTATCTTAATATATAAGAGTATCCTGGTCCCAAATATATATATGGGATTCTCTGCCATCGCAATGTACCCATGTCATATCCAGATCATGCTCAAACAACTTTGTAAGGAGCTTTTATATCTTGCCTCACAGCTAGCCATACTAGCAGCATCATGATCAACCTAGGTCATGCTATGGACTTATCATCCAAGAGATCATGGTAGATATCATACTAAAGTATCATCCAAATGTTCTTATCAGCAATAATCTCAAATGTCAGCAACACATCTACACAATCACATATCATAGGAGAAATATCTCTCTCAAAAATAGAACACCTTAGGATGCTTGGTGACAACTATATGTGAGTGAATAAATTCACCATGAATTCATTCAGGTTCTATGCACATCATATATATAAATATGGATGTTCAAAACAGGACATCAATACTTCAATCAACATTCGGATGAAATGTCAAGTTCAACAACATTTAGAACTTTAAATCAGAGTATTCAAGGTTTTTTATTCAAAACATTTTCAATAACTATGCAATATATAATTTCTTTTCCAAATTCCAGAAATCAATCAATCAAGCCACGATACATCATTTCAAGCCCCATATGCTATCTCCCTATGATTTAAATCATCAGAGTCTCATCATTTGTCAAGAGTAGACCATCAGGTTATAAAACCAAAACCATAATAAAAATCAAAGCCATATCTTGGAACCATCATCCTGAATTCATTAGATAATTGTTAAATATACACATATCAGGATCGGGGAGATTATTTTATGCAAATTATATCTGCAACCACAATGTTTTTACTAAGACAAGCATAATCAGCCTTACATAAATCAATACTGTATCGTCACATCAACAGAGTCATCTTATCAAAGTTTAGAAGTGAGATCACAACCATGATCAAAGTCATCAATATCACAGTATCAATTCTTTAAACCAAGAGATAGGTGGAGCTCATATTAGATCATGACTTTGTCATGCCAACAATTTTCCATCAACCTTTTATTATCAATCTAAACTTGATCAAGTCAATCTCAGAATCATAATACAAATCATTTCTATCATTAGGTGCAAATTCATACACTAAGGATAAGTCACGCAGGTTCCACTTTCATGTTGAATCACAACTATCATTACCTCAACAATTGTGCTAGGAACAAGGAGGCCAATAAAAAATCATTTTTCCAAATATTCTCATAATTCATTATACCCACCTAACATAGACATCAGGGAAAATAAACAATCATGAAATCAGATCATTAGACATCAGGTCAAGTCCAAATTTTTTATCATAGAGAGTTCTCTAGTCAAAACATATCTCAATCATCAATTTAAAGTTATTGTCAATCATCGTGACAAAACATTGTTCATATATATCAATTATCCAAATCATGGCAACCTCTTGTAAAAAAAACATAGTGACATATCTATATATATGTCCTGGTCACCTGCAAACACAAGTTCAGTATGCATGTTCATATTATGGAAAAAATTCAACCTTTTCCTGCTAGAAGATCTTGTTGTTATCTACCACACATATGTAGGAGTGGCATCTCCCAGGTGAGCATTTGATGATTTGAATTACAGTGATTAAAAACTTCAGAAATAATATTATGGTGATAGGATATGTCAGAAACATGTTGATTCAAAGTTTAGACAACTTCAAAAAGCTTCAGATGTTGGTTAACTGTAGTCAAACCTCTAGACGCTCCCCAGAGGTTAGCATGGTAGGTTCTTTAGCTACCTAGAGGCTACCTAGGCCTTAGAATGTGTACATATAGGGATGAAATATCCCAGTTGTATGCATGCATCTAGAGGAGAAAGCCTAATTTATGTACATGATTTAGATCGAAGACCTTGGTGCAGATCAATAATGTCAGATGCACATAAATCATACTTCAACAACATAGAATGAAAATATGAGAAGGAATCTTGAGAAGAGATTATCCCTCTGACTGGGAATCTACTTCATTCATCTTCATCCATGTAATCAACTTGTATCTACTAGAGTCAAGAAACAACTGATCTTTTAGATCATAAACATATATCTATGACATCAATCTTTCATCAAAAGTTAGACTCAAATCCGCATATAGATGCAACATCATATCTTAGAGATTATGAACACAATAACACTTTCTATCAAGTCATTCCATCAAGTTAGGGCAACCATAGTTACTCATCTCATCAAGACATGTCCATAGTTAGTAAGATATCTATATATCAACCTTACACTTATATTTCTAAAATCATGCTCTTAATGATCAATTAGGTCATTCAATAAAACTTTACCAAAGCAGAAAGAGTGTCAATCTCTCTTTCCATATTCTTTCTGCATGCTTATACCAAGCATTACTAGTAGTATCATGTATAATATTCAATGAGCTATCCTTATTTATGAAATCCATGATGACAAGTATCAAGAGTATCATTTACTAGATTCAAGTGCTATCCTTTTATAGGATCAAGATATCCAACAGATAGATGTTAGCCAAACATCAAGTACATCAATGTATCAACCTTGGATAGCCTCATATAATTCAAGAAGATCAAAATGTTCAACATCAAGTGCATCATTTAATCATAGAAAACATAGATCTAAGTTGCTTTCATATGCATGTATGATCCATCAAAGAAATAGACATTCTTATCATACCTTCAGTCTTACCGAATCAATAGCTAAGATACAACATACCATGCATACCTTGTGGTATTCAAATACATGTGCATCTTCATTAGACATGGGAAACTAGAAGCACTTTGTCCTCTCATAGTGCCTCTTAACCTTTTCCAGCTCTATCCATCCTTCATGCATTTCAAATGATCCTCAAGAAATATCTACTCATCACAACTGATCAAGGAGGTTAGTCACATCCAAATACTCAAATACATATGTAGAAACTACCATTAGGAGAATTTTGAGGTCTAAAATGGGTCTTTTAAGAAAAATGTACAACCAAAATAAACTTTATAAGAACCAATAGGATTAAAGATGATTATGTCAACCATGGGGGATGATTCACCATTTTTGGAGTAAAAAAGTAAAAAGATTAAAAAATAATAAAATAATAAAACTACTTTTTCAACTTGTATTTTGAACTTATCTCCCTAAGTTTTTAGTCAAATTTTGAGTGGGGTTACTTGTTGGATGTAAAACTTAATTCCTCATCCAAGGAGTACCCATGTTGCATACTCTTGATGGACCCTGCTACATGAAAAATGATAAATGCATGAAAAAACGTGATTGCAATCACATTTTTCATGTATTTCTCATTTTTTATGTAGTAGGGTCCATATAAAGTATGCAACATGGGTACTCTTTGGATGAGGAATCAATTTATGCATCCAATGAGTGTTTCCACTCAAAATTTGAGTAAACCCATAGGGAGATAAGTTGAAAATACAAGTTGAAAAATAGTTTTTTATTTTTTCCCTCTAAAATTTGATGATGTAATCTAATATTATTTTATTATTTCCACTATTATATTATAATTTCCTTAGGAGGCTCATTTTAAACCTCAAAATTCCCCTAATGAAACAATAATCATAGTAATCAGATCCATGAATCTAAACAAAAGTAAGAGGAATCATAAGTCAGGAAATACTTATCTTCAATGAGAGATGATCATCTCCCTCATGAAACAATATTCAAGAGCCATGAATGTCCATGGTAGATATACCAATGTTACCTTCAAGTATCCAACCAGGTATGTTAGGAATTATCCCATTTAGGACTTCATCAAATCTCCCACAAGTGTTTGAGCATCTTCACATTCACTAGCTAGGTTCCATATATTATATAGTTTCCATAAACCAGGATTTTCTATCCAACCCTAACCTCATAGAATCCATCAACCCCTAATAATAAAGTTTCCTAGGCTTTTCTTCAAATGCTAGAATTATTTTCAGTATCCACCATCCTCTTCTTGTTTTCATCAAAGGTGTCATGATCAGGGTGATCTCCATGGATTTTCTTTAGCCCACCTTTGATACCATGTCAATTCTTCATATGGCTACATTGTTCTTTGCCTTTATAATTGAATTTATTCATTAATACATTAAGTTAACCTCATATCATCATTACAATATTCATATCTACGCCATTATTCATCAACATATGCAATTACGTAGAAAGAACAACATAAACATGATCAATGCCGTGAAATATAAAGGAATAGTAGAAGAAAAACATGCACAAACATAGAGACACTAGGATTGGTCCGAGACCATGGAAAAACCCACTATGGGGAAATACCTTGAAAAATATTATTCTTCTTAGATCATCATCAAATGATACAGTAAAAGAGCGTACAATGATCCATAACTTTATCTATGTAACAAAACAACTATGATATCAATGAAATAGATCTAATCATGCTTGAAATCAAAATGCTCATACTAATGGTTGTAATATGTTGTCATAGATTCGAGTCAACTACTCTATATTGTTGTCACTGAGTTGAACATTGTTGAGTATTGCTATCACTGAGCAGAAACATTGGAATACCAAAATCTCATCTTTGAGTCTCGAACGCATGGAGGAGGAGTTGTGCGAGAGTATATGAGAACCTGAACACTCTCAGGCTATTTTGTGCATGCGTCCGAGGAACAAATTACCAAATCTACCCAAAAGCCCTTCGACACTACCATGTAGTTACTATGCATGCGTCCAGGACAACCTGGACGCTCTAAGGAGTAGTGTTAGGTCCCTATAATACTAGTGATGACCCCATTAATATTGTAGTTGTATCCCTTATTAATATTGTTGTGCCCCTATTGTCCCCATATTGTTATTACTGTGTCCCATAGAATCCCTCTATTGTTATTTTTGTGCCTTTATATTATTATTGTTAGGTTGGTTTGGTTATATTGTGACTCCTTAGACTCCTATATATAGAAATGAGGTTTTTTCATTTGAATCATCCAAGAATTATTCATTTGTGTAATGTTAAGGAGGTTGCCGCCTCGAAGAGGCTGAATTCTAAGGCATTCATCTATCTTTTCTGTCTTTTTGTGAGCTGGTTTCATAACATTTGGTATCAGAGCTTTGGATTCTAGGGTTTCAATGCTCCGGCATTTTTGCTATAACTTTTGTTCTGCAATGTTTCAGAAGAAAAAAAAAACCCATTTGAGATGAAATTGCACTGAACCTCGGGACCGAATTTCAGAGCTTTTTGCACTATATTTGCGGAGATATGATCTAAGGAAGTTGGTATTTTTGTAGACTCCTGAATTACATTCCAAACAAGTGACTTGGAGAAAATCATCATAACTTTCTCTCTAGGAATTGGATTGAAATTTTGTAAGAAGGTACAGAAAGAGGACGGATGGTAGATTCTTTTATATATGTTTCAAAGCTAAAGGTCGAAACAGTGACACATGGCACTTCATACAAGTTCACTCTCCTGGAAAGGTCTATAATCAGGTCATCTTGGGAGATTGTGCATAACTCTTCCTTGGAGAATCCAATTTGGATCAGACTAGTGGCATTGGAAAGAGGACGCAGAGGGCTACTGCAGTTCGCAATTTCAAAACTGGATGATCCGAAATTACAGAGATACATCAGATGCAATATCAAGCTCCTACAAAGTGAAAAAAAAAGGTGTGTGGTTTTTTTAAAATTTTTGCATAAGCTTGGTTTGAAAAATTAGTTTGAAGGAATTCAAAGGGCATAGTAAAGCATTATTATTAGTAATTGATGCCCCGAGGAAAGAAAATGCAAACACCTAGTAAGAAACCTAAAAGCTCTAGCATGACTCATGAAGAAGAGGAAGAAATGCAACATGATATATCAAAATTACGAGACCAAGTGCAACAAGTGTGACTTGCACAAAAAGTAACAGAATCTAAGATGGATGGTTTAAAGAAAGGTGTAGAAGCTAAGATGGATTGTTTAAAGAAAGGTGTAGAATCTTAGATGGATGGCATGGATGCTAAGATAAATGGCATGGACGCTAAAATGAATGGCATGGATGATAAGATGAAAGAATTGAATATAAAGTTGAATAAGTTGCTATAAGAAATGGTCACTAATGGTGAAAGGGTAGTAAAGGAAACTCATGATGAGAACAAAATAAATGTTAATCATGATTCCATAGACTCTAATGTTGGATCGAAGACCCACCATATTCCAAAAATCGATATGAGGAAGTTTGATGGCAAGGATCCCGCAACATGGATATTACAGATGGAGCAATTTTTCGATCTCAATAATGTGAAAAACACACAAAAGGTACGTATTGCAACTTTATATTTGGAACAACATCAGTTTGTATGGTATCAATGGCTTTTCTCTCATAAACAAATTATCACTAGGGCAATTTTTACGAAAGAACTGAAGAACTGACAACACATTATGAGGTGTCATGCGGAAAGAGTCAATTTTGCGGACAAAACCGACCTCCCTAGAAGCTAAGGCTTTCTAGTGACAAACAAGACAATTAAACACTATCTTTCCCTAAATATGCATTTAGAATACAAGTAATCAGGTGTTTAAAACATACCTTTAGTCCCACGCTGTTTGTAGCAGTCCAGCCTCTCCGATCCGGATGAGCTCCTCCTTCTCTTCGAAACCTGCATTCACTAACAAGCAAATGATTACATAGCACCTGAATAACTCATAAAATAAAACATATTCATCATAAAGACCAAGGAGTATATGAAACAAATTATGTATAACAACTTGTTGAGAAAAATGAGCTTAATTGTATTAAGTGGAAACAAAAGAAACCATTACAACCAGTGCCTTGGTGTTGTGCAGGTCCCTCCCAGGGTCCAGCAAGAGTTCTCCTTTACTTTGATCAGCTCACCCACTCCAAATGAAGCTAAGAAAGGATGGGAATATCTCCTCTCAAGCTCTATAAGGGAGTCCTAATTTCAGTAGCATCTACCCTTACGAATGTTCAGCTTTCAACCTCTCCTCCCTCTGGCCCAATGCCTGTATTTATAATGCTTTGGAGGAAGTTAATCAGGTCCACCATCAATGGGATAAGCCCCTCTTTGAATGGGATAGCTCCCCTCTTGATGGGATAAGTTCCTCTTTCATAGGGATACATGAACCATCTGGAGGCGCTCAATACACGTCAAACAAACTTCTAGAATGCTCTAGAATCGACCACAAGTAACTTTTTTGAAGTAAAACTCACACCTTTTGAACTTTACAGGAGTACGCACCCACCCCTTTACAGACAGAGCGTACAAGTACGCAGGTATTGTGAACTTGGGGTGCGTACACGCAGGTAAGGCTAAGAGAAACTGCGTACCCAGAGTTATATAGATTTTTAAAGACTTTCTCTCTTTCTTGGAGTTTGACATGAGTAGCAGAGGTATAAGACTTGCCAAGGAGGATAGTATGACAGTTGATGGAGCCATACTAACTGCAAATAGTCATGGTGACAAATTTTAGTGTAACAGATTGCCCCCTAAAGTGCGAAGCCTGTAGTAGATTAGGGTTTCATATCATCTAGGACGGGTGAAGTACTTTATCATTTCAAGGATTATCTTGTGGAGAGCCCAGTCGGAACCTGCAAATATTCAACATAAAATACATATGTAAGATCATGTCATCACTGAGGTAGGCATTCCCATACTCAGATTGAAAACTTTGACTAACAAACTAACTACTGCTCTGATATAGGAATGATTTCGCAGTACATCATAACCATAGACTCTTGTAGACACAGTATGGACGCAACCATCTGTTTATGATTAGTCTACTGTATAATGAATACAAAACTCCTCGCAGCCTGGATGGTGGAAACCAGATCCAGGGTCTTCATTTCTATTTAACGAAATGGTACGATTCTATCCATGCGAATAAATGAGTTGATGTCGAACATGGTAGAATACACTTGATTATCAGTCGATGATGTAAACTGTTAACAAGTGTGAGAGAGACCACCAGTGATGTCAATGGTTCTCAAAGTACCCAGTACAATCCATGAGATGTGAATGAATGTGTTGATGTTGAACATTCCACGGATTCCTTCGATCGAAAGTCAATGATGCAAACCGTCGTCAAAGGCGAGAAATCTGCCATTGATGCATGCAGATCTCAAGGTACTGACGATTTCTAGGTCATCTTTCTAGATAATGTGCTGATGTCGATAGAAAGCGGCCCGTTGCAGGCAAGCCCACAACACAAAATCATAGATCAAGTTGAAGAAATGTAGCTGTAAGGACTGACTCAGGGATGGTCGAGATGGATGACAGGTATTTTGCAGATGAATGGTTTATTTGCAGTGACCTCTTGAACACATAATGACACGACAGATGGCTTGGTGACAATTGACCCAATAGTTAATACCCGGAATCGGCTGAAAATTTTCAATGTGATTTGACCAAACTGTTAGGCAAAGGATTTCCCAACCCAGGTGGATGAAAAGTGTCGTGTTCAAGAGTGGTGATAAGGTTTCTTCTGAGACAAAGGATAACAAATAGGCTCATTTTTCTCTCTTTTCCCCCACCATTTCTGGCAAGTACCTCTTTATTTTTTACAAGCTTGAGGAGGATAACATATGCTTGATTATAAGCTCATCCTTCGAATGAGTCCAACTTAGTTTAGATTCGAACCCTAAGAAGGAGTGGTTCGTTCCTGTTTGTAATCGAACAGGTCCTTTACTGTGAAATTTTAACGAGACCAGTATAGGAGAAACTCGGCGTTTTTCAATTTTAGAGAGTCTGAAAAACTTAAGAAGACTCCAGGGTTGACTTTTTCGTAAATTTGTGTCTCCCAAGCTCGAAAAAGTATAAAATAATACTTGAGAGAACCGCTTGATATTTTACGACCAAGGAGTACTTTCATAGTTAGTGTCTTTGACCTGAAAAGTAAAAAGCAATCAAGGACACATCGTTTTATTTCCAGTATCGAATTTGAAACGACAAAAATCCGGCAACCTTTTCCTGTTTTTACGGTTAGAAAAGGGCTATAAGGGGACCGTCTTTTAATTCCGTTTTAACGAGTGTAAAAGAAACGCTCGGTGATCTTTTCATATTTTAGGAGTCAGAAAAGGGCTTAAAGATGACTCTGATGTTTTGTTTGTGAAAAATGACAATTTTCCCTGAAAACCCTTTTATCCTGCACAAAAACCAACACATTACTCATACCTGTTTAAAGATAGATAAAAATACTTTGAAAAATACCTTTTCATGGTGAAAAATAAACAAATTTACCATTTATTTACCAAAAAAACCTATAAAAAGGGCATTTACCATTTCATTTTTACCATTTTACTGTTGAGGAGAGAAAAAGGGCTTTTGGCAAGAAACTTCCCATGGACATTGCGGAGAATCCGACCGTCGAAATCAAATGCCATTTCATCAGGTATTCTACAACATCCTCCTCTTCATTTTCATCCATTTGGAATTTGTTTTTAGGCCCTAGTTTCATTTTTTGGAGGCTTTGGGGTTTCAAGGTCCGCTTTTCGGGGTACGCAGGTGCTCCACTGGTGACCCGGGTACCCCGACATTTTCTCAGTTGGGAAAATGCCAGGCGTACGCACCTTGCCTTAAGGGAACCCGCATACGCACGCCCTGTTCCTAAATGTGGGGTGCGTACCCCGCAAAACGAATTTTTAAACCCCAATTTCTTCAAAATGGACCAAATTTTTTTGATTTCAATGATTCTAACAGATGTCTTTTGGTGTGTAGATTGCCCACCATGCTTGATTGGCACGAGAGAGAGCACGAAGATGTTGATTTGGCCGCCATTAATCATCAACCGTCCATTGATGCTTTAAAGGCATGCGGCCTCTACAAATACTGGGCCATACCTGGCATGAGGGCCCAGGTGCGCTTTCTAGAGTGGCTGGTAGAGAGATGGAACGTCCAGGATCAGTGCTTTTACATTGGAGGGCACCAGCTCGAGATAGAGCTCTTAGATATTTACTTTCTCACTGGTTTGCCCAAGAGGGGCGAACACTTGACTCTGTCCGGGACTAGGCCGGGTGGCCAGTCCATTGCTAGTCTCTGACTAGAGTGGTGCAACACGCAGAACCAGGAGAAGGGGATAGAGATCAAAACTATATCCCGCCCTGAACTTATGGTCATTGCTTTCACAGTTACCAGACTTTGCAGGGCTGTCGCTTTGCACATTGCCACTGGATCCCAGATGCGGATGGCGATTGAGGCACCATTTTCAACTGGTGTGATGCTGTGTTGGATAACGTAAAAAGCCAACTGACTAAAACCAAAAACAGACAGCTGAAGACCTTTGGTTATGGGGCTTTAGTTGTGAGTTTTGCTTTAGAGAGAGTTCTGATGCTGATCCCACAGCATCTCACTGTTGAGGCTGGGCTTCCCCGAGAGCCCAAATTGAAGCGATGGGTTGCGGTTATGGCCCGTCATCCTGATGAGGGCACGGAGGTTGTCCGATTTAGACTGGAGTATTTTCACTGGTTGGAGGACCAGATCTTCTCTATACAGGATTTTCCTTATGCCGGAGTTGATTTTCGTGGAGATCTGGACATGGTTCTTCCACCGGGAGAACAATGGGATGACATAGGTACTTCATTTTTCACAAGTTTTTAAATTATCTATTTTTTTTGCTTTTTATATTGTCTCAAAACTGACAGTAATAATTTTCAAAATGCAGATGTGGGCCCATGTCGTCCAGCCAATCTCCGACCTTTCGAGAGGAGACAACCAGTTGCAACGGCGCCGGCCCCACAGGACGAGGCCATAGAGACCTTAGCTGAGTTGGAACAAGACCTAGAGCGTCTGACGGCAGATATACCAGAGACCACTATAGACGATATTCCTATCAGGCTTCAGCGCTATGTAGTCGCAGTCCCAGGACCTTTTAGAAGGTTCTTGTGTAGGGTAGCTTGTGCAGTGGTGTCGTATAGAGAGCATCACCAGTGATTGGATGGTCGTTTTTGTAGACACATGCGACATTTTGTATTTTTGTACTTATCATTTTTGCCGATCATAAGGTGTTTTTCAACCTATGATCGAAGACGATTTATTTTTGACACACTCCTATCTATATATGTCATTATTACCGTCTTATCTTGTTAAACGTGTGTGATGAAATGTTTTTAAATTTACATGTATGATTATTGCAAATGTCTGTCTAACATTCGAGAAGCAATTGCATCTGCTAATGTATTTAAAGACCTTGGAATATGCTGATACTCAATGTAGTCAAATTCACGTTCCAAGAGATGCACTCTAAAAAATAACCTTAATAACACTGGATTTCTAATGGCATATACTCTATTAAGATGTAATACAACGAGTTCAAAATCTAACCTCACTATCAAACTCCGAATCCCAAATGAGATAGATTCAGACAATAACTCAATCACTGCACTGTACTCTGCAATGTTGTTTGTTGTTTGACTGAGGCTCACCCCATGCATAGAAACTAACTCGTCAGAGGGTGAATAGATAACCCAAGCTGCAGAAGAGATATTCTGTGTACTACGACAAGCACCATCAACAAATTCGATGTATGTTTGGAGAGGCATTGACATCTGCAAACATCGAGCGTAAAACCAAGATAAGTAGAATAATGACGAAAAACACACTTTCTAAGCTAAGCACACTGTCTAAACTAACAAACACACCAGCTAGAAAGAAAAACCTAACCTAACTAAAATCTCCATACCCATCATTTAAGCATAATACCTCTTTAGGTAAAGCCCATTTCTGGGTTTACCCAAAGAGTCCCCGTCAAAATCTACCAGCTCATAGGCCCCTTTTGCTAGCTTTCGCTTGACAATGTAGGGCCCATGCCACATAGGAACGAATTTTCCAGCACCTAATTTATCGTTAGCTTGATCATATAATAGCACTAGGTCTCCTTCCGAAAAATTTCGAGGGGTCACATTTCGATCATACTGAGCTTTCATACATTTTGTGTGATTCTCGATTGCCAATGCAGCATCACGTCGAGTCTCATCTAATTGAGCTAAGTATAATAAACGCTTCTCCTCTTCGGAAGTAGCTGGAAGTAATTCGACAGCCATTTGAAGTGACGGGATTTCGCATTCAATGGGCAGCACAGCTTCCAAACCATAAACTAGTTGGAAAGGAGTGAACCCTGTTGATGTTTTCACTGAGGTTCGGTACGCCCAAAGCGCGGAAAATAACATGTTGTGCCAATTCGACCGATGAATACCAATGATTCGTCGGATCATGATAACTAAAACTTTGTTGATGGACTCAACCAGACCATTCGCTTGTGGATAATAAGGAGTTGAGCTATCGTGACGCAAACCAAGCTGGCCTGTAAGTTCTGTCATCATAACGTTTCGAAAATGGTGCCCATGGTCAGTGATTATCGCTTGTGGGACACCAAACCTAGCAATAATGTGATTGAATACGAAAATTGCAGCTGTCTTGCCGTCTGCCTTGAATGTAGGCATCGCCTCGGCCCACTTAGTAAAATAATCAACCGCCAGGATGATATATGCATGCCCCCCAGCCGAGTGAGGGTTACATGTAATAAAATCAATACCCCATTTGGCAAAAGGACCAATGGCAATTATAGGGTGGAGAGGAGCAGGTGGAGCGCGCATCTTGCGATCAAACACTTGACAGTTGTGGCATTTCCGGACTGCAATAATACAGTCTTTAAACAAGGACGGCCAGAAGTAGCCAGCACGCAATATCTTTTGAGCTGTGGCATACCCAGACATATGACTACCACACGCTCCAGAGTGACAGTCATTCAGAACCCTTTCAGCTTCCTCGTGAGTTAAGCAACGGCGAAAAACCAAGTCCGCCCCACGGCGATAAAGAGTATCTCCAATAATTTTGTACTGTTGGGACTGGAATCAAATTTTCCGACGTTCCGACTTTGAAACTTCGGGCCGAAAGGATTGGGTCTGGAGATAGACGATTATATCCCCATACCACGGATCTAAAGTGCTGATGAGAAACAAAGATTCATCTGCAATGGGTTCCTCTGCCACAGTTTCTGTGTCAGCACGCGGGAAGTCACACATTAACTCGGCAAAAACTAAAGATTTCTTAGACTTAGATTTTTCAAACTCCAAGTCGAACTCTTGCAGGATAATGATCCATTTAGAGTATTTTCCCCCTAGCAATTGTTTAGTCAAAATGTAGATCATAGGGTTGCAATCCGAAATGAATGTAGTTTTACGGAGAAGAATGTAGTGACGAAAACGTTGGACAGCTTGAACGGCTGCCAATGCCAATTTCTCCACATGTGAATATTTGAGCTCAGTTGGGTTTAAAGTCCGACTAAGGTAATATATCACATGTTCCGTTCCGAATTCGTCTTCCTGAACTAAGACCATTCCAATGGTGGAATGAGCGGCGACGAGGTACAAAAAGTAATCCTGGTTGTAGTTGGGAGGATGCAGCAACGGTGCATGGGTCAACGCGTGCTTGAGTGCATCAAAAGATTTCTGAGCTATCTCATCCCAAGAGAATTGAGCATTCTGTTTCAACAACTGGGTAAAACCCTTTGTAATCTCGGCGTAGTTAGGAATGAATCGGCGTAAAAAGTTTGCTTTCCCCTGCAAACTTTGGAGTTGGCGAAGACTCGAAGGAGGAGGCAATTTGATGATAGCTTCTAGCTTCGAGGGATCAACGTGAATGCCACTTCCAGCAATCGTCCCACTTCTATACAGAAGACACATTTGTGTGGGTTCAATCGAATACTATAATTCCTACACCTCATGAAGATTGCTCATAAATGGACAAGGTGATCAGCTCGATGTAATGAATGAGCGGGCAAATCATCGAGATACAGTTGCACAATGTGTTTGTTGTCATGAAACGCATAAGACATCGCCCTTTGAAAAGTGGCTCCGGCGTTCTTAAGCCCAAAGGGTAATTTGCAATAAGCAAATGTCCCCCATGGACAAATGAAAGTCGTTTTTGGTTGGTCGGCAGGTAGAATATTGATTTGGTTGTAACCGGAAAAACCGTCCATAAAGGAAAATATTTCACTGTCGGCACAATCATCAATTATTTGATCGATATAGGGTGTTGGGTAGTTGTCCTTGGGACAAGCTCGATTGATATCCCTATAGTCGATGCATATTCTTATTGTTCCCTGTTTTTTGTTAACTGGAACAATATTCGATACCCAATCCGTTAATGGGATCGGATAAATGAAACCTGCTTTCAACAGCTTCTCAACTTCTGCTTTAATTGCAGCCACTTTCCGTGGGTGAATCTGACGCAAACGTTGCCGGATGGGTTTAGCGTCCAGGTAAGTCTTGATCTCATGGACAACAATCGCGGGATCAATTCTTGGCATTTCCTCATAGGACCAGGCAAACACGTTGCGGAATTCTTGAAATAGGGCCTTGTATGTCTGAATTTCGTCATCTGAACACGAGGCACCTATATGAATGTGCTCAACAATTCCGGGCTTGACTGAAATGTCAATGGGAATCGTTCGAGAAATGTTTCCCAAATTCAGCTCTGAATTAGGATGTTTCATTGGACTCTGAGCTTCTTTGACATATTCAGCTGTAAAGATTGATGAGAAATCGTTTTCAAAATGATCATCCTCAGGTAAAAACGAAGATCTGTGATGGAGATCTTCCCATGGTAAATCGTCTACACACAGGACTTCACAAAGTTTTTCGTCAGATGACACAACTTCGGGAAATGCTATTAACTCCGAGGTTGACGTGAAAAGTGATTCCTCACGGACCACATTCATTTGGTCGATTTTGGTTGAACTTGGGTCGGTAAAAGACTGCACGGCTTCATAGGCAATTTCATATGGACTCAAAGGCATTGCATCACCAAATGAGTCTATTTCAAATTCAGAAGGAACCATCCAAGGATCGTCATAAACAATGGTGTCTGAAGTAATCATATGAATAGATGCAAATGAAGACAAGGTGTTCATTGGAGGAAAAGGAAAAGTTCCCAGTAAACCGACATCTTTAACTAATCCTACTCCAACATCCTTATAAGGGATAGTCGTTTTATCGACATGCTGGATACTCTCTGAAGAGGCTGGGTCGGATGAAAAGTATGCCAGCTGGTCTATGGTTACGATCTTGCCATTATGTGGAAACTTTATTACTCTGAAGACCGATGAAACGACCGCTGTCATAGCATAAGACCAACTTCGACCCAAGAGAAGGTTGTAGTCTAGAGGGGCATCAACCACCTCCACATCTAGACTAACGGTTTTTCCTTCAACCCCTATAGGAAAATCCTGTAGAATGCCAAACGGATGGAACCCACGGCCATCAAAGGCCTTAAGAATTGTCGGGGATTGATTTAGTGAAGGAGAACCAAGCGATCTCCAGCACTGTATCGACATAATACACGTGGAAGCTCCCTCATCAATTACAGTCCGATGAATAGGCCTATTTTTGACTATCACTGGGATCTGGAAAGCCATTTGATGAGGTAAATGCGGTGTACTATTTTCTAGAACAAAGATTATTAGGTTCGGGTCCTGAACATCAACAGCTCCTAGAGCCGACAAAAGTAATTTGCGTTGTGCTGGGCATGATTGCAGCACTTCCAAAGCCGACATTGCTGAGGGTGAAATAGCTAAATCCTCAACAATGTTGTAATTCTAGGCCGCTCTCGCATGTGGATTGAAAGCAGACCTTCCAAGTACACCCTTGGCGGGCGGTTTGATTACTATGTCCAGGTTAGGCTTCTCGATCTGTAGTGGATCGGAACTGGGAGCTGAGGTTGATGGATTAGAATGAGAAGATTCTACTTCTTTGCCATCAACAGGACTTTTACTACCATAATCTTGTGATCGAGTCGCAATCCTTACATGAGACATCATCAATATGGGTTCTTCACTGGCACTCGAGGAAGAACCTATCATCTTACTCTCCTGCTTTGGAAATGGATCTTTCAAAACAGCAGGAGTTGGAGAACCTTTGACGATTTTCACAACCTCGGCCCGATGAGGGCAATCTCTTGTAAAATGATCCTCTTCACAAATAAGACAAGGATATTGAGGTTTGCGTTTTTCGTCATTGGTTTCCGACTTTTCTGTTTTCTCCTTTGGAGTTTTGTCTGCTTTATTCTTCTTCTTACCTTTCTTTTTCCCACTGGATTTTGATTTCGCCGTAGATGCCTCTACAGCATGAATATCAGCGGAAACTTCAGCAGAAGATTCTCCTGTCGGGGAGTCTGGTAAGGTTATAATAGGAGAAGAATTCTTTAAAGACTTCTTCTTGATTTTAGTATTCACTGTACCAATCATGCCATCAGCGGCATGAGACCCCGAAGGAGTAGCAGCGATTTGATTTGACTTAGGAAGATCTGGGATCTTTTCGTGTAACATACCTGACTGAGTATAAACTAAGTCAAGGTACTGCGCTTGAGCAATCACTTGCTCCTCAGTAACTACTCCGGCCTTAGCTACGTCTTCAGTAATCTTCGGTAATAATGATTTAACAAACCATTCAGCTAAGATTTGGTCCGGGATAAAAACTTTCACTAACCGCCTTCGACGTCTCCATTCATGAATATGATCGGAAATATAAGTGGACGTCGATTGTTTTAATGAAGTTAGTAACTCCGTGCCATTATCATATCTGACCGGCAACTGAAAATGAGTTAAGAAAGAGGTAGCTAACTGGCTAAAATTATAAAAAGAGGCCCGTGGTAACTCAATGTACCACTTGGCCGCGAGACCAATGAGAGTACACTGGAAAAGATGTAAGCGGATCGAATCATCCGAGATGGAATTAGAGGCACACCAGAGGTGGTAAGTCATCACATGATTCAACGGGTCCTCTCCAGACTTACCTTCGAACTTGGGTATGTCACTGGGAAACTTATTTGACATTGGTGGCCAAAACGGAAGATAATTTATTGGATCGTTCGTTAGGCGCGACAAGTCTGGTAAATCCAAAGTTGCGATAAACGGTAATTGCTGATTAGGATCCCTAAAATTCTGGGTCACAAGACCAGTCCCAGGAGGAGGATATCCAGGATAACTTGGAATAGGAAGCTCATTCGGGATATTGTATCCTCCAGGAAAACCAGGATTAACTGGATTGTACTGGGGTTGTTGAGGTTGTTGATAAGTGTACCCAAGATATGGTTGATACTGGTAAATCGGCTGCTGGACACCAGGCCCGTATTGGTACTGTCCCTGGTACGGTTGATAAGTGAATTGTGGTTGACTAGTGACAACCGTACTTAAACCAGGTTGTCCTTCAGGCATCTGAACCGTAGTTTGAATCGTGGATCCAGACGATGGTAAAGATGTCTGAGGAGTAGTTACAGAGACAGTAGAAACCGGAGCTATCGATACTCCAAAAGTAAGTGTGGTAGACTGAACAGATGTTGTAGTAGTTGCAGCAGTCGTTTGAGATGGAGTATTAGGGGCAATAGGCCCAGACTGAGAAATTACCGAAGGTACAGAAGTTTGAACATTAGACTGGACTTGTTGCTGGGGTGAACCAGAAACTAAAGGTTGTCCAACTTGGGATGACAACTATACACTTGGCTGCAATACCTGTTGAACTTGCAATGGATCCCACACTATGTTCATTCCGGGGTATTGACCCATGACAGGTTGAGGATATTGAGATCCATAACTGGATTGAGGGTAGGATTGATAATTGAAAGGTACATTTCCCGTACCTTGAAAATAAGATTGACCTTGGGGTGGTTGATAACCTCGACTCAAATACTGACCTTGGGGTAGATACCCTTGAGGTAAGTACTGATACTGGGGTTGACCTTGAGGTATAAATTGATACTGAGGTTGACCTTGGGGTACATATTGAGGCTGGGGTTGACCTTGAGGAATGTATTGCACCACAGGTACATACTGTCCTTGAGGTTTCCCCCAGACACAATTTGTGTACCTTGAGGTTGCTCCCTAGGCGTTAATTGAGGCTGCCCCCCAGGCGGTAACTGGCCACCTTGAGGTTGAGAACTGGGAATTGAACCTGACATCATGTAAATGTCTCCTACGCCCAATGGTTTATTACCATTGTTTCCAGTTAATGACCCATGTTCAATGGGTTGAGGAGATGCTCCCGCAAAAGTACCAGAAAGTGACTGATACCCAGAGGGAACAGAAGGACCGCCGTACAAGAAAGATTCAGGAGATTGAGTAAACATAGACGATTGACCAGACATATTTACAGGAGTATAAATACCTCCAGGTGGATAAGGGGTACGAGGTGGAGAAAAACTTGACCCTGAGTTGCCCAAATAATTAGTTAACAAAAGATACCAAGTAGTACTTCTAGGTGGACTGTAAAAAATGGATTCACACTCCCTTAGATCAATAGTAGGTTGATCTTCAGGGATAGGGGCGCCTATTTCTTCTTCTGGAGCAAGTTCTTCAATAGCTATCAAACCAGAAGGAAGATTTTCGGTGATGACTCTTTCTACCCTAGGTGAATCAGGAGCACTAGAAGTTGGAGTAACAGGTTCAGATATCTCAGGTTCTTCGCCTATATCACTAGTAGATGAAAAACTACTAGCAAGCTCGGAAACTGCGATAGCTTCGGGATTATAACCTGTTTCTAGACTTTGGTAATCAGGATGAACTACCAACGAAGACTCTCCTTCTTCAGGTGAACCTACTTTACTGCCACTAGGAGTTACAAGGACTTTCAAACCTTCGTAATGACTCGGGACGTCTTCGGGAGGTTGGCCCCGAAGTCTATGGGACTTCCTCAACAAATCAGCCACGGTTACAACCTCAGGTGACTGGCCCCGAAGTCTACGGGACTGTCTCGGTAATTCAGCCACAATTAAAAACTTTTAACTACTGCACACGCAAACAAAGTAAAATCTCAAAACAAACCGCCTAAAGTCTCTAAAGAACCAAACAAATTCGAATCACACGCCTAAAGAATCTAGGGCATCAAACCATACACAAACAATAGCCTTCCGGACCGAAAACACTAGTTGGTGATGAAGCCCAACATCGTCGAATTCAGTACAGAAGCGGCGGGTGGAACAGTTACCCCGGCAACCTGCTTAATGAATAGACCGGCACAAGTTCCTCCACTTTAACCGTCTCGAGTGAAGTGAACCCCCCGGAAAATCCAAGTGAGTCTAGCCGACGTCTGCTCCAGGTATAGTGGGATCTTCCCTCCACCATCACCTTGGGTAGAACCCTAAAGATAATGGTCACTAGGGTCACCAACAACAACAAATACACCTGGGGGAATAGTCTACGATCCGATAGCACGCAAGGGCAGAGTATCAAGCTCAATCCCCTTGCCAGATCCTTGACAATAATCCAAGGTTTACCGACAAGTGACCCCAGGCTCCTCAACAATAATCTGAGGTTTACCGTTTGTAATACGTGCGTATCTGGCGTCGTTCCCAATGAAGGAGGATTGATCCCCTCACTGGTTCGGACACGATCTCGTGCTTCTCCTTTAAGAGGAGCTTTCCCAGAGCATAAATGTAACAGCTGGATTTATCCTACCACAAGATGAGCTACTTGTTTGGTTTTGCTGTCTTGGAGAGTTAATTACTCTCTTACCCCAAGACACTAGCCTGATCTATGTTGGTGTTTCAGAGCCCTAGTAAATGAAAAGTTACTAAGTTAATTTTACTTTAAGCGTTAATTTTATGGCTTTTCTTTAGGACAAAAGGTAGTGGAGATGAAACTGATCGTGTGTAGACTCGACTCAAATCCACTAAAAAGACGCACCTAGGATGATTTATACTATTTTTCTTTTTCAATGAATTCCCTAGCTAAGAGAGTTGGAGAATGCAAATTTGATATAAAAACAACTTTCTTGGCAATGAAAATCAAAGAAACAATCTCTTTATCTTTTCCAAAGCATACAACACATGACCACTAATTATTTCACGAAAATTCCTTTCTCTTCTCAAAGACTTCAAACACTACTAAAACAAACTTTTCTTCAAAAGAGATTTTTTGTATTTTTTCCTATATTAACAAAGCACGTAAAACTACTTAACAAGAATCAAGTTTAAAAAATATATGACAATCAAATCAATTTTACCTAAAAGCAAATCTAAGAGAAATTCACCTAAAAGCAAACCTAATGAGGGAAAAGCCTACAAAGTATAATTCCAGGATGTTTTACTTGGTTACTATTCAACCAAGGACTAGCTCATGCAGAATCATAAACCAGTCAAAAACAAAAATCAAAATCTTTTGTTCTTTTTCTTAAGAATTAAATTCACAACCTTAACAGCAAGCTTTCTCGAAATTCCGCAAAGAGACAACACAAAGGTAGGTTTCTCACACAGGTGGATTTTACGAAAGGTCTGACTCCTAAGAAGACTGAAAAGACCAGGGATATCCAAGGTTTCACAACTTCTAAAGCCAAAGTCACTACAGGACCAATGCAAAAATCAAACCCTAGGGCTAGAACTTCTACGAATTTCACTAAAACCCTTGACACTAATGAAACAAGCTTAGATGAGGACTTCTGACAGGTAACCAGTGGATCTGGGCAGCAAAAACAAATTATAAACAAAATCTAAGAGGCAAAAAGGAAAAAATTGAAATTTTCTCAACTTTTGACAAGGTACGCAGGCAGCCTGTTTGCACAGGTGCGTGTACGCTCTGTGTACAAAGCTGCAGTGCGTACAAGTACACACTATGCTTAATGCAGAGGCTGCGTACTTCTAGCAAAACCAAGAAAAGTAAAAGCTAACTTAACCCTAAGCTATTCCACCCAAATTCACAGTCAATCAGCCAAAAACCAGAAAGAAAACGACTTTTCTCAAATCAAAGTATCAAAAAAGAGAAATCAATCAAATCCATGGTTCCCCAGTGGAGTCACCATTTTGTCATGTGGAAAGAGTCAATTTTGCGGACGAAACCGACCTCCCTAGAAGCTAAGGCTTTCTAGTGACAAACAAGACAATTAAACACTATCTTTCCCTAAATATGCATTTAGAATACAAGTAATCAGGTGTTTAAAACATACCTTTAGTCCCACGCTGTTTGTAGCAGTCCAGCCTCTCCGATCCGGATGAGTTCCTCCTTCTCTTTGAAACCTGCATTCACTAACAAGCAAACGATTACATAGCACCTGAATAACTCATAAAATAAAACATATTCATCATAAAGACGAAGGAGTATATGAAACAAATTATGTATAACAACTTGTTGAGAAAAATGAGCTTAATTGTATTAAGTGGAAACAAAAGAAACCATTACAACCAATGCCTTGGTGTTGTGCAGGTCCCTCCCAGGGTCCAGCAAGAGTTCTCCTTTACTTTTATCAGCTCACCCACTCCAAATGAAGCTAAGAAAGGACGGGAATCTCTCCTCTCAAGCTCTATAAGGGAGTCCTAATTTCAGCAGCATCTACCCTTAGGAATGTTCAGCTTTCAACCTCTCCTCCCTCTGGCCCAATGCCTGTATTTATAATGCTTTGGAGGAAGTTAATCAGGTCCACCATCAATGGGATAAGCCCCTGTTTGAATGGGATAGCTCCCCTCTTGATGGGATAAGTTCCTCTTTCATAGGGATACATGAACCATCTGGAGGCGCTCAATACACGTCAAACAAACTTCTAGAATGCTCTAGAATCGACCACAAGTAACTTTTTTGAAGTAAAACTCGTGCCTTTTGACCTTTACAAGAGTACACACCCACCCCTTTACAGACAGAGCGTACAAGTACGTAGGTATTGTGAACTTGGGGTGCGTACACGCAGGTAAGGCTAAGAGAAACTGTGTACCCAGAGTTATATAGATTTTTAAAGACTTTCTCTCTTTCTTGGAGTTTGACATGAGTAGCAGAGGTATAAGACTTGCCAAGGAGGATAGTATGACAGTTGATGGAGCCATACTAACTGCAAATAGTCATGGTGACAAATTTTAGTGTAACATGAGGATACAAAAAGCAACACTTTTTTTAGCCAATTGATAAGTCTCAAACAAAAGGGTTCAATAATGGAGCACATTGAGGAGTTCCAAAAATTGAACATAAGGGTAAAAAATATTCCAAAGGAGCATAGGATTTATTTGTTCACAGGGACTTTAAAGGATAATATCCAACATGATGTTTGCCTTTGGGAACCTGATTCATTAGAGAAGGCATTCAGGTTAGAAAGAAAAATGGAAAGAAAAATTATGGCAACCAGGAAGCATACCACTCACAACTATAAAGATGGAAGTGTTATTGCCCCTAGCCTTCCAGAACCTATAAGGTTGACACCACAACAACTGGAAGAAAAAAAGAAAAAGGGCTTTGTTACAGTTGTGATAGAAAATACACTAAAGGTCATAAGTGTGCTAAGAAGAAATTATTCTACATAGATTGTGAAGAGGAAGAAGAAAAGGAGCAAGAAAGGTCAAAAGAAGAGGATATACTCCAGGAAGAAAGCCTAGATAAAGAAGAAATGAATCCGACCATATCCTCTAATGCATTGGCTAGAATTACAACTCCTCAAACCATCAAGATAGAAGGACAAATCAAGAAGAAAAAGGTAGTAGTGTTGATTGACTCAGGAAGTACCCACAATTTTATTCATTGTAAGATAGAAAAAGAATTGAATTGCTTCCTATATCCAGCACCAGAGTGTCAAGTGATGGTTGCAAATGGAGGAATGATAAATTGCTCCGGAAAGTGCCATAATATCAAGCTATCCATGGGAGAATATGTATTGAAAAGCCTAATGGTTTCCATTCCAATGGGAGGTGCTGATGTTGTACTAGGAGTCCAATGGCTACAATACTTGGGTACAATAGATTTTAGCTTTCAAGAACTTTTCATGAAATTTTATGCAGAACGAAAGGAAGTTGAATTAAGGGGCATTACAGGGAAATCGGGAAAGATAATAAGCTCTAACGATATGAAAAAGCTTCTAAAAAAGGAACAACAAGGTGTAATTGCGCAATTATGTTTGCTAGATGTTTCCACATCGGAATCATCTATTTCTCCAGATCTCCAAAAGGTATTGTACAATCATTCCAAGGTATTTTTGACTCCCAAAGGTCTCCCACATATTCGTGATCATGATCATGCTATTCATTTGATTCCAGGAAGTGTTCCTCCAAACATCAGGCTGTACAGATATCCCTATGCCCAAAAGAGTGAAATTGAACGTATGGTTGTAGAAATGTTTGAGGCTGGTATAATTCAACCTAGTCATAATTCTTTCTCTGCTCTAGTAGTATTGGTGCACAAGAAGGATGGATCATGGCACATGTGTCCGGATTATAGGGAGATCAACAAGCTCATTATTAAAGATAAGTTTCCCATTCCTGTCATTGATTAATTATTGGATGAATTGCATGGATCAATTTACTTCACCAAGTTAGATCTTCGTTCAGGATATCATCAAATTAGAATGAAGACTCAAGACATTCTGAAAACAACATTTAGAACTCATGAGGGTCACTATGAGTTTTTGGTTATGCCTTTTGGCCTTACCAATGCACCTTCTACATTTCAAGGTTTCATGAATTCCATTTTCAAACCCTTCCTTAGAAATTTTTTGTTAGTATTTTTTGATGATATACTAATCTACAGCAAGTCTTGGAAGGATAATGTTGAACATGTTGACAGGGTGCTACAACCATAGGAGGAGAAACAATTATATGCAAAAAGATCCAAATGTTTCTTCGAAGTACAAGAGGTGGAATATCTGGCTCATATTGTATCTAATGAAGGAGTTAAGGTAGACCCTAGCAAAATTAAAGCCATTAAGGAATGGGAAATCCCCACATCCATAAAGCATTTGTGAGGATTTCTCAGGTTGACAGGGTATTATCGCAAGTTTGTTAAGAATTATGGGAAAATAGCAGCACCTCTAACAACATTGTTGAAGAAAGATGCATTTTCATGGACTCTAGAAGCAACAAAGGCCTTCGAATATCTTAAAGAGGTAATGTGCCAAGCACCGGCCTTAGCTACACCAGACTTCACAAAAACCTTTATTGTGGAATGTGATGCTTCTGGAAATGGAATTGGTGTTGTTTTAATGCAAAACAAAAGACTGATTGCTTTCGAAAGTTGTCCAATGAAGGGAAAGTATTTACACAAAGCTATTTATGAGAAGGAAATGTTGGCAATACAACATGCACTTAAGAAATGGTGACCCTATCTAATGGGAAGACACTTCAACGTAAAATTGGATCATGATAGCCTTAAATACTTTTTAGAACAAAGATTATCCTATGAAGAACAACAAAAATGGGTCACAAAGATGTTGGGTTATGACTTTGAAATCATATACAAAAAAGGGAAGAAAAATTTTGTGGCAGATGCACTCTCAAGAAAGGATGAGGATGTGGAAGCATTGTTGTGTGCCATTTCTATTATCCAACTAGATTGGATAAACGAAGCAAGGGAGGAATGGAAAAATGATGAAGAAGTGTGGGAACTTATTCGAAAGTTGCAACAAGATTCTAGTACATCTGATACATTTAGCTGGAAAAATGATTTGTTATGGTACGAAGATCACTTATACCTCTGTAAGAATTCCCAACTCAAACAAAAGACTCTTCTAGAATTGCACACTTCTCCCTTAGGAGGGTACTCAGGACTTTTAAAAACTTACCACGGAATTAAGAAGGAATTTTTTTGGGATGGCCTTAAATCGGATATTCAAAAGTTTGTGGCGGAATGTTTGGTATGTTAACAAAATAAAGCTGAAACAATTAAGACACCAGGTCTATTACAACCTTTATCCATTCCAGGCCAATGTTGGGAGGAGGTTTCAATGGATTTTATCACAGTTTTACCCAAGTCTGAGGGAAAGAGTGTCATCATGGTGGTAGTTGACAGACTTACCAAGTATGCACACTTTTGTGCATTATCACATCCATTTAAAGCCAGTACAATTTCTATGGCATTTATGGAAACAATTCAAAAGCTACATGGAAACCCAAATATTATTGTAAGTGACAGAGATCCCATTTTTACAAGAAATTTTTGGACAGTTTTATTTTCTTGTCTTGGTACTCAGTTAGCTCATAGCTCATCTTATCATCCTCAATTTGATGGGCAAATGGAGATAGTAAACAAATGTTTGGAAGGATATCTTCGTTGCTTTGTATTTGATAAATAGAAATAATGGGTCAAATGGTTGCCTTTGGCTGAATGGTGGTATAACACTTCCTTCCATACTGCAACAAAAATGACCCCATTTATGGCACTTTATGGATATCAGCCAACATCCATCAGATCATATTTAAGAGAAAATTCTAAGGTTCAAGCAATCGGTCATCACATCAAGCATCAACAACAAGTTCTCCAACTCTTAAAGGATAACCTTGTGTTGGCGCAGAATAGAATGAAACAACAGGCAGATCAACATCGCAGTGAAAGAAGTTTTGATGTAGGTGACTGGGTATTCCTACGACTACAACCATATAAACAAATGTCCCTCATGCAAGCTAAGAAGGATAACAAAATGTCACCAAAGTATTATGGTCCATACAAGGTGTTGCAAAATATTGGTACTATGGCATACAAATTGGAGCTTCCTGCAGCTTCTCGAGTGCACCTAGTTTTCCATGTTTCATGTTTAAAGAAGGTTATAGGTGACAAGCTCCCAATTCAAACAATATTTCCAGAACTTGACGAGGAAGGAAAAATTATATTGGAACCGAACGCAATCATAGAAGCAGGAACTCGACAACTATGAAATTGATCGATTTCAGAGTATCTCATCAAGTGGAAGAACTTATCCGCTGAAGATTCCACATGGGAGGATGAGAATTTTATACAGAAGCATCAAGAACTACTCAAGCGTTGAGGACACCACTTTTTTGAAGGAGAGGGGCATGTTAGGTCCCTATAATACTAGTGATGCCCCCATTAATATTGTATTTGTATCCCTTAGTAGTACTGTTGTGCCCCTATTGTCCCCATAGTGTTATTACTGTGTCCCATAGAATCCCTCTATTGTTATTTTTGTGCCTTTATATTATTATTGTTAGGTCAGCTTCGTTATATTGTGACTCCTTAGACTCATATATATAGAAAAGAGGTTTTGTCATTTGAATCATCCAAGAATTATTCATTTGTGTAATGTAAAGGAGGTTTCCCCCTCGAAGAGGCTGAATTCTAAGGCGTTCATCTATCTTTCCTATTTTTTTGTGAGCTGGTTTCATAACAACTAGTCTGTGCGAACATCCAGGGATTGACACCTCCAGATATGCCTCTGAAGCCCTCGATGTTCCCATAAGCCTCTGTGCCAACGTCCAAGGATATTTGGACGTTTTCATGACCACCGTGTGCTAGCGTCTAGGGACTAAAATGCCATGTTTTGTTCCAGCATCCAAAAAACCCTAACTCAGAGTCAAGCTCACGCCTGTGATTTCAGACCCTTGTGTGAACTCATTTCGTGAAACTTGTGTGAACCTAGACAAAAGAGAAGAGAAGATAGCTTGATCAAATGTGTCCAAATTATATTGAGGTCTCTAATATTTTTAGGATTTCTTGAGGGTCAACTTAGAGTTAAGGTTGAACCAAGAAGTTACACATGTGGTTAGGAGAAACCCATTCCATAATATATGTATGAATAAAATAATTCATAACTCAACTTCCTCTTGACCAAATTGGGTGATCTTTAGGTTGATTTTGGTCCTCTCAAAAAGAGGAATATAATGAAATCATTATCTAGGTAATTTAAGATGTCCAAGGTGGAATTTGACCACAGTTGAAAAAATTAACATATTGTCACATCTTGAGCCTAATAAGAAGAAATCATTAAGGTTGAAATCTCACCCTTATCAATTAATTGATAATGTTCTATTTTGAAATAATTACGATGGTGTATTACTTCATTGTCTAGAATAAGGTATTGTCCAACATGTACTACACGAACTCCACTTAGGACATTCTTGTGGTCATTTGGTAGTGATACCACTACTTGTAAGGTCCTAACGGTTAGGTATTATTAGACCTCATTATTTAAGGATGCCCATGTCATAGCACTTAAGTGTGAAACATGCTAAAAGGTTGTTGGTAGAGCCAAGAAACCAATGTTTCCCCTTCAACCCATCACTATCGAAGCTCCCTTTAAGAAGTGGGGCCTTGGCATTATTGGTCCCTTGAACCCTCCTTCCTCTCAAAAAGAGAAATACATTTTAATTGTGATATATTAATTTTGGAGGTGGGTGGAGGTGATACCTTTGTAGGTAGTTAATAAAAAATAGGTGATTACAATTTTGTATTCTCATATTATTATTCATATTTTGGTTCTAGAATCCTTAGTGTTTGACACTTCACCTTACTTTTCTTTGTAGGAATTGGATCATTATGCTTTTGATAAAGGAATCAAAATTAAATATTCAGATAACTATTAATCTCAGGGGAATGCTCGAATTGAGTCATGAAATAAGAATTTAATCAAAATCCTAAAAAGGACCATTTTTGATCACCATAAGAACTGGCATATTGCCCTTTTTAATGAACTTTTGGGCTGATAGGGTGACCCCTAAAGCTATCATCGGTAACTCTCTATTTTTTCTAGTTTATGGCTGTAACACCCTCCTCCCACATCTACCCAAGTAATCAACCAAGTGAGGTAAACATGTGATGAAAAGTTACTAGGATATGATTCAACTCCCTATGTGTTAGTTAAGGAAGTGGAATTGACGCAAACTCACAACAAAATCCTTCTATACTTGCTACAGGACTCTTGGAAACCTTCCTAGTCATCCCCATGACTAGTCCCACTAAGTATTAGACCACTAAACCTCTAGAGGCTCCCTTGATATGGATAAGGGTACATCTGGGAGGCTCCATACACTCGCACAACAAGGCATGGTGCATCTAGGGACTCTTCTCCTTAGACCTGTACCTGTGACTTTAGGATTTTTGCAACTTTTCAAGCCCAGAATCCAGGTCACTGCCCAAAAACACCCTTTAGCTTTTAGAATCCTTAATTTACATAATGAAAAGACTTACAAATAAAAAAATGACTCTAGTAATAAGTTGAACCATCTCCAACTGGGACTCCCATTCTATCGAACGCTTTGCATCAGTTCAATCTATAGGACTTGAATACAAGACATAGCATAAACAAATGATAACTCATATGATAATTTTGTCATTTCCTTATCTCTCAAGCTTTACCGCAATCTACACAGGATCACTAGGCCCTAAACCGTGACACCACCCTTAAGCTTTACCATGTATCCCTCCAAAATGGGTCATGATATTCCTAGAACTTTGCGAATTTTCCTTAAACCACCTTCGCCCCAAATTTCGAAACCCTATAAAAATTCCAAAGCTCAAAACTGAGAAAGCAATCCCATCACAACATGAATATCCAGAAAAAGTAAAGGCAACACTGAAAAGAACTGTCATAACCCAACAAAACCATGCCACCGACAATAAGAGAATGATAAACCAACATGCAAAGCCATGCATGTCAAAACTAGTTAGGAAATCACACATGCAATATGTTACCTGCAAGTTTCCCATTAAAGTTTCTTAATCCTACTCCTCCCTGCTTGACCTTTTCTTTCCTTTCATTTCCTTACTTATCCCTTCCTTTCTCCAAAGCTAGAATGCTCCAAGAAAACTCCAAGTTTCCAAGAGTGTGAGAGAGAAGGAATAATGAGAGAGGTCAAAAACTGAACTAACCAAAATCCATGAACTGATCCTCATAAGAATTTTTATCAATGAGACCTCTATTTTCTTCACTTTCATTATTTTCCTTCAATTTCCTTCTCACATGAAACTTGTGACCTTTCACCTTCCTTTTCTCCTATTTTCCTTTTTTTTCATGAATAAATGTGCCAAAATGCCTTTTTCCTTTTTAATGCCTTATCCATTTCATTTTCCAGTTTCCCTTAGCCATAGACACATCCAGTGATTCCCACTAGGACATCTTTGCCCAACATTTCACTTTGAATAACTGTCCCTTAACTGTGGTCTTATTTTTCCTTTATGAACTATTATGACATGAACTTTTAACTAGTGGATGTTATAGACCCCTCCCCTTTTTGGAACACCATCCTTGGTGTTAAACCACGTGAAGACCTTAGCAAAAACCACCGAAAAGAAAACATACTTCCCTTGGAGCTTTATAACTTAGCTCATTGCAGTATTTAAAATGAATGGATTCCTCAGAAGAAAAACATCATAACAACATGATAAGATAACAACCATAACACTTATTGGAGTTTTATAACTCAGCTCGTCACGGTGTTTACATCCATAGATATATCTACATATATCAATACATCAACAAAAAATATGCCAAACATATACTAAACATCATATCAAAACTGCTTTGCCTCCACTAGAAAACAAAGAAGGATACATGACCCACATCTAATCCACCATCTCCCATGTAGCTTCCTTGAGCCCAAAGCGTTTCCACTGCACTTTGAATTTCTCTATGGCTCTATCCTTGCACATGAGTTGCTTTCACTACAATATGAACGGAGGCTTGGGCTGGAATTCTCCTTCTCGCTCCACCTATAATACAAACAAATCAATAACATTATCAACATCCTTTATATACCTTTTAAGCAATGAAACATGGAAAATATCATGGACTTTCACTACTGGAGGTAGTGCATGTCAATAGGTCATTGGTCCAATCCTCTCAAGGATCTCAAAAGGCCCATAATATCATGGTTCCAACTTGGCCCATTATCCAATCCTCAAAGACCTCTTCTTGGGCTTGATGTGTGAATATACATGCTCCCCAACTTGAAACTCCTTGAATGCCTTGTGCTGGTCTGCATAAATCTTTTGCTTATCCTATGTTTCCTTTAGATTCTTCTTTATAACCTACATTTCATGTTCCATGTCTACCATCATATCCATTCAAATAAGTACCATGTTCACTGGATCACTCCAGTTGATGGGGGTATTACAACTCAGCCCATACAGTGCCTCAAAAGGACTCATCATCAATAACTCATGGTAACCATTGTTGTATGAGAACTCAAACAATGGAAGATACTCCTCTCATATTCTCTACTGGTGCATAACATACAGTCTTAGGATATCCTCCAAGATCCTCGTGACCCTCTTTTTCTTTTTCCATCTATTTGCATATCCTAGGTTATATTGAAGGCCAATTCTATAACCAAACCTGCAAATATGTCCTTCCAAAAATTGGAAGTGAACTTCGCATCCTTGTCCAACATGATCTTCTTCGTAACACCATGTAATCTCACGATCTCCCTGATGAAAAACTATGTGACCTCACTAGTTGAATATGTAGTCCTCACTGAAAGGAAGTGAGAAACCTTTCTCAACTTGTCAACCATGACAATAATAGAATCATGCTATCTTACTATCCTTCGAAGACCTGTAATTAAATCCATGAGATTATCTCGCATTTTCATTCCGGAATCATAATAGGCTGTAGTAAAACACCTGGATGCTTACACTCTACCTTTACCTTCTCACAATCCAAACATCTAGCCATGAACTCCACCACTTCCTTCTTTAGATTTAGCCAATAGTAGAATTTTTTCACCACCATCAACATCTTCTGATATCTTGGGTGATCGACGTATGGCTTGGTGTCAAAAATCCCTGAAGATAAGCTTCTTGAGCTCACTGCAATCTGAAACATAGATCTTGTCCCTGGATCTTACCAAACCATCTGACGTGAGATGATAATCTGAATGTTGATCACCTGTACCTGCACCTATACCTATACCTATACATATACTTGTACCTATACTAAGTTGTAACATGTTCATAATCTCCATATAACTGTCATCCCAATGGCTTTCCTGCAAGATCATATCCTGTAAATTTGTCCCATAAGAGATCATAGCTTATAATTCACATGTACCTTCCTGCTAAGAGCATATGCAACCCTTTTCTCCTTTCACTTCATGTATCTGATCTCAAAGTCAAAATCAATAAGGGTGGCCAAACATCTAGCTTGCTTGACATTCATATTCAACTAGTCAAAGAAGTATCTCAATCCACTATGATCACTCATTAATACTAATCTCCTACCAAGAAGATAATTCCTACACATATTCAAGGCATGAATAATAGCTATGAACTCAAGATCATCAGTCACATAGTTATGATCGTTCTAATTCGACTTCATGGACTAATAGCACACTGCTTGTCTTTCCTGCATAAGGACCCCACCAATTCCTCTTTTACATGCATTTTTATACACTACAAACTCTTTATTCGGGTCTACAATCTTAAGGACTGGAACATTGGTTCATAGCTACTTCAGCTGCTCAAAACTGGTTGCACATTCTTCTATCCATTCGAACTTATTACCTTTCCTTTGAAGGGTGTCATAGGATATGTAATGCATGATAAGTTCTTGATGAAACTCTTGTAGTAACCTACCAATCCTATGAATGATCTCACCTCATCGACATTTTTAGGAGCTATAGAATCCATGATGGCCCTTATCTATTCTAGATCTACTGCTATGCCTTCCTTGGAAACAACATGTCTCAAGTAATAAACCTATGTCTGAAGGAAGTTGCACTTGCTAAGGTCAACATACCATTGATGCTCTCTTAGCAATCTCAACAATGCTACTAAATGCTTGACCTACTCTTCTTCATTCTTGGAGTATATCAAGATGTCATCAATGAATACAATAAAAAACTTGTCTAGATAAGGACACAACATACTATTCATCAAACACATAAATTTATTCAGGGAATTAGTTGAACCAAATGGAACTACAACAAACTCGTAATGCCCATACTTGGTCCTGAACGAATTCTTGTAGATGTCCTCTTCCATGAAGCATAGTTTATGGTATCCTGATCTCAAGTTGATCTTACAAAACACTGCTACTCCCTTTAATTGATCAAACAAATCTTGAATCCTTGGTAATGGGTACTTGTTCTTGATCATCACCTTTTTGATCTACCTATAATCAATGAAGAATTTGAGAGTACCATATTTCTTCTTTATGAGCAACATTGTTTCACCCCAAGGTGATACACTTGGCCTAATTTATCTCTTGTCAAGCATCTACTTTAATTTCAATTTCAACTCTACT
Source organism: Pinus tabuliformis (assembly GCA_031772625.1). Classification (NCBI taxonomy): domain Eukaryota; kingdom Viridiplantae; phylum Streptophyta; class Pinopsida; order Pinales; family Pinaceae; genus Pinus; species Pinus tabuliformis. Next base: position 253,679,201 of record CM062818.1, on the reverse strand, counting down.
AGCTATTGTGTACTCATCTTGCAAGGTGGTTGCGATGTTGGTGTTGCCACTGGCACCAACTCAATAGAGAAATCTACTTCCCTGTGAGGAGGTAACTAAGGAATCTTTGTTGGAAACACATCCTTATATTGTTGCAATACAAGGTACCTCTTGAATATTTATACATCCTCAACATATTTACCCTTGCCACTATATATATGCATTGCAAACATCACACAACCTTTTCTACAACTATGCTTAGCCTACATAGCAGCAACCGTCCTCACTGATGTAAGCTTCTTCTTTCCCTGTAAATTATATTTTCCCCATTATCATCTAAGCACTCAATGGCCTTGTCCAAGCAATCCACTTTGGTCCTATGAAGGTACAACCTATCTGTTACAGACATTTTTGTACCTTACAGCTATAAGCATGAAATTTCCATAAACCAAGGGATCCTAAGTCCCTTAAAGTGTTGTTCTAGCTCCCAAAGAAACAAGGTCAACAAATTACAGCTTCTCCCAGAAGTTCTCCACCAGAAACTGCTCAAAACTAGTCAAAACAGGATCATTTCAAGTGCTCCACTAGCTGGCTGCGTTGCAAAGCACCCAAATACACTGGCTAGGTGCATTGCAACGCACTTGAATGCACTACCAGGGTGCGTTGAGCGGGAAATGACAAATGGCAGAGTCATTCAACGAGGTGGAGAGACAATGGAAGCTTCTAGAATCTTCTCCAATGACACTTGCCTCACTGAATTCGACCAGTGATGAGTAAGAGGCTCTCAATCTCCAAGTGGAAGCAAGAACTGACAGAGAGAAGCCACTAATCAATTCATGAGCTGACTCATCCTCTTTGCATACATCTATATATGGATCCCTCACCAAGAGATCCAGAGGCTGGAATTTTGTACATTGCAGAGAATTGATGTTGGTTTTGTGATAGATATCTGAGTGTTGGGTGATTTATGCTTTGTTGGAGGTGAAGAAGGGATTCTATGCTGGGAGGTTGATGCTGGATCAGGAATCATCGGTTGTAACTCCTCCTGGATCTTCTTGTTTTATCAATAAAACTACTTGAGTTTCTCCTACATGCTTGTATATCTGATGTGTGTTATATTTGTATGTTTAGCTTAAATCTGATCCTAAGCTTTTTATGAACATAAATCTATGTCTTTGTGTAGTTTCTCTCTTCTGTGAACTTGCAGGAACTTGGTGACGCTGGGTAGGTGAGGGAGCAGATTCCAAAGAATCAATCGTGGATGAAAGTTTGTTTCTGATATCTACAAGCAATGAGTGGTATGGAGATATAATCATTTATCTCCAAACCCAAAAATTCAGGCCAAATACCTCTCACTCTAAACAAAAACGTATTCGATACCAAGCAAAAGACTACATGATCGTCGGTGATACACTTTACCATCATGGTATTGATACAATTCTGAGGAGGTGCCTCACCCATGAGGAAGCCGAAAAAGCCTTGAATGAGTGTCATTCATGCGCGTGTGGGGGGCATCAATCTGGATATTCTACAACAAAAAAAATCTTACGAGAAGGATACTTCTGGCCAACCATGTTCAAAGATTGCATAACCGCAGTTAGAAGTTGCCATGCTTGTCAAATTTTTGATAGCAAAACCAGAAAACCACCCGCACCTTTACAGCCAATAGTTGCTGTTGGGCCATTCGCCAAATGGGGCATCGATTTCATGACATGTAACCCCACCTCGACCGGGGGCCATGGGTATATTATAGTCGCAGTGGACTATTTTACCAAATGGGCCGAGGCGATGCCTACATTAGATAATACTGGTGAAACAACTGCCCTTTTCTTTTTCAATCATGTAGTCGCCAGATTCGGCATACCACGGGCTATAGTCACAGATCATGGATCGCATTTTCGCAATCACATGATGGTTGAATTAGCTGCCAAACTAGGGCTATCTCACGATAGCTCTACTCCATATTATCCGCAGGCCAACGGACAAGTTGAAGCGATCAACAAGGTCCTGAAGTGCATGCTGCAAAGGATGATCGGAGTTCACAAAAGAAGATGGCACCTAATCCTGTACTCAGCTTTGTGGGCTTACCGAACATCGGTAAGGAATGCGACCGGATTCACACCTTTCCAACTGGTATATGGCCTGGAAGCAGTCTTACCAGTCCAGTGTGAAATTTCGTCTCTCAAACTCACAATCGATCTCCTCCCCGGAACTTCAGAAGAAGAAGCTCGTTTCTTGGAATTAATCCAATTGGATGAAACCCGTCATGACGCCGCGTTGGCCAACAAAGCCCATAAGAAACGAGTCAAGGCGCAGTTCGACAAAAATGTCAAACCCCGTGTCTTCTCGGAAGGTGACTTGGTCCTGCTTTACGACCAAGAATCCGATAAATTGGGAGCAGGTAAATTTAACTCTTTATGGATGGGCCCCTCCATTGTTAAGTGGGTGTTAGCAAAAGGAGCCTACGAGTTGATGGATTACGACGGAATTCCACTGGCGCAACCTCGTAATGGGTTGTACCTCAAGCGTTACTATGCCTAGTAGTAACCAATATGCTTTTGTTATATTTTTGTTTTCGCTAAGAGTGTTTGTTTTGGTTGAATAATCCACCTTTTTACATTTATTGCAGATGTCAAACCCATTGGAACCATATGTTGGATATGCTGACGGAGCAAGTCATAGTTCGTGGAACCTGTCCTCCGCAGTCTGGGCTATTTTTGATCCAAGAGACGAGTTAATCAGTTTCAGAGGTGTATGTATTGGTCAATCAACAAATAATATCGCTGAATATAGTGCGTTGATAGAACTTCTCTCTGATGCCATCACTCATGGTATACGCCGACTAATCGTCAGGCTAGACTCACAGCTCGTAATACTACAACTCAATGGTATATATTCCGTCCGAAACCCAGCTATTTATCGCATGTTCCTAAGGGTTAAGATTTTGGAAAGACAATTTGATCTTATTCAATACCAGCATATTTCCAGAAACTTAAACACATTAACCGACTCATTAGCAAACTATGTGTTAGATAGACATTTGCAACATTTATAAAAAGAAACACATCATCAATGTTCTACATGTGGATCACATAACTCAACCAGAATAAAACTCCGAAAATCAAAAATACATATATAGCTGTTTATGGTTTACACATAATGTTCTGTAACCAAGACAAAATCGGTCACACGACCTAAAACTCAAAATGCTAGGGGGCACCCTAGTCTAATGATGCTCGTGATAGCAAGTCACAACTGTGCGATCATGCGTAAGAGACGAGTCCATCATCTGGGCACACCAGTAGTATGCCGCTGTAACAGCAAAGGTAGCTCGTCGATCCTCACATCTAGAATACCGAGAGTAAGGCTCTCAACCTGCTGCTGCACAGCTGTAAGAGTCTCAGCCACATCGAGGTCGCGAAGAATAACCCTTCCGGCGGCCTCTCTGGCTGGGACAACAGCTGGTACTCTCACGCGAGCTACTGGACGAACAGGACCGACATCTGCATGTACACATGAGTTTGATTAGAGTCTTGATAGAACAAAGCACAAGGACATTATAAACAAAAACAGTAAACAACAATATGGTCAGAGATTTTACCAATAGCACCCCACTGCTCGCCATCCGGCAGTACCAAATCTGGATCACCCCGGAAATCCATGCCGGCATATGGATACTCGGAATAGACCATCTCCTGACGATCAAACCACCTGAAGAAGGTATCAGAGAAATAAATCTGAGATTGACCAGCATGCCTAGACATATGGTCAACCCATCTCTGCATGCGTGGTTCAGTAGGAGAAGGTAAGTCGAGTGCAATGTACTGCGGTTGCATCAGTGGTATCTTCTCCAAGGCAAAGGCGGTCAAAATGGAACCGAACCCGAAGTTCTTCAGCTTCCCGTTCTTTATCTTGGTCAACTACTCTTTCATTACAAGAAGTACTGCGTCGCACGAGTTGAACACCTTCGGTTGGAGGCATTCCAAGGCATGCTGCATATAGGATCTATTGGCTACATGAAGAGACGCGCTACCAGCCATCCTACCAAAAGTAATTAGGATAGTCCTAAGGGACCTATCAGTGACATCATAGATGATGATCTTGCCGTCTTTACTCGGCTGAGATCCTTCCCTGCAATACTGACGGACATAATCTCTCACAGAATCGCCTCTGCGGACCGAACCTGACAAAGAGATGGGGGCACCCTGCCTCGACAAGCTAGTCAAGAAATAGATGTCTACTACAGTCAAGGGGATAGATTTGCCCCTAATCTGGAAAACCTGGTTGATAGGATCCCAAGAGTCAAGCAAATACTTCAGCAAGTTAATCTGCTGTCTCATGCTAGAGATACGGAAGAACTTTAGCAAGCCATAGTTCCACAGTGCGTTCACTGTAACAGGATCATGTAGGGCAATCATGTCCTCTTCTTCATGTTCTCGTTCTCGCCATGTAAGGGTCATTTTGCTCCAATATCTCTGCAAAAAAAAACAAGAGAGGAGATTAGATCCTGATTTTGATGAGAAATAGGGAAAAATTCCATTAAAAATTGTGCAACAACTTTCCTTTCTACGCCCAACGCACCTGCAACAATGTTACAGGTGCGTTGAATGTCAAGCTGCCTTCATGAGGACCAACATTCAGCGCAGGTTTCGATGTACGCAGGGTGCGTTGATGGCAGAACGAGCCCATCAAACCCCAGGGGCTCAGAAAAGCAGGGAACAGGGCACAGAATGCAAAAAGGAAACCATGAAATGAAAGGGCTCGGGTTTAGCTCCTACCTGGTCTAGACGGCGCCGAGAATCGTCCACAGAATCTCTCGAAATCAGCTGATGAAAATCGAGGGGGAAAACACCTCCAAAGCTCCAACAAACCAAGTTCAAATGAAATGGTAAAATGAGAGGTAAAAACAATTTTTAATTACTTTCACGTAGTTCGAAGTAAGGTATTAGCGTTTTAATCTCATTTTCAAAGCAAATATTGATCATTTCTAACTAGTTTGATGAAGCAGTTGAAAAATACAGTACTATCTTTGGAAGCACAAAGCTATCTATGGTAAAAACCAAAACAAGACCACTTAATCGAGCAGTTTTAGTGCATAGTTCAAGCTCGTTAAAAAATAAACATAAGATCGAGCAAATGTTTCCACCCGCGTTTAAGCTCGTTAAAAGTTGAACTATCCTCTGGTAAATAACCACCGTGAATGAAGCATTTTCAGACATTAAAGCCTTGGTCGTGTTTGCACCGTCACCTCCACTTTTCCATTGGCCGATCATTCACCTCCATTTGATTGTTTACCCATTTTGAGGAACAGCTGCGAAGAGTGATTTCACTAGCCATCCTTGTGACACTACCATGATTGGAGAATTCCAAACCTTACCTGGAATCAGCTGCTATGCATTTTATCACTCATTCCTCAAAAGACGAGTCTTCTTTAAGCTCTTTTCATCTGACTCGTAAAATATGAAAAGATTCCCGAGTTTTGGCCTACCAGCTCGTTAAAGCGACAGGAAGTGCTATCCCTCCTCTAGATTTTAATCTTTTTGGACCTGAGGGATTATTGCACAAAAAAGATCGAGCGCTTGTTTTGTTCGGCTCGTTAAAACTATCGAAAATTCATCCGTTCTGTATTGTTTTATACTTTTTCGGACTTAAGGGATTAGATGATGAAAAAGGAACTCCGGATTTATCTTTACGTACCTTTTCAGACTCCCTAAAAAGGAAAAGGACCGAGTTATCTTAGTCGTTAGACTCGTTAAAAAGATTAATAGCGACAAACTTGTCTTTAGACGAGAACGAGTTTCACTATCGCTAGGCTCGTTAAAACATAGTGATGGGTTTGCCCGAAGGGAAAATTATAGAACAAGCATATGTTATCCTCCTCAAGCTTGACAAAAATAAAGAGGTACTGGTCAGAAATGACTGGGGAAAAATTGGGAAGAAAACTCAAAGAAACTTTATTGGTAGCAAGTCGCTCTTGAACATGACACTTCCACTCTGTGCCAGAGTCGAATTGGGTTGTTTCATTCACCGATCACATCACCATTTTCACGCCATACCATCCACATTTGGGGTAAATGCTACCGATCCATCACATAAGTGTCGCCGACATGTTCAAGAGAAGTCATCTAGAGAAGTCACCCGTGTCCCATCCACTACCATACATTATACTTCATTCTTTCATGACTGCCACCCTGAACCGTATATCACCATATCGTTTTCACCTCCATCAAAATCATTTGCTCCGTTCCATGTCATCGATGTGGGATTCATTAAGGCCCTCCTTTGACGGATCGCTTCTTGTTGACATCAGCTCATTATCCAAGAAGTTGATCTAGGAACACCCCTCCAGTACTTTGAAGCTTGCATGCCTCAATGGCAAGTTTCTCACTTCCGGCGACAGGTATACATCAATGAGCTTCGACCGAAAGATTTTTCGTGGTGATCGATGCCGAGTCCTTTATTCACACCACGTGAATTGTACTGCAGTACCTTGAGGGTCATTATCATTATCGGTGATTCCTCTCGCGCTTGTTAACAGTTTACATCATTGACTGGTAATCAAGCGATGTCTTTCCATGTTCGACTACAAAACATTTCTCACATGGATCGAATTGTACTTAGAGTGAAGATCGGACGAGATTGAAGACCCCGGATCTAGTTTCATCCATCCGGGCTGCGATATATATTCAGGAAAAATAAAGACGTTGAAATGTACAACATTGCAGCACAGATAATCATCCTACCAAAAGGATGATGACTTCATCAGAATCATCAGTCTACCATCAGACGATTGTATGTCCTATGTACATGAAAATGAATTTATAAAGCTGAGCATGGGAATGCCTGCCTCAGCTAGATCATGAAAACAGTATGAAGATAATGTATTGTATTGTATCTTATTACAGGTCTCCTCCCCAACATCAGAAGAACTTCGGATCCTCCTAATAAAGCATTTCACCCGATAAACGGCCTCATACTTTAGGGGGCAACTATTATAGACATTTTTGTGCCTTACAGCTATAAGCATGAAATGCCCATAAACCAAGGGATCCTAAGTCCCTAAAAGTGTTGTTCCAGCTCCCAAAGAAACAAGGTCAACAAATTACAGCTTCTCCCAGAAGTTCTCCACCAGAAACTGCTCAAAACTAGTCAAAACAGGATCATTTCAAGTGCTCCACTAGCTGGCTGCGTTGCAAAGCACCCAAATACACTGGCTAGGTGCGTTGAGCAGGAAATGACAAATGGCAGAGTCATTCAACGAGGTGGAGAGACAATGGAAGCTTCCAGAATCTTCTCCAATGACACTTGCCTCACTGAATTCGACCAGTGATGAGTAAGAGGCTCTTAGTCTCCAAGTGGAAGAAAGAAATGACAGAGAGAAGCCACTAATCAATTCATGAGCTGACTCATCCTCTTTGCATACATCTATATATGGATCCCTCACCAAGAGATCCAGAGGCTGGAATTTTGTACATTGCAGAGAATTGTTGTTGGTTTTGTGATAGATATCAGAGTATTGGGTGATTTATGCTTTGTTGGAGGTGAAGAAGGGATTCTATGCTGGGAGGTTGATGCTGGATCAGGAATCATCGGTTGTAACTCCTCCTGGATCTTCTTGTTTTATCAATAAAACTACTTGAGTTTCTCCTACATGCTTGTATATCTGATGTGTGTTATATTTGTATGTTTAGCTTAAATCTGATCCTAAGCTTTTTATGAACATAAATCTATGTCTTTGTGTAGTTTCTCTCTTCTGTGAACTTGCAAGAACTTGGTGACGCTGGGCAAGCGAGGGAGTAGATCGTTGGAAGCTGGCAAAGAGAAGAGAGATTGGATCGAACAACTAGCGCAAGACATAGGTTTGTTCATCTTAATCATCTTCGTTTATAGTTCATAAAGGACCATACAAGAGTAGTTTTCCCTGTTTGTTTCTGAGGTCTCTGTCACAACCCAGTGGGATAGGGTCGTTCTGAATAGACACTTTTCCCAAAAACAATATCCATACCCAAAATCATGTTATATGATCTGAATTGTAGTACATTCAAATGTGTTGTTGTAGCCATACCATTTAACTCAAATGCACAAGCTCTTACCTAATGGTGAACTCTCTTTTTTGTACATATAGCCAACTATACCAACAAAGATTGAGCATGCACTTCTTTTCTCAAATGTCACTTATCCACCTGGTCAGTATTAATATAAATATAATTAGATCCAGGATCAATCAAATAGAAACAACTTCATTACAAAGTTTACCATCCATGTGAATGATAGATGGCTGATGATTCGCCTGCCTGTTGTACACCACTACATAAATCCGAGGAATGTTATCACTATCACCCCCAACTGTATACACCTCCTGAGCACTATAGATTTGGGGTCTGCCTGCTTGATACTATAGACAATCCCTCTTACGATGATCCTTGCCACATATCCAACACTGTAACGATGCTCTACCATCACCTCTAGTTTGTTGCTCTCCATGTCCCTTCTCAACTGTATTGAACTTCTTGTAATGGATCACATTTTATTTCTCACCTGCATCTTGAAGTATTCCCTACTTTGGTGGCCATTTTTCTTTAACTTTATTATTTCCTTTCAAGTCCCTCTTAGGCTCAACTTTTCACTTTTGAATGCTCATAAAAATGTTTTGGTTTTTAATGGACTCCTCCAATGATTTAGGTTCATCGAAATCAATCTGGTCTTTGTATGCTACTGGAAGTTCATCGATGAATCTCTGAATCTTGGCCTTCTACTCCTTGATGTAAGGAACATATCTCAACATCTTTAAGAACCTGCTAGTATACTCATCATCTATCATGGAACCCATTTGTAACTCATAAAACTCCTTAGCTCTATCATCATAGCACCTTTCTGAAAAATACTTCTTCTTGAAGAGCCTCTCAAACTCATTCCGATTAAACTCATCCTCCTAAACACCTTTAACATTCTTCACATCCTGCCACCAAATATATGCTTTCCCTTTAAGATGGAAAGTGGGTGTCTTTTCTTTCATATTCTCTGTACAACTATATAATTGGCAGAATTTGTTTAACCCAAGAAACCATGGCTCAACATCTTCTGACTTCTTCATCTCTCCATCAAATGTAGGTGACCTTTATTTCTTAAACGCATTGAAAAAATATCCCTTGTCACTCCTCTTGTAAGGATGATAACTATGATGATCATAATGCCTGTCAGAACTAGAACTATAATAATGCCTATATCTATCACCTGTCCTATCTAGAGTACCCAATAACCTACCATCTTTGATCGTGTCCTCTCTATAAGAAATGTACCCACCATGAAAACTATTTCCATATGCCCCATTAGTTTTGTCCTCCTGCTCATGGCGAATCGAAAGTGGTCCCTATTGCTAAAATCTAACAAACTCTAAAATATCACCTACATTTAGCTCAGTTTGTTTTTTCTATGCCTGTGCGATTTCGTCATTTTCTGCCTTACAAATCGTTATTTATGCCTTCAAGCTTCTTAATGTGTCTTCTAATTCAGAGGGATTCCCAACACCACGTTGCTCATCTGATCCATAGGGAGAGTCTTGCGAACTGTAGTCTACCATATTGCTAGTCATCTTTGATATTCTTCCTCCAAGGTATATCATGTCATCTAAACAAAATCACAATGAACCAGCCTACCTTAGCATAATTTGGGGAGGATATCTCATCTGCAAGATCAACAAATCATCGCAATACATGTATAACATAATCATGACAGCATATAGAAATATAACACATAAGCATATAACCATATAGCCATCATTCTAGCTAGAGTCCATCGATTAATGCATGACCATATACTCTACACATACCATGACCTCATGCATGACAACAACCACCACATCATTATACATTGGACCACATGTGAATACTAACATGCATAAATAATTCATAATCAACCATACACTCATGACAACACACTCCAAAATAACACCATCAACTTCCCATGGCGACCTCACTGCAACCATACCTAATACCATACAAATACAAAAAGCACATGGTCTTACAACACATGAACCACATATGCAAATGACACGAAGCATGACCAACACACATCCCATCCAGTCTGAGTGGTGAACCATGGTCTGATACCACTCTGTAACATGCTTGTGTCACATTTACGCAAGTAACCAACCAACCGAGGTAAACATGTGATGAGTAGTTACTATGATCATATGATTTGAATCCCTATGTGTCAGTTAAGGAAGTGGAATCAATGGAAACCAACAACATAGACCTTATAAAACTACTACAAGACTCCCAGAAGCCTTCCCAGATATCCCCATGACCAATCCATGCGTCCCGCTGAGCTTTAGACTATTAAACCCTTGGACACTCCCTTGAGATGGACAAGGGTGTGTATCAGAGGCTCCAGATGCTCGCACAACATGGCATGGGTGCCTTTGGGGACTCTTCTCCTCAGACCTGTTCCTGTGACTCTAGGATTTGTGCCACTTTTCATGCCCATAATCCTAGTCATTGCCTAGAAACTCCTGTAACTTTCAAAATCCATAATTTACACAATGACAAGACTTATAAATAACAAACTAACTCCAATACTAGACCTAACCATCCCCAACCAGGAGACACACATTTTGTCAAACACTTGGCATCAATGCAATCTACATGACATGAATACAAGACAGAGAATAAATGACTGATAATTCATATCAAACTTTACAAGAAGGGTCACCACCCTCTTCCCTTAACTATTTTGAAATGAATTTTGTCTTTCATCCATTATCCTTTCAGTTACAAGTAAATACATGAAATAACCATGACTATAACAAGTCATATAACCATTCTTATAACCAACATTAAACCATGTAAATAATAATGAGATATCAACTATTAAGGCCACATATGACAAGCACAAAAGCAAGAGAACTTAGCTTTTATTAAACATATGCAAGAGCCCACAATGTTCGGGACTTCCACGTACCACCCAACCATAGACATCGCTGAACCAAATATTTCTTTCAGCCACTAACCACTGTGCCATATTCCAAGCATGAATATGGGATCTCATGGATAAACCAATCCAAAAGAAAACAAGGGAATCTATTGGCTATACCACCTCCACCCTCAGAAAATAGTGATCTCACCAAGATTGATGCCAAGATAAAAAATAAAAAAAAATGAGCTTAGAATGCCTCCGAACTAGATCACTATCCTTGAGGATTTTTTCTATATCCCTGTCTCTCAGGATTTACCACAATCCACAATGGATCACTAGGCTCTAAACTAAGACACCACTCTCAGGATTTATGGTGTATCCTGCAAAAACTGGTCAACGGATTCCTAGGCCTTCGGGATTTTTCCTAAGACCACCTCTGCCCCATATTTTGAAACCATCCAGCAATTCCAAAGCTCAAAATTGAGAAAAAAATCCCATCACACCATGGCTATCTAGAAAAAGGAAAGGAAAGGGTGAAAACCACTGTCATAACTTGGAAAATCCATGCCACCAACAACAAGAAAACCATATACCAACATGTGAATCCATGCATGTCAAAACTAGCTAGGAAAGCTCACATGCAATATGTTACTTGCAAGTATTCTCATTGAAGCTACTTGATCTGGCTCCTTCTTCTTGATATTTCAATTTTCTTTCCTTTCATTGTCCTCCCTTTGGTGGTTTTTCCCTTCCTTTTTCCAAACCTAGAATCCTCCAAGAAAACTCCAAGTGTCCAAGAGTGAGAGAGAAAGAGAATAATGAGAGAGCTCCAAAACTGAATGGGCCAAAAGCCATGAACTAATCCTCATAAACCTTTTTATCAATGAGGCCTCTATCTTCTTCATTTCCCATTATTTTCCTTCAATTTACTCCTTACATGCAACCTATGACCTTTCACCTTCCTTTTCTCCTATTTTCCTTTATTTTCATAAATAAATGCGCCAAAATGCCTTTTTGCCTTTTAAATGCCTTAGTCATTGCCTTTTCCAATTTCCCTTAGTGATAAACACATGCAGTGATTCCTGCCAGGATATATTTTCCCAACATTATCTTGGAATAAGTGTTCCTTAACTGTGGTCTTATTTTGACTTTATTAACTTTTATTACATGAACTTTTAACCAGGAGTTGTCACAATGGCAAGGAAGCCATATTACCCCGTAATATTTCCTTCCCTCTCTGAAATTGTCTGAACAATTCCAACAAGTCAAGTCTTTTGTCATACAGATGTGGATTGATGCCTTACTGGAGCTAAAAGAAGAAAAATAACATTCTAGACATAGAATACATAGATTGTTAAGTGCTGGTTTGGTAATAGCTATTATTCTCACAAAAATATAGAAGTAGGTGACTTATTGTTAAAATGGGACAAGGTTCATGAAGATAAAGGGGAATGTTCCAAATTTCAAAAGTTATGGTTGGGACCATTCATTATGGTTCAGTAGAACCTCTTCTAGTCAATGGTTAGCTTTTGAAGAATATTTTTTTCTTGAGTCCCTCTCGAGATTCCATCTCTTTGTGAATATCACTTTTCCTTGCATTTTTAAGTGTGTTTTTTGTGATTTTCTTTTGGGTTGTTTAATTTATTCCACTACCATGAATATTAATAATCTTGCCTGAATATTTTTTCAAGCAAATATGAAATAAAATGCTAATTATTCATGCCTTGATTATCTGATTTGTTTGTTGTATCGTCATCTAAATTTTTTGTTCAAAATTCTTGATCATTTCCACTAACACTACATAAAAGTTTTGAGTTCTTTGACTTTAATTTTATTAAGATATTCCTTGAAAATCTCAACAAATTTGTTTTACAAAACGGTGTAATCATTATGAAGTTGGTGACTTTTCAATATTTTCACACCATTCCATCTCTTAAGGAGATTTAGATCTGCTTCTCCATCGGCTAGACTATTCCAGTAAGGAATAATAAACAATCATTCAAGGTATCATACTTTCTTGTGATTGTTTTATTGGGATATTCTTAGATAAGACTAGTGAAAAAGACATCCCTTCTGATGCTATGGATGTTTGCTGGCATTAGTGGCTTTGTGTATGGAATTTAAGATTCCAAATTTCTTTTTTTAATAGAAAATGAGATCACATACTTTAGGATCTGCATGTCATCCATGACTTTAAGGGGTTTCTAACCATGCTTCCCTAGCAATTGAAAACAATTAGGAAGTTGAACCATGAATTCATAATAAATTTCATGGTATCCTATCATCGAGGTTGGATTAATATCCCTATCGAGGCTATGGATTCCTGTGGGAAGAGGAGGTGATGCTCATGGTATTGAAGTCAAAAATTTATCAGCATCTTGGTTACTCACTCTATTATTCATTATTTTGGTTATTGGATTCTCTAAAAATTTGTGTCAATTTTGTTCATAAATTTTATGTTTATTGATCATTATTTTAATAGGATTTCATGAACAAATTAATTGAATTCAAACATTGCTAAAAAAACCATCCTCATATCATCGAAAATATTTACTCTCCTAAAGCATCTAAATTTTATGATTTATCTAATCTATTTTAGTACATAGATAACTAGTGCATCCAATGAATCACCATTTGTTAGCACCCCAACTGACTCCCCTCTCATTTTTAGAAAATGATATCTCCTTAAATGTAGTTTTTAGCTTCTAACATTTGAATTTGATTTTGTGTGATTTTAATTGTCTTCATGTACGCATTTCTTATTTAAATTGATGATATGTCATGCCCTTGGTTACATTATTGGGTGTGTGCATTTATCTCATTTGATTTTGATCTTGCTAGATCAATCTGTCCCCCATTCATTAGCAATATGAAAACCTTATCTATTTACATTGTTTTAATTAGTTATTTAGGGCCTATTACTCTATATGACATATTAAAAGTACCACTACACATCATTGATTCTATATCAACCCTACCTTTTCTCAATTTGCATATTATAATGTGTTCCTAACTCTTCATATCACATGTTGAATCATTTATATGCATTGATATTTGCATTTGGCTTGGATTAATGCATGGTTAATGTTTTGTTCTTTAGAAACTTTGTATTATATGCTTTTAATTTTTATTATAAATGGTTTAATCCCTATAAGGGCTATACCATGATTTTAAACATATGAGGCTTGGTTTTATTTATTGGATGGATGATTAACATAGGAGTATAAGTCTGTATCCATATATGTGGTCATATTTCAAAAATTTTGGATCTACAATCATTAGGGATGATGTTTTCGAGCTAAAATTTTATTATTTACATCAAGGTTTTATGAGTGATCTGGTGTCCTTCACTTGGATGATAATCCTTATTCTTACCAGCTATAGCTCATAGTCACTTGTAGCTCATAATAATTATTACCATTGTAGTAACTTCCTACATCTCGTTGTCTCACTTAATTCCTTAGGGTTTCCTGGACACCAATTCTTGGTCGTTTCATTGCTTCCTCTCATATTTCACAAACTTCTATTCTAGCTATGATTTGGTCACCCACTTGTTGTGTTTTCTCCTTTGTTTAACCATAATCCCTGATAGAAACCCCTGTCAATTCTAGCCATGGAACACCTTCTCTGTTCGAAATCCATTGGGTTAGAAATCGTAAAGGCATATGATAAATATGCCGACTTGTTTTGCCAAGTTGGCTGGTGGGATTTTTCTAAATTGTTTTAGGGTTTTAGTAAAGGGGTTGTCACAACGTTTTCTATTAAATTTAATGGGAAGAAATATCAACTAAGTGATCTGTGTAGATTTTAATCCTGTATAGAAATTTCCTGCAAGTGAATTCTTGAAAACAAAAAATAAACAACGGTGAGAGCATAAAACATAAAATAGATATACACAGAGATTCTCCCCTGGATCCCAGAACCAAGACTACCAGATTGATTTTTCATTATAATCCTCTCAATGTTATAATACATATATATACATTCCAAAGCATCCATAAACCCCAATCCATCAACCCTGGATTAGAACATAACCATAGTTCCCTTGATTGGATCTACAAAATACCATGTGTAGAAAATCATCATGCCCAAAACCATGTGTGAAATCCATGCACAAAACCATAGGTAGGTCCACCCACCTAATATAGGGTAAAAAAAAAAAAAAACTTGGGTGTTTCCCCCGAACCTGTGTAGGGGGGTACCCCCCCTCCAAAACCCCCGAAAGGGCCCCACTGTGACCCCCTTGCAATGCCCAGTGCAATGAAGGGGGCAATGGAAGCCCCCTATCTAAGCCCCTGGCTTCATGTCTCGGGCTAGTCATGAAAAGAATATAACACACACCCAACATTCTCCCACTTATTGTTTTCTTTCCATAGGGGGCACATGACATCTTAGCCATTTCTCCAACCTTGCAACACCCATTGTCTCTATACACCAAGAGGACGTCCCAGTGCTCACAAACTTTGTCGATGCATCTACATTACTCTTCAAAGTGCCCACATTTACCAACAACACCTTTTTGTCCTCAACCATATCCATTACAAAGTGATAATGACAATCAATGTGCTTTGTCTTTGAATGATAAGAAGGGTTCTTTGCCAATAAAATTGTACTTTGGCTATCACAGGCTATCCTTATAGCTCACTATACTAACCCTATAATTAAACACAATCTCTGCAATCCAACTACTTCCTTTCTTGCATGATTAGTTTCCATGTATTTTTCCTTTGTAGTTGAAAGCGGCACTACAAACTATCTCTTACCTATCTAACTAACTGCACCTCCAAATAGCTTGAAAACATACCCACTTGTAGATCTTCTCTGATCCATATCCCCATCCTAGTCTCTATCAACAAAATCATGGATGTCCAAAACTCTTTCCAATATTGGTATTCCTTGGTAGCACAAACCATAATCATTGGTGCCATGAAAATACCTAAAAACCCACTTCACTGTTGTCTAATGCTCCTTCCCTGGTTTTGACATAAGCCTTCCCAATTCTCACACTACTTGTGCAATGTCTGGTCTAGTATAGACCATTACTTACATTAGGCTACTAACTGCACTTGCGTATGGAACACGAGACATGTTCTCTTCCTCTTCTTTTCTCTTGGAACACTATTCAACAAATAACTTTACACCTACAGGAATAAGAACCTTCATCGGTTTACTATCCTACATATTAAACCTCTGCAGTATTGTCCCGACATACTTCCTCTAGCTTAACTAGATCTTCCACTTTTCCTAATATAATTTAATTTCCATGGACAAAATATAGTTTATAGCACCGAGATCTTTCATGTCAAATTTGGAGGAAAATTGGGTATTCAAATCCTAGATAATTTCTTTGTTATTTCTAATCAACAACATATCATCCACATACAAGACCAAATAAATCACATGGTCACCAATTAATTTAAAATACACAGTGATCTTATTTTCTTCTCATGAATCCAAGTCCTCGTATAAGTGTATCAAAATTATGATAGCACATTCTTGGTGATTGTTTAAACCCATACAAAGACTTTTTTAACATGCATACTAATTCTTTCTTACCCTTCACTGCAAAGCCTCAAGGTTTCTTCATGTAGATCTCTTCTTCTAGATCCCTGTGAGGAAATTTTTTCTTCATATCCATCTATTCTACCTCAAAATCAAAAGTAGCAACAACATATAAAATTAGTCTAATAGAAGCTACCTTGGCAACAGGAGAAAAAATATCACCAAAATCAAGTCCTGGCACATGGGATTAACCTTACATTAGGCTACTGGCTGCACTTGCGTATGGAACACAAGACATGTTCTCTTCCTCTTCTTTTCTCTTGGAACACTATTCAACAAATAACTTTACACCTATAGGAATAAGAACCTTCATCGTTTTACTATCCTACATATTAAACCTCTGCAGTGTTGTCCCAACATACTTCCTTTGGCTTAACCAGATCTTCCTCTTTTCCTGATATAATTTAATTTCCATGGACAAAATATAGTTTGCAGCACCAAGATCTTTCATGTCAAATTTGGAGTAAAATTGGGTATTCAAATCCTAGATAATTTCTTTGTTATTTCTAATCAACAACATATCATCCACATACAAGACCAAATAAATCACATGGTCACCAATTAATTTAAAATACACACAGTGATCTTATTTTCTTCTCGTGAATCCAAGTCCTCGTATAAGTGTATCAAAATTATGATAGCACATCCTTGGTGATTGTTTAAACCCATACAAAGACTTTTTTAACATGCATACTAATTCTTTCTTACCCTTCACCACAGAGCCTCCATGTTTCTTCATGTACATCTCTTCTTCTAGATCCCTGTGAGGAAATTTTTTCTTCATATCCATCTATTCTACCTCAAAATCAAAAGTAGCAAAAACATATAAAATTAGTCTAATAGAAGCTACCTTGGCAATAGGAGAAAAAATATCACCAAAATCAATTCCTGGCACATGGGAATAACCTTACATTAGGCTACCGACTGCACTTGCGTATGGAACACGAGACATGTTCTCTTCCTCTCCTTTTCTCTTGGAACACTATTCAACAAATAACTTTACACCTACAGGAATAAGAACCTTCATCGGTTTACTATCCTTCATATTAAACCTCTGCAGTATTGTCCCGACATACTTCCTCTGGCTTAACCAGATCTTCCACTTTTCCTGATATAATCTAATTTCCTTGGCCAAAATATAGTTTGCAGCACCAAGATATTTCATGTCAAATTTGGAGGAAAATTGGGTATTCAAATCCTAGATAATTTCTTTGTTATTTCTAATCAACAACATATCATCCACATACAAGACCAAATAAATCACATGGTCACCAATTAATTTAAAATACACACAGTGATCTTATTTTCTTCTCGTGAATCCAAGTCCTCGTATAAGTGTATCAAAATTATGATAACACATCCTTGGTGATTGTTTAAACGCATACAAAGACTTCTTTAACATGCATACTAATTCTTTCTTACCCTTCACCGCAAAGCCTCTAGGTTTCTTCATGTAGATCTCTTCTTCTAGATCGCTGTGAGGAAATTTTTTCTTCATATCCATCTATTCTACCTCAAAATCAAAGTTAGCAACAACATATAAAATTAATCTAATAGAAGCTACCTTGGCAACAGGAGAAAAATTATCACCAAAATCAATTCCTAGCACATGGGAATAACCTTACATTAGGCTACTAACTGCACTTGCTTATGGAACATGAGAGATGTTCTCTTCCTCTTCTTTTCTCTTGGAACACTATTCAACAAATAGCTTTACACCTACAAGAATAAGAACCTTCATCGGTTTACTATCCTACATATTAAACCTCTGCAGTATTGCCCCGACATACTTCCTCTGGCTTAACCAAATCTTCCTCTTTTCCTGATATAATTTAATTTCCATGGCCAAAATATAGTTTGCAGCACCAAGATCTTTCATGTCAAATTTCGAGGAAAATTGGGTATTGAAATCCTAGATAATTTCTTTGTTATTTCTAATCAACAACATATCATCCACATACAAGACCAAATAAATCACATGGTCACCAATAAATTTAAAATACACACAATGATCTTATTTTCTTCTCGTGAATCCATGTCCTCGTATAAGTGTATCAAAATTACGATCTTATTTTCTTCATGTAGATCTCTTCTTCTAGATCCCTGTGAGGAAATTTTTTCTTCATATCCATCTATTCTACCTCAAAATCAAAAGTAGCAACAACATATAAAATTAGTCTAATAAAAGATACCTTGGCAACAGGAGAAAAAATATCACCAAAATCAATTCCTGGAACATGGGAATAACCTTACATTAGGTTACTGACTGCACTTGCGTATGGAACACGAGACATGTTCTCTTCCTCTTCTTTTCTCTTGGAACACTATTCAACAAATAACTTTACACCTACAGGAATAAGAACCTTCATCGGTTTGCTATCCTACATATTAAACCTCTTCAGTATTGTCTCGACATACTTCCTTTGGCTTAACCAGATCTTCCTCTTTTCGTGATATAATTTAATTTCCATGGCCAAAATATAGTTTGCAGCACCAAGATATTTCATGTCAAATTTGGAAGAAAATTGGGTATTCAAATCCTAGATAATTTCTTTGTTATTTCTTATCAACAACATATCATCCACATACAAGACCAAATAAATCACATGGTCACCAGTGATTTAAAATACACACAGTGATCTTATTTTCTTCTCGTGAATCCAAGTCCTCGTATAAGTGTTTCGAAATTATGATAGCACATCCTTGGTGATTGTATACTAGTGATTACCCCATTACTATTGTAGTTGTATCCCTTATTAACATTGTTGTGCCCCTATTGGCCCCATATTTTTATTACTGTGCCCCATAGAATCCCTCTATTGTTATTTTTGTGGCTTTATATTATTATTGTTAGGTCGGCTGGATTATATTGTGACTCCTTAGACTCCTATATATAGAGAGGAGGTTTTCTCATTTGAATCATCCAAGAATTGTTCATTTATGTAATGTAAAGGAGGTTTACCCCTCGAAGAGGCTGAATTCTAAGGCGTGGATTTATCTTTTCTATCTTTTCTTGAGCTGGTTTCATAACATTTGGTATCAGAGGTTTGGATTCTAGGGTTTCACTGCTCCAAACAGGTCATCGTGGAATTTTCGCTATAAATTTTTTTCTGCGACGTTTCAGAAGCTAAAAAAAAAAACCCATCTGAAAATACATCGCGCTAAATCTCGGGTTCGAATTTCAGAACGTTTCGCGCTATATTTGCAGAGATATGATCTGAGGAAGTTGGTCTTCTTGCACACTCCTGAATTACATTCCAAACAGGTGACCTAGGGAAAATTGTCATAACTTTCTTTTTGAGCATCGGATTGAAATTTCGTAAGAAGGTACAGAAAGAGGACAGACTGTAGTTTCGTGTATATATTTTTTTAGAGCCAAAGGTTGAAACAGTGACTCGTGGCACATTGTACAATTTTTCTCTACTGAACTAGTCTATAAGCAGGTCACTGTGGGAGATTTTGCATAACTCTTCCTTGGAGAATCCAATTTGGATCAGACGGGTGGCATTTGAAAGAGGACGCAGAAGGCTACTATAGATCAGAATTTTAGAACTGGATGATTCGAAATTACAGAGATACATCAGATTCAATATCAGGCTTTTACAAAGTGAAAAAAGGTGTGTAGTTTTTTTTAAATTTTTGCGTAAGCTTGTTTTGAAGGAATTCAAAGGGCATAGTAAAGCATTATTATTGGTAACTGATGCCCCGAGGAAAGAAAATGAAAACACCTAGTAAGGAACCTGAAATCTCTAGGATGACTCATGAAGAAGAGGAAGAAATGCTACATGATATATCAAAATTACAAGAACATGTGCAACAGATGTCACGCTCACAAAAGCTAACAGAAGCTAAGATAAATGGCGTGGAATCTAAGATAAATGGCATGGAATCTAAGATAAAGGGTATGGAAGCTAAGATGGATGATTCAAAGACAGATTTGAAGAGAGACATGGCAGATTTGAAGACAAATTTGAAGAGAGACATGGCAGATTTGAAGACAGATTTGACAAATTTTCTACAAGAAATACTTACTAATGGTGAAAAGGTTGTAAAGGAAACTCATGATGCGAACAAAATAAATGTTAATCATGATTCCATAGACTCTAATGTTGGATCGAAGACCCACCATATTCCAAAAATCGATATGAGGAAGTTTGATGGCAAGGATCCCGCAACATGGATATTACAGATGGAGCAATTTTTTGATCTCAATAATGTGCAAAACACACAAAAGGTACGTATTGCAACTTTATATTTGGAGCCAAATCAATTTGTATGGTATCAATGGCTTTGCTCTCGTAAACAAATTATCACTTGGGCAATTTTTACGGAAGAATTGACAGCACATTATGAGGATACAAAACACTTTTTTTAGCCAATTGATAAGTCTCAAACAAAAGGGTTCAATAATGGAGCACATTGAGGAGTTCCAAAAATTGAAAATAAGGGTAAAAAATATTCCAGAGGAGCATAGGATTGATGTGTTCATAGGGACTTTAAAGGAAAATATCCAACATGATGTTTGCCTTTGGGAAGCTGATTCATTAGAGAAGGCATTCATGTTAGCAAGAAAAATGGAAAGCAAAATTATGGAAACCAGGAAGAATACTAGTCACAACTATAAAGATGGAAGTGTTGTTACCCCTAGCCTTCCACAACCTATAAGGTTGACACCACAACAATTCGAAGAAAAAAGAGCAAAAGGGCTTTGTTACAGTTGTGATAGCAAATACACTAAAGGTCATAAGTGTGTTGAGAAGAAATTATTCTACATAGATTGTCTAGAAGAAGAAGAAAAGGAGCAAGAAAGGTCAAAGGAAGAAGATATACTCCAAGAAAAAAGCCTAGATAAAGAAGAAATGAATCCGACCATATATTGTAATGCATTGGCTGGAATTACCACTCCTCAAACCATCAAGATACAAGGACAAATCAAGAAGAAAAAGGTGATAGTGTTGATTGATTCAGGAAGTACCCACAATTTTACTCATTGTAAGGTAGCAAAAGAATTGAATTGCTTCCTATATCCAGCACCAGAGTGTCAAGTGATAATTGCAAATGGAAGAACGATAAATTTCTCTGCAAAGTGCCATAATATCAAGCTATCCATGGGAGAATATGAATTGACTAGCCCAATGCTTTCCATTCCAATGGGGGGTGTTGATGTTGTACTAGGAGTCCAATGGCTACAATCCTTGGGTACAATAGATTTTTAATTTTCAAGAAATCTTCATGAAATTTTCTACGGAAGGAAAGGAAGTTGAATTAAGGGGTATCACAGGGAAACTGGGAAACATAATCAGCTCTAACGGTATGACAAAGCTTCTAAAAAAGGAACAAAGAGGTGTAATTTCACAATTATGTTCGCTATATGTTTCCACATCAGAATCATCTATTTCTCCATATCTCCAAAAAGTCTTGGACAATCATTCCAAGGTATTTGAGACTCCCAAAGGTCTCCCACCTATTCGTGATCATGATCATGCTATTCATCTGATTCCAGGAAGTGTTCCTCCAAACATCAGGCCATACAGATATCCTTATGCCCAAAAGAGTGAAATTAAACGTATGGTTGCAGAAATGCTAGAGGCTGGTATAATTCAACCTAGTCAAAGTTCTGTCTCTGCTCCAGTAGTATCGGTGCACAAGAAGGATGGATCATGGCACATGTGTCCGGATTATAGGGAGCTCAACAAGCTCACTATTAAAGATAAGTTTCCCATTCCTATCATTGATGAATTATTGGATGAATTGCATGGATCAATTTACTTCACCAAGTTGGACCTTCGTTCAGGATATCGTCAAATCAAAATGAAGACCGAAGACATTCCAAAAACAACATTTAGAACTCATGAGGGTCATTATGAATTTTTGGTCATGCCTTTTGGCCTTACCAATGCACCTACATTTCAAGGTTTGATGAATTCCATTTTCAAACCCTTACTTAGAAAATTTGCGTTAGTATTTTTTGATGATATACTAATCTACAGCAAGTCTTGGAAGGATCATGTTGAACATGTTGACAGGGTGCTACAACTATTGGAGGAGAAACAATTATATGAAAAAAGATCCAAATGTTTTTTTGGAGTACAAGAGGTGGAATATCTAGTTTATATTGTATCTCATGAAGGAGTTAAGGTAGACCCTAGCAAAATTAGAGCCATTAAGGAATGGAAAATCCCCACATCCATAAAGCATCTACGAGGATTTCTTAGGTTGACAGGGTATTATCGCAAGTTTGTTAAGAATTATGGGAGAATAGTAGCACCTCTAACAACATTATTGAAGAAAGATGCATTTTCATGGACTCCAGAAGCAAAAGGCCTTCAAACATCTTAAAGAGGAAATGTGCCAAGCACTAGTCTTAGCTACACCAGATTTCAAAAAAACCTTTATTGTTGAATGTGATGCTTCAGGAAATGGGATTGGTGATGTTTTAATGCAAGATGAAAGACCCATTGCTTTTGAAAGTCGTTCAATCAAGGGAAAGTTTTTACACAAAGCTATTTATGAGAAGGAAATGTTGGCAATACTACATACACTTAAGAAATGGAGACCCTACCTAATGGGAAGACACTTCAAGGTAAAAACAGATCATGATAGCCTTAAATACTTTTTAGAACAAGGATTATCTTCTAAAGAGCAACAAAAGTGGGTCACAAAGATGTTGGGTTATGACTTTGAAATCATCTATAAAAAAGGGAAGCAAAATGTGGTGGCAGATGCACTCTCAGGAAAGGATGAGGATGTGGAAGCGTTGTTGTGCACCATTTCTATTATCCAACCATTTTGGATAAATGAAGAAAGGGAGGAGTGGAAGAATGATGAAGAAGTGTGGGCACTTATTCAAAAGTTACAACAAGATTCCAGTACATCTGAGACATTTAGCTAGCAAAATGATTTGTTATGGTACAAAGATCGCTTATCCCTCTGTAAGAATTCGCAACTCAAACAAAACATTCTTATGGAATTGCACACTCTCCCTTAGGAGGGCATTCATGATTTTTAAAGACTTACCACAGGGTTAAGAAGCAATTTTTTTGGGATGGCCTTAAATCAGATATTCAAAAGTTTGTGGCAGAATGTTTGGTTTGCCAACAAAATAAAGTTGAAACAATTAAGACCCAGGGTCTATTACAACCTTTATCCATTCCAAGCCAATGTTGGGAGGAGGTTTTAATGGATTTTATCATAGGTTTACCCAAGTCTGAGGGAAAGAGTGTCATCATGGTGGTAGTTGACAGACTTACCAAGTATGCACACTTTTGTGTATTATCACATCCATTGAAAGCCAACACAGTTTCTACTGCATTTATGGAAACAATTCAAAAGCTACATGGAAACCCAAAGATTATTGTAAGTGACAGAGATTCCATTTTCACTGGAAATTTTTGGACAGAATGATTTTCTTGTCTTGGTACTCAGTTAGCTCATAGCTCATCTTATCATCCTCAATCTGATGGGCAAACTGAGATAGTAAACAAATGTTTGGAAGGATATCTTCGTTTCTTTGTATCTGATAAACAGACACAATGGGTCAAATGGTTGCCTCTGGCTGAATGGTGGTATAACACTTCCTTCCATACAGCAACAAAAATGACCCCATTTATGGCACTTTATGGATATCAGCCACCATCCATCACATCATATTTAAGAGAAAATTCTAAGGTTCAAGCAGTGGAACATCACATTGAACATCAACAACAGGTCCTCCAACTCTTAAAGGATAACCTCGTGTTGGCACAAAAGAGAATGAAACAACAGGCAGATCAACATCGCAACGAAAGAAGTTTTGATGTAGGCGATTGGGTATTCCTAGGGCTACAACCATATAAACAAATGTCCCTCAAGCAAGCTAAGAAGGATAATAAATTATCACCAAAGTATTATGGTCCGTACAAGGTGTTGCAAAAGATTGGTACTATGGCATACAGATTGGAGCTTCCTGTAGCATCTCGAATGCACCCAATTTTCCATGTTTCATGTTTAAAGAAGGTTATAGGCATCAAGCTCCTAGTTCAAACAATATTGCCAAAACTTGACGAGGAAGGAAAAATTATATTGGAACCGGAAGCAGTCACAGAAACAAGAACTCGAAAGCTACGAAATCGATCAATTTCAAAGTATCTCATCAAGTGGAAGAACTTATCTGCTGAAGATTCCACATGGGAAGATGAGAATTTTATACAGAAGCATCCAGAACTACTCAAGCGTTGAGGACAACACTTTTTCTGAAGGAGAGGGGCATGATAGGTCCCTATAATACTAGTGATTACCTCATTACTATTGTAGTTGTATCCCTTATTAACATTGTTGTGCCCTTATTGGCCCCATATTTTTATTATTGTGCCCCATAGAATCCCCCTATTGTTATTTTTGTGGCTTTATATTATTATTGTTTGATCAGCTGGGTTATATTGTGACTCCTTAGACTCCTATATATAGAAAGGAGGTTTTGTCATTTGAATCATCCAAGAATTGTTCGTTTATGTAATGTAAATGAGGTTGCCCCCTCGAGGAGGCTGAATTCTAAGGCTTGGATTTATCTTTTCTATCTTTTCTTGAGCTGGTTTCATAACACTTAACCAGATCTTCCTCTTTTCCTGATATAATATAATTTCCATGGCCAAAATATAGTTTGCAGCACCAAGATCTTTCATGTCAAATTTGGAGGAAAATTGGGTATTCAAATCCTAGATAATTTCTTTGTTATTTCTAATCAACAACATATCATCCACATACAAGACCAAATAAATCACATGGTCACCAATTAATTTAAAATACACACGGTGATCTTATTTTCTTCTCGTGAATCCAAGTCCTCATAAAAGTGTATCAAAATTAGGATAGCACATCCTTGGTGATTGTTTAAACCCATACAAAGACATTTTTAACATGCATACTAATTCTTTCTTACCCTTCACCGCAAAGCCTCCATGTTTCTTCATGTAGATCTCTTCTTCTAGATCCATGTGAGGAAATTTTTTCTTCATATCCATCTATTCTACCTCAAAATCAAAAGTAGCAACAACATATAAAATTAGTCTAATAG
Organism: Pinus tabuliformis; assembly: GCA_031772625.1. NCBI lineage: Eukaryota > Viridiplantae > Streptophyta > Pinopsida > Pinales > Pinaceae > Pinus > Pinus tabuliformis. Next base: position 253,653,694 of record CM062818.1, on the reverse strand, counting down.
AAGCTACCTTGGCAATAGGAGAAAAAATATCACCAAAATCAATTCCTGACACATGGGAATAACCTTTTGCTACCAATCGAGCTTTGTATTTCTCCACCTTCCCTTATATATTCATCTTCTTATTAAACACCCATTTTCTTCCAATGGGTTTCCTTCTAGCCAGCAACTTCACAAAATCCCAAGCCTCACTTTCTTCCAAAGATGTCATTTCATCAACCATGGCCTCTTTCCAGAGTTTTCCATCCTTTGAATTTACTGCATCCATGACAGGTCTAGGATCATAATCAGTGATAAATAAATAAAAAATTGAACAAAAAGAAGATGGACTATCACTTTATAGTTAACTTTTTTCTCGAACCGATATTGTCATAGCTGGAGTTTGTGGCTCTTCATCTTCTGATTCCTTTTTTGTTGTAGAGTTTGATTCTTCCTCCTTTAGCTCAAACTCTATCTTCTTAGGCTCCTTTGGTAGGACTTCATTTTTAATAACATATTTCACCTCTCTAAACACAACATCTTGGTTGTACATAACCTTCATTTTTTCTGGGTTCCAAAGCTTATAACCTTTTAAACCATCCTTATACCCAATAATGATGCGCCTTTTAGATTTACTATCCAACTTGGTTCTTTTCTCCTTTGGAACATGTAAATATGGATCACAACCAAATACCCTCAAATGTAAAAGAGAGAATTTCTTATCAGTCCATAGCTCATGTGGAGAGTTATGCTCCAATGCTGATGAAGGTGATCTATTAACCAGGTAACATGCAATATCCACTACCTCTACCTAGAATTCTTTTCCTAAACTAACACCACTTAGCATGCTTCTTTCCTTTTCCATCAATGTGTTGTTCATTATTTATGCAACTCCATTTTGCTGAGTTGTGCATGGAGTAGTATTCTACCGTTCTATACCACATTTCTTACATAACTCTTCAAATTCCTTCTTGTAGAACTCTTCACCATTATAATTTCTCAGCACCTTTATCTTCTTCTCTGTCTAGTTTTCCACTAAAGCCTTAAATTTTTTAAACCTGTTAAAGACTTCCGATTTCTTCTTGAGAATTCATCTATAAATGATACATATTACACAAAATTACCCAGTGATGGAACTGACACAAGTCGAAACACATCATTGTGCACAAGCTCTAATATCCCTTTCACCCTCTTAGCAGTAGAGGGGAAACTCACCCGATTCTACTTCCCATATACACAATGCTCACAAAAATAAAAATCTAGAGAGAAATTAGACATACCTTCTACTATAAAATTACCATGAAGTATTCAAATTCCCTTCTCTCCAATATGTCCAAGCCTTTGATGCCATAACATGGTCTTTTCTCCAGATACCACTAGATTTTATGCTCCACTTTTAGGAACCACAAAACTGCTGCACCCGTTAATAACACTGCTACCTAGAAGTTTATACAAGGTTCCAATCCAAACTCCCTACTTCAATACCAGTGATCGTCAAACCATCTTTCAGGTATCTTTCCCAAACAATGTTTTTACACCTGCATGATCCATCCTGCTTACAGAAATAAGATTTCTAGCCAATGCAAGAATATGCAGAAAACCTAGAAGTGTTCTAATTCTTCCACCTTGCAACTTCAGCTTGAATTTTCCATGTCTGACGATTCTAGCCTTCCTATCATCGCCTAAGAAGACATCACCACCATCATATTTCTCATACTCACAGAACCACTCCCTATGGAGAGTGAAGTGAAAGAATGCACTTGAGTCAATCAACCATGCCTCATGATCTACATGTGTACTTGAAGAAGAAGCCAAGTACACATCCCCACCTTCATCTGAAGTGGTTTTCTCCTCTATAAAAGGAATATCTTCATATCCCTTTCCTTTCTCAAGATATTTAGATCTACAATCCCTTTTTAAGTCCCCTTCCTTTCTGCATTTCCAACACACATTTACAGGTTTTCTTGGAGATTTAGATCTCCCTCTAGATTTAGATCTCCCACTCGAGGACTTATTTTTATTTCTGTTCTTGGACTGTCCTCATACATACAAGGCATCACCATTCTGACCCTCCATATTTTTCCATCTCATCTCCTCTGACAGCAAGGATGAGAATATTTCATCAAAGTCGAAGGTAGTTGTATTTATACCAATTGTAGCAACCAGACTATTTGACGAATCTGGTAGAGAACATAGTAAATTAATGTACTTATCTTCATATGAAATTTTAATATAAACATACAAAAACTTTCTTACCACATTATTAAAAGAATTTAGATGCTATATCACCGAGTCTCCATCCTTCATCCTCAAGTTATACAAATTGTTCCGTAGGAACAATTTGTTCACGAGGGACTTAGATCGCTACAAGGTCCCTAACTTGTCCTAGAAAGCCTTCATTATAGCTTCCCCTGATACATTCAACAATACTGAATCTGATATACACAACCATATTATTCTCTTTTCCTTCCAATCCAACTTCTTTCAGTATTCATTAGATATTATCGTTGGTTTAGTACCTAGATCTAGCATGATCCACTGATACTTATCCACCAACATATCCTCCATCTTGAGTTTCCACAACTCAAAATTATGACCATTAAATTTACCCATCTCTATCTTTTCACTGCTCACCATCTTCTTTCAGTGCAAGAATCGATCTAGAAGATCTCCCATTAAACAAGGTCTACCATAGGCCTAAGAAAAACCCCTCAGTAGCAAAGGCATCCCCTTAAGGCTGAAACAACTTTGATACCAAATATAGGTTTTAACCATGTACAAAAATTTCCTACGAGAGAATTCTTCAAAACACAAAATAAACAATGGTGAGAGAATAAAACATAAAATAGATATAGACATATATTTTCCCTTGGTTCTCAAAATTGGGATTACTAGATTGATTTTTCATTATATTCCTTTCAATTTTAGAATACATATATATATACATGTTGAAGCATCCATAAACCCCAATCCATTAACTCTAAATTAGAACATAATCGTAGCTCCCTTGACTGGATCTACAAAATACCATGGGAAGAAAACCATCATACACAAAACCATAGGTTGGTTCGCCCACCTAATATAGGGTCTAAAAAAATAAAAATTGGGAAGCTAACCTAGACCCTTTGCAGGGGGGGAACCCCCCGACAAGAGGGGTTTCTGCAATCTCAAGCAGAACTAAGTACTCAATCTAAAGCCAAAATTAGTAAAAGAAAAATTGCTCGAGTAAGGCAGATTAAGAGTATGAAAACTCCTACAAAGGAAGTTTTTTTTGAATTGGAGACTCCACTCAAACCTTCAACCAAGAAAGCAAAACCTCATGTTGAATATTATGTAGAAGAAGGTAAAGTCAAGCCTGGTGTCAATAGCAACACGAACATGACTCCTCATAGTCCTAGTTTAGATCCCACCATACTAGACCCATATTTCCATCAATAGTTTATGTTCACCATACCACATATTAATAATTGTATTGACCAGTTAATGAAGGAAAATTAACAACATAGGGTTTCCTATCAAGCTAAGGAAATGAAGAGGGAAGAAAATATTCTAATGTTTAAAACAAACCACATGATAAGAATACACATATTATTATTAAGTCGTTGAAGGCCAAAGTTGTTATATGCTCTGATATGGATGACTTTGGTCCTGATAAGTAAAAGGTGTTATTGTAATATATCATCGGGATTGTTAAAGTTTTCGAGGTATGTGTTGATACAATTTTTTTGACTAAAGTTAAAAAGCAGTTGCTACATAATTCTTGATTTTGTAGCAACCTATTTTTTTGTCAATAAAATGTTTAATTTTAGAATGTTTGCTGTAGTGCATCCTTTATGTGGGTTGGATGTTAGTTTTCAATGCTACGAATAAAGATATGCATGATTGGTATATAAGTATTGCGAGTTGTGAATGGATGCCCTGTCAATATTTGCCTTTTTCTTTTACTTTTTATAATTTGGCTAGTAGGCCATAAAAACAGTTTGAGTTATCCATGTAATCAATAGTTAGGTAATTTGGATACAATTAGGTCTCTTGGCCTATATAGAAAAATTGGATTTTGTATAGTGTGTGGGGGGATACCATCATACCTATAATATTACGAGAGAACTTTTGTAAAAAATAAAGGTTTTACTAAACTTTATATGAATGTGGAGTATTTTTTAATTACACTTTGAGTTGTAATACTTAATTTTATTCAGTTAACTACATAATTTCTTTTTATTTTTTCATAATCATCGATATTCATCATCTACTGACTTTTTGTGTAATTTGATTTCTCAAAATAAAACAAATAGAAGTTACTATTTGTGCAACTTTATTCCATAAATAGTTAGCAATTTATTACATTTTTTTTCTATAATACATTGGTTTAGTTTGTATATGCTTTAATATGATGAGTGTCACCTCCAATGACCTATTTCTTAAGATAGGTGACCAATCTAGGCATATACATCTTCTTTGGATTTTTGTGGTTCTATTCCAACGATTTAGAATTTATATAATGTCATCTTTACATACAAATTAAATTAATATGTTGTAGTAGTTCCTAAATTTATATTTTCATTTTGATTATTTTCTTGTTGGTTTGATTCACAAATAAATAATTGGATGACTACTTATTCTATGTAAATGTTACAGTAACTCCCTTTATCTTGGTTGAGAAAATAGAAAGTAGGTTGCATCTATTATATCCTTTTACATTGATTCTTGATGTCAATTTTGAGAACAAATTTAGTTTGATCTGCATTCGTTCAAAAGATAAGAGCCTTGCATTTTAGAAGTTTCTCGCCTTTTATTTTGCATTAAGGATTACTATTTACGTTTTTTTACTTTTAATTTATATTTCCATAAATAATGTAAACTAGGAATCGCATCTTACTATTTTTGTGAATAATTAGATTTCATTTCTTCTAGAGTAGTGAGAGTTTGTTCTAGAAATGTTTCTTGTATCATATTCCTATACACTTATTGTATTATAACACTTTTGTTTAGTATATATTACATTATTTCACATCATATCTTTTTGTAGTAGATTGTTCTATAGTAGCACTGATTTTGACTTGTAAATAGTAGATATAAACTAAAATTAGATATTGCAAGGAAATATAGAATCCTATTCTTCCAATTGTTTTAATTTGTCTTGGTTGTTTTAATTTTTTTGAATTATTAATTTAGTATCTGATGTATTATATTTATTCAATTATTAACTTAAGTATAATATACATTAATACTAGTTAGTATACATTAGTCTTAGATTAGTTTATGTTAACCATAGTTAGTTAGGATTAGTCTTCCCTTGGCTTCTTCTTCATAAGAGGAGGAACCCAAAGGCCAATGAAGCATTAAAACCCATTAAGGATGACCACACCAAACAACAAGGGATATTTAAAGAGCTATATTCTAGGTCATTTTCCCATTGTTGACTAGGGAGCACAAAAATTGCATCAATAATTTTCTATAACACTCTCATTATTTTCATTACCATGCATTTGGGCACATTGGGTGGTCTTAACAACTAGTTAAACTACACCTGTTGATTTATCCAACACTGTATGTTGTAAATAATGTCGACATGAGAGACAAGAAGGATTGGAAACCACCCGTGTACCAATGCAATTTATGTGGAAAGTGTGATAACAACCTTTTTATACTCTCATCTTTTTGCTTTCCTATAGGTTTTAACCCCATACAAAAATTACCTACATATGAATTCTAAAACACAAAAAATAAACAATGCGATACCATAACACATAAAACACATATACACAGAGATTTTCTCCTAGATACCATAACCAAGACTACCAGTTTGATTTTTCATTATGTTCCTTTTATATGTTACAATACATATATATACATGTCGAAGCATCCAATACCATGGAGCGAAAACCATTGCGTCTAAAACCATGTGCGAAAACCATGCACAAAATGATAGGTAGGTCTGCCCAACCTAATATAGGGTCCAAAAACATTTTCCCCGCAGCACTACCCCAGACCCCATAGAGGGGGATTACCCACACCCCTCAAACCCCCTATGACCCCCCCACTACGCAATCGGTGCAACGAAGGCAAGGATCCACCCCCCCTCTAACCCCCCGGTCAACTACATAGGCTAGTCATGGAAAGAATATAACAAAACCCAACATTCTCCCACTTGTTGTTTTCTTTCCACATGGGGCCACAAGAGAGCTTAGTCATTTATCCAGCCCTGTAATGCCCATTGTTTCTCTACACCAAAAGAACTTCTCAGATCTCACAAATTTTTTCAATGCATCTACAATATTCTTCAAAGTGTCCACCTTTACCAGCAACACCTTTTTGTCTTCTATCATATCCCTCACAAAGTGATATTGAACATCAATGTGCTTTTTCTTTGAATGGTAAGTAGGGTTCTTTGTCAAGAAAATTGCACTTTGGCTATCACAGTCTATCCTTATAGCTCCCTGTACTAACCCCATACTTGAACACAATCTATGCAAACAAACTGCTTCTTTGCTTACATGAGTGGCTACCATGTATTCTACCTCTATAGTTGATAGTGCCACTATAGATTTCTTCTTACTCATCCAACTGACTGCACCTCCAAATAGGTTAAACACATACCCAATTGCAAATCTTCTTTGATCCAGATCTCCTGCCAAGTCTTCATCAACAAAGCCACGAATATCCAAAACTCTGTCCAATCCTAGTATTCCTTGGTAGCACAAACCATAATCACTAGTGCCACATAAATACCTAAAAACCCACTTCACTACTATCCAATGCTCCTTTCGTGGTTTTGACATAAACCTGCTCAATACTCCCACTACATGTGCAATGTCTGGTCTCATATAGACCATCGTATACGTTAGGCTACGGACTGCACTTGCATATGGAACACGGGACATGTCCTCTTCCCCTTCTTGTGTCTTGGGACACTATTCAGCAGATAAGTTTACACCTACAGGAATATGAATCTTCACTAGTTTACTATCCTGCATATTAAACCTCTGCAATATTGTCTCAGCATACTTCCTATGGTTTAACCAGAGCTTCCTCTTTATCTGACCTCTTTTAATTTCCATGCCCAAAATATAGTTTGTAGCACCAAGATCTCTCATGTCAAATTTGGAGGAAAATTGGGTCTTCAAATCCTAGATAATTTCTTTGTCATTTCCAACCAGCAACATGTCAGCCACATACAAGACCAGATAAATAAAACGGTCACCAATTAATTTAAAATACACACAGTGATATTCTTTTCTTCTGGTGAAGCCAAGTCCCTGTATAAATGTATCGAATTTCTGATACCACATCCTTGGTGACTATTTTAGCCGATAAAGAGACTTCTTTAACTTGCATACCAGTTATTTCTTACCCTTCACTGCAAAGCCTTCAGGTTGCTTCAAGCAGATCTTCTCTTCTAGATCCCTGTGAAGAAATGATGTCTTCACATCCATCTGTTCTACCTCAAAATCAAAATCAGCAGCAATAGACAAAACTAATCTAATAGAATCTACCTTGGCAACAGGAGAAAAAATATCACAAAAATCAATTCCCAGCACCTAGCAATAATATTTTCTACCAACTGAGATTGGTATTTCTCCACCTTTCCTTCTGCATTTGTCTTCTTATTAAATACCCATTTACTGCCAATGAGTTTCCTTCTAGACAACAACTCTACTAGATCCCAAGCCTCATTTTTGTGCAAAGATTCCATTTCGTCAACCATGGCCTCTTTCCAGAGTTTTCCATCCTCTAAATCTACTACTTCCTTCACAGTTCTAGGATCATCATCAATAATATATAGAGAAAAATTTGAACAGAAGGTAGATGGACTATACCTTTCTGGCTACCTTATTTGTCAAACTAATATTCTCACAACCAGAGTTTGTGGCTATTCATCTTCTAATTCCTCTTCTGTTGTAGAGTCTCATTCTTCCTCCTTAAGCTCAAACTATATCTTCTCAGGTTCCTTTGATGGGACTTCATGTTTAATAACATTCTTCACCTCTACGAACAACACATCTCGGTTGTACACAAGCTTCCTTGTTATTGGGTTCCAACCCTTTAAACCATTGTTATACCCAATAAAGATGCACTTTTCAGATTTACTATCCAAATTTGTTCTTTTCTCCTTTAGAACATGCACATATGCATCACATCCAAATACCCTAAGATTTGAAAGAGAGGGTTTCTTACCAGTCCATACCTCTTGTGGAGTCTTATCCTCCAACACTGATGAAGGTGATCTGTTGACCAGGTAACATGCTATCTCCACCGCCTCTGCCCAGAATTCTTGTCCTAATCCAGCACCACTGAGCATTCTTCTTGCCCTTTCCATCAACGTTTTGTTCATTCCTTTCGCAACTCCATTTTGCTCAAGTGTGTATGGAGTATTCTTCTTTCATGCGATACCACACTTCTTACAGAATTCTTCAAATTCCTTGATGCAAAACTCTCCACCGTTATATGTCCTTAGCACCTTTATCTTCTTCTATGTCTAGTTTTCCACCAGAGCCTTAAATTATTTAAACCTATCAAAGACTTCAGATTTCTTCTTGAAGAAATATATCCATGTATTCCTTGAGAAGTCATTTGTAAATGATACATAGTACATAGACTTACATAGTGATGGAACCTTCACAGGTCTAAACACATCACTCTGCACAAGCTCTAATATTTGTTTCGCCCTCTTACCACCAGAGGGGAAACTCACCCGATTTTGCTTCCCATATACACAATTTTCACAGAAATAAAAATCCAAAGAGGTATTAGTCATACCTTCTACCATACCTTTACCATGAAGTATTCGAAGGCCCTTATCTCCAATATGTCCAAGCCTTTGATGCCATAGCATGGTATTTTCTCCAGAGACCACTAAATTTTCTACTACACTTTCAGGAACCACAGAAATATTGCACCCATCAATAACAGTGCTACCTTGCAGTTTGTACAGAGTTCCCATCCGAACTTCCCATAACAATACCAGTGCTCCCCGAACCATCTTGCAGGTATATTTCTCAAACACTATTTTTACACCTGCATTATCCAGCTTGCTTACAGAAATCAAATTTCTGGCCAATACAGGAATATGCAGAACTCTTGGAAGTGTTCTAACACTTCCACCTTGTAACTTCAACTTTACCTTTTCTGAGACCAATGATGCTAGCCTTCCTATCATCCCCTAAGAAGACATCACCACCATCGTATCTTTCATACTCGCAGAACCACTCTCTATGGGGATTAAAGTGAAAGGATGCACCTGAGTCAATCAACCATGCCTCATGATCTACATGTGTACTTGAAGAAGACAAGTACACATCCCCACCTTCATTTGAGGTGGTTCTCACCTTTGCAGAAGGAGCATCATCAGATCCCTTTCCTTTCTTAGGATCTTTAGATTTATAGTCCCTTTTGTAGTGCCCTTCCTTTCCGCATTTATAGCACACCACCTTTACAGGCTTTCCTGGAGATTTAGATATCCCTCTAGATTTAGATTTCCCACTCGATGACTTATTTTTGTTTCTATTCTGGGACCATCCTTGTACAGACAAGGCATCACCATTCTAGCTCTCCATATTTTTCCGTCTCATCTCCTCTGTCAGCAAGGATGATACTATTTCATCAAACTACAAGGCAGTTGCATTGCTACCTATTGCAATAACTAGACTATCCCATGAATTTGGAAGAGAACAAAACAAACTAATGCACTTATCTTCATGTAAAATTTTAATATCAATAGATAATAATTGACTTACCACATTATTAAATGCATTCAGATGCTCTGTCACTAAGTCTCCATCTTTCATCCTCAGGTTATATAGTTTTTTCCGTAGGAAAAATTTATTGACCAGAGACTTAGATTGGTACAAAGTCCCTAACTTGTCCCACAAAGCCTTCATTGTAGCTTCCCCTAATACATTCAACAATACTAAATCTGACACACAATCATATTGTCCTCTTTACCTTTTGATCCAACTTCTTCCATTCTTCATGGGACACTCCCGTTAGTTTAGTACCTAGATCTACCATGATCAATTAATCTTTGTTCACCAACAGATCCTCCATCATGAGTTTCCACAACTCAAAACTCTCACCATTAAATTTCTCGATCTCTATATTTCCACTTCTCACCATATTTTTTCACAACAAGAATCGATCCTGCAGATCTCCCACTGAACAGGGTCTGCCATAGGCCTGAGTGAAACCCCTCAGCAACAAAGGCATCCCCTTGAAACCAAAACAACTTCGACACCAAATGTAGGTTTTAACCCGTACAGAAATTACCTACATATGAATTATAAAACACAAAAGATAAACAATTCAAGAGCATAACACATAAAACACATATACACAGAGATTTTCCCTGGATCCCAAAACCGGGACTACCAGCTTGATTTTTTATTATGTCCCTTTCATATGTTACAATAAATATATATACAAGCCGAAGCATCCAATACCATGGACTAAAAACCATCGCGTCAAAAACCATGTTCAAAAACCATGCACAAAAGCATAGGTAGGTCCTCCCAACCTAATATAGGGTCAAAATTTTTTTTCCCTGGGGTGCTGCCCCGGACCCCATAGAGGGGGGCTGCCCACCCCCCTAAAACTGCCTGTGACCCACCCGCTGCACAATCGGCTCAACGAAGGGGGGGCTCCTCCCCCCATCTAACCCACCAGTCAACTACGTAGGCTAGTTGTGGAAAGAATATAACACAACCTAACATTTTCATGAATTTTGTTAAGAAAATTAGACAATAAAAGCTTGTGAGGGGCGAACCTCCACCACAAACAGTAATAGGAATATGTTTTATATCAATTTGCCTTAAAGCATCACTTTTAGCTACTTCAACACCAATATCAATTTCTAGCTCGGACATCACTCGCGATCATTTGCCACATATTCTATAGCTTGTCATGGCACTCATGTTCAATGCACACAATATGTAATAGATTAACGTCATGAGGATTATTAGCATTCTTGAATCAAAACTTACTTTTTATATGTCATTAACAGTTGTCAATCTCTCTGCAATGTCTATTAGCAGGTTGATGGGAATGGAAGACTATAATATCTTCCAATATTTGAACAATATCCTATTAGGAAGACAATGACAAGCCATAAATGCTTTGCGTTTTGTTGGAAGAGGGCTCCAATGGATCAAGCTTAAAATTCGGTCAAGGAATAATGGCAAATCACTTGGATAATGATCATAATATTATAATAAAAGACAGAAAAATGTTCCAAAATGAATGAAGAGACTGTACTTCTGACAGAAGGAAGAGAATGCTTGTTCATAAATAAATGAACAGGGGTAAGAGATATGACCTCAAGCTAAAGGCTATATGGTCATGCCCATCGTAAACTCATGATAATATTAAGGAAAATGTTCCATAGAAGTATGGAAGGGCTTCTAAGAAATAACTCCCTACTTTGATCAATTAAGAACTGGACAAGGGTGTAAGTGGTTACTAGGCTGGATAATTCTAAGTCTAGGATATCTTGTACAAAGACTCTAACTCTTCATACCTATTTCATGTTGATACTCTATCGATATGTTCTATTAGATATAATTTTTGTTTTATTTTTGGATTTTCTTTCATTTATTCTTTGGTATCTATTGGTATTAAATGTATTATAAATGATAATGGGTAGAACTGGCATTGGTTCTTAATTAAATATAATCTTATAATAGAAAAAAAATTAAATCAAACATCCAACTTTCAAACAATTGTACTTGAGACAGCCATTTGGACTCAAGTAACTAAGTAACATTGAACTTATTTGAACATTTAAATGGTATTTAATGTGCTCTACTCAATGCTCCTAATTTGACTGATGTAATCATGATATAAGTGGAAATTGAATTTAGATTGGAGGGTAATAATTATTCATTATTAGATATATATTATTTAAATAAAGAATATTTCACTTCATATTTTCTAAGGTATTGGATGTATTCAATACGTTATAAACGTGTCATAAGTCCAAAATGAATTTCACTGTATAGGAAGTAGAAATTGAATTTATGTGAAAAATAACTATAACTTTTTTCTAAATATTTGAAAAATAGTATTTAATAAAAGTAACAATGTTTATTTTTAATTATTCAAAATAAATAAATAAAAAAGCATCAATTTATATAGACTAGCACGACCATTTTAATACATGAGGTTGATATACGTTGATAGGCTTACACCATGAACATGCACAACCATATTGAAAAATGTGGTTGAGATAAGTCAATAGAATAGGTGTTTATCAACCACATTAGTAATTATTAAGTGTATGTTAGATATTTAATATTAATATTAATCATCATATAATTATAATAATGATATAAGAAATAATTAGGTTTTATAATATTATGTTTAAAATATTGGTTTTCAATATGAGGGTTATAATATTGGATTTTATCATAATGGTGTTCATTATATGGTTTATTAAGTTTGACCATAGTTGATTATTTATACATTGATTGCAAATATTGACTACAAAAGATTTCTATGTTTCACTATGTCATCATGTTGACTATGGATATGCATTTATGGTTAATTGTAGGCATGTTAAACATAATGCCTACCATTAACCATAGTTGAACTCTAATATTAAATCCAATATTGCAAACCCAATATTAAACCCTAATATCAAACCCAATATTATAAACCCTATTGTTATAAAGTCTTATATTATAAATCCTAATATTATAAACCAAACATCATAAACGCTAATATCAATCCCAATATTTAAACCCTAATATTAAACCATAATATTAAGGAAATTATTATAAAACCTAATATTAAACCCAATGTTATAATATTGTCATGGTAATTACTTAACCAAGGACTACCATGGTTCAATTTTTATTACTATGTTCACTAATGTGGTTCACTATGTTTAACTGTTAATATTAATCAAAAGTAATGATACAAGATTATGTTTAACCAAAGATGATGATGGTTGACTCTCAAACATATTCGAACATAGTTGAACATACTGCATAATATTAGTAAATGTGGTTGACAAATTTTGTAATCTCACAATGTGATACTAAATAAATTGCAATGTAATGTAATATTATGACAATTATTGTCATATTGATTGTCACATTGTGACAATATTTTCATAATGCGTCATTGGGTAGATTTCTATACCATTACAATGTCACAATATTAAACCTTAATATCAAACCAAATATTATAAACCCTAATATTAAACTCAATATTAGAAGCTCAATATTAAACTCAATATTATAAACCTAATATTAAACCCTAATATTAAACTGAAGGCTATAAACCCTAACATGAAACCCTAATTTTGTAATGTCACAATGCGATGTTGAACAAATTGCAATGTAATGTAACATTGTAACAAAAATTTCCACATTCATTGTCACATTCGGCAATGTTTGTCATAAAGTGACATTGGATAGATTTATATACCATTCTAACCTCAAAATATTAAACCCTAATATTTAGCAAAATATTACAAACCCTAACATTAAACTCAATAATATAAAATCAATATTAAATCTAATATTATAAAACATAATATTAAACTCTGATATTATGTCCAATATTATAGGCTCAGTATTGAACCCTATTTTTATAAAACTAATATTATAAACCCAACTAAGTCAGTAAGTTTCAATTGACATTGAAACCCTTATATTAAACTCAATATTATAAATCCTAATAGTAAACCCAATATTATAAACCCTAATATTAAACCCAATATTATAAACCATAATATTAAAAACCTTATATTATAAACCCCATAATATAGACCCAATAATAAATCCAATGTAATAACCCCTAATATTAAACCTAAGATGATAATATCATCATGGTCAACCACTTAAATAATGACTATCAAGGTTGAATTTGTTTGACTATGTTCATTAATATTGTTGAGTATGTTTGACTATTAATATTAATAAAAAATAATGATAGATGATTATCTTTAAGCAAAGTTGAGAAGGGATGATTGTTAAACCTAGTCAAACATAATCGAACATGTTAGCATTGTAATTTTGTGAGGTTGCAATAGATAACCACAGAGGTTACCACAAATCGACTTTGGAAGTTGGGATCTAGCCATGCCAGCTTCAGAGAGGGATCTCTCTATCATATTTAACTTTGTTGTATTTAGATATTAGGCTAGTTATGAGAGTTCAGAGTTTGATTTTAAAATTGATTGGTTGATTAAATGCTAGAAACTTCCATTGGGCTATAGAGTCTGCAACTTAACATGGATCTGTTTCATATTTTCAAAGGAGTTTCACAGGGAAAGGTAGTTGAACTAAATTGATCATTTATGTTTAAATGAAGTGTGATAGAAGAAAAGATATAAATTAAATGGAAGTTAAAGAGAAATTAAGTATTATTTAACATGATATCAAAAGAAAACATTTAAATTATCTACAGCCAGAATCAGAGTGTATTTTTCAACAAATTATGTTCATCAAATTTCTGTAAAATAATTCAGATTTAAGAAAACATAAGCATGGAAACAAAGCAATAAATACATAGAAACTAAGAGAATCACTTCACCAAATAGTCCAACACATGAATCCTGTGAAGATTATCTTTTTATTATTGATTAGCCCATCAAACGAAAAAGTACAATAACATTCTGGAATGGAAAAATCAACCCTTGATACTTCAAAAAGAGTAAGTATTTATAAGTTATTTACAAAATATGCTGTCAAAACTGACGAGGATGTATTTTAGGAATTCCTAAATAGAATCTGTGTATCTGTTACAAAAAATTAGGAAAATTAAAACTGTTGGAGGTGTTGGCACTAGATTGGTGAAATTGCTAAATATGTGGTCCTTAGAATCCTGTTGTGTTGTTGATGTTGAGTTCTACAACCAAGTCATCTTCTTACTCCAATAATTCACATAATTTACCCCAACGTTGTTCACTGGGGATAGATGTCTCGAGTAACTTCTTGTAGACCTCGTCCACTTTAGTGTATTTGGTAAAAGTTGGTTTGGAAATAAAGATATGCTTGATTTCATACTGGATTTCCAAATCATATGCCAATGCTTCTAAAAATGCTTTTCTTGTCATGCTCATTCTCCCACCTACAAATTTAGAACTGTCTTTAGCCTTGGTCAGTAATTTCCTACTATAATCTGACTGTGGGCTGAGATTGTCATTTATTACTAATAAACTAGGAAGTCCTTTTTTGTAGAGGGATTCTAGCTTGTTGAAGAACCTCTATACACCAATGTCCAGAACTTGACACTTTTTTTCTAGCTGCCTGATCAAATTTCTCTTGGTCAGCACATTTTGACCTCTAGTATGGTTTCATTTTTGTCCCCAATCTCCAGTTCTTCTAGTTCCTTCTTGTTTTTGGAATTGAGGAACCTGATGAGCTTTGTAGCTTCACTCGGTTTATCACCTGACTGCACTTTGATTTCCTCAATAAATTCATCTTCTGCTAAAATATAATTTGTATACATGGCAAAATTTCTATCATGGCTTCATTTATCCTTTTCCAAATATTCTCCTTAACCTGGGCTAGAGTATTACCCATGATAGTCTACTTTTCCATCTGCCACAACCTTTGGGAAAGCGTCTGTGATTTCTAAATCTCTCTCAAGAGAGAATTCTTATATCTTGTGTTTTTTTCCTGTAGGCCTTTTACATCTTCTCTTAACTTTTTTATTTATTCTCCTTGTATCAACATGATTTCCATGGATTGGGCCAACTTGATTGAATCATCTGCAGTTGATGTGGGAGGTATTGTAGAGGAGGATGCTCCTACTATTGTAGCTATTGTAGGAACACCTATTTGATGTAGTGATGCAATAGGTACTGCATCAAGAAGAACCATATCAATTTGAAAACTTTGTTCTTTTTCTTTGATCAACTTATCCATCTCCGCCTCCAATTCCTTAATATGTGCACTCTGTTCCATGAGGAGCTTCAACATTTCTTCGTTCTGTATTTTTGTTTCTCCTAATTCCTTCGCCTAGGGACCTTCAGTGGCAAGCAACTTCAATTGCCTCCTCAGGGATGCTATTTCAGCATTCTTCTTTTTAATAATCTCTTCCATGTCCTTTCAATCACTTGGATCAAAACTTGCTTTGATCACCATTTCTTCCAAATATTTAATTTTGTTGTCTTTGGCTAGAGAGAAAATTTTCTCTAGTTTGAGCTATTATTGACCATTGTTCAAAGACATCTACAACTTAGAAGTAGTAAGGGTAGTCTATGTGAATTTTGAATAAACCATATCGCTTGATTCCCTATGCATGTCCATATGATCCAAAGGATGGAAATCGTTCACCTCAAACTCAAATGTAGTCTACCTGAAATTAGTTGTTGATCTAGGTTGAGGTACTTTTCCTTGTAAGAATTCCATATGAATTCTCCCTTTCTCTATGTCATAGGTCGAAATGAGCCTGCGTTGAATTGCGGGAGACTAGTTCCTGAAATTGAGCATAAATTTTATCATGGAGAGCTTCATTCCTCTGTTTAATTTCTTTATACCTATGGAATATGTCGACCAACCTCTGTTCTATGAATGACTCTAGTGTATAAGGTGTTGTAGCTGGATTCTCTTTAGTGGTTGAGGATGATGGATAATCAGTTGTGTTGCTACCAAAATTTAAAGTATGTAGCCTAGAGGGTACAATAGTACCCTGTGTTTCCTCCAATGGTGGGAAATATACCTTAGAGTTTGTCTTTGTTTTCTTAGAATAGATCTTGAATTCCTTGGCTGAGACTTCTGTAACTGAATGGGAGTCCTCCTCTCTTGGTCTTTTCTCAGTGTTCTCTCTAAGGGTAGGAGACTCTAAGGCGGTTATGTATAATAGATGCTCTTTTACCTCCTGTAATGTGTTCTCTACTCAATCATGTTGATTCATGTACTTCTCAATCTTTGGTCACTGGGTATGTACATACGGGGTTGTCTTCTGTTCCACCCTCATCTTAGAAATTACCCCAAAGGGGTCATAAGACCATGTGAAGCTAAGGGGAAAATTCATTTTTTTTAGTAGGAGGTCTACATCCTCTCCTGCTGCTCTGTTATTACAGATAAACATCGTTATCTATGTTTTGATTATCAATTGGGACTTCTTCTTAGCTCCCAAAAAGTGAATGTTGTCTGATTGGATTATTTTCCTGGTGTACTTCAAGGAAAATATCCTCATAGGTAGGTACTTTGGTAGTTTATAGGTTGGCATGTCGGAGCCATAACCCATGATTTCTGTAAATGGTTGGTATAAATACAAATCTCCTATCTTCTCCTGCCCACTGAGATGCAACACCTTTTGAATGTCCTCACTGATCCTGGGAATCTGTTGGCCACTCAGCAAACAGGTTCCTGGATATACAAGATGATCTATAAAATCTTTGAACCTGTAGTCTTGTGATTGTTTTATGATATTTGAAGTCAAAAAGATTATGGCTTGAAGCTATCCTTACTGATTGCATTTCTGGACTGCAAAAGGAAACCTATTCATGTGGAATAAAATTAAAATATGCATAAGAATGGAAGAATATCTGAACATTCCTTCAATTACAAACTGAAGGAATTGTTCATGCATTACATCTGCAAGAAAGTGACCATAGTCAAAGATCATTGACATATCTTCTTTTGTGGAAACGGTGGATAGAAAGCCTAAAATAGGCTCATATACCCATTCATCTGAGAAGTAGCCAAGTAGGTAAGACAAGACATAAATGATCTGTCTGGTTCTTTGGGGGAAAATAGTAGATGGACAAGGGGGGTTTTTCTTGGGAAACTGAGAATCTTCTAGCAGGAAAACTTCAAAAATCCTTGCTCTCTGGGGAAAAGTGAGCTTTTGGTAAATTTCTTTAAGACATTAATTTAAAAGGGAGTCAGGGATTCACTGTGTGGGACCTACAACATCTTGCTTATTTTCTCAGGGGTTATGGTGAAAAGGATTTCACCATTAGGGGAAATGATAACTCTCTTACTTGAGAGATAAGATGCATGGAATTTGAGAGAAAACTCTGGGAAATGATAGGATTGGAGAAAAACGAATAGGGTTAGTCTAGATTGCCATAGCCCAATTTCATCTGACTCGTCAAGATAGGTGTCATGAAACCAACCATGTAATTAGAAGAGGTCGAATTCACATTGTGTTTCAGTGATTTTATAGTCTCTATCAGCTAAGGGAATGTGGTCTAAATCCACAAAGGGAGAGAGCATCAGATTTACCACAGTGGCATCAGTTTTGGTTTTATGGGCCATCATGATAACATGGTGGAACTGCAAAGGATGACTTTTAATTACGTGAGAAAGGGAGCTTAGAGGAAATTCCTCTCTTATAAATAGTTGATCGATGGGAAAACAAAGATCAAATTGATTGCAATATGAGAGTATGGAGTGAGGAAAGAGTGTAATTGAGGGCAAGAGCAAAATTTTATAGGTCTACAAGGGAGCGAGACCATTTGGCTAAACGATAGATTTGGGAGGAGCATTTACTCAACAACGGGACAAATTGCAATGGGAGGAGGCAACAATGGGAAAGTGTAATGGTCGGTTGACACGATAGTAAGTGATACGCGGATGGAGCCGCGAGACCGTTGGCAGGAAAAAAAGTGAGGGCTGAGTGGTTTTCTAAGGGGGTTGTGAGTGGCTTGTGGTAAGTGAGGGGGGGTGGGTGCAAAAAGATGAGGGGTGGACCTGTAGAGGTAAGGCCTGGTGGGGAAACTACCATTTCGGGCCCTCGCTCACTTGTAAAGTGAAACATGGCAAGGGGGGATGAAAAGGCCTAGGAGCCGTCCGATGAAAAGTGGATCACAATCGGGAGCGGGGAAAAGTGCACAGTTTAAGCGGCAACGACAAAGCGCCCAACCTCGTATATATATTTTACATAAGGTCCAAAATTTAGAAAAATGACACCTATTGTTAACCATTTTCATAATAAGTTCAATTTTCCCTTAAACGGACTTAATTAAAAGCAATTAGGGTGAATTTTAGAGTGAAAACCCTCATTTATTTTGCGATTTAAAGGACTAAGAACCTATTCAGAACTAATCTAACAATTACATTAATCCACATTACACATTTTAATTAATTCATTCACATGATCTACCTAATCTAATCTTAGCCAAGATTACACTGTTTAGCTAATTTATTCATTGTAATCTAATTAACATATATTGAAAATTGTTTGAGCATGATTAAACAGTATGTTTCAAACAAGAAAACCGATTTTGGCATATTGGACAAGATGCACACAATTTCATGAATTTATTCTTCAAAAATTATTATACTATCAGTGGCACTTCAACTACCATCACTTTCGCATTTTTTTTATTTTTTTTTTTTTCTGTGGGGTTCTTTTATCATTTATTTTTTTCTTTTTATTTTTCTATTTCTTATATATATACCCTCTTTTTTTTTGTTTTTATTTATAAATCATTTTTTGGAAATCATTTGCAATATGAAATATTATTTACAATTTGAAAAACTAAAAGGAAACATTCAATCTTGATTTGATCCTATGAATCATAGGACCCTAACAGTGGCTCTAGATGGTGATGGAACTCTCCTTGTGAGGTGTCAAGAATAGTATTCTAGTAGCCTTGAATCCTTGTCTTCAGTGTTTTACTGCATCTAATTTTTTGTAGTTGTTGTAGTTATGGTGGAATAGTGACTAAAATATCAGGGCCTTCTCCATGGAGTTCAAATTTCAGACATAAGCTGCCGCAATCATAACAGTACAAGGAAAATGGTATCTACAATGAATGTGATGACAACTACTTCTATTCCTGAGAAGCATAATGTTTCAACATCTTGACATTGACAGGTCCTCTAGGTAGTTGTGTTCCATCTATGTCCTTCAGAGAAATGCATTATTTCCCTTGTAAGCATGGATTATGTATGGTCCCATCCACAAATTATCAAAGTTAACATGCTTGCCTTTCTCTTCTCTTCTAGAATCCCATTTCAAAACATCATCGGCCTTAGTTATTTTGTCATATATCTTCTTAATACTTTCCTAGATCAACTGAGTTATGTTGCGAACTTCCTCTCTTGGTTGCTGCAGGTGAGTTGTTTGATTTATTATTTTTTGTAGATCATTTGGTTCAACTTCCATTTCTTGTAGCATTTTCAAAATAGGAATTCCCAACGAAGTTGGAGAAACATCATCCATCCCATAAACTAATTGGTATGGAGACATGCCAATTGACTTCTTAGTTGTAATTTTGTCTCCCCATAATGCATTTACAATCTTGTTGTGTCGTGATTTCTTGTTATCCTGAAACAATTTTTTGATAATATTAACCAAACTTTTGTTGCAAGATTCTAATAGTCCATTTCCTTGAGGGTAATAGGCTGTATAATGCCCCAAATTTATTTGATATTTGTTGCAAAATTCAACCATCCTCTTTGATTTGAACGCTACAGCTTTATCTGTAATGATTTTCCTAGGCATCCAAATCTTGAAAGAATATTATTTTCTACGAATTTAATGATTACTGCATCAGAGGCTTGTCTAGTAGGTATGGCTTCTATCCATTTTGTAAAATAATAAGTGGCCATAAGAATCCACTTATGTTGGTCAGAAGACGAAGGGTGAATTTCTCCTATAAAATCTAGACCCCATTGCTGAAAATGAGTTTCAGTTGATATGGGATTTAAGGGAAAAGGCAGTAGTTTCATTTTTCCTTCAACTATCTAGCATTTGTGGCATGAGGTGACTTTATTTCGGACATCAGAAGATAAGGTTTCCCAATAAAAACCTTTTCTTAAGATCTTGTTGGTGGTAGACTTCCAGTATAGGAGTCCACCATAGTCTCCTTCACGAAAATCTTGCATCAATTTATTTGCCTCATCTTTGAACAAGAAATTTAGTAAAACTCCACGAGTATCTTTCCAATACAAATTATTGTCTAAGATAAAAAATTCCATGGTATTGGGTTTAAGAAATCTAGCTTTCGTTTTATTCAAACCAGGAGGAGCTTTTAAATGATGTAAAACAAAAATCAATTCTTCATACCAGGGAGAGGTAGAAAAAGCCTCTGTTACTTATGGAGTCACAAACTCTTCTGGTTCGCTGAGTATAGCTAGAATATTTATATCCAAAACATGTAAATTAGATTCAGCCATCAATTTAGATAACCCCTGACCTTTAATAAGTTTGGTAAGTTTGATTTCAATCTCATATTGTAAAATAATGGCAATCCATTTACCTCTTTTCCCATCAGGATCATTTTGGGTTAGTATGTCTTTTACCACAGCATTTGGAGCAGAGGCAATTATATGTGAACTCTAAAATATTTTGTTGCTTTTACGAGGGCAATAACTTGTTTTTCCATGATATCATATTTTAATGCAACATCTTTGAAGGCTTTACTAAAGAAAGCAATAGGTTGTTCATGTCCTTGACTATTTTATGTAAAAGAACTATAACAATAGTATGCTTAGAACCAAATGAGAAAATCATAAAATATTTTGTAAAATCTGGGCTAATCAATAGAGGAGCCTAGGTTAAGGCTTGTTTTACCTTATCAAATGATTGTTTAGCTTCAATGTTCAACTTTACCTCTGTATCTTTTCTTAACATGTTTGTTATATTTTTCAGAAGCTCTACTAGATTAGGAATGAATCTCCTCATAAATTGATTTGGCCAATGAAAGATTGTACTTCCTTTACATTTCTAGGGGGTTTATTTTTAATATAGCTTCAATTATGCTAGGATATATTTTAATTCCTTCCTTTGAAATAATATGTCCCAACAGTTTTCCTTATTGTAAACAAAACAATGTTTTCTATGGGTTGAGGGAAATACCAAATCTCCTACATTTATCAAAGACTCTACTTAGGTGAAGTAAGTGTTCCTCATCTGTTTTCGAAAAAACAGTTATATCATTAAGATATATGACTATAAATCAACCCATTTCATCTGCAAAGGTGAACTCCATGGCTCTTTTTAAAGTGTCACCAACATTCATTAGACCAAAAGGAATCTTTAGATACATGAAAGTGCCCCAAGTTGTAGTAAATGATGTCTTTTCTTGGTCGTTAGGATGTACTAGGAATTGATTGTAACCCAAAAATCCATCTAAAAGAGAAATTCAACTAGATCCAACCACCTTTTGCAGAATGTGGTCCATCTTAGGCAAAGGGTAATTATCTTTCAAAGTGGATTTATTAATATTTGGGAAATGAATACAGAGTCTGATTTCTCCAGTATTTTTCTTGGTTGGAACTAGATTATACACTCGTTTATAGTATCTTAATGACACTATGATCTTGGCATCAGACATCCCTTTCACCTCTTTTTCAATTAGAGGCATAAGCATTGGGTTGATTCTCCTTAATTTCTTCTTAAAATGATTGTGATCTTCTTTTAAGGGAATATTATGCTGTATAGTGTTGCTTTCATAGGAGTTCAAATCCTCATAACTCCATGCAAAGACATTTATGAATTCTTTGAACAAGTCTATGTACTTTAGCTTTTCTATTGGGGTATAGATTTGGACAATTTAATCATCTTAGATTGGTGTTCAGTTCCAATGTTACATTCTTCAACTCCAGGTCCAGTAGGTTCAATTTTAGGCTTTTTGGCTACGTCATTAAAGTCAAACAAATCTTCTAAGGGGCCTAATGCTTTAGGAAAAACATTGTCTTTCGACTGTAAAATTTATGATTCTCTTTTTCTTAATCTAATTCTTTCAAATCTAATTTAGTCACACCGTTATGTACACAATCTTCTAGGTCAACTTCTGTATCTATATTAGCATATTCAAACTCATGTTTTGATTGCAAAAAACTTTCAATCTCGTCATCATTTCCGAAAACCTACCAGTATCTAATATTATCTAGTAGAGTAGGTATGTTCTTCACTTCAACAGTATATTGGTGACTAGGGAAATATGGAATTTTACAGGTAGAAGTTGAATTAGCAAGACCATCAGGTAAGATATTTTGATATATGGGGACCACAGATGTGCTATACTCAATAAAAGATTCTAAGAAATTCAAAGCAACATTCATATAGGCTCTCATCCTTGTGTGTTTAGTAGAATATTCATCTTTAATTTGCTTTATTGTCAGTTTGGAATCTCCATGAACTAAAATTCGCTTAGCACCTAGCTTCTTTAAAAGTTGTAACCCTAAAATTAAGGCTTCATACTCGGCTACATTGTTGGAACATTGGAAATTTAATTTATATGAATGGCCTTCTGAGTGATTAGTTTGTGAATTTGAAACCCATACACCTGCACTTAATCCTTATTTACTAACAGCTCCATCAAAACTGAAATTCTATAAAGGTTCATTTGGTTCATCGTGTTCCCTGATATCTATTTGGCATTCCTTAGTGTTTTCATTGGGAACGTGTTCCTGTGTATTTCCATCATTATAAAAAATAAAAGAATCAAGGTCTGAATGGACTGAATATAAGGGATAATTATGAGGCTCATCCTGAGTAGTAAACATAAATTTCATGTGTTTTTCCCTATATAGTCTCCTATTCTTACCAAACACTGGAATTTTAGCATAGGTCATGTCCATTTCAAGAGTTCCCTCGAGTTTAGCTCCCCATGAACAAGACAGTAGCATGCCATATTTAGGGGGTATGTCAACAACAACTATGTCCATTACCACGCTCTTGGATGGTATTTGGACTAACTTGACAAAGAAATCCTTAATAAGTCCAAGGCATTTTACTTTACTTGAATCAAATGAATACAGATCTTTATATTGTCTAGTGATATCTAGTCCTAATTTCTCCATAATAACCCTACGCATGAGATTGTGGGAGGCCCTTGAGTCAGCCATTGCATTATGTGACATTTTATCATGAATTTTCAAGCTAATGTAAAATAGAGGTACATCTCCATCTTGGAGTTTACCATCTACTACAGGTACAGACAATATTTCTGTTTGATCATCAGATAGATTGACTATATCTATATCTTGTCCTATACTTAAGGCTTTCATTACTTGTGATATGTATGTAGTTTTGTTCACCATTTCTATTAAGGGAATGTATATTTTGAGGTTTTCCAATTCATTTTCTATACTAAATGATGCTTGAGTTTTGTTTAAATTGATAGCCTCCTATTTTTCAGCCAAGTCTTTTTGTGAAGTATCTCTTTTCTGGCTAGTGGAGGGATCATTAGCTCGAATTGGTTTTAATGCAGTATCAGGTCTTTTTTGGGTTGGAACCTCAGTATTATTTCTAACAAGAGTCTCAAGGTTTTTCTTGGCATGTGTATCAGTTGGATTTTTATTTGGAGTATCAGGTGCTTTCATACTCCTCAAATTATATTTCTTATGGACTTCCATAATTTCATTTTCAAAACCTTTCTTATATTATTATGATTCCTCAGGATCCATCTCATCCTAGGATAATAGAAAAAGGTCTTGTTCTTCTTGAGTAAGAAACATAGAATCATTTTCATTTAGTCCCATTAAATTGATTTGAGAATACTTCATGTCTTAAGCTATTTCTCCCTCCTCATTTGTATATTTCTCTTGAAAAGGAGGCCTCACCTCTTGATCTGGACTTCTGGGGTCTCTTTGTTTGATCTAGGCTTAGATTCTTCTAAAATTTGGATTTCTGATCTGGGGAGCAGTTTGGTTTTCTCTATGACGAACCATATTAGTTATGCTTATCCTAACCATCATTCTCTCCATGGTTCTAAGTAGACTATCTATTTTATAATTGAATGTAGAAGAAGATGAAGGTTCTTCTTTGATGGTAACCATTCTTTCAGTGGTCAATTTTGATTTTTTGGCTAATAAATTAGGCTCGACATTAAGTTCTTTAGCTTGCATTTCCTCTAAGGTAGTAGTGTCTCTTAAGCTTAGCTGATATTCCATATCAACATCAAATCCTTCAGAGAAATGTATAAGGGACAAGCCCGAGGGAGGCTTAATAGCAGCTGGAATTGCATTATAAACTTTATTAAACCTATAAAAATATTTTTTCATAATCTCATTAGGTCCTCTATTTAGTTTTTTATATTCATTGAGGATTTGAAGAGGACTCTTTCTTGTTTCCCACCTATTTAGGAAAAACTGATGAAAGGAAGAAAGGTCAGCTATGCTACCTGCTACTAAATTTTTAAACCATTTTCTTAACTCTCCACCCAAACTCTAGGAAAAAAGTCTGATATTTACATCACTTTCTTCCACTTCTTGAAGATAAAAGAAATTATTCATTTTATCTATATGTTTTTGTGAATTGATAACATCAGTACCATCAAATTGAGGAATTCTGGTTTGGTATTCTTAGGGCATAGGATGCAACTGCCCAGGTAAAACCAAGGGAGAATAACAAGAATTCATGTTGGGTTGAATAATATGTGGTCTTATGGGAGGTATAGAAATAGGATTTATTTGGATAGGTTGGGTCACTATCTGTGAAATTACTGGAGCAGTAGTAAAGATTACAGAATGGGTGGAGCTAATTCATGTAGGATGAATTAATTGGGAAGAATGAGATGATGCTGCAATAGTGAGGGAAGAAAGTTCAACATATTGCTAAATATAGGTATGATGTACATCTTGATCAAGTGTTGATACAAGATCCTATAATTTGTCAAAGTTTTGGAGGGCTTGCTAATCAAAATCAGATTCAACAGAAGGTCTTACAGATTTATAGGGCTGCAGAACAGATTTATCAATTACTGTTTGATCGACAAAACTTTTAGATTTGGTCCTAAATAGACTATGTTCGAATGGTAAGTCACACTAGATATCTTGTATGGTATCAAAATTCTGTAGAAGAGAATTTTCCCTAGAAAGGGACTATTACTTCCTTGACTTTCAGCTAAACTTCTTTTCCTTACTAACTTTTCAGTATTAGCTAAAATTTCGGGAAGTTTTGGATCAAGATGAGATCTGGTGTAAATTCTTTTCAGAGCCAGAGATTAACTGTGAGAAACAACCTCTAATCCTTTATTTCTAGAATTTGGATCATTACTCTTCCGAAAATGAATTTTTATGAACTAGGGAAGTTAATTTTGTAAAAATGAATTGAAGGATTAAAGTCACCAATATGTTCGGCAGAATGTTGTCACTGTAATTTCCTGAGGTTGCAAAAGAGAACCATAGAGGTAACCATAAAACCACTTTGGATGCTGGGATCTAGCCTTGTCAACTTTGGAGAGGGATCTCTCTATCATATTTAACTTTGTCAGATATTAGGCTAGTTATGAGAGTTCAGAGTTTGATTTTAAAATTGATTGGTTGATTAAATGCCTGGAACTTCCTTTGGGCTATGAAGTCTGCAGCTTAACGTGGATCTATTTCAGATTTTCAAAGGAGTTTCACAGGGCACACTGGTTGAACTAACGATATCCTTTATGTTTTAACGAAGTGTGGTAGAAGAAAATATATATGCTTAATTGATGTTAAAGATAAATTAAGAATTATTTAACATCATATCAAAAGAATACATTTAAATTATCTACAACCAAAATCCGTGTATTTTTCAACAAATTATGTTCATCAACTTTTTGTAAAATAATTCATATTTAAGAAAACATAAACATGGAAACAAGGGAATAAACACATAGACAGTGAGAGAAGCACTGCACCAAATAGTCCAACACATGAATCCTGTGAAGAATGATCTTTTTATTATTGATCATACCATCAAATGAAAAAGTACAATAGCATTATGGAATGAAAAAATCAACTCTTGATACTTGAAAAAGAGAAGTATTTATAAGTTATCTACAAAATATTCTGTTAAAATTGACTAGGATGTATTTTAGGAATTCCTAAACATAATTTGTCTAACTATTACAAAAATATAGGAAAATTAAAACTGTTTGAGGTGTTGGCACTTGATTGGTGGAACTGCTGAAAATGTGGCCCTTCGAATCCTGTTGTGCTGTTGATGTTGAGTTGTATAACCAAGTCATCTTCTTACTCTAGTAACTTGCATAATTTACCCTGACGATGTTCACTCAGGATATATGTCTTGAGTAACTTCTTGTAGACCTTGTCCACTTCAGTGTATTTGGCAAAAATTGGTTTGGAAATAAATATATGCTTGATTTCATACTGGATTTCCAAATCATATGCTAATGCTTCTAAAAACGCTTTTCATGTCATGTTGATTCTCCCTCCTACAAATTTGAAAGTGTCTTTAGCCTTGGTCAGCAATTTATGACTGTAATCTGATTGTGGGCTGAGCTTGTCATTTATTACTAATAAATTGGGAAGCCCTTTCTTGTAGAGGGCTTCGAGCTTGTTGAAGAACCTCTGTACACCAATGTCCATAACTTGAGACTTTTCTTCTAGCTACCTGATCAAATCTCTCTTGGTCAACACCTTTTTGACCTCTAGTATGGTTTCAGTTCTGTCCTCAATCTCCAGTTCTTCTAGTTCCTACTTTTTTTTGGAATTGAGTTACTTGATGAGCTCTGTAGCTTCATTGGGTTTATCACCCAATTACAATTTGATTTATTCAATAGCTTCATTAGATCTCTCAATCAATTCCTTCTCCTCAAATATAATTTGTATAGATAGCCATATTTCTATCATGGCTTCATTTATCCTTTTCCAAATGTTCTCCTTAATCTGGGCTAGGGTATTACCCATGGCATTCTCCGTTTCCATCTGCTACAATCTCTGGGAAAGCTTTTGTGATTTCTGCATCTCTGTTAGGAGAGAATTCTCATATATTTTGTTTTTTTCATGTAGGCCTTTTACATCTTCTCTTAAATTTTTTGTTTCTTCTCCGAGTATCTATATGTTTTCCATGGATTGGGCCAACTTGAATTAGTCATCTGGAGTTGATGTGGGAGGTGTTGTAGAGGAGGATTCTCCTACTATTGTTTTTGTTATAGGAACACCTGTTTCAATTAGTTATGCAAAGGTATTGCATCGATAGGAGCCATAGCAAGTTGAGAACTTTGTTCTTTCTCTTTGATCAACTCATCCATCTCTGCCTCCATTTACTTAATCTGTGTGCTTTATTACACTAGGAGCTTCAACATTTATTCTTTTTGTATTTTGTTTCTCCTAATTCCTTTGCCTGGGGATCTTTAGTGGAAGGTAGCTTCAATTTCCTCCTCAAGGATGCTATGTCAACATTCTTCTTTTTAATAATCTCTTCCATGGCCTTTGAATCACCTAGATCAAAATTTACTTTGATCACCATTTCTTCCAAATATTTTATTCTATTTTCTTTGGCCAGAGAAGAAATTTTCTGCAGTTTGAGTTGGGATTGAACATTTTTCAAAGATAACTGCAACTTAGAAGTAGTAAGGGTAGTCTGTGTGAAGGTTGAATAAACCATCTCTCTTGTTTTCCTATGCATGTCCATATAATCCAAAGGATGGACATCCTTTGCCTCAAACTCAAATGTAGTCTGCTTGAAATTAGTTGTTGACCTAGGTTGAGGTACTTGTGCTTGTAATAATTCCATATACATTGTCCCTTTTTCTGTCTCATAGGCTGAAATGATATTTTGTTGAACTGAGGGAGAATGCTTCCTAAATTGATCATAAATGTTATCATGGAGGGCTTCATTCCTTGTTTAATTTATGTAAACCTCTGGAATATGTCCATCCTTTGTTTTGTGAATGAATTTGGTGTATGACGTGTTGTAGTTGGATTCTCTCTAGGGCTTGAGGATGATGGAGAACCAGTTGTGCTGCTACCAAACTTCAAAGTATGTAGGCGAGAGAGTACAATATTACCCTGTGTTTCCTTAAATGGTGGGAAATTTACCTTGGAGCTTGTCTTTGTTTTCTAGGAATAGATCTTGAGTTCCTTGGATAAGACTTCTTTAACTAAAGGGGAGTCCTCCTCTCTTGGTATTTTATCATTCTTCTCTCTAGGGGTAGGAGTCTCTAAGGCCATTCTAGACAACATCTTCTCTTCGGCCTCCTACAATGTGTTCTCTACCCAATCCTATTGATTCATGTATTTCTCAATATTTGGTCTCTAGGTATGTACATAG
This sequence comes from Pinus tabuliformis, assembly GCA_031772625.1. Taxonomy (NCBI): domain Eukaryota; kingdom Viridiplantae; phylum Streptophyta; class Pinopsida; order Pinales; family Pinaceae; genus Pinus; species Pinus tabuliformis. The sequence goes on along the minus strand of CM062818.1, from coordinate 253,624,813 downwards.
CGTGTTGTCTTTTGTTTCACACTCATATTAGAAATTACCCCAAAGGGGCCATAAGACCATGTGAAGCTAAGGGGAAAATTCATTATTTTTAGTAATAGGTCTGCATCCTCTCCTGTTTCTCTGTTGTTACAGATAAATGGCCCTATCTATGTTTTGATTCTGAATTGGGACTTCTTCTTAGTTGCCAGAAAGTGAATGTTGTTTGATTGGAATATTTGCCTAATGTACTCCAAGGAAAATACCCTCATATGAAGGTACTTTGGTAGTTTATAGGGTGTCAGCTTGGAGCCATAAACCCTGACTTCTATAAATGAATGGTATAAATACCAATCTCCTGTATTTACCTTCTCACTAAGATGCAAAACCTTTTGAATGTCCTCAATGATCCTGGGAATCTGTTTTCCACTCAACAAACAATTTGTTGGATATACAAACTGATCTATAAAATATTTGAACCTGTAGTCCTGTGATTGTTTTCTGATAACTGAAGTCCAAAATATTATGGACTGATGCTCTCCTTGCTGATTGTGTTTCGAAACTGCAAAAGGAAAACTCTTTGTCTGGAAGAAAATAAACATATGCATAAGAATGGAATAATATTTGAACATTGCTTTAGTTATAAACTAAATGAATTGTTCATGCATTACATTTGCAAGAAAGTGACCATAGTAAAAGATTATTGAAAGTCCTTGTTCTATGGAAAGGGTGGATAAAAAGCCTAAAATAGGCTCATCTACCGGTTCATCTGAGAAGTACCCAAGTAGCCAATACAATACAGAGATGATCTATTTGGTTCTTTGGGGGGAAATAGAAGAGGGAGAAGGGGGGGTTTTCTTGGGCAATTGAGAATCTTCTGGTAGGAAGACTTCAAAAATCTTGGCTCTCTCGAGAAAAGTGATATTTTGGTAAATTTATTTAAGAGCATCAATTGAAAAGGTAGCCATGGATTCACTGCGCGGGACTTGTAACATTGGGTTTATATTCTCAAGGCTAATGGTTAAAATGATTTCACCATTAGGGGAAATGATAACTCTCTTACTTGGGAGCTAAGATGCATGGAATTTGAAGAAAAAATCTAGGAAATTATAGGATTGGGGAAAAACAAATAGGGGTAGTCTAGATTGCCATAGCCTAATTTTGTCTCACTAGTCAAGATAGGTGTCATGAAACTAGTAGTGTAATTCAAGGAGGCCAAATTCACACTGAGTTTCAACGATTTTATTGTCTCTATGGTCTAAGGAAATGTGGTCTAAACCCACAGAGGGAGAGAGCATTAGTTTTACCACACTAGCATAAGTTTTGGCTTTGGGGGCCATCGTGATAACACGATGGAATTGTAGAGGATGACTGTTAATTGCACGGGAAAGGGAGTTTGGAGGAAATTCCTCTGTTAGCAATAATTGATCAATGGGAAAAAAAAGATAAAATTGATTGCGTTGTGAGAGTATGTAGTGAGGAAAGAGTGCAATCGAGGGCAAGAGTGAATTTTTATAGGTTCACAATGGAGCACGACCGTTTGGCTAAACGGTGGATTTGGGAGGAGAATATACTCAGCAACGGAATGAATCGCAACGGGAGGAAGTGTCAATGGGAAAGTGTAATGATTAGTTGACGTGACGATAAGTGATAGGCGGACGGAGGCGCGAGATCCTTGGCAGGGAAAAATGTTAGGGCTGACCGGGTTTCGGAGGGGGGTGTGAGTGGTTTGTGGTAAGTGAGGGGGGGTGCGAAAATATGAGGCGAGGACACGTAGTAGTGGGGCCCGGTGGGGAAACTGTCTTTTCGAACCCCCCCCCCCCCCCCCGCTAGTGAAGGGAAACATGGCGCGGGGGCCAAAAAGGCATTGGAGTCATCAAATGAAAAGTGGATCAGATCGAGAGCGGGGACAAGTGCATGGTTTAAGCGCCACCAAAAAAACATCCCATAGCATATATATATTTTATATAAGTTCCAATGTTTGGACAAATAACACAAAGTGTTAACCATTTTCATAATAAGTTCAATTTTTCCCTAAACGGACTTAATTAAAAGTAATTAGGGTGCATTTTGGAATGCAAACCCTCATTTATTTTTCAATTTAAAGGACTAAACACCTATTCAAAACTAATATAACAATTGCATTAATCCATATTACATAGTTGGATTAATTTATTCACATCATGTACCTGATCTAATCTTAGCCAAGATTACACTGTTTGGATAATTTATTCATTCTAATCTAATTAACAAATTGAAAATTGCTTAAGCATGATTAAACAATATGTTTCAAACAAGAAACGGATTGTGGCATATTGGACAAGCTGCACACAATTTCATGAATTATTCTTCAAAAAATATTATACTACCAGTGGCACTTCAACTGCCATCACTTTCACATTTTTTGTTTTTCTGTGGGGTTCTTTTACCATTTCTTTTTCCTTTTCCTTTTTCTAATTTATATATATATATATATATATATATATATATATATATATATATATATATATATATAGATATACACTCTTTTCATTTTTTATTTTTATTTGTATATCTTTTTTTGGAAATAATTTTCAATATGCAATATTTTTACAATTTGAGATATTGAAAGGGAACATTCAATCATTATTTCAGCCTATGAATCATAGGACCCTAACAAAACATACTCAAAAATATTAGTAAATATGGTTGACAAATTTTGTAATGCCACAATGAGACATTGAATAAATTGCAATGTAACGGTAACAATGTGACAATGATTGTCACATTACAATAACGTTTCTCACTATGCGACATTAGATAGATTTACGTACCATTCCAACATCATAATATTAAACCCCATCATTAAACCCAATATTATAAACCCTAATATTAAACCTAATATTGAGCCCAATATTATAAACTCTAATGTTAAACACAAGAGTAGAAACCCTAATATTATACCAAATATTATAAACCCTAATCTTAAATGCTAATTTTATAATGTTGCAATGTGACATTGAATATATTACAATATAGTGTAACATTGCAAAAATGATTGTCACAATGTTGTGCTGCATAGATTTTTGTACAATTCCAATGTCACAATATTAAACCAATTATTATAAACCCTAACATTATCAACTCAATATTATACACGCTCACATTAAATCCGCTATTATAAACCCTAATATTAAACTCAATATCAAGCTGTAAGATTAAATGCAATATTGTGAACCTTAATATTGACCTCAATATTATATACATAATATTATAAACCTGAATATTAAACCCAATTTTATAAACCCTAATATTAAAAACCCTATATTATAAATCAACTAAATGAGCAAGTGAATATTAAACTAAGTGAGTAAGTTTCAATTAACATTGAAGTCCTAATATTAAAGCAATATGATAAACCCTAATATTAAACCCAATATTATAAACCCTAATATTAACACCCTATAATGGAAACCCAATAATAAACTCAATATTATAACCCCTAATATTAAAACCCAATATCATAATATCATCATGTTCAACTATTTAAACAATGGTTATCAAAGTTGACTTCATTTTACTATCTTCACTAATATCGTTGACTATGTTTGACTATTAATATTAATAAAGATAATGATAGAATATTGTGTTTGACTAAATATGAGGAGGGTTGACTGTCAGGCATAAGAAAGCATATTCGAACATAGTTAACAACATTAGTAAATGTGGTTGATAAATTTGGTGATGTCACAATACTATAAACCCCAATTTTAAACCTACTATTAATAACCCCAATATTAAAATTAATATTATAAACCGTAATATTAAATCCAATATTAAAAACCCTAATACTGGACCCAATATTATAAATCGAATACTAAACCATAATATTATAAATCATAAAATTGAACCCTAATTTGTAATGTTGCAATGCGGCATTGAATGAATTGCAAACCTAATAAATTATAAATCCAATATTATAAACCCTAATATTAAACTCTAAGATTAAATCTAATATTGTAAACCTTATCTTTTTGTATCTCAGAGGAATCGAGTAGCTCATGTGACACATGGTCACCAATAAACCTCTATGGGACTACAACCTATCCTCCTATTCGTAAATTATGTCACTGCCAAGGGGATTTGAACCTTTGATCTCTCAGTTATCTTGAAACTCACATTACTTCAATGAGAAATTGAGTTCCCCCGAGGACATTGTAACCTTGAATATTGAATATAATATTATAAAACCAATATTAAACATTAATGTTGAACCCAATATTACAAACCTAGTACTAAACCCTTATATTAAATCCAATGATAATAATAATAGGTGATTATGTTTGATCAACATTGAAGAGTGTTAACTATCAAACATAATCGAACATAGTTGACCACACTAGTAAATCAATGTGTTTTAAACCATATTAATGTTATTAAACATTTTTTAACATTGACTATGGCTGTCCACGGTTTCACTATGTCATCTTGTTGACTAGTTATGTCAAACATCATGTTTATGGTTAATTATAGGCATGTTGACCATGGTTAACTATAGCCAACACTGTTAACTATATGGTTGGCCATATGGTGGGTTAACTATATAGTTGAAAAACGTTGACTGAGGATGACTATGATTGAACAAGGTTAACTCTGTTTAACTATGTCATCATAGTGACTCTGGATATATGTTTATGGTTAATTATAAGGATATTAAATATATGCTTATCATTAATCATGGTTAAACATCATCTTTATGTTGACTATGTTTGACGAAATCAATCATAATTATGATGTGTTAATATTTAAATTAATATACTATTAATGTGTTAATTTCTAGATTAATTTATTAATGTAAATTTATTATTATATTGTTATAAATTTATTAAAGTTTAAATAATATTATTATATTCTTAATGTTATTGAAAAATCTTAAAACTTTAATATTAATATTAACTTTCTTATTAATAATACAAAATATTGTTGATGGAGAGTTTTGGAGTAAAAATATGTCATACAAAATACTATTAAACTTTAATATTAATTTTTAATTACTAATATTGATATTAATATTAATGTCAATACCAAAATCAATAAAAAAACATTAATAGAAAATTTGTAATTAAATAAGAAAACAACCAAAAAAAATTTTGAATAAAAAAATATTTATTTACAATTTAATTATTTTTTAAAAATATGTTGTTTTGTTTTAAAATATATATTTATTTTAATATTAAATCCAATAATAATAATAACATTATTATTAATCTTAATAATAAGAAATTATTATTATTATTATTATGATTATTTTAGAAGAGTCTTTATGGTAGAAATCACATAGGAGAAAACTTTGTCAATGCGTTTCGAACAAGCTAGTGTGCACCATATATTATTATAGATTTACTAAAGTTAAAATAATATCATTATGTTTTTAATGTTATTGATAAAATCATTAAACTTTAATATTAATATTAATTTTCTTATTAGTAATACAAAATATTGTTGATGGATATTTTCGAAGTAAAAATGTGTAATACAAAATATTATTAAACTTTAATATTAATTTTCAATTATTAATATTCATATTAATATTAATCTAAATATTAATATCAATAAGAAAACTTTAATAAAAAAATATTGTAATTAAATAAGTAAACAACAAAAATATTTTTTAAAAATATGTTATTTTGTTTTAAAATATATATTTATTTTAATCTTAAATCCAATAATAATAATAAAATTATTATTTATCTTAATAATAAGAAATTATTATTATTATTGTAGAAAAGTCTTTGCGGTAGAAATCACATAGAAGAAAAATTTTCCAACGCGTTTCGAATGAGCTACTATGGTTCATCATGAGGTCCTCATGATGAACCACACTAGCTGGTTCGAAACGCATTGGAAAATTTTTCTCCTATGTGATTTCTACTGTAAAGACTCTTCTTAATGAAATATGGATCACAGAAGCTTGAATTCAGAAATAATAATAATAATAATAATTATTATTATTATTATTATTATTATTATTATTATTATTATTATTATTAACCTCAATAATAAAATAATTTTAATTTTAAACTTTAATAATAACCTTAATAAATTTTTATTATAATTATTATTAATCTTAATAAGTTGTTGTTGTTGTTAACTAAAATTAATATTAATTATCAAACTCTAATATTGTGTTAAATATTAATAATATTATTTAAGAATTAAAAATAGAATAACAAATGTAACATGTCCGAAACCTATCGAACATTGAAAATGACATCAGACAAACAATTTTAGGATTCATAGTAGATATCAATGCTTTAAATCCACTAGGACTTTCGGAGGGAGAATTTTAAGTTGAAAAATGTTACTATTCTGACCACCGTTACTTCTATGTGCATATTCATAGTGGTCTTTGTGCATATTAATTCACTTTATTATATCATATCAACAAAAGGAGGACATATTGCATGCTACACACATTGTGTTGACACCTCTTAAGTTTGTACAAAAACTTGGTTGATAATTAAAGCCGGTAGCCCTCAGAGTTTCAACATTCTTGTTGTAATACCAAGGATCATCACTTTTTGGCATTTCTCCCAAGGAATTAGATAAATTTTGAGAAATAAAATGGGTCTTCAAATGAATATAATGAAATAATAGTCGAAATAATAAAATAAGATTAGATTACATCATTAAGTTTTAGAGGGGAAATAAAAGGAAAAAAGTACTTTTTTCAACTCGTATTTTCAACTTATCTCCCTACAATTTTACTCAAATTTCAAGCAGGATCCATTGGATGTAGAATTTAATTCATCATCCAAGGAAAATCCAAGTTGCATACCCATTGGATATAGAATTTAATTCATCGTCCAAGGAGAATCCAAGTTGCATACTTTTGATGGACCCTGCTACATGAAAAATGAGAAATACATGAAAAAACATTATTGTAATCACATTTGTCATGTATTTCTCATTTTCCATATAAAAAGTATGCAACATAGGTACTCCTTTGTTGATTAATTAAATTATAGATCCGACGAGTGATCTTGCTCGAAACTTGAGTAAAAACATAGGGACATATGTTGAAAATATGAGTTGAAAAAACATATTTTTTAATCTTTTAACTTTTTTACCCCAAAAATGGTGAATCATCTCCCATGATTGACATCATCATCATGAATCCTATTGCTTTTTATAAAGTTTATTTTGGTTGTAAATTTTTGTTCTGAGGTCCATTTTTTACATCAAAATTTCTCTAATGAGGTGTTAAAGTATGAAGTGTTTCCTTCCCTAGTTTCTTCACTTCTTTTACTTTATGGAAACTCAAAATATTTGCATTAAGGAATTATTCATTTAAAAAATAGGAAATTACATTACATTGGCTTTCTCATTCAAAAATATAAAAAAAAATAGTAAAATAGTTCTCCAATACCAAAAAACCCCCACTTGATCACATGGTGCAGTAAAAACCACATCATCATCCACATTTGTAGGTAAACAAAGAAGCATTAGCAGAGAAGGTAGAAAAAATTGATGGATATGATAACAATGAGGAAAATCCTCTTGGATTCCCTATTCAAGATATTGATATCGACGTTCATATGAAGAACATCCCTTCATCATTGCTTCCCAACTTGCATGGTATGATGTCAAAAGATATGAAAATCTTTTTCTATGAATTTGAAATAATTTGAAGATCTTATGGTTACTAATTAAACCCTCAAAAACTAGGATATTTTTTTGAAACATTGAAGGATAGAACTCTTAAATGATTCATGAGTTTATGGACTAATTCAATAAGATCGTGGAATGATATGCAAAGGATATCTCTAGAAAATTATAAAGACTATTTTATATATCATGATCTTAAAGAAGAAATATATAAAAGGACTCAAAAAAAAAGATGTGAGCCTTGAGGATCTAACAAATAGATTTACATATAATATTGGTTGGAAAAATTGCATACTTTAGGATTGGACACACTAAAACCCTCTTACTTACAACAATCAGAAAAGAGTGGATGGATGTCCTTGATCTAATGAGTAGAGTGGATTTTTACTGGTTACCATTTGAAGAAATTTGTGAAGTATGTGAGCACATATCAAGAGGAAGGGATTGAGTAAGTAAATCAACATCGAGATCGGTAAGTAAAGTTGAATTCGTAAACTTTCTAGATAACTTTAAAACATAAATTATTAGCAATCTAAGTGAAAAAAAGGATATGTTAAGAATGAAAAAAGAGAATGCTGAAATTTGTGTTGTTTGTGCAGAATCACACACTACTAAAGACTTCCCATTATTACTATATTTATGGAATTTTACCAAGAGGATAGTAGAACAAATCAAATAGAGGGACAACTATTTTATGTTTCTCCAAGAAGACAATGGAGGCCTAATAAACCTGGTATGATGCAAGATTCTAATTCACAAGGTTACGCAAATCAATCTCAAAGTAATTGGAACACATTATTTCCTTAGCAATCTTGTCCATCTCAACCACAAAACCAATCTAGGAAACAAGGTTGGCAAGGACCTTATGGAATAAAGCCACAATATTCTCAATCATTTCCTCAATGTCCTCCATACAAAATTCAATGATGTCCACACCATCCACCTCCACCATGACAACATCCTCAACCACATCCATCTCAAAGATCCACACCCACTCAACTCCCTACACAACCATTTCTAAACGCAAGAAATAAAGTAACTCAACCCACTTATAATGTTGAGGTACAAAACTTCCAAACAACTACTCTTGATCTAGATGGTATTCATCAAAGACCCGTAAGAGTTTTGTAAAAAAATATTCTCTTGATGTTATTCAATAAAAACATCTAGAAGAAGACAATCCAAAGGAGCCTAAAGAATCATGTACCACATTTGATGGAGAGAGGTTATTGGAGCCTAAGATTGAAGAATTTTTACTATGCTTATCATAAAAATCTTTATTTGTTCAAGAGACTAATGAGAAAAAGGTAGAAGATTTAAATCCATGGGAGGAGAAGACATATAGAATGATCGTGATGAGTAAGTGAACCAAGGGCATCACAGCTACATTGAACTTTGGTTCTAGATACTCATTAACCTAAAACACCATGTTATGCATAATTTATGATTGCAGATAAACGCAATTTACCTTGACCTAATGGACTGGTCTAGAACAACAAAAGCAAAAGAAAATAGATTTTTCCTTCAAGAAATTGAAGAATGGGAAATAAGACTACTTTGAATTCGTCACAAACTATACTTTCCTCCTTGCTTGTAAGCTCCAAATGTTATATTTAGAACCTGCACAGACAACTAAAACAAGCCATGGATCCACAACATCTATGTATCATAATTCAATTACTCTATTCAATGAATCAAGAAGGAATTAAAATGCATGAATGTAAATGTAACACAATACATATAGGAAAACAATATACTCTTGTATTAATATAAATAGGAGAGAGTTTACAACTAAGAATAATAGTTGATCTTGTAGAGATCTCCCTAAGTTGACTTGTCATTCCTTGTCATAAATCACACCTCAATATCACCCTAATGCATGAAGATGATGACTCCTTTAGATTCAACGTAGCAACATGAGGGCATGATCAGTCTTCAAAAGCCATCCCTGATGTTATGGATGCAAGTACACTTATAAGAGAAGGACGATAGTTTAGGATTTACCATAATGAGATTCACTTATGATGAGAGGATGAAATAAAGGGATAAGAGGTGAAGTCTCAAAGGTAGGATTAGATAGGACTCAAGCTTCTTATCCAACGTAAATTGCTAAAACAACCCCTAGAAGCTTCTAGAAGACGAAGCTTCAGAAATATTTTTAATTTTCCTGCTCACACCCTAGGAAGGAGAAATTAGTTTTGATGAGCGCTAGTGTAGAAGGGATAAACCAACACTAAACATAGGTCAGTAAGGGGAAGGGCACATTGGGGCTAAAAACATTTATTTTCGGTAGTTAATCCCAGAAATTCAAACTTTTTGGAATGGTAATTCTTAGGGATTTGTGTAGGGATGGTGCGAACATGTTCATAGATGTGGATTGATCTGATTTGTAGGCATATTGACCATATGTGACAAAATGGCCTATACCATATTACCCCCTAAAGGGAAAAGTTAGAAATAGTTGTTGATGAATGAATTCTTCACCTTCTGAAAAGTGTAGATCAAGAAAAACTACTTGAGATCATCATATGTTACAATACATTTTCATCATGATATATTTGTTGAGGGAGGCATAACTAGGCTCAACATATAATCTAACATTACATGTACAATGATCCAGAAGTCTCGTCCACTTATGATAGAGAGTGGGCCCATGCTTGGATTGTTGTCTGTATGATCATAATCATCATACATTTGTAATCTTGTATTAATCCTGAAAGCATAGTGGGATGGATGGAAGTAGAACTAGGGTCTTCTATCTCTTTCACTCGATTGTTCAATGTATGATTCTAACCATGCTAGTAAATGAGCTAAAGTTGAACATGGTAGACACCATTTGATTACCAACTAATTATGTAATCCATTAACAGATGCAAGAGAAACCACCGATTATGTGTTGGAAATAATACTGAGAGGGGGGGGGGTGAATCAGTATTATCACATCAATAAAACTTTTTCATTTCCATATTCAGATTCATATATGCTACTTCCACAACTTCTTATGATTCAGTTAGTTTATCCTTAATGAGTGCATTAGAACATTATCAACCATATTAACAGTAAACAGGTGCAGTAAAATATAATAGATCATCACACATAAGCCACACACATGAACACCATGATATAAGGTGGAAACCCAATGTGGGAGAAAACCACCTGCTGCAAGTCATCTCAATCTTCTCCTTAATAAGAAAATCCTTTTACAATATTTATGTACTGGTGCAGTCTTATACCAGTACGCAGACTTCTACTTGCAGAGAGCTACAACTCTCTCTCGTTCTCCAGTCTCTCCTGGAAGGGAGCTACAACCCCCATAGTTCTTGTACTAGCCGATCCATTTACTAGTACGCAGGCTGCTACCTGCTACAATGCTCCAAAGTTTTCAACTGCTACTGGAAGGGAGCTACCACCCCCTTAGCTCTTGTACTAGCTAAGATACTAGTACGTAGGCGCCCACCTACAATCTTCTCTCCTCCAGGTACCATGTTTCATACATTTTCAGACTAGATACTCCTGAAGCACAACACATAATCTGAAAGGCCGCGTTTCATCCAATTTTCATACTGGACCCATTAATATCATTGAAGCACATAATCAATCTATCTTCTGAATCACCCAAACACTAGATCAATACATATAAAAGGATAATATATGTGTTAGCACCCAAATCTAGTCCATTAGATCACATAAATATCAGTCATTATGATCCTGATCCAATATTAGTTCTCATCCATCAATACTGAAGCTAAACACAATCAACCAAACAGGATATGCAGAATAATGACACCTTTAAACTGTCATCAGAACCCATCAACAACCAGAACCACCTGTGACTTCAAATATCATAGCTCAAATTGTATACACTACTACAATGAACCAAACCTGCATACATACGCGCCTACACCAAAGCCAACCCGCTTACAGATCTATAAATATTCAAACATGACTTGCAGCGATTTCAAACTTAAGTTATACCCAGTTCAGATCATTCAATATACATATCTAGAATAAGCATAATCATTTATATAGAGATAGTTCATTTCAAACCATTTGATCCCGATCTATCCTTAGATCTTGTTCTCCATCAACCAGTGAGATCCCTCTTTAGCTCAGATCCAGATCTGCACCATAACCCAATCACAGTATTCCAGATCTAGCACTTTATCAGATATTCAGATAATTCAGATGATGCTTTGCCAAATGATCTCCTTCTTCTTTTATAGCCTTAGTCCTTTCTCAATACCACGGTCCAAAACCATAGGATCAAAAAACTATTGGACTAATACCATGAACCAACCATGAAAGTGCCTAAGATCAACACTTTTAGATGCAATACCACGGGCCAAAACCATAGGATCAAAAACTGTCGGACTAATACCATGAACCAACCATGAAAGTGCGTGAGATCAACACTTTTGGATGCAATACCATGGGCCAAAACCATAGGATCAAAAACTGTCGAACTAATACCATGAACCAACCATGAAAGTGCGTGAACTTTTCTCTTGCATGAAGGGAACTTTTCTCTACATGAAAGTGCGTAAACTTTTCTCTACATGAAATAAACTTTTCTCTGCATAAAAGTGCGTGAACATTTCTCTACATGAAATAAACTCTTCTCTGCATAAAAGTGCGTGAACTTTTCTCTACATGAAATAAACTTTTCTCTTCATAAAAGTGCGTGAACTTTTCTCTACATGGAATAAACTTTTCTCTGCATAAAAGTGCGTGAACTTTTCTCTACATGGAATAAACGTTTCTCTACATAAAAGTGCATGAACTTTTCTCTACATGGAATAAACTTTTCTCTGCATAAAAGTGCATGAACTTTTCTCTGCATGGAATAAACTTTGTTGCACTATAATTTATCAAATAAATTTGCTACACTATAATTTATCATTTGTGTGATTTGCCATCAAGGACAACACTTGTCTCATAATGCCAACAATCTCCCCCTTTGGACTTGTCATACTGAGAATTGTCATCTGATATCTCTTCCGTAGATTCATCTAGATATATATAAGTGAGTTGATCTTCTATGAGTTGTTTGCCATCAAGTACAACACATGCATCATAATGCCAACAATCTCCCCCTTTGGACTTGATGGCAACAATACCAAATCACTCTCCCCCTTTGACATCAAGGGCAAAGGGCGAACCAAGATATTCTCTTTCCTAGAAAGACATTCTGCTGTTCATACTCCCCCTGAGTACCTGTTGAAATCTCTGAATGAGCTCCCCCTTTGTATATCCCAAGGTGTACCAATATGTTCATGCTACATGCTGAAAGCTCTTCTCTTTCTGAATTGTGTTGTTCATGCTCCCCCTGACTGTAGCAAAGATCTGCAAAAGATGTTCTTCAAGAAGAACCAAGACTTATACATCATGAAAGACCTTCCTATCTCCAAAAGACTCAATACATACATCCATGACCCAACCAAGTGAGGATACATCAGAAATATGACAACCAAATACATTACATCTTCATCCCAGGCATAGTGGGGAAACCAAACATAGGTCGTTACATGACCTTGATATGACTGAAATATTTCATCAAATGACTACAATAGATAGAGACACACTATTACATCATGAGTCTTGATATGACCTTTACATCGAATGATATACATGACATTTATAACAGAGACCAAACACCTAAATAAGATCATGATAAACATTAGCAATGACACTGAATGATCTGCTCCATAGCATCTGTCACTAGCAACTTGCATGAATCATCAAGGTATGTCTGTATCAACTCATCCTTTTGAACAGAATTCTGTATATACAGAATCATTCTATCATATGTGAGAAACACCATAGCCATCCAGATCTGCATGGACCAAGTATCATCAATTGGGAATATCAATCAACATATGTACGAAACAACCTATCATCATATAGGTAAGAACTCATCATCATCAAGTCTCCAACAATGCAACTTTGAATAATCATCCATGTATCCAGCCAACAATCCTCATCCATATATGTGCCAAGAACAATAGGAATCCTGCATCATAACTGTAATATATGATCTTTATGCATATGACGACAATAGCATATGAGTGACTCATCATCAAGTAAAGAAGATGTGAATTCAAGCTATGTACCTCTCCTTATCCTTATGAAGATCACCATGTAAGCACCACAAATCTGATCTAAATATCAACTATGTAACCCCAAGAATCATCTGAACAACTCATAACCATATCATAGCAAGATGAATCATTTATCCATATAAGCATCATCACCAAGGACTATTAACCATAATGCCAACAATGCATTAAGAGCATATGCTCCCCCTAAACCTGTGCCATTTGTCAGATCTGATCATGCATATTAATAAGAAGTATCAAGACATCATCAATATCAAGTTAGAACCAAAATACTTCTAACCATCATATCCACACATCATTAGCAAAATGCAACCATTATCAATTAGAGCCAAACTGATCCTTTTCTTGAATCTGTCCCTACTGCCTTTCTTCAAACAATCATATACGCGACTGTGCAGTAACAAATTCGCGTATATATGCAACTTCCCTTTATCAAGCTTGCGTAGGAGATTGAAGTTTTACACTTCCGGCTCCCTCTGTTATGTCTGTATAATGTGTTGTGCTGCCACTTTCTGACTGAACTTCCTCTTTCTTCCATATCTTCAAGTGTGATGATGTTTTCTCCTTTTGGTTTGATGTCCGTGCTTTGTTCCTGCATTCCTTTGCTATATGTCCAAGCTTATTACATGCATAACATCTTACATGTTTCATATTCCTTTTGTAGCAATCAGCAGCTTTATGACCAAACATATTGCAAGCAAAGCAATATCCATTAAAGTACCTTGATTGAGATGATCTGTTTGTTTGATGATCTTGAACCCTTCTTCTTCTACATCTGGCTACAACATGTCCAAGGTTATGACATACATAACATTCGACATTATTCATAGCAGTAGTAAAAGATTTTCTTTGAAGAATTTCTTTCCTTGGTTGATGATGAGATTGACCTTTCATCTCTCTTATCTCATTGTTGATCATTTTAGATTTCTCTTTAGAGTTCCTTGCCTCACCTTGTGAACTAGATTCACCTTCAAAAGATTCATGAAAGCCAAGACCAGTTTTGATAGCAGGAGATCTTTGACTATTAAGAATATCATCCAAGACTTTAGTACTATCTTGAAAACGTAAGAGCTTATCCTTTTCTTCTAATTTACTTTTCAAGATATTTACCTCAACCTGAAGTTGTTCTTCTTTTTCTAGATATTGCTTCTTCATGTCTTCTTCAGCTTTCCTTTCTTCTTCCAACTGATGCTTTAGCTTGAGAATCTCCTTTTCTTGTTCTTCATTCAGATCCTGTTGCATTTGACGAATTCTGAAGGCACATTCTATCTGAGATTTTAAGCTGATAACTTTGTTTCCCTGTTTTTCAATATCTTGGACTAGATCTTTATTCTGCTTCTTTGATTCTTCAAGATCTTCATTTAGAGAGCGGATCATGGCTTCAAGACTTTCATAGTAACTGGATCTATCTCTAAGTTTCTTGATGGTTGTGTTCTTTTCATTGACTTCATTTCTTAATGATGTCACTTCACCCTGCAACTTTTGACATTGATTTTCCTTGTCCTTGAGTAACTTTCTTACCTTGTTTCCTTCCTCTGATTAAGCTTTTAGTTTGGTAACTTCTTCTTTGAAAGCACATTCCCTTTTGTTCAATAGATCTTGTTGATCTTTAATTTTGTCTGTAAACCTTCTAAATACTTCCTCTATTTGATACTTTTCTTGCTCACCCATAAAAGCAAATTTAGTTGCTTCACTATCACTTTCATCTTTTCCAAATGGATAGATAGGTGGAACATCAAAGGATAGCAAATTCATACCTGATAGTTCATCTTCATTCTGAAATGATTCTGAATCTGATTCTGAATCTGAAGAGCTTCTTATACCTAATCCCCAATCGATTCTCCCACTGTCATAGTTCTTCTGAAATGTCTTCTTCTTCTTAGGTGCTTTCTTCTTAAGCTTCTTTCCCATAGTTCCACGGATCTCCTTCAAGCGATCAAGCTTCTACTAAAGGACCTGCTCTAATACCAATTGTTGGAAATAATACTGAGAGGGGGGGGGGGGTGAATCAGTATTATCACATCAATAAAACTTTTTCATTTCCATATTCAGATTCATATATGCTACTTCCACAACTTCTTATGATTCAGTTAGTTGATCCTTAATGAGTGAATTAGAACATTATCAATCATATTAACAGTAAACAGGTGCAGTAAAATAGAATAGATCATCACACATAAGCCACACACATGAACACCATGATATAAGGTGGAAACCCAATGTCGGAGAAAACCACCTGCTGCAAGTCATCTCAATATTCTTCTTAATAAGAAAATCCTTTTACAATATTTATGTACTGGTGCAGTCTTATACCAGTCTGCAGGATTCTACCTGCAGAGAGCTACAACTCTCTCTCGTTCTCCAGTATCTCCTGGAAGGGAGCTACAACCCCCATAGTTATTGTACTAGCCGATCCATTTACTAGTACGCGGGCTGCTACCTGCTACAATGCTCCAAAGTTTTCAACTGCTACTAGAAGGGAGCTACCACCCCCTTAGCTCTTGTACTAGCTAAGATACTAGTACGTAGGTGCCGGCCTACAATCTTCTCTCCTCCAGGTAACACGTTTCATACATTTTCAGACTGGATACTCCTGAAGCACAACACATAATCTGAAAGGCCGCGTTTCATCCAATTTTCATACTGGACCCATTAATATCATTGAAGCACATAATCAATCAATCTTCTGAATCACCCAAACACCAAATCAATACATATACAAGGATAATATATGTGTTAGCACCCAGATCTAGTCCATCAGATCACATAAATATGAGTCATTATGATCCTGATCCAATATTAGTTCTCATCCATCAATACTGAAGCTAAACACAATCAACCAAATAGGATATGTAGAATACTGACACCTTTAAACTGTCATCAGAACCCATCAACAACCAGAACCACCTGTGACTTCAAATATCATAGCTCAAATTGTATACACTACTACAATGAACCAAACCTGCATACATACGCGCTTACACCAAAGCCAACCCGCTTATAGATCTACAAATATTCAAACATGACTTGCAGCGATTTCAAACTTAAGTTATACCCAGTTCAGATCATTCAATATACAGATCTACAATAAGCATAATCAAATATATAGAGATAGTTCATTTCAAACCATTTGATCCCGATCTATCCTTAGATCTTGTTCTCCATCAACCGGTGAGATCCCTCTTTAGCTCAGATCCAGATCTGCACCATAACCCAATCACAGTATTCCAGATCTAGCACTTTATCAGATATTCAGATAATTCAGATGATGCTTTGCCAAATGATCTCCTTCCTCTTTTATAGCCTTAGTCCTTTCTCAATACCACGGTCCAAAACCATAGGATCAAAAAACTGTTGGACTAATGCCATGAACCAACCATGAAAGTGCGTGAGATCAACACTTTTGGATGCAATACCACGGGCCAAAACCATAGGATCAAAAACTGTCGGACTAATACCATGAACCAACCATGAAAGTGCGTGAGATCAACACTTTTGGATGCAATACCACGAGCCAAAACCATAGGATCAAAAACTGTCGAACTAATACCATGAACCAACCATGAAAGTGCGTGAACGTTTCTCTGCATGAAAGTGCGTAAACTTTTCTCTACATGAAATAAACTTTTCTCTGCATAAAAGTGCGTGAACATTTCTCTACATGAAATAAACTCTTCTCTGCATAAAAGTGTGTGAACTTTTCTCTACATGAAATAAACTTTTCTCTGCATAAAAGTGCGTGAACTTTTCTTTACATGGAATAAACTTTTCTCTGCATAAAAGTGCGTGAACTTTTCTCTACATGGAATAAACTTTTCTCTGCATAAAAGTGCGTGAACTTTTATCTACATGGAATAAAATTTTCTCTGCATAAAAGTGCGTGAACTTTTCTCTACATGGAATAAAATTTGTTGCACTATAATTTATCAAATAAATTTGCTGCACTATAATTTATCATTTGTGTGATTTGCCATCAAGGACAACACTTGTCTCATAATGCCAACAATCTCCCCCTTTGGACTTGTCAGACTGAGAATTGTCATCTGATATCTCTTCCGTAGATTCATCTAGATATATATAAGTGAGTTGATCTTCTATGAGTTGTTTGCCATCAAGTACAACACATGCATCATAATGCCAACATTATGTTAATGGCTCTCAAGGTATTGCAGTACAATATACACAGTGTGAAGGAATGAACTAAATTCGAACACCACATAGAATCTTTTGGTTGAAGTCCAATGATGAAGACCAGTCACCTAGAATGAGAAAGATTTCCATTGATGTATACAAGCCCCAAGGTACCAAAGGGATTTTCTAAGTCAACTTCCTAGATAATGAGCTGATGTTGAGAAGAAGCGATTAGTCATAGGAGGGCCTTGACGTATCCCCCATCAATGACAAAATGCAAGATAAAGGTTTGAGATAGAAGGATGATGATGTGGAATTAGTTTTAGAATGCAAAACATGGATGAAGGCTTAGGAGTATCGTAGCACATATCAACTAAAGGATATCACTTGAGCATATCGGTGACACTAAATAAAGTTGGAAACTTTGACCCAAAAACGAATGCATAGGCTTTGATACAGTGTGATGAACCAAAGAGATAAGAGAATTTCCTAACCCAACAACCACAGAGATGAAGTGGAACAATGTCATATTCAAGAGTGAATCGTTTCCATTAATAGGTAGAGTACCTTGTTTTCCAATTTCCCCAACAATTTCTGGTTAGTACCTCTTTGTTTTTTAACAAGGTTGAGGAGGATAACATATGATTGATCTATAATTTCATCCTTCATATGAATCCCTCTAAGTATTTTTAATGAACCCTGAGGAGGAGTGGTTCAGCCCTAGTATGTTTGACAATTTCATCACTAATTAATTGATGCTTTTATGTGTCCAATTAAGGTCTAATTCAACTCCTTTTCAGTGTTTAGAGAGTTTGAAAAAGAGGCTAAAAAGAAAACTCCAAAGGTTCCTTTTCGTAGATCGTCTCTTGAGTCTAAAAAGGCAAAAAATGATACTCAGGAGAACCTCTTAGCCATTTTTTACTAAGGTGCTATTTTTTTGTAAATATTTTATCTCAATCTAGAAAAGGGTTAAACTTATATTGAGTAGACATATTTTCATTTACTCTAACGAGTTTGAAAAGAGAATTTTTCATAAATCCTTTCATATTTAGCGAGTCTAAAAAGAGTTGAAAGAGGACTCTACTTGGAGGAATGAGTGGTATAAAGTGTAGTAATTGATTCTGGTCATCATGGAACTACTCAAAACATGTAGAGGTAAAGACGATGGCTAATAATACCACTCATCGTAGCAGTTGCTCAGGCAAGGGTAAAACAACCAAGTGAAAGTGTATGATCGACCAAGTAGATTGTGATGATGGAATGATAAAACCAAGGATCATCTAGTAAAATCTAGCTAATAAAAATGCAAATAATGAGAGATAGGATGAAAATGGGAATGGTTTCATTTTTACACAATATTGAAACATGGGAAACTATGCTTGAGAATACTTGAAGATGGTTTCATTTTTTCACAAGCTTGAAACGGAGAAAAACTATGCTTGAGAGTGGTTTCATTTTTACAGAAGCTTGAAACAGATAAAAATTATTCTTGAAATAAATTTGCATGCCCCCCAACATAATGACTCAATTATATGTGCATATCCCCCAAGCTTCATTTCATTCACGCAAGTAGACCGATGGTTACTAACAAGTAGATTGAATGGAGGTTCATTTATGAGATCAAGTGAAAGAATTGACTGGGAATTTACAAGGTCTAATCTAAGACTCAAATTGAAAGGGGTTTTGCTTCATTTTTTAATGGACTTATCACAACAAAAGAACTATGATCATGACACCTTCTTTCATTTTTTAACGAGATTGACACAAGGGAAGGAACTTTTCTCTGGAAACCTTGTCTCATTTTTTAAGGAGCTTGATGCAAGAAAAGGAAATGTGCTCTGGGGACCTTTTCTCATTTTTTAACAAGCATGACACAAGACAAGGAAATCTGCTCTACAACCTTGATCATGACCTCTAGGAGGCCATGGCTTCCAAAAATCTCTCGTCAGATTAGAGAACAATTATTTGGAAGGGATACATGTCAAAGGATCTAATGGAGAGATCATGTGCCATTTCTCCCAGTACATGATGTATTAAATGACCTATTAGATCATTAGTAGATGTGAGCATGGAACATGTTGCCATGTAATTATTCTGTGACAGAGGAGATACCACTTGCATATAAGAACCATTCAGGGAAGATAGTTTACTGGGAGTCAAATTAGGACTAATGAATGAAATTTGGTCAACGGTCACGATTATTCCTTCATGTGGGAAATACATCACATGAAAGAGTGAACAGACAAAAGATCCCATGTCGTAAACATAATGACACTGAAGGAGTAAATTAAAATCTAAAGTGCCTTGGACTACCATCACATCTTTATAGATAGTCTTTCATCTCAAAATAATAGTAAATTGAGGAAGGATTCCTAACGGTTGACTAGTTCCTTTGTTAAAAGCCAAAAAATTTTGGGTAATAGGCATAAGTTATGAGGAACTGAAAGCTTTCCAAGAATTTGAGGGTGAAATACTAATAGATGCGCCTTCATCTATGATTGTGCCAGATATATGATCTATGATTGTGCCTTCATCTATGATTGTGCCAGATATATAAGCCTATTATATGATCTGGAAGGGAATGTAAGGAGGAAGACGATATCCTGCTAGTTGACTCCAATCAAAGGAAGTGACCATACTACTTGGAGGGGGTGTAGTGGGAATGGGAGAACTGACCCCTTGTGTTATGGGAATCAGATAATTTCCCCCTTTGGAACTAGAATAGGAGGATTTCCCTGGGAGGATTTCCCCCCTATGATATGGGAATGGGAGGATTGTCCCCCTTTGGAACTAGAATAGGAGGATTTCCCCCGAGTCCATTGGAACCTAAAGAAACAAGAATAACCTAAGAAATATGAAGCTCACTCTCTACAAGAAAGGTACGATCCACTTAAGGTGGAATTGAGTCAACCATTTTATCAAACAATGTTTGGTCAGGAATAGACTCATGGGATTCACATTTAGAGAGATTGGGATTGACAATAGATGGATTCTGATCAATCACTTCATCAACTAGAGGAGGATTAGGGGAAAGCTTCTGTTATCCTGCTCGAAGTTGCAGTTAAGAAACAATAATATTTCCAAATAATTTGGATGCTTCATCGATATAAGTGCCAAGGTGAACTGGATGATTCCCTTCACATAACCTAAAGTTAAACTTAACTTTACCCTTTTACCATGGCCCTTACTCTCACTAATTGAAGGTTTTTCATCAAGATGATCTCTAGAAACTGACAACAAAGTCTGATGCCAGTCGATAGAACACACTTTCAATACCTTGGGAATACAAGGACAACCTTTAAGAAAATGGTCACCCTTACATATCTTGCAAGGGAATTTAACTTTGTGGGGTTGATTAGAAGGTTTCTCCATAATAGTTGCATGGGTATCAATGGTTACTTGGTTCTCCCTACTTATTTTGCTTCTTCTTCTTCATCCTTTTCTCCTTCGTTTTAGCATCTTGGTTACTAGAATCAAGAATTTCACTAGGCGAGGAGGAAGAAAGGGATGAAGAAACAATAGGTGAAGAAGGAAAAGGGTCAAATTTAGGATCAACTTGAGGTTGATGTTGTTTATGTGGAGGATAACTTGGTTGAGGAGCAGTTTGGACATTCGGAACCATAGGGGTCGAAAACACCAAACTGCAAAACCAATGGTAAATTTGGGAAGGGACAATGTTGCCATATAAGGAGCACCAATATTTCTAAAATAAGGAAAAGGAACATGATTCCCATTATAGGGGTTTCCTTGATTGGTTGAATTGGGAACTATTGCCATTAGTATCAACATAAGATCCACTAAGGAGTTGTTCCATAGTGAGGATGTTATTTTGCGGTCAATTAATTTTAGAAATTAACAACACAAATAAAACAAAACAAGGATAACTGGGAAAAATGGTTTACCAAGAAACTCTGAAGTACAATAAAACACCTTGGGAAATCAAGGATTTGCATACGGGAAATCAATCTCCCAAAATGTTATGTTCGGTGTATCACAATGTATAAGGCAATTGACTCAGTTAACTATGGTGGGATAGAAACGCAGTGTGGACTTTGAAAATATATCTAGAGGTACGTGCAAGAAAAATTCATAGTAGTGTTGTATAATGTGTAATCATTCCATGATAGTGTTCCCATATAGTTTTCATGCAGGGAGGACCATCCGATATACTCAAAGGTACATTGAGGACGGTCTAATACACTTACGTACGTGGAACGAGATATCAACCCAAATGCAATGCTAGAAAAAACTTACAGCTCCTATGTTTATAGATGTCGGAACACGTCTCTAGCCCAGACCTCTAGATTTTTTCGTTAATGTTTCAAATGCTCCTTAGGTTAATTGAGGTGAATTTTATAGTTTATCTTGAATTATGTTTCAATTTCATGGCTCAAGACTCGATGTCACTTGAAAACACCTATGATGCAATTAATATGAAAAAATAACTCTTTTCGTTTTCCTTTTAACAATGAGAGGCCTAACAAAGTAGGGGAAGAATAAATCAATCCACAAACAAGTGATGCAATAATCAATCTCCTCAACTTCACTATTCCAATAAAAACCAAATCCCTATATGCAAATAAAATAATTGTTTTTCTTTTCTTTTCATTTAATGTTTCAAATTAGAAGAAACATATGAATGCAACTTGATCGATAATGAAAAGAAACCACACATAATTTAACTGTAATGTAAAAGTTACTTTTCAAATTCAAGAATCAATTTCACATACAGACCCTAATTGATAAGAAGAAAGAAATAACATGACTAGAATAAAGAAATAATGAAACAAAATGTTATAAAAAAGATGATGACACTCAGAGGTGATTAACACTCGTACACAAATTTAGGTCTCTCTGCCCCCCACCATCCTTGCGATTGAGGGGGAATTTGTTTTGCAAAAATTAAAGTAAAAAAATGAAATTTCACACAAGGGATTGGATTTTTTAGAGGTAAATAAAAACTCAAAGACTCAAGGAAAACTTGTTGGACCAAAGAAGATCAAAGAGCAAGGCAAAGGAATACATTTTTTTTGCATTCTAGAGGATCATTGCATGCGCAATAGGGACAACAATGCACAACAGCGCAGGTGAAACATAGGAGCAAGTGCATTGCAATGCAATTATAGGGAATTAATGTAGGTGAAACATAGGCACAAATGCTTTGCAGTGTAGGTATAGAGAAGGGAAAATTTCATTGAAGTGCTCTGTCTTAAGACTCCGTGTGCGTTGAGGTAGTTTTGGCCAAAACACGACAAAAAAATCCAATCAAGCCCAGAGAAGGTGCTTTCCTAAGCTCAATCATTATCTCAATGAGTCAATGAACGTCACTTCTAAAGATGAAAAAGATGCTAAGGTCAATGAAACCACTAAGGGAAGAAATGGTCCCCAGTGGAGTCACCAATTTTTTATGTGGAATTTATGATTGCGAACAAATGTAATTTCCCTATACCTAGTGGATTGGTCTACAGCAACAGAAGGAAAATAATATAGAGTTTTCCTTATATAAAATGAATAATGGGAAATAAGTATAATTGGAATTTGTCGTAAATTTTACTTTCTTCCTTGCTTGTTAGCTCCAAACATAACTCCAAATGCTATAATTAGAACCTACACATACAACTAAAACAAGCTAAGGAACCACAACATCTATGTAACATAATTCAATTACTATATTGAGTGAATCAAAAATACATTGAAATACATGAATTTAAATGTAACACAAGACATATAGGAAAGCAATGTACTCTTTGTAGTAATTGAAATAGGAGAGATTTTATGACCAAGAATAGTAGTTGACCTTGTAGAGATCTCCCCGGGATGACTTTTCCTTGTCAAAAATCACTCTTGATTATCACCCTAATGCATGAAGATTATTATTCCTTTAGATTAAAGGTAACAACATGATGGCATGATCAATATCTAAAAGGAAACACTGATGTTATGGATGGCAGTAAATTTATAGGAAAGGGATGGTAGTTTAGGATTAATCGTAATGAGCTTGAGATCCAATTATGATGGGAGGATGAAGTAAAGGGATAAGAGGTGAATCCTCTAAGGTAGGATTGGATGGGACTTGAGCTTCTTATCCAAGGTAAATGTTTAGAAAAACCCATGGACGCTTCTGGTAGAGGAAGCTTTAGAAATATTTTTAATTTTTCTAAATTTTTAGAATTAGAGTATCCCCAGCAAGGAGAAACTATTGCTAACTGACGTTGGTGAAGAACAGAGCAACTAGTTTTTAACTCATGTGGCTAAAGGGGAAAGGCCGTGGGGATAAAAACATTGATTTTGAGTAGTTAATCCTAGAAACTCAAACTTTTTGGAAAGATCATCTTTATGCTTTGTGTAGGGATGATGACAACATGTTCATGTATGTGGATTAATCCAATTTGTAGGCCTATTGACCAGATGTGACAAAATAGCCTATAACACCATTCACTTCTTCAACAATTCTTGAGAGCATCACAATCAAAGCATCAAGTCTCTCATATTCTAGTATAAATCAGAGCATGTGTTTCAAACTTTCATATCAACTTATTTTCCATCCCGCTATGTACATGGATACGTTGTAATTATGCCTCTACTTGAAAGAAATTCTCTTTTTTTGAAGTAGAGTAGGATAGAAGAAAGAAATAAAAAAAGGAAAAAGTGAAAAAATAAAAGAGAAGGAAAAAAATAACATCTCAGGTGAAAACCTTTGAGGCGCTTGAGATTGGCTCAGTGATTGAAAAACTCTATGAGTTGGTCGGTAGGTTTGAAAAATAGAGAAAAAAAAAAAAAAACAACATTTTAGTTGAAAACCTCATTGAGGCAACTAGTAGGCCTGGGGAAAAAAATAAAAATAAAAAAAGATGAAAAGAAAAAAATTATCCTTTGATATAGGTATATCTCTTTGATGTATGCAAGTTCTCTCCAACCTATGCAAGCAACAACAACAAGTTAGCACTATAAGAGAAGTTCATTAGGAAAGTAGGCATCTAGTCAAGGGCATTCAAACTGGAGTTTTTCACCTCCTTTTCCAAGATTCTCCAACAAGGACAAGGCCAAGTCAATGTTATGAAACCAGCTCACAAAAATATAGAAAATATAGATCAACGCCTTAGAAATAAGCCTCTTCGAGGGGAAAACCTATTTTACATTGCACAAATGAACAATTCTTGGATGATATAAATGATAAGACCTCCTTTCTATATATAGGAGTCTAAGGGGTCATAATATAATCAGAGCCGACATAACAATAATAATGTAAGGGCATAATAATAATAATATTGTGCTTCTATGGGGCGCAATAATAACAATATGGGGACTACATGGGCACAACAATATAATAAGGGGGTTTTATTAATAACAATAATGGGGTACACTAGTAGTATAGGGACCTAAGATGCCCCTCTCCTTCAAAAAGTGTTGTCCTCAATTCTTGAGTAGTTCTTAATGCTTCTGTATAAAATTCTCATCCTTCCATGTGGAATCTTCAGCAGGTAATTTCTTCCACTTGATTAGATGCTCTAAAATTGATCAATTTAATAGCTGTCGGCTTCTCGGTTCTGTGAATGCTTCAGGTTCTAATATGATTTTTCCTTCCTTATCAAGTTCTGGCAATATTGCTTGAACTGGGATCTTCTACAACTTTTGAATGAGTGGCCACACTTCTTTGTCCTTCTTCCGATCATCCCTTACTTCATTTATCCAATCTGGTTGGATAATAGAAATAGCACAAAACAATGCTTCCACATCCTCATCCTTTCTTGAGAGTGCATATACAACAACATTTTTCTTCCCTTTTTTGTAGATGATTTCAAATTCATAACCCAACATATTTGTGACCCATTTTTTCTGGTCTTCTAAAGATAATCTTTGTTCTAAAAAGTATTTAAGACTATCATGATCCATTTTTACCTTGAAGTGTCTTCCCATTAGGTAAGGTCGCCATTTCTTAAGTGCATGTAGTATTGCTGACATTTCCTTCTCATAAATAGCTTGCTTGAGATGTAGTCGTAGAAATACCCAATCACCTACATCAAAACTTCTTTCACTGCGATGTTGATTTCCCTGTTGTTTTATTCGATTCTGCACCAAAGTGGCGTTATCCTTTAAAAGTTGAAGAACTTGTTGTTGATGCTCGATGTGATCTTTCACTTCTTGAATCTTTTTCTTCTTGATATGTCCTTCTATCTTGACAGTTTGAGGATTGGTAATTTCTTCCAATGCATTACAAGATATGGCCGGATTCATTTCTTGATGCTCGATGTGATCTTTCACTTCTTGAACAATTTTCTTCTTGATATGTCCTTCTATCTTGACAATTTGAGGAATGGTAATTCTAGCAAATGCATTACAATATATGGTCAGATTCATTTCTTCTTTCTCGATGTGATCTTTCACTTCTTGAACCTTTTTCTTCTTGATATGTCCTTCTATCTTAAGGGTTTGAGGAGTGGTAAATCTTGCCAATGCTTTACAAGATATGGTCAGATTAATTTCTTCTTTCTCTGGGGTTAGTTCCTAGTGTATATCCTCTTCTTTGATGTTTCTTGATCCTTTTCTTCCTCCTCTTCACAATCAATTCAAAATAATTTCTTCCCGTCACACTTATGACCTTTAATGTATTTGTTGTCACAATTGTAACAAAGTCCTTTTGCTCTTTTCTCTTCCAATTGTTGTGGTGTCACCCTTGTAGGTTGTGGAAGGGTAGGAGAAACAACACTTCAATGTTTATAGTTGTGAGGGGTAGAATTCCTTGTTTCCATAATTTTGCTTCCCACATTTCTTGCCAACCTGATTGCCTTCTCCAATGAATTAGGTTCTCAAGGATGAACCTCATGTTGAATGTTATCCTTTAAAGTCCCTATGGAGACATCAATCCTCTGCTTCTCTGGAATATCATTTTCCCTTATTTTCAATTTTTGAAAGTCCTCAATATGCTCTGCCATTGAGCACTTTTGTTTTATATTTATCAATTGGCTAAAGAAGGTGCTTCTGTTTGTATCCTCATAATGTGCTATCATTTCCTCCGTGAAAATTGACCATGTGACAAGTGATTTACAAGAACAAAGCCCTTTATACCATAAAAATTGATCCGTTTCTAAATATGAAGATGCAATACATACCTTTTGTAACAGTGATACACCCTGTAGGTCAAAATATTTCTCCATATGAAGTATCAAATTTACCGGATCCTTGCCATCAAACTTCCTCATATCGCCTTTTCTTGATTTTAGGAGCTCGATCTTGAGACGAATGTAACTCTATAATTTCATATCTCCAAGTTCCGAAATTACTTCTTATGGTATCTCTTTGTGTTCTCTTTCTAATGCCACAGGTCTGATCAAGATTGGATTCTGCAAGGAAGTGTTATGTCAAATCTCCCACAATGACCCGATTATAGACTAGTTCAGTAGAGCGAACTTGTATGAAGTTCCACATGTCACAGTTTCAATATTAGTACCTGAAACTCATATACAGGAAACTACTAGAAGTCCTCTTTCTGAAACTTCTTACGAAATTTCAATCTGATGCTCAGAACAAAAGTTATGACGATTTTCCAACGGTGCTCTGTTTGGATGTAATTCAGGGATTTGAAAATCCCTAATTTCCTCAGCCTGTATCTTCGAAAATATAGTGAGACAAGATCTAAAATTTGGAGCCGACGTTCAAACTGATTGCTTTTCAAATGGGTTTTTGTTCTAGCTTCTGAAACTTCGTAGCAAAAGAGTTATAGCAAAAATCCCATGAGGACTTGTTTTAGCTTAAATTTTGCATTTTGCAAAAATCCTACATTCCTGAGATCATATATCCAACAATATAGTGAGAAAAGCTTTGACATTTGGACCCAAGGTTCAGCGTGATTTCATCTCAAATGGGTTTTTTTTTTCGCTTCTAAAACATTGCAGAAACAAAGCTACAGAAAAAATGCGACGATGACCTATTTGGAGCAGTGAAACCCTAGAATCCAAAGCTCTGATACCAAATGTTAGGAAACTAACTCACAAAAGGATAGAAAAGAGAGATCAACGCCTTAGAATTCATCCTCTTCGAGGGGTCAACCTCCTTTATATTACACAAATGAACAATTCTTCGATGATACAAATGACAGGAACTCTTTTCTATATATAGGAGTCTAAAGGGTCATAATATAATTAGAGCCAACATAACAATAATAATTTAAGGGCACAATAATAACAATAGTGGGCTTATATGGGGCACAATAATAATAATATGGGGACTACATGGGCACGACAATATAATAAGCGGGTTGTACTAATAACAATAAGGGGTTACACTAGTAGTATAGGGACCTAACAGTCAATCTATCACTCTCATCCATTTAAAACCTTCACCCATAATTCCCAATAATTTCCCACTCTTTTTTTTTCATTTTCCTATGTTTTTACAGGAAATTTCTATGCTACTACATGATATTCCAAAATTGCGAAAAAAACACATGGAAAAAATCGTCTTGACCATATCTCACAAACCATGTATCCATTTTTTGAGATTTTTATAGGGATATGCATAAGGAGAATGGTAACATGTTCAAAAAAAAAACCAACAAACTATAGTGTATATTTATCAAGATATTAACAACCATCACCTAAAACGATTTCTCATTTTTTTCAAGATTCATGCACTTGTTCGCCGAGAAATTTGATGGGGAGATCCATAAGTGATATGGGATATTTTCTTCAATGATGTTTTCAAAATTTCATGAAAAACCATGTAAAAACCATATATGCGAACAATTAAAGAAGAAGCAATATAAAAGACACAATAAATACAATGCAACCAATGTTTGATAATGGAGTTCGTCCAATGTGGACTACATCTCCATGCCCTAATTCAATAGTGGGGACACCTCTTCATTCATATCAACAAAAATGAAAATGAGTATATGGAAAAATAGATCATTCAACCTCCAGTTTTTAGAATGTACTAAAAATGGTCTACTCAAATCCAAAATTTGGAAGCACCAGTGAAATCCTTATGAAATTATGAGTAAAATGAGTATAAACACAGCTATGTTCTTCCACATTCATCCTTGGACCCCCTGTAGAATTTTCAAATTCTAGAGAAAATTCCTTTCAAGAATATTCCCTCAAAATATAAACTCCTCATATGATGCTCCTCATGTTTTTGCGCTTGTAGGGTTCCTTCCATATCTAAGTTTTTTCGACATTCATCATTCCATTCTTCCCATCCTCAACTCACTCACAGCCCTCATATGCCGCTCTGTCAACAACTTGGTATGGGTTTAAGTACTTTTGAATCGGTGGGAAAGCAACAACAGGTTGTTGGCCCAACAATACCATTCCATGTTCAAAAGGTTGACCCCAACATAGGTTCTGTGTTCAAAACCCACCATGAACCATAATATAACAAAATCATCAGGGAGAGGAATTATATAACAAAATATATAATCTTCCCATGTTTCAATAACCTCCATTACACATGAAACCTTATGATACTGTAGCAGAAAAGATAAACTCCTCATTCCACTATGATAAAAGATTATTGAAACGTGGGAGGATGATCTATCAAAAGAAGAAGTTGAGATTTAAGGTGAGGAATCAAAGAAATAATCATAAGAAAAGACAACAAAAATAGAAAGAGAGGTTAAGCCAAAGAGAAAGGAAGAAATTGAAGAGTATGCAAACTTCCATTTAGTAGGGGAAGCTACATTGGCATCAACATCAACATGGATGTTAGAAAAGTCATTAGAAGCATAGATGAAGAAAAGAAAGGCACAAAAGATGAGTGGGTTTTGTCAAAGGGTGAGGGACAATTTCAGTAGTGGTTATGATGGGCATCCCAATTAGGTGCAAAATAATGCCCATCTAACACTTTATGAGCACACAATGGCTATATTAAATATCTCCTTCTATACTTAATAATGCTTTCTTATATTTAATAAGTTCTTATGAAGGTTTAGAGATATTTTATTATTATGTTCCTAATATTACTTATTTTTCAAAATATTGAGAGAATATTGAGTGAATTCTGAAGATCTACTAATCAATAAAATCCAGGTATGTTTTCCCTTCTACAGGAGAAGCTAGAACTCAATGTTTAATGAATTTTGTTAATGTTCGAAACCACATCCACTTTTCGAGGGATTTTGTAGTGGAAAGTTACCTCCTTTGAAGGAGGCTACTTCCCCATCTAGAGGCATGGAATTTTTAGTCTTCTTGTGAAGAAAACTCACTATTCAGCAATTCTACTTTCATTTATAGTAGGGATGTAATTGATTTGATTCTAGTAATGAATTTTGGTTTCATTATCAGCTTATCAGTCTTGGTTTCCTTCATAGCAATTTGAGTTTCCTTAAGCTTGGCCATCCTAGGAACCTCAAAATCTTGTTTTACAAATTATTTATCTTCTTTGCATTACTTATGCACTTACATCTCTTATTTTTTCATTTATTCTTTTTTCATTTAGTATTCATGCTTCATTTATTGTAAGTTAGATTGGTTAAATGACTAAAGTGATTTGTTTTGCAAGTGATTTATACAGTTACAAGTACTATGCATCCTTAGAAAAACTCTACAAATTTATATTCATTAGTGAGTTACTTGGATTGATTTACTAGCTCATAATTCTAGAATTTCTAGTTCTAGGAAAATATTCTATTGAATTTTAGTGTGCGTTAATGAACTTATTTCAAGTTTATTACAATTTTATTTAAGTCAAAAAAAGTTCAAACTAATAATAAAATTTACCCCAAAGCATTTGTAGTTGATTAGCTTAGGCATTTTGTTACTTAGATCAACTTACTAGTTGATTGTTTTAAAATTTCTGATTTTCGGTAGTAAATTTATACTAAATTTAGCATGTGTTCTAATGAATCACTTTTGAGTCGATTCCATTTATATTGAAGCTTAAAAACATTAAACTTAATGGAAAAATTTACCCCGTGAAATTTTCATTTGATTAGCTTGACATTTAGCAAGTTGAAATAGGCATCATGTAGCAATGTTGTAGTAGCATATAGACTTTTCCAAATCAATTCCAAAATTGCCTCCAAAGTTTGTCTCTCATTTGTCATCACTCAAAAACATCATTTAAGTCTTGAAGATGCATGTGAGAGGACCAAAGTTCCATGAGATACTTTGTTGTGATCACTATAGTTTCATCGATGCAACTAGCTTATGTTATTTTTGTTATGAGTTAAATAGAACAAAAGTGATTTACCTTCAACATTCTTAAGCATTTAATTTTCTAGGCTTGCAAGTAGAAAAGGAATTTTCTTTTCATTTCCTGCAATAGAATAAACTTGTTTTATGCAAAATAGATTAGATTTAATTTTCAGTCATTTCCTTTCTATAAACTAGATTAGGTTTACTCTTACATCATTTAATTTCATGCAATTATATTAGGGTTTATCTCTTGCCATGTGATTATGCGCAATAGAATAGGCTACATTTCAGTCATTCCTTTCCCTACAATGTTAAGATAGGATTGTAAAATGGTGGTCTTTTTGCATATTCATTCATTACATTGCATCAAATTAGTTAAAGAAGGATACATTGCATGCTGCACACATAGTGTCAACACCTCTTACGTTTGTATGAACCCCAGGTTGATAATTAAAGTTGGTAGCCTTGGGAATTGTAATATTCTTGTTGTAGCAGGGCTCATCACATTGGTTGAGGTGATGGCCACCTCTATTAAGAAATAGCTTCTTACTACTAACCCTTGTATACATTATAATAGTCTAATGATGTTTGGGGTGATGAGTTGAATGTTTCAATGTGAACCTCCATTGGTTGTGGCGACTATCCCACTTATTTTTTATATAGAAAGAATATATATATATATATATATATAGCGAGAGAGAGAGAGAGAGAGAGAGAGAGAGAGAGCTTAAACATCTTGCTGACCGAAACTGAATACAGCTATAGATAAGATATATGTAGTAAGCATTCACATAATGAATCACACTTTCCATGAAACGTATAAGGTATGATTACAAGAATGATGATACAGGGAGTTCTTGTACCATATCTAACAAATTGATAAGCATAAAGTCAAACTGAGTACAAGGTTCACACTAATCACATATTGAACATTACCATATAATCTTACTCATACCTATTCATTACTCTGATTATGTGTTTACAACTAGTCTAATCATATTAGCTGTCATAATAGTTGTTACTTGTTCAACCTCTTTATATAAGCTATAGAGTCATTGTAACCTCATATTCAATGGGCTTTGATTCCCTGTCTGTTTTACACTAAGTAAT
The DNA here is from genome assembly GCA_031772625.1 of Pinus tabuliformis. Taxonomy (NCBI): domain Eukaryota; kingdom Viridiplantae; phylum Streptophyta; class Pinopsida; order Pinales; family Pinaceae; genus Pinus; species Pinus tabuliformis. Next base: position 253,592,700 of record CM062818.1, on the reverse strand, counting down.
GTTTACCTATATTAGATTATTGGAATAACGTAACCTATGATACTTACTACTTAGTAGAGACCTGTGAGCTAATTGATATTACATATAAGAATGAGTACCATTGTATATTGTGTACCATGGACCTGCCTTATTCCTATATATGGTGACTGTTCATGTTCCCTCTATTCGTATAAGAGACTCATACGGTAATCATACAGTACCAAATAGGACTAATTAGGCAGAGTATATAGCCATGATATATCCCTAATAAATGAGAAGATGACTACTATGATCACCTTAGTTCTAGTACCAGGCATAGGTTTCTCGATGAGCAAGAGGAATGAGGGAAACCGATAGCATGGATACTATACAAGGTGAGTGAAATCCAGAACTATGAACATGTTCTATATTACTCTTGTAATGGGAATAGTGAAGTCCAAACCACCCTTATTTCCCTAATATTGACAATATTGTGAGTTCAATGCTTGTTGTTTCTATAAGATCAATGGGTCTCATAATGGTTAGAATCCACAGAACAACTTGTACATTATATATATACCCATGTTTTTACATGAACTAGTAGTAATTATGACATAGCATGTATCAACCTTAATATATCACACCAATCAATGGTAATCAATTAGATATGAGTACTAGTTACATCACATAATCACACGGGTTCCATTCTAATCATAGAGATCATACTAAGTGTATTCAATACGAGTGTTTAACTTATACAATAATAGTAATCATGGAGCTATGTGGATTCAATAATAAGATGATACTAGTTAGATTACAGTATAGACCAAGCATGTTACTAATATTAATCGATACCATAGAAGTAGTGATTATTCATAGTACATAAGAACACATGTTATAACACTCTCCTTGTATTTACTCATATCAATAGAGGTCTAAGTTGTTTCAAATACAAGTGACGCCCTTGCTATTTCAAATCTGCGTGTTCAATAAGCTCCTTGTATTCACATCATATCTATGATTTGTAGTGCTATCATCTGTAAGTAATGGAAACAAGTAAATAGAAGGACGTTGATGAAAGTTGAACCGTTGTATTCATATGACATAGTATACAAGCTTGGTGACTACCATATCATCGATACTATTGATTATGGTTATATCGAGGTTACCCTTGATACAAGCTATATCATAATTACAGATGGATCGAATCTAGTTTGTTTCCTCCCTTGGACCAATGACCCCCTTCACATATCGATTCCTAGTATAGCTGAGACGTCAGGTTCTTTGTGTTATTATGCGTGATTCCATGAATATCAAGGTGGTTTATCCTAAGAGGGAATGATACGCATCATTATTAGACTACACAATCTAACCATCAATGGCAAGAAGTATCATTATGAAACGATGCAATTTGGAGTCTAAACATCATATCAGGCACACAAAAACCCGAGTTGGAGCGAGGTAACCAATGCCGCTGGTGGAAATTATAGAATCTCCACTAACTAATAATAAAATCCTTATAAGTAATAAGCTTGCCAATTGTTGAATATACTCTTGATTTTATAGTTGCAATAGAAAATCCAACAAACTATGAATATGTCATGGTATATATATATAACATGCATAAACTTTATCTTCAATAAGCAAGGACTCATACTTAACATAAAAATTTACATATGTAGCAAGATTTTTTAACTTTTAATTAGTCTTTTTATTTATAAAATTCATATAAATATTGTATTTATCGAAGAAAATTGAAATAATTCCTTATTATTAATATCCTTTTCAAATTTCATTTATCAACTCCCCATGTTAAATAAAAAAAATTATACATTTCTTTTATATAGAACTATAAAAAAAAATCCTTTTAATACAATTACAAAAACTTCCATAACTTAAATATACATTATCTTTTAACAAAAACATATTTATGAGTTGGGTGCATGGGAGGGCTAGAAAAAAGAATTGAAGAAAAGCTTATTGATTAGCATGAAATAATTATTTTTCTAGATGGAAGAATTTTTAGCTCGGGGGAAGCTAGAAAAAAATCTCGCTCATGGATGGGAGGATTCGAATAGCTCCTTGAATCCTTTGATATCTCAAATAAGTTTCTAATCCTTGAGATAAAATATAGAATGTATAGAGTGACTGTATATATGGGAAAGAAAAAGAATCTAGGTGGAGAGAGATAAAAAAATAAAAAAAAACAAATCAATTTAAGTGGAAAAGGTTTCAGAAAGGAAGCTTTGGAAAAATAAAATAAAATATAGAGATTGGGAAATTTAGAATTGTGTGTGGTATGTTAGTTTTTCTTATGTGTAGGAGTGTAGTGGAGGAACCATGCCAAGCAGCATGACAGGTACCAGTCAAGAAAAAGGATAGACCTATAGATTAAAAGAATTTCTAGGATGTAAAATAATGGTTCTTCTTTCAAATATTTACGATGTGTGCTTTCTTTTTACGATGTGTGCTTTCTTTTTCTTAAAAAATATAGCACGGGAAATTCCAAATAGAAAATAGCCATAGGAAATTTATATTTATGTAAATGTTCTACATGCTAGAGTAAATTTTGTATTTCAGGTTGTAACCCTGCAGACACTCGGTGTTTATTATCCTTGGTAAGGAGATACAGGTGGAGGTAGAGAAAGGGTGAATTTCATGTTGTCCTATGGTTACTAAGAAGGAGGTCGAGGCAAGAAGATCAACTGCCACACACAACCCCACGGCTAGGACGAGGAGTACCGATTCTGTGCAGAACAAAAAAACAGAGGAGAAAATCGGATTGGTAGAAAAGTTGTAAATAAACATCTTCAGACAGAAGAGCGTTCTTCATTTAAAGGAACTTTGTAATTTATTATCATTTCAATACAAAGAGAAATAGTAAATATATTACAGTAAATAGATTTGAGAACAAAACGCTCTAGATACGTGAGGATGGAAAGAACTGCTTTTATAATATAACTGAGTATTGCATTGCAAGCAAAAGAAAGAAGAAAAAATATTTAAGATAGTAAATAGATTTATGAACAAAACCCTTTGAATACATGAGGATGGAAAGACAATTGCTTTTATAATATAACTGAGTACTGCATTGCAAGCAAAAGAAAGAAAAAATATTTAACATATTAGTGCTCACGAACACAACTAATCCCAATCAGACCGAAGACACTCCTGGAAAACAAGGGAATATGATACAAAGATTTTTATATAAATACGAACATTACCAGATACACAAATGAATAGGAAAACTACTTTCAAAATTTAAAAGAGTCTGACACACCACACAATCACCTGCAGTCGAAACCTTAATAAAATGGGCAAAATTACCCTTGTCATTTAAGAAAAAGATTACATAGCACTAACTAATTAATAGATACCATCTAACTTCCATTTGTGTTGTGCTTAACGCAATTATTTTCTGCCCACAATTTTTCTTTTAACGATTTTTTCAAATTTATTAACTGTAACAATTGGATATGAGGGATTTCCTGCCTTTTGGTCCAATGCTCCAAATTATGTTATTTATCATAGAAATTGTTATTCATTTTTACATACTTCTAGCCGACTGAACAATTTATTGTTTTAGAAAATAACTTTTAAAACTCGTACATCTCACTGTGGAGAGGAGAATGCATCTGTTCAAACTCTTACCTCTTTGAATAAAAAAATTTCTATCTTAAACTTATCTTTTCAAACTTTTACATCAAAAAAATTTACATGTTTAGCTCGTTCCCTCGAATCTCCCAAAAAGCGTTGTTGTTTGAAAAGTGCATGGATCATAACCAAGGTAGAATATCTCAATAACCAAAGGATCAATGTGTCGAAAGTTCTTAAAAATTCCGGATAAAATAGAATATGGAATCTCATAGTTATGTATGTTTTGCTTCGCAAAGTAAAGGATAATTTATTATTGCAAAGATATATATGTTTTTTATATTATGTGGTTGATTATAACTAGCACAACCATATTTATCAATGTAATTGATAAACGCAGAGTATATGAAACATATATACAATCACATTAATAATTATTATGGTTTTTTTTTTTAACACCAACTATTTAAAATTATTAATAACTATATAAATATTAACAACCAATTATTTATATATATATATTATTATATAAATATTATAATAATAACATAATTAATATTATTATAATATATTATTATAATTAAAACATTAAATAACAATTATTTATGATAATTAATAACTATATAAATAATAACAACTATATTCTTATATATTTATATATTTATGATTATTATAATAATATTATTATAATAATATAAACTCATATTATTAATTATTATTGTTATTATTATCATTCTTAGGCTTTAGTATTTTTAATATTTATCTTAGGGTTTGTATACATTGGGTTTATAATATTAGTCCCGTTTGTTTATTATTACCCAAGGGATTAATACTAAAATGCCAACAGATTATGAACAAACGGGAATAATATTAAAGAAGAAGGACTAATATTATAAACCCAAGGAACGAATAAACCCAAGTGTTTAATATTATAAACCTAAGGAATTAGTGAACCCAGGGGATAAATATTAAAAATCTAAGGGATCAAGAAGCACAAGGAATTGATATTACAAACACAAGAGATTAATAAAGATGACCATGATTGATACTATAAAACTAAGTTAATAATAAACCCAAAGGATTAATACTAAAACCCCAGGGGATTATGAACCTAAGGGATTGATATTATAAACCCTAAGGAATAATAAAACTAAGGGATTAATATGAAAACCCCGAGGGATTATGAACCTAAGGGAATAATGTTAAACCCGTGGGACTAATATTATAAACCCAACATTGTTAAACCCAAATATAAACACTACTAACACTAAAATAAACATGTTTTATTTTGACGGTGAGACAATCATTGTCACAATGCGACATTCAAACATGGTTGACCATGGTTTGCTATGATTGACAATGGTTGACCATGATTGATATTCTAAAACCAAAGGAATAATAAAATGAAGGGATTAATACTAAAACCCCAAGGGATTATGAACCGAAGGGAATAATATTAAACCCATGGAACTAATATTATAAAGCAAAAATTGATAAACCCAAATATCAATACTACAAACACTAAAATAAACATAGCTTATTTTAATGGTGAGAGACTAAAATAAACATGGTTTATTTTCATGGTGAGAGAAGCCTTGTCACAATGTGACATTCAACTATGGTTGACCATGGTTGTCTATGATTGAAAATGGTTGACCATGATCGATATTATAAACCTAAGGGAATAATAAACCCAAGGGATTGATATTATAAACCGCAAGGAATAATAAAATTAAGGGATTAATATGAAAACCCCAAGGGATTATGAACCCAAGGGAATAATATTAAACCCATGGGACTAATATTATAAACCCAACATTGTTAAACCGAAATATAAAAACTACAAACACTAAAATTAACATGTTTTATATTGATGGTGAGAAAATTGTTGTCACAATGCGACATTCAAACATGGTTGACCATGGTTTGCTATGATTGACAATGGTTGACCATGATTGATATTCTAAACCCAAAGGAATAATAAAACGAAGGGATTAATACTAAAACCCCAAGGGATTATGAACCGAAGGGAATAATATTAAACCCATGGGACTAATATTATAAACCCAACATTGGTAAACCCAAATATCAATACTACAAACACTAAAATAAACATAGTTTATTTTAATGGTGAGACAATCCTTGTCACAATGCGACATTCAAACATGGTTGACCATGTTTGGCTACGATTTATATCATAAACCTAAGGGAATAAAAAACCAAAAGTTTTGATATTATAAACCAAAATTAATAATAAACCCAAGGAATTAATACTAAAACCCCAAGGCATTATGAACCCAAGGGAATAATATTAAGCCCAAGGGACTAGTATTATAAACCCAACATTTGTAAACCCAAATATAAATATTACAAACACTAAAATAAACATGGTTTATTTTTATGGTGAGGCAATCTTTGTCAAAATAAGACATTCAACCAAGGGACTAATATTATAAACCCAACATTGGTAAACCCTAATATAAATACTACAAATACAAAAATAAACATGGTTTATTTTGACGGTGAGACAATTCTTATCACAATGCGACATTCGACCATGGTTGACGATGTTTGGTTATGATTGAGAATGGTTTACCATGATTAACATTATAAACCAAAGGGAATAATAAACCCAAGGGATTTATATTATAAACCCAAATGAACAATGAACCCAAGGGATTATGAACCCAAAGGAATAATATTAAACCCATGGGACTAATATTATAAACAGAATATTGGTAAAGGAAAATATCAATACTACAAACACTAAAATAAACATAGTTTATTTTGATGGTGAGACAATCCTTGTCAAAATGCGACATTCAAACATGGTTCACCATGTTTGGCTATGATTTATATTATAAACCTAAGGGAATAACAAACCCAAAGTTTTGATATTATAAACCCAAATGAATAATAAACCCAAGGGATTAATACTAAAACCCCAAGGGATTATGAACCAGAGGGAATACTATTAAATAAAAGGGACTAATAATATAAAACCAAGGGAATAATAAACCCAAGGGATTGATATAATAAACCCAAAGGAATAATAAACCCAAGGGATTATTATTTATTTCATGGTGAGACAATCCTTGTCACAATGTGACATTCAAGCATGGTTGACCAGGGTTGGCTATGATTGACAATGGTTTACCATGATCAATATTGTAAACCTAAAGGAATAATAAACCCAAGGGATTAATATGAGAAACCCAAAGTAATAATAAAACGAAGGGATTAATACTAAAACCCTAAGGGATTATGAACCCAAGGGAATAATATTAAATCCAATGGACTAATATTATAAACCCAACGTATATAAAACCTAAGAAAAATATTATAAATATTAAAATAAACATGATCGACCATCATTGATTTTCATATTGAGACAATCCTTATCACAATTCCATGTTGGACCATGGTCGACATTATAATAAACCATGTTTGACTTAGGAATAATAGGAATTAATTTTTTAAACCCAATGGATTGATCAACCCACGTGACTATGAATATTATAGACCTAATGGATCAATAAACCCTAGGGATTGTTAATATTATGAAAGTAGCACATTAATAAATTGAAGGGATAAACATTGTAAATGTAAGGAATTAATATTAAACCTTAGGATTATTATTTAAACCTTAATATTGGGGATTAATAAAACAATGGGAATAAATGATAAACTGAAGGAATTATTAATATTACAAACTTAAATAACAATTAAACCTAATCATTTAATATTATAAATCCAAGGAAATAGTAAACCGAACCTAAGCCCTAAATCCATGGCATCAATATTATAAACATAAATAATGCTATAACACAAAAAAATAATAAAAAGCATAAACCAAAAACAATATAAGAACCACATTGCAAACCATAAATCATTAAAACATGATAAATCATCATTACATTAATAATAACACATTTATATCACTACATTATAAACAATAAATAGAATTTAAGCCATAAATACATTGATATCAATACATGAATGTATTAATAGTATAAATCTCAAGAATATCGATATAAACACCTAGAACATGAAATCCCAACAATAATATTATAAATGTGAACAATATTTTCATTTATGAAAGACGTGAACAAAGTGAAGGGATCCACACAAAAGACCACAACAATTAGAAATGCAAGAGAAAGAAATAAAATATTAACATTGCCATTGGAGCAAAGAAACATAAATGTTTAAAACACATCTAAATTGCACACATTTGATTTAAAGAATAACAACATAAAATGACATTTTAAGACGAGAGATATACAATTTTGTACATAAAAACAACATTAGTGTTTAAAATAATAAATTTGACCAACATTGCAACCATAGAAAGAACATTGAGTCTTAACATATATTTTTTGTTTTCTTTACATCAAATAATTCCACTACAAAATTGAAGTTCAAACAATGTTTCAAAATTCATCTATGGAGTGGCCTCTTCCAAAACACAACCAGACTGATGACAAAAGCAACAAAAATTCAAATCAATAGGATAATGATCATGATACTTAACACTTTCCAACCAATTCCTTCTTGTTCTCCTCCCAGGCTCCCTCTGGTGAACATGTTTCAATTATTTTACGTGTGTTTTTGTTTGATCTAGCTCACGAATATGATCATCAATAAATGTAGGATGGAACCCATGTTTTCTATAAAACTTGTTCCGAAGATAGGAAAGAAAGCTTATAGCTCCAGCAATATCATGTATTGTTTTGGAATAATAGATGAAATCATTATTGTCCATATTTGCATTTGAAAGACACCAAAACAAAAGAAAAATCAATAAAGACATGCACAAATAAATAAGCAAACATACATATATATATATATATATATATATAGAGAGAGAGAGAGAGAGAGAGAGAGAGAGAGAGAGAGATATAAAACATAACACCCCATTTTTATTTGTGTTAAAAAAAGTAATGTTATAGTGTTACATGAAAAGAAACAACCTAGTGTTACATGAACTAAATGATATAAAAAATTTTACAAATATAAGCCTCATTTCAAAATACAATAGAAAAAACTGTAGAAATAGAATAAAACCACGGCCAATATTCAACACCTCCATTTTTTCATTTCATGATGTAATATGAATCGACAATATTAATATCAATATGAGCTTGTTATATAAATCATTTGGAATGATTGGTTCATATAACTAATTGTTTATGTTTCAATGGTCTGTTGCAAAGAAAAGAGAAATAGGCACTTAAACAACTAAATAAGTAAAATGAACAACATGGAAAACCATGTAAACAACTTTCTCAGATATTACTATGAATATGATGAATTTATTAATCTAATAAATATATGAAAATGATTATTATATTAAAATTAATCCAAGAGGATAATAAAAGAAATTCAAAAAACATACTATAAAGAAGGTCACAATGTTATTATTTCTATTTCATAGTGACATGGACTTTAATCGGTCCTCTTCCTTCTTTCTAATTGTAACATATGCGCTATATTTCATCTTGGCATAACATTGAAAATAAAAAGGCGGTGCAATGCATAAACCATCTATTGATTTCACTCTTGATACGACTATGAAGGTAAGGCCTTGCTGCTCTTTATTCCCAATATCTACTGATGCTCGTTCTAAAGTCAATCCCTGTGACAATGTTTGAATTGCTTGCATCAAATAGAACACCCACATAGTTATCAAAACCAATAGTTGTGAACATTGGAAGTTGAGGTGGCTTAGAGGCAGGCAGATAGAATATATCCTGAACATAACCAAGTGCACGATTCACTAAGCCAGCTTCAACCCATAAATTACATGTCAACATAACAAGTTGACCATGACACAACAAAACTTCATGGTCCAATTGATCATCATCAACACCACTGATTTTTGAATGCCTTGAATGCTCAGCAACACATCGTGCAATTGGAGAATTTAATGATTTTAACATATGCCTATTATGGAAGGAGACCAAATTATTTGTTGGAAACATGTGAACTGCTGCATTAAATAAATCTCTTTCTCTAGGATGCAACCTCATATCAACCCGTGACATAAGAAACTCCCAATCTTCAAGAATAGGTTTGAAATTTCTTATGTTATTGAGGACTCTATGAAAACAAGATTGTTTCTCATTATTCTCTTGTTGGCGAAAGATTGTATCAAGAGTGACAACAATTTTGAATTTGTTCCACAAGACTTTCCCTGCTATATTACCTGCATATAAAGGCTTATCTCTTGTAGGAGGCAGTTGGACAAGGTCACCCACAAGGATGATGGATATGCCACCAAAAGGACAATTATTTTTCTCTGGAAATGCTTCTCGTAATCGAGCATCTATTTGCATAAACAACCTTGATCCTAGAAAGATCATTTCATCACTCATATATATATATATATATATATATATATATATATATATATATATATATATATATATATATACATGTCACATTTCATCTTGGAATACTGCAAGTACCTTCCCCTGTAGTGGTTGCATATCCTTAATTGGAATTTTTAGAGCTGAGTGTTTGCATGTATATTAAAAGCAGTTATTCCTATTGGGGCAAGAAGAAACAAAGGGCTTCTTCAATTACTTGACGGATTAGAAATATCTTAAAAAATACAATGGATAAGGAACGACTTCCCAGTGCTCGCAGTGTCCTGAATAATCATAAGAAGAGCTTCACAAATCTCATATTCAACAAAGTGCCTTAAGACAATTTCAAAAGCAAGTCGTTGTTTTTCTGACAAAGAGCCTGGAGATGCAAACGTTCTGTTTGAAAGGTCAACAATATCACCCATTGATTTTTCATTCCTTATAAAATTAATAGCTTCTTTTGCAACATTGTTAGAAATAGTTGTACTTTCCTAGTCAAAGGATATATCAAGGTCCCTTCAACCAAAGGTGTGAAGATCAGAAACATTCACATCATTTGGTGGAACCATGTGAGAGAAAATCTGCCATTCTTGGAAATCATCTTCAAGATTCATTTCCTGGTTAGAAAAATCACCATCTTCTTCATCTTCAATATTTTCTATAATTTATGGATGTCAATTAACGTGCCATGCTCGATATCGAAAATTCCTCCAATTTTCAATAATAATTTCAGGTGAAAGGCCAATTTCTGCAAGAATGTCACGAAATGGCTTGTACAATATCAATTTCGTCTAGAAAAGGTTTCAAATTCCTCTAAAGCCTCACCAGGAATATAATAAAATCGTGGCCAAACTCGAACAATAACATGAACATCTCTAGGCTTCCATGGATCTTGTTTACGTTTTCTATCAAATTTCCAAGATCTTGTTGTTTCTATCAAAGATATATGTTTAAGGAAAAAAGGTCTCTTTTGATAATGTTGAACAAAAGTATTCTCACATGAGCATTGCAAACCATCCCTTGATATTTTCCTAAAAACCTTTCGTCCAACATTTAAGGAAACAAATTTCCGACTACAAACAACAAGAGGTAGCTTAAGCAACATATCACATGTTTCTTGTGCTCCAATGTCACGGTCAACAATTGTTTCTGCAAGAAACTTTGTATATGCACAGAAAGCATGATCCTTGGAGCCAATAGAATTTGAAATTCTAGTTAACATATGATGATAACTTTAAGACCTTTTTCCTGCTTTTGATGCATACTTAGCAATATATTTCAACACAGCATAGCGAGAAAGAACTGGTTGGCAATCAACATTTGCACGCCACATTGTTAGAAGGTCACTGTTATGTACATTAAGCATGTCATCATTTCTTGGTGGCACATATTTTTTTCTTCCTTGATCATCTATGAACAATCTTGATTCATCACAAAAATCCCATGGAGCATTGTACCGACATGTTAGAATAGTGCCCTTTTTGCGCAAACAAGAATCTATTGTACACTTTATGTGCCATTGGACATGGTTTAACAATTCTTTGTAATCATTATGAGGATTAGAAGAGAAGCTCTGACTAGTATTCAATAGGCAAGGGTCATAATTGAGGCTTCGTGGAACCATTATGTTGCGACAATGTATGTCACGCAGATTCCATGCAATTACATATTTGTTGAAGAATATATTTGCAAGTTATACATCAGAGCTATTTGACCAATCAAGTATTTCCATGTCAGGAGCACCTTCTAGCAATAGGAAACCATGGATATGTGTTGAACCTCTATGTTTCCACTCATATCTAAAAAAAATGAAGATATAGTTACTACAAACAATATAAATAGAATCATAATAAAAGTTGAAAAAGTATAAAACAAAATTGAACACAAACCTGTACCAAAAGTCTTTAGCTTTAAGATATTTTTGGACAACTTCCTCTCGAAAAATATTGAACCTGTGGTGCATAAATGTCGCAACAATATGAGGGTACTGGACAACATTCTAAATTTTCATATGATGCTCATTTGAAGAACGAGAATGTGAATGTATGGGCATGAGGTTATGCAACTCTAGCCACTTTGTGTCAGCTGCACTCAAAGTAAAAAATAAAGATGGACATCCTAACTGAGTAATCATGTCTGTCAATTTAGATCAACACTTAGTCCAGTATGACCTTGCCCTTGTAGCTCTCAGAGAAGAACCAAACCGCATAATATGCTCAACCAACTTATTATCTGGTAAATCAGATAGTTGGTGGCACAACACCTCAATTGTTGTAGGTGAGTTATCATGTAAATGTTTCTTTGCAAAAGCTGTAGTAGTTGCTTGGCTCTGAGGTCATATTATCATGTTTAATAGGTAATATCGAAAGCAAGGATGGCTTCCAAATCTCTGATCATAGTACCTAAGAAGATGCAATGCATACTCATGAAGTTCAACACTACAAATATGTGGTTGCAACCAATCAGCATCACCAGTAGGGAACAATGTTGGGAATTCCATATCTAATAACCCTTCTGTATTATATTCATTCACTGGATAGGTTCCAATACTTAGCCAATCCATGTCTTGAACATGTGAAGAATCAACATTATCAAGAAATGCTCTAATTTCTTCCACTTCTCTTCATTTGTTTGGTAGGCAAGCAACAAAAGAAGAAGGATGAGAGGGAAAATGCTCAACAGGAAACCTTTCATTATTAGTTTCATTGATCTCAGATTCTTCAATATCACAATCAACAAATTTAAGCCTAGAGGAGACATTTGTTGATCTTTTGGGCAGAGCATTCACTGGATCATAATCAATTACACCATCTCGATAATATTTATCATGTAAGATTTTGAAAAGCAATGCAGCCATCACTCAAGATCTTTTGACATAACATTCATAATATTTAGACTGAGCGCCATGTGTCCTCACAATTAGAAAGTCAATATCTTCAACATGTCAAGGAAGGCTTTATACAATTTTAGAAATATCTTGAGGAAAGCTAATTGTATGACCATTATACTTATATTTCCCACCTTGAGCATGTGTCACTTGCAAAATAGGATTCACACGTGCTATTAACATTTCTTCAACTTGAGTAATAACTCTTAAAATATGAGGTTACTCACTAGGATCCATGTTATTATATTAACAAAATCGATGGGCTCCTCTTTCACTCTTACATCGTATGCAAATAGGTCCTTCAAAATCTCTCATAACATGGATTCCTGCATATGATTCTTCGCAAATGTGGCACACTTGGACAACTAAAAAGCTATTTATCTTTGCGTGAAACCTTTTATGCACTAAAATCATGTTTTCATCAAAATGAATATGATCTCTATTGGCCAAACCATGTTGAAAACCATTTGGATGAGTAAAATTTCTTCTAACATTTACTTCGTCTTCAACAACATGAGATTCCCTTCGCAAATTTGAAGCATGTGGAATGGATCTATGAGAATGTGTTTCCAAATGGTGTGCATTTAGTGAACATGAGAGGATGTAAAGGTCTCTTTGTCATAAAGACTTTAAAATTTAATTTCCAACTAATTACAAATGAAGAAAATGAAAAAGAACCAAATGCATTCAAAATTTACATTTCTGTCTTCATGTGGATGAGAGTTATGAGATGGTTGCTCTTGGATTCTAATATCAGTGGATGGAACATTTTTGGATGTAGTTTCTATGCCTCTATTCAAATTAGTTTTTTCATGTTTCAAAAAAATTAAATACGTTATAAAACTAAATGTCCAAAAACGAAAGATTCAAAAATTGAAAATAAATCAAATACATTGAACATCTACATTAGTTTTACAATTTTATGTTTTGGATTCCCATTCTTCAACCTAATGAGATGAGATCATGGTTTCTCCATGAAAGGTTACAAAATACAATTTCCAGGCAACTGTAAATGAAAAAATGTGAAAAATATCAAATGTACTCAACATTTACATTTGTTTGGCGATGTGGCTAAAAGCTATGATATGGTTCCTCTTCACTTCTAACATCAGTAGATGGAACATATATGAAGTTAATTTATATGCCTCTATTGAAATGACTTATGTCCTGTTCAAAGAAAAAAAAAACGCCATAAAATTCAATGTCCAAGAAACTAGAAATTTAAAAAATGAAAAGAAAATCAAAAACATTGAAAATTTACATTAGTGTGGAAATTTGATCGTCGAGGAGAATGAACGAGATGATTATGACATGCTTCATCTTCACTTCTCAGATTAGTAGATGGAACACTTTGGGAGTTAATTTCTAGGCCTCTATTAAAACAAGTTGTATCCTATTCGAAGAGAATAAAATAACATAAGTTTAGTAAACAAAACTTTGTAAATATAGGAATGTAATAGAACAAGCACTATTGCAGCAAAAATCAAAATATAATTGTGTTACCTCCATTGTTCCACGTGAAATGTTATCAGGGATGACTGACTCTCTTGGTGGGACCACATTACTTTGAGAAGCGGGATTTGATGTTTTGAGCAACTGGATCCAAATTATCAAACAAATGGCCAAGTAAACTATCATCCAAATCATCACACAAAATGTCATCATTAGCTCCACCATGGATGTTTTTCAACCTTTGGCCATCTAAACATGCAATTGGACACACGGAAGAGTTAGGGTGGACATTTGCATCCACAATATCGATATGGTGTTCTTCCTGATTGCAAGATGTTTCCCCAAAGTTATGAACATTTTTAGAAGAGCATCGAACAACAAGATTATGCTGACGAGGAGCATATCCTGATAATAAGCTATCAATAGGAAATGTTCTTTCCATTATATCATCCATAGTACGATACTTACGAGGAATTATAAAATCATTTTAAAGAGTGGATTCACTCGTTTTTCTGTTATATGTAGCTCTCCTATGCTCATTTATGGCATCCCTCTTTTGTTGATACCATAAACGACGACTTTCGTCAAACCTCTCACATTATTTTGGTGACAAAATTATTTTTCTTCTACGCTTGCTTGTGCCTTCAGATGACATGTCTACAATGAATAATAAAATATTCATTATAGAATCGTAAACATGGAACATAACAATTATCTAATACAAACAAACAAAAAAGAATGAAAAAGGCACAAGTTTTTTTTTTGGAAATTGTAAAAAACATAAAATGTGTATATGTTATTTTTTTGCAACCATATAAACTTATCAAAATGTATAATTCTTTTTCCAAATGGCTAAAACAAAAACAAAAAATTTCAAAATGGGAAAAAACAGAAATGAATTCTTTCAAATGGCATAAACAAAAAAGTCTAAATTTCCATATATCATATTATAATCAAAATGAAACCCATACTATTGGGACACAATACTCTAAGAATTATATGAATTTGAAGTATATCTAAAAATTTGTAACTATATACTATCAAAATATAAATATAAATATTAAAATGAACATAAACATATAACATTGTTTGAGAATCGATGAAAAAAACCGATACAAATAATATTTATAACATAATTCATAGAAATTATAATTATACAAACAAAGAAAAATGCATAACGCGGAGAAACATTTACATGTGAATAAGAAAACTTTGGGGGAAACAATATTAAATACTTTACATCACAAAGATCGATACAAACATAATTTTAAAGTATTACCATAAACACCCATAGTATGTATAGAGAGAAAAATGGAAATATTTTCCACAACCATAGAGAGTATATAAAATGGAAATATTTATAAGAACTCTTAAGAATACTAATATCCTAGGAATCCATAGCCATATCCAATGGTGGAATTTCATCAACAGAATCCATACGGGGAGCAATTGCAAAAATATCTTGATACTCAATCAAATCATTGTAATCCTCCAATGTTGGGTACCAAAACTAAGACATGTGCTCATTAGTTGAATTATCAATATCTATTGGAAAATAGATGCGAGTTATCATGTCATATAATAGGAAAGGAACTTCACTGGAGTTGCACATAAGAACCAGACCATGGACTGTTTGGAAAGGAAGATAACCAGGACATTCGCTATTTATATCTGCAAAAATTTCTTCCAACGACTTCCATGAGAAACCCCAATCATCTTCAAAGTAGTCAATTCTTCGTTCAACACACGGTTGACCAAATTGGAAATGATCTAATTCTTCAATTGACCATACAGAAGTGGAGCCATCACTGACAAGGCATATGAACTAATTCATGTATATTGCTAACAACATACAATGTATGTCACTGATTGGAACAAAAGAAAAGCCCCACTCATTTTTTATTACATCAAAGCAGTAGATTGTATACCCGTACCGAGGATAATCTTCATACTCCTTGTCGAGATACAACCAAAACAATTTACTCGTGTAAAACACTACATTCTTAGGGGGTGAAGTGCCACCAAATGGAACAACAACCATTTTCCATACCCTATCAAGACTACTTCAAACATAAAATTTAGACTACATTCTTTCATAGATATGTTTTAGAATAGCCGAGTCATATTTTCTGCTACTTACATTTTCCAATAATGAAAAGAATCCCGAGTCCCCAATTCCCATTGGCCCTATGTTTTTAAATGCCTTTGTAAATGGATTCATTACAAAATAGTTGTGTGTTTGGGAGCATTCTGTTGGTAAGGATAAAAACACCATTGGTCCAAGAATACACTCTACTCTGTATCTTCAATCTATGAATCCCAAATGAAATTCATATATGTGGCCATTTTGATTAAGGTATTGAGAAACAAAATAATTGTTTTCACTATTGAGGAAAGGAACAAGGAATCCAAATTCGTTCGTAGAGACATTCTTGCAATGTAAAAAGAAAGAAGAGTTTTGCAAAACATTCTTCCATTTTTTTACAAACAGTGCTAAACTTTATCACAACAGATAAACGGAGCCACACAGGAAGACAAATTCAAGAACTTCAAATGGAAGACAACTCCAAATAGTTGAATCCATGATGAAACAATGAAATCACCTAAAAAAAAAACACACACACACATTTGATATCAACAAAACAATTTAATGTTTAATACAATTAAAAATAACATAAATACATAATTTACCATACACAATTTTCCATTTTGTTAAGAATAAAAAATGTTAATGGTTGTGTAAGAGTGAAATTTTAACTAATAAAAAATAGTTGGTGAGCAACTTGGTTTTTTTTCTAGATTCAAGATCACATGCCTACATATTTTGTAGAGTAGTGAATTTATTTTAGTTATATGTTTTAATTATGTATGTAATTTGAATCACCTAAATAATTTCTGGTTGGAATTTGACAAAAAAAACTTGACTCAATCATAATGAATCCAAAAATATCAAATTAAAATTATATTACTAAATTTCTAAAACAACACATTCGTATATATTAATTTTTTCCATATTTAGAATTAATCTAAAATCATTTTACTTATTTATTAATAAAACAACAGATTGTTAATATGATAAGATAATCCTTGTAATGGACTGCATTTAAATCATAACTTAAGCATTCTAATGGACTATAGTAATATCTACATGATTATGATTATGTGGTATATGGAGGTTAAATTAATAAATATTAGGAAATTTAAATAATAAAAAATGTAATATGTTTTATGTTTGTGAGATTTTTCAACATAATTTTATATATTTATAACTTTTTTAATTATTTGAATTTCTTAATATTTATTAAAATAGTATTTCTTATTTAATAATGTATTTTTTAATCATACACTAATAATAATAATTATGATTTGTATGTTCTTAATCATTAAGAAAATGTGTTTCTAAAACAATTAATTCTATATGTCTCCATTGTTTTAAAAAAATAATGATATATAACTTGATCTTAATCTTAAAACTCAATTATTATTTTTATTTTATGCGTTTATAAATATTTTTAATGGGTTGTCTAACAGGTAGATGTTCAGGAATTTTTGGTTGGAACTAACTCCATTTTCTGTTGACTCAATCTTACTTTTTATTGTTTACTCAAATTTACTTGTGATTCCAAACAATGTTTGCCAAATTTACTTGTGATTCCAAACAATCTTTACTCAAATTTACATGTAATTTTTAATTTTTTTTGTTGAATCAAATTAAATTGTAATTCCAAACAATTTTTGCCAAATTATAAACAATAGAAAATCTAGTAACACATGAATTTAAACATATATTAAGCAAGGTGTTTAAAGTTTCTTTAAAAAGGAATTGAAAAGATTTGTTTTATTGAATTAATCTATTCTTCTTTTTTATTATACAATGTTATTTTTGTAATTATAATTTATGAAAGAAAAAAAAAAGTTACAGTAAGAGATTTAATATAGCTTTTTATAATATAATTTTATGAAATCCATATCTTATTTTTCTAATATATTGTAATATGTATGTAATATAATCAGAAGAGTTTTTTCATTATTCTCTTATATAATTATATTATTCTATTTCTTTAAAAAACAATGTTTAAACAATTCTCAATAACATATTAAATACATTTAATTATTTATATTAATACATTTGAGCTAAAGACATATACATTACACAAATTCTTATAATATTAATAACAACCAATTACATTACCCATGTTACACATATACATCATCGAAATTCCTACAATATTAATCACAACCAATTACATTTAAAACCCATATTTGTTCATTAGTGAATGAAATTTGTATTCATCAATACACATGTAAATATTCATAATTATAGGTCACACCCTTTTTTTGAATCCAACAAAATTTCGTATATTTTACAAGGCTTTTAAACAAGTAGAAAAAGCTGTGACATTCTTTACAATGAATAGTTAATAGAATTGGCTAATTCTATGTTTCAGTTTTTAGGTTTATGAGTAATTTCTAGTAATTCTAATAAATAGTTATGATTTAAATATTTATTAATTATTTGTAATTTAAACAATTTTTTATTTAATAAATATAGTTTTTAGGTTTATGAGTAATTTCTAGTAATTCTAATAAATAGTTATGATTTAAATATTTATTAATTATTTGTAATTTAAACAATTTCTTATTTAATAAATATAGTTTTAATGGTTATTACAAAACTTATCTGATTTCATTAGTATAAACATTAAGATCATTGTCAAATTAAATCATGAATTATAACTAACTTAGATTTATGACTAATTATCATTAATTATGAGTTATTTAGCATATGAGTAATTCACTAATTTTATGTTTTAGTTTTCAGGTTTGGGACTAATTTATACTAATTTAGGTATGTGAATAAACAATTTCTGATTTAATAAATAATTTTGATATAAATATTTATTAATTATTTAGAAATTAAACAATTTCTCATTTAATAAATACTTTTTTAACCATTATTACAAAGCTTAATTAATTCTTAAAATTAGTATAAATAAATGAGACCTAGTATTACAAAGATGAATTTTTTATCCTTTCTTAGATTTAATGAATTTTTAATCAGCATATATTTTATTTTTTTTATCTTGAGAGAGATGAACAAATGTGGAGAAATTTGAAGTTATTTATTTATTTAAATGAAATACCTGATTTTATTCACATTTTGATTTAGTTATTCATTTTTATTTGATTTTATATATTTTTTATTTGATATACTATTATCTTTCATAATATTAAAGCTATACAATGGTTTTAATTAGATGTTTATATCTTTCTTATTAAAAAATTAAGATATACGATAAATTAAACTAATTTAAATATTTTTTTATAAAATATTTAAATTTTTATAAGATATTTTTTAAGATATTTCAAATTTTGAAAAAAACTGGTATTTTTATTATTTAAAACTATAATATTGAAAGATTTATTAAAAAGAAAAAATATGATATTTTAAATAAATTTAAAAAAATCAATAATTATATATTTTTTTGACTCGGAAAACAAAATTGAATAAATTTAAAAATATTTGATAGTAAATCACTTTCTCTTTTAAAAAAAATAATTGGTATCATATTAGTTTAACTATTAAGATTGAAATTAGTTTAATTATATAAATCAAATACCTAATAATTTTTTTTTATCAAAAACTTTTAATTTTAAAATATTTTTAATATATTTTATTTTAATAACTTATTAACTTACCAAAATCATAAAACTACAGATTTATTGTCATAAATTTATTAAAAAATTTCAACAGTACACCTCATAAATTGTAAATAAAAATCCTTGGAAAAGGGAATGCAACCTAATCTACACTGAGAAACACTGAGAAAGATATGATGAATGATGTAAGAATAAATTCGAAATGACCTTGATCAATCTTCTTCGTTCCATTAAATTGACTCCAGTTCCAAAATATTTTGTTGGCTGCCGGCAGGTGGCTGCCGCATGTTCTCAGGTCTCCAAATGGGATCAGAAAAAAATTATTAATCGAAATTCTGGTTATCATCATAGGTTTTACTTAATTAGAGTTTTAGGTCTCACTTTCTTTGTGGCCAAACAATATATCGAGCATAATGTTACAGTTGCAGTATATATAGATTTTTTAAAGACTTTACGGCTCACTTTCTTTGTGGCCAAATAATATATCGAGCATAATGTTACAGTTGCAGTATATATAGATTTTTTAAAGACCTTACGGCTCATCGAAATACATAGATTTTTCAAGGACGTTTTGCCACCTCGAAATATCATGCCATCAAGATACACGCTGGAGTTGAATGCGTCCCCACTATCGCCATGGCCCGCTGATTCATTCCTTCTATTGAGGGTAAGCTAACCATCCCTTCTACCAAGGTTAAATGATCTTCAGTTCGGCTAGGTTATCAAATGAAAAGAAGGCGGTTCTTTGGCTTTGATAATGCCGGACTGCTGTATTTGATCAAATAATTACTCATACCTTGAAAATGTATATGGTGTTTGTGAGGTCGTATTGAAACAGGGAGACATGATGAGAAGAACCCAAACCTCGGAACATAAAACGCGTGTGAAAGGGACACAAAGTTTTTGAGAACTATTCAATAAAGAAAGAGACTATGCATGAAATTGTTTCCTCTGGTCTTCTATTCTTGTCCTTGACATCATTGACTTAACTTTCAAACTTTTAAAATATTTCAAAATTTTAAATCTTACCTCACCACACAACAAGCATAGACATCAAGGCTCACACGTAGTCTTGACAAAAGTGACCCACAAAAACCACATTTGCATAAGTTCCCGTGACGATCATTATAATTTAAACTTGGATAATAAAAAGAATGCCATAAGGATGGACAGACATTTTTTAAACCGGTAAACCTCCAAGATTGATAAAGTGCAGAATTACGCTTACTTATGAAATTTTATACGCCGAATATTTACATCATTTCAAAAGAGTTTGAAGCTATGCCAAATTTCTGATTTAATAGGTGTATAATATACAACGCAAGGGGAGAAATTTGAGGTTGTTCAGGAATCATGGCCCGACATCCTCTGTGCATACAATCAGGTCAAAAGTGGCTAGGTATATTTAGGGTTAGGTTTTTCTTTTTCTTTTTTTAAATATGAACAATGATGTCATAAATCTATATATTATTTAATATATATATATATATATATATATATATATATATAATTTATTTTTTGTATGGACTGTTCAATAAGACTTTAACAATAATGAATAAAGCCATTCTACATTAGAATAATGATAAATCTAGTTAACAGTGGCCATTGAAAACAAATCTAGGTAAGAAATTGTGCACCTTTCTTAGGAGATAGAAGCATAGAGAAGCCCCTTCAAATAGTTCTAGTAATCCTTGCACCAATCCTTCCAGTAATCCTTCAACAATTCCAACAACACAATCACTAAGAAAGGGTTTCTCCAATGCATCTTGAGGGAAACTTGAAAAGGTACTAGTTAGAGAAAAGGAAAGCTATGAAAGATTTTTCACCTTTTTTAGCAGATAGAAGCGGAGAGAAGCTCTTCAAATATTTAGAGTAATCCTTCCAGCATTCCAATAATCCTTCAAAAATTCCAATAACCCAAGTGCTAACAAAGAAATGCATGCATCCACTGAGCCTTTGATTATAATACATGCAATGATAATGAATAATAAGTACAATAAATATTTAATGACAATTTGAAACGCTCAAGATGCAGTGACAGTGACAGTGTTATTCTATTATTGATCAATGTTACAATCGAGCATGGAGTGGGAGATTTATTCTATTATTCCTCCAGGTTACAATTAGAGATGGAGTCACGGAGTTATTATTAAGAGCAGGAATGGTGAAATTGATGGACACCTGTTTTTTAGAGTTATTACTTCCCTTGTGGATTAATGGAATGATTGCTGGAATAGTGAAATTGATGGACACTTGTTTTTTGGAGTTATTATTAACAACACTAAAAAGTGATATTGTATACAATTTAATGAAACCACAAACAACTGTTATTTTGAATTGGTTTGAAAAGGATCATGAACTTATTGCAAGATAATTAAATTAAAAAAAAAAAAAACCTCTATCTCAAAATTAAAAACATGTAATCCACAATTAATCATTTTAAAATAAACTATATGCCAAAATTTAATACATCTCATCCTCAAACGGCTTATTCCAAAATAGTCTCAGCCATATGCAATATTTGTTTGTAATACTACCTAAAAGTGATGGATTTGACGTTTAATCATTGGTTATGTTTAATCATTGGTTATGGAGTATGTTGTCTGTAATACTATCTAACAGGGTCGAAGTTGACGTTGAAATGGATGTTATGGAGCTTGAAAAGAATTCTAAATTTGTTTATGAGATTTTGGTAGAGCTAAATAAAACATATCAAAATATACTATCTCAAAATTAAAAACATGTAATCCACAATTAATCATTTTAAAATAAACTATATGCCAAAATTTAATACATCTCATCCTCAAACGGCTTATTCCAAAATAGTCTCAGCCATATGCAATATTTGTTTGTAATACTACCTAAAAGTGATGGATTTGACGTTTAATCATTGGTTATGTTTAATCATTGGTTATGGAGTATGTTGTCTGTAATACTATCTAACAGGGTCGAAGTTGACGTTGAAATGGATGTTATGGAGCTTGAAAAGAATTCTAAATTTGTTTATGAGAGTTTGGTAGAGCTAAATATTTGAAAATGATAGACGAACATATAGTTTTTGGACTTCAATTTTGTTGTTGGTTTATAAAAAGATATTAATAATCAATTATTTTTATTATTAGAAAATTATTTTTAATTTTTCTTAATATATTAATTTTGTGTAATTAGAATTTGATATTATTGCCAATAATTGTTGATCAAGGTATGGAGAATTTTGTATTTTTTTTAATTATCACAAAATTTCATAATGACACTTTGAAGCATCATACATCCATCATAATTTAGTCACAAAAGTTACAATATATATTCATAACATTATTCATAAAAGAGAGAATTTTACATTTAAATAGTTGGTAATAGAGTATATTTTGGGTTGTCTATCAAAATCCCAAAGGCACCCAAAATTGTGAAGCTTAAATTTCACATTTAAATAGTTGGTTATAAAATATATTTTAAGTTGTTTATCAAAGATCATAAAGTATCCAAAATTCTAAAACTTCACAATGGGAACCTAAATTTGCTAAAAAATTTACCAGATTTTATCAAAATTATATAAGAATTTCCACTGCTTTCCAAACTAGAACTTTACTTCTTAAACTACTTAATATATTTTAGCCTAATTCTTTTGTATGTAAATATTATTGATCTTTAATTTTATTACTATACAAATTAACCTTATTAACCCCACTACTTAGATTGAATATATTTTTAAAATAAACTCTATCTCAAAATTTAAAACATAAGAGAAGTAATTAGTTTATCTCAATATCTAATTATATTTTATATTATATTTGAAGTAATTTTATAATTACATTATTTATATGCTACAAATCATTTTATTATTAAGTAAATTATGAGAAAATAGTGTAATCTACCTCTGTGTAATTAATGAAAATAGTGAAATTTACCTATGTGTGGATAAAGAAAGAATGCTTTCAAGATAGGTACAAAAATATACAATAAGATGGCTTCTAAGAGTTCGTACAATGAAAAATATAAGTCAAGAGAAAAGAAATTATTAAATGTCAATTGAAATAAAACGAGTGAATGCCAAAAAAACTCATGCATACTGGGAATAATTCTCAAAGTTTATTGCTCGGAAAAAATTAAAGATTAAATGATAACATATGTTTTCTAGCTTAATAAGAAAGAGATTAAGGAAAATTTCTCCTTTCTAACTAAGTGTATAGTAGGTTATTTTACAAGGAAATTTAAAGAAGTGTTAAACACGTTGTTAAGAGAAAACACCCTTTATCTTCCCAAGTTAGTTTTTAAATTACCAACACTTATTATTTAGAATTGGAAACACGTTACCAATGGTTTGAAACAGATTCAGAAATACACCTTTCCACAACTATGCCAAGTGTATGTGTAAGGTGTGTGCTACATTTTGTAGTCTTCCCATTATGGTTAATCCTCATAGGTGTCAATTAACAAATGGTATGGTAAATTTTTAATGGAGCTTTGTAAAAAATTAATTAAACAAGGTTTAATCATGTGATTTACATATGCATGGAAGTTAGTGGTGTGAATTCAATCAATTGATATTGTGGCAACCACGAAAATATACTAGCATCCTTAAATTCAAACCGTCTGATCAATTTTTTTTACTAGTAAAATCATTAAAGTGCCCAACTCCAATAGGAGGGACACCTATCCGCGTAATTAAAAATATTTTAGTCAAAGAAATTAGTTATATTATATGATTGATTTTAATTAAAAATGTTTTACTTTATATGGTTTTAAGAGGATTTTTCTTTACAGTTTAATAATTTTTTTTGTTTTTTGTGTTGTAAATATAATTAACTTAATATCTATATATATATATATATATATATATATATATATATATATATATATATATATATATTACAAAAAAAACATTTAATGATTATATTGATTTTCAAATATTTATATTAATTTTAACTAAGTAAAGGTGGTCTTATGAGATTGGCGGAGGGGAGCGGAGCAGAGCGAGGGTTCTGAACAGGGAGCAATGTGTGTGAATTGGTAACAATGGAGGGGAAAGGAGGGGGGAGCTCCACTCCCTCCTACAGTCATCCAGTAACGAACAGAAGCAATGAGGCGGGTTTGAATTGATTCAAGAAACCTATGGAGGCAAAAACGGAGAAGATAAGCACAAAAAAGTGAGAAAGCATCAAATCTCAAGAACAGGAAGAGAATCACGAGGAATTCAGAAGAGAGAAGAGAATAGGAGACAGAAGTCAGAGAACTGAGCACAAGAATGTGACTGGAATCTGTAAACCCAGGTCAACCATTAAACCCCGGGTTGTCTTAAATGATCTAGCACTACAGGTGCACAAGGATCACATGCCGACATACGTGGTTATGTGAAAATTTATGGGAATATGGCCAACAGAGAAGGATTTGTACACATGGATAAGAAATAACTGGAAACCAAAGGGAGAAATAAAGCTTCATCTTGGGTCCAAGGGTTTATTCACAGTGGTTTTCACAAACCTAGACAATAAAGACAAAGTGTTCGAAGGAGGACCATATTTCTATGCTGTTGCAGGCCTCTACATGCGACCATGGGTAATGAATTTTGTCCTGGAGCGAGAAACATTCGAATCGGTACCGGTATGGATTAGACTCTACTCCTTACCTTTAGATTATTGGCTGCCTGAATCCTTAAAAGCCATAGGCAATAAATTAGGTCATTTTTTAAAAATATCAGATGCGACTCTGCGAGGCAAATATACCTCCTTCGCCTGCATATGTGTAGAAATGGACCTATTGGGAGCACTTCCAGATGAAATTATTCTAGAAGTATATGATGAAGAATGGGTGCAGGTGGTGGACTATGAACATGTCCCATTCAGATGCCATAAATGTCATGAACATGGGCACCTCTTCAGAGACTGCCCACTCAACAAACTGGAGGACAATATGAAAACCAACATAGGCAAAGATCCTGAAGGCTTTACCAAGGTGGGAGGCAGAGGGAAAGGAGGGGGAAAAAGTACCAAAAGAAACCTAGCGAGGATAAGCAACCAAGTCATAACAGTTTCAAGATTTTAGAAGAAGAAGGTGGGAACAATGGAACGGACAAGGCACCAGAGGATAATCCTGCAGAGAAGGAAAAAGATGATAGCATGGAGGTCATACATGAGAACAACAAACTAAGGGAGGATCTGCCAAGCACTATGGAACTTGGCAGGGACCATGAGATGACCCCAAGTGAAGTTGGTACGAAGGACCACGAACTACAGGAGATTCTTGAGAGAGAGAATCTTGATCTAGAAAAGTTCTTAGAGCAGGGAACCAACAAAGGTGTTGATTCTCTACCACAAGAGGAGTTTGACAGAGTGCAATAGCTCTTCCTCTGGAGAACTCAAGCAAAGGCTATTGGAGACAAAAGGAACCATGACATCCAGGAAAATAGAGGGGTAAAATAGATGGAGGTAACATCAGGACACTCTACCAAGAACCCAGGAAGGAAAAGAGGAAGGAAGAGACAGAATGAGCTGCTCACAAAGTGGGAAACTCATGATTAAATTAGGAAAGATGAAAAATCTTACTAGTTACTCATTTACAAACATTTCATAATGAAGTTCACAACCTAGAACATTAGGGTTCTAGGAAGTAAAAGAAAACAAATAAATCTCAACAATAGAATAAAAGAAGAAAAACCAGATATGGTGTTTATACATGAAACAAAATGTTCAATAGACAAAATCAGAGAGATACACAACAAATGGCTTATTAAGTACGAGTATCTAGAAGTCAAAGCAAACAACATAGCAGGAGGGATTCTCACTCTTTGGAATCCCTAGAAATTTGGAATCCTGGATGCTGAAGCATCCAAGAACTACTTTTCAATGGTTATCCAACCTTTCGGTGACAAGGAACTCTATATGATCACAAATGTCTATGGTCCTCAAAAACTTGAAGACAAACTCAGGCTTCTCACCTCACTGGAGGAGCTGAGAGAGAGACATTCTGTTATGCCCTAGAATCTGGGAGGAGACTTCAACATGATCAGATCTCTTATAGAGAAAAATGGCGAGACAAGAATACTAGGCAGAGAATCCATTGCCTTCTAGAACTTCCTAAATAACATGAGGCTGATGGATATGGAGACAATAAATGGCACCTTCACCTGAAACAATAGGAGGGGAGGGGCTTCTAAAGTTGCCTATAAACTAGACAGATTTATAATCTCGGAGGACCTCTTTCTCACTGGCCTTGACTTGATTGCTTTAATCCTTCCTTTCAGAGGCTCGGATCACTGGCCTATCCAGCTTGAAGCTTCTTTTATAGGCACTCCAAGGAACAAACCTTTCAAGTTTGAAAATGTCTGGCTCACTCACCCTGACTTCATCACTAATATTGGAAAATGGTGGGTGGAAGACATGCCCGTTCAAGGCACGAAGATGTTCCTATTGCAACAGAGACTGAAACACATAAAAGTTAGGATTAAAGAATGGAACAAAAATGAGTTTGGCAATATTTTCAAAGCCAAAAGAGAAGTTGAATAGAAACTATAGGGAATTAACCAAATCTGCATCACAGACGGCTTTAACGAGGAAAGGAAAATGCAAGCTAACTCTCTTCAATAGGAATGGGAAAAGAGATGCCAGCAAGAGGAGATCTTCTGGAGATAGAAATCGAGAGTGCAATGGATTAAAGAAAGGGAAAGAAATACAAGGTTTTTTCACAAGTTAACCATGGATCACAGGGCACATAACAGGATTGTAAAACTTAGAGATCCTCAAGGGAAAGAGCTAAGCACCCACAAATAAATGGAATCTATTCTGGTAAAACATTTTCAAAGCATAATAGAGGAGCCTCTCTCAGATAGATCACAATTTATTAACAACTTCACACAGTACATTCCAAAACTAGTAACTAGGGAAAACAATTACAATCTCAATAGGCCAGTGACTCAAGAAGAGGTCAATGAAGTCATCAAAGAGATGTAAAATGGGAAAGCTCTAGGTACGGATGGGTCCAATGTAGACTTCTTCAAAACATGCTCGGAAATAGTCAAACAAGATATCCTTGATGTTGTGGAGGACTCGAGAAAATCAAAAACAGTTTTAAGGGCACTCAATGCATCTTTCATAGCCTTAATCCCAAAGTAGGAAAAAGCCATGACAACAGATAGATTCAAACCCATAACTTTATGCAATGTGGTGTACAAAATTATTTCTAAAGTAATTGCAAACAGACTCAAGCCCCTTCTTCCAACTCTTGTGTTTGAGGAGCAAACTGGATATGCGGAAGGAGGGAAAAGTCTCAATAACATCATTCAAGTTCACAAGGTGGTTCATTCTCTCAAGAGAAATAATCAAGCAGGTATGATCATACAGCTTGACCTAGCAAAATCTTATGATAAGCTAAGTTGGTCGTATATCAAGGATGTGCTAAAAGTGTATGGCTTCGACCACAACTGGATAAGATGGGTAATGGCTGATTCGAATCGGATCCATAAATGACTGTCATAAAACCGTGACTAAAACAGGTCAAACAAATCCTTGAAGAATCCAAAACAGCAATCAAAAACACCCTGAACCAGTGGCCATGGCAGCCGGCATGGAACGACGAGGACCTCGGTCAGAGCGCACTGACCGAGGCCCATGGAGACTGTGCAGGAGGTCAAAATAATCCTTGGGAGCCCCGAAATGGGAAAAGGAGTTGGCTTTTTATGAGCGTTAGCTCTTAGCGCTTAGCGCTTAGCACTAATGTGCATCGCTGGGCAAACAGGGTCGAAATGGTAGGGCTTAAGCCCTCGGTCACATCGGGGAGCCAGAGGACTGCGGGTGGAAAAAGGAAAAAGCACCAACGTATGATGGTGGGACCCATGGCCTGGAAACCCACGGTTTGATCGGGACGCCCTTGAACAGTAAGAGGTTTTGGAGAACGCGGAGCGATCACAATCAGGGATCAACGCATGGCAACAGAGGAGAGAGAAAAACCGTCGCGATCGTGCGTTATCAGCCGAGCAAGTCAACCGTGCTCGACATGCGAATGACATTGGATCTGGAGGAGCCTAGATCGGATGGCTGAGATTGTGCCCGATAGACAGAGTGGAATTGACAGGGGATAAAGCCGTGATTTAAGAGGATTTGGAATCCGTTGATCGCCATGGTGGAGAAAGCAACGAATCGACAAGTGGGTTGGCGTAGTTCCGATGGAGACACATGGCTACTTCCTGAGTGTTATGCTGACGCCGAACAGTGAATTCCAAGCACACAGGCGACAGGTGAATCGACGCAGGAAGAAGATGAAACAAACAAGCCGAGGATCGAATGACTAAATCCATGAACGGAGGCAGTCGAATGGGGGGATTGGAGATCAGAAGGGAGATTTAGATCGAAGAGTCCAAGTGACCAAGAGAGACAGTGAATAGTGAACCCTGAGAGGAGGACTGAGCACAAAGAGTAGTAAAGCCAAGTAGAGGAGACATAGGGTCGAGCTGACCACAGGTAGCATCGAGCACCAGAGAGCTTGAAGAATCAAGCCTTCCCATAGAGGAATATGTCCGGATTGAGCATCATAGTTGGCTCTTTCCACTGTAGACTGAGGGTCATAAAGCGGGTAGGATGAACAAGATTCTTTGTACTCCAAGTGGCTTAGGGAATCCAAGAACCAACCTGCCAAGCAAAATCTACTTCAGGAGAACTCATATTGAGTCCCTGTATTGTAATTTCTCTACTCAAAGACATAATAAAACAAGGCCACCATTGAAGCTGGACTGGAGACATAGCCCTAGAGAATAGGGTGAACTCCTTATTAAAAATTGCTTATGTGTTTGTGTCTTCTTACTGCATTTCTTTGTTGTATTTCACTCCAAAATGTCTATGTATTGGCAATCTGATCGATCCATCGTTTCAATAAGACAGAACACACACAGCAGCACATGAGTCTGTAATACCTTCTGTTAAGTAAATCTTTACTGAGGTCACTCATAGGGTGATTATCAGATCAAGTGGTATCAGAGCTCTAGGCTGTAAGGTTAGACAAGCTTGTGTTGGTTTAGCTATGAACGATCACTAGATCAAAGCTCAAATTAGGAGAAGGAGAATTGGTGGAAACTAATGTCGAAATTGGGAGAGTATATTCTCGAAAGACAATGTCAGAAGAAGGTTTTGTAGGGTGAGACCCTCAATTCCTAGAAAGTTTGCTAGCTATAAAGTCCATGTTGGAAGAAATTTATAGGGACTTTAGAAAGCATAGGGGTGAGGATTCATCAGGCTCTAAGCAAGATAAAGAAGAAGATGAACCTCATTCCCATGACCACTCCAAAGGGAAGGGAAATGAAGAAAGCTTCCCTACACCTCCTAGTAGCCCTATGCATAATAAGAAAGCATCATTGATTAAGTTAGATGTTAAATTTGATTTACCTATATATGATGGAGAGTTGAATGCTGAAAAGTTGGACAATTAGATAAGACAAATTGATGTGTATTGCAGGGTGCAGAACGTAGACTCAGAGAAGAGTAAGATTCAGCTGGCAAGCCTACGGCTAGGAGGCACTGCCTTGGTTTGGTGGGAAGGCAGAACCCAAGCTGATGTGAAGAAGCATGGCAAGACCATCTCTGTCTGGAGTGACTTTGTTTCTACCATCAGAAAGCAGTTCTATCCATTGGCCTACATGCAACAAGACATGATGAGTTGGCAAACTCTTCGGCAGTTGAAAGGGAAAAGTGTACAAGGGTATACTCAAGAGTTCCGAAAGATAGCATTGATGTTAGGTAGTTCATTAACTCACCAGAAACTCTTTTGAAGTACATTGGGGGTCTACACAGCTACATGAGGCACACTATCCTCATGTTTAATCCCACTAGTATAAATAAGGTATCTGTACAAGCTACTCATCTAGAAGCAAGAGGAAAGAATGGAAATCCAGAAGTTGGGGGACCATCCCAACCCACTGTACGCAAAAGCAAGGAGAAAGGAAAGCAGAAATGGAAAACAAGGAAGGCCAACACTGTAGAAAATGGCAAATATTCATGCACTCACTGTAAAAAGGAGGGGCATGATGATGAGCACTGTCGAATTCTGCATCTAGAGTTGAGACCTAAGAAGTCCGAGGGCAAGAAGAAGATGACTGCTGCAGTTTTTCAGAAAGATTTGGGGTCAGAATCGGGAGATGAAACAATCATAGCAGCCACAGGTATAAAAGGTAAGAATTCTAAAGCATCTACTAGTAATTCTTCTCTATTTGTTATTGATGAAGAACATGAGAGAAAAAGGTGTGAGCTTTTCCATATTTGAGTTGTTTCCAAATATCAAAAGATCGATACTTTGTTTGATAGCGGCTCACAAGTAAATCTGATTTCTGAAGCAATTGTAAAGAAATTGGGATTAGCAACTACACCTCATAAGAAGCCATACCCATTAGGATGGTTGAATGATAAAGCACAGCTACAAGTGACTAGACAGTGCAAACTCAAGTTTTCTTTTGGGTCAGCATTTGTAGATGAGGTTGAGCTAGATGTAATTCCTTTGGATATATGTGGAATTGTTTTAGGAAGTCCTTACTTGTATGATAGAAAGGCTATTTTCTATAGAGATGAGAACAAGTATCTACTTGTTAAAGATGGAATCGAATACTTTGTAAGAGCTCATAAGCTCAAGAATAATTATACTCTCATAAAATCAGGACAGATGAAAGGAATGATAAATTCATGCAAAAAGTTCTTATTAATGGTTGTAAAAGAAAAGAAAACTGATAAAACTGATGTATTTGAGGGCTGTAATTCTGAACAGCAAGCTGATATAGAAAAGATTGTTTCAGAGTATGATGTCTTGTTTCAAGAACCTCAAGGTCTTCCACCCAAAAAGGAAATAGTACATGATATTATTTTGCAACAAGATGTTCCTTTGCCTAACATTGGGATGTACAGGTTATCTGCTTTAGAGAATGCTGAAATCAAGAGGTATGTGCAGGAGTTGCTCGAGAAAGGGTTCATCCGGCCCAGCAAATCACCATGTGGGTCACCAATTGTTTTGGTGAGAAAGAAATATGGCTCGTGGAGAACGTGCATTGATTACCGAGCACTGAATAAAATAACGATAAAAAATCGTTATCCCCTTCCTCGCATAGATGATCTTTTAGATCAATTGAAGGAAGCTATTTATTTCAGCAAGCTGGATTTGCACAGTGGATACCATCAGGTCAGAGTTGTAGAGCAATATGCATGGAAGACTGCTTTCAAAACAAAGCATGGATTGTATGAATGGCTGGTTATGCCTTTTGGCTTGACCAATGCCCCTGCTACTTTCATGAGATTAATGAATGATGTACTCAGACATTTTCTTGATGATTTTGTTATTGTGTATCTGGATGACATTCTGATTTTTAGTAAAATGTGGGAAGAAAATTTAAATCATGCCAAGCAGACATTAGATGTTTTGAAAAGAGAAAAAATTTATGTTAAACTCTCAAAATGTGAATTTGGCAAAACCTCTCTAAATTATTTGGGTCATATAGTAGGGGGAGGTGAATTGAAAATAGATCCCTCTAAAGTGGCAGTCATTGTAAACTGGCCTAAACCCAAGTCTGCTACAGAAGTGAGAAGCTTATTAGGAGCAGCACAGTATTGGAGGAAGTTCATTTCAAACTTTTCCTCAATTGCATCTCCCTTACATGCTTTGACAGGATTGAACAAGGTGTTTCAGTGGGGAGGCAAACAGCAGAAAGCCTTCGACACCTTGAAAGACAAAATTAGTACAACACCTATACTAGCACTGCCAGATCTACAAAGACCATTTGAGATACAAACTGATGCCAGTGACTATGCCATGGGAGCAGTGTTGACACAGCACGGTAAACCCATATGTTATCACTCTGAGACTTTTAATCCTGCAGTAGTTAACTATCCTACCTATGATAAAGAATTGTATGCATTAGTTCAGAGTGTGAAAAAGTGGAAACATTATTTAATGGCCAAAGAAACAGTAATACATACTGATCATCAGCCACTTCAATATCTACACTCCCAGACTAAGTTGCAACAATCAAGACATTACAGATGGATGGGTTTTCTACAACAGTTTCATTTATTCATCAGATATGAAAAGGGCATACATAACAAGGTTGCAGACATGTTAGCTAGACCCATTATAAATCCATCTACCATCCTTAAGCATAATTATGTGCTACATGAAAGCTACATAGAATAGTATGCTCAGAACGTGGACTTTAAAGATGTATATGCAACTTTGAGTCAAGGCAAGAGAGTAGAAGAATTAGACTATCATGTGAAGGACCGACTCTTATATCATTGTGGGAAACTCTGCATTCCACAAACTGAGAGAGAAAAGATAATTAGGGAAGCACACACTTCTCTGATATCAGGTCACTTTGGGATGAGTAAAACAGTTGCACAGCTACAAAGGTTCTGTTATTGGCCAAAAATGAATGAGACAGTTTTTAGGTATGTAAAGGGGTGTGCTATGTGTTCTAAAAGCAAGCCAGCAACAGAAAACTAGGCTTGTACACTCCATTGCCAGTTCCCTCTCACCCTTGGGAGAGCATTTCCATGGATTTTGTTGGAGGACTGCCCAAATCTAGGAAAGGTCATGATTACCTATATGTTCTTGTGGATAGGTTCAGCAAAATGTGTATTTCGATACCCTATAGCAAACAGATTACAACTGAACAAACTAAAAAATTATTCTTTGAACATGTATGGGTTCATTTTGGATTACCCACTTCTATTATATCTTATCGAGACACCCGATTTGTGGGGAAGTTTTGGTCCAGTCTGTGTGAACTAATGGACACCAAATTAAAGAGAAGCACAACCTTTCATCCACAAACAGATGGCCGGATAGAAGTAGTAAACAAGACAGTGATCCAGTTACTGAGAGGATATTGCAACAAACATCCTAAGCTTTGGGATGAGCACTTGTGCTATGTGTAGAATGCTTACAATAGAGCCAAACACTCTTCTACATAGAGATCTCCTTTTGAGACCTGCTTTGGTTTCATACCAAGGTCTCCCTTGTATTTTGTCTTTGGTAAAGATACCATGGTTGAGGGACACAGTGATGTGGACAAAGCAACTAGATTCATTGAATAGATCTAGGAGAT
Organism: Pinus tabuliformis; assembly: GCA_031772625.1. NCBI lineage: Eukaryota > Viridiplantae > Streptophyta > Pinopsida > Pinales > Pinaceae > Pinus > Pinus tabuliformis. The sequence continues at coordinate 253,558,709 of CM062818.1, read as the reverse complement.
CCACTAGGCAGTACAAGAACAGCTGGAAAAGAGCCAGGCCAAGTACAAGGCTAGGCATGATAAGCATTGGATGGAGCATATTTTTCAAGTTGGAGACCAAGTCTGGCTGTATATCAACAAGGACAAGATGCAAGGTGAAGGTAAGAAGCTAAAGCCTATTAGGTATGGACCCTTCAGGATACTTGAGAAGATTGGTGAAAATGCTTTTTGCCTTGATCTGCCAGCTTACATGCACATCTACTCAGTCGTGAACATAGATTGCTTGAGATTGTTTGAACCTTCAATGATTGAGGACCCTGAAGAGCAGAGTCAATTGCCTTCTATTGATGATCTACTACCAAAATATCTTAATGAGCTACAGGAAGATACAGTGTTGGACAGAAAGGTAAGGACGTTGCGTAGTGAATAGGTGGAATACCTCAGAATTGGGCTTAAAGGTTCGAAGCCGAGCAATGCGAAGTGGATTGAGATTGGACAAGTGAGACAGCAATTTCCTCACTTAGTCGATGCTTAAAAGAAAACCAAATTTTGGTGGTCCAAAAGATTTTCAGTTGGGAGGCCGTGATCCGAATTGGATCCACAAACAACTGTCATAGAACCATGACTAAAATAGGTCGAACAAATCCTTGAAGAATCCAAAACAGCAATCGAAAACACCCTGAACTAGTAGCCATGTAAGCCGGCGTGGAACGACGAGGACCTCAGTCAAAGCGCGCTGACCGAGGCCCATGGAGACTGCGCAGGAGGTCAAAATAGCCCCTGGGAGGCCTAGAATGGGAAAAGGAGCTGGTTTTCAATGCACATTAGTGCTTAGCACTAACGCGCATCGCTGGGAAAACATGGCCGAAATGGTAGGGCTTAAGCACTCGGTCACATCGGGGAGCCAGAGGACCATGGGTGGAAAAGGAAAAAGCGCCAAAGTATGATGGTGGGACCCACGGCCTGGAAACTGGCGGTTTGATTGGGACGCCATTGAATGGTAAGAATTTTTGGAGAAAGCAGAGCGATCATAATCAGCGATCGACGTGTGGCAGTGAAGGAGAGATAAAAATCGCCGCGATCGCGCATTATCGGCCGAGCAAGTCAATTGTACTCGACGTGCGAATGACGTTGGATCTGGAGGAGCCCAGATCAGACGGCTGAGATTGCGCCCAATAGACATAGCGGAATTGACAGGGGATAAAGTAGCAATTTAAGAGGATTTGGAATTTGTTGACCGCCATGGTGGAGAAAGCAATGAATCGACAAGTGGGCTGGCGCAGTTTCGATGGAGACACGTGGCTACTTCCTGAACATTATGCTAACGCCAAGCAGGGAATTCCAAGCACACAGGCGACAGGCAAATCGACGCAGGAAGAAGAGGAAACGAACAGGCCGAGGATCGAATGACTAAAGCCATGAACGGAGGCAGTCGAATGGGGGGATTGGAGATCAGAAGGGAGATTCAGCTCGAAGAGTCCAAGTGACCAAGAGAGACAGTGAACAGTGAACCCTGAGAGGAGGACTAAGCACAGAGAGCAGTAAAGCCAAGCAGAGGAGACAGAGAGCCGAGTTGACCACAGGCAGCATCGAGCACTAGAGAGCTTAAAGAATCAAGCCTTCCCATAGAGGAATCTGTCTGGATTGTGCAGCACAGTTGGCTCTTTCCACAGTAGACCGAGGGTCACAGAGCGGGTAGCAAGAACAAGAGTCTGTGTACTCCAAGTGGCTTGGGGAATCCAAGAACCACCCTGCCAAGCAAAATCTGCTTCAGGAGAACTCATATTGAGTCCCTGTATTGTAATTTCTCTACTCAAAGACATAATAAAACAAGGCCACCACTGAAGATAGACCGGAGACGTAACCCTGGAGAATAGGGTGAACTCCTTATTAAAAATTGCTTATGTCTTTGTGTCTGCTTACTGCATTTCTCTGTTGTCTTTCCCTTCAAAATGTTTGTGTATTGGGAATCTGATCGATCCGTTGTTTCAATAACACATAACACACACACCAGCACATGAGTCTGTAATACCTTCTGTTAAGTAAATCTTTACTGAGGTCACTCATAAGGTGATTATCAGATCAATGGCCCTTGTTACCACAACTAATTTTTCATTCCTACTTAATGGCTCTCCATCCAAGACTTTTAGGCCTTCAAGAGGCCTCAAATAAGGAGATCCACACTCCCCCTTCCTCTTTATTCTCATGATGGAAGGATCAGGCAAAGCGATCAAATCAGCCAATGCGGAAGGAAGAATCCAAGGTCTCAAACTAACCCTGAATGGGGACACCTTGACTCATCAACAATTTGTGGATGACGCCATGCTGCAGGGTACACCCATGGTCAAGGAAGCTAAAGCTTTCAAACAAATCCTAAACGATTTTTCTATGGCTGCTGGTACAAAGGTAAGCCTCACAAAATAAAAAAATAAAAAAAATCCAATACTGACATTGCTATTCACAAAAATATCTCCAGAATTCTCGGCTTCCAAAGAGATCAACTATTCGCCAAAGATCTGGGAATACCTCTCACCAACAGACCTCTAAGTAAGGAAGTTTGGGAGCTAGTGACTAATAAACTGCAGGACAAAATCAGAAAATAGACAAGTAGATATTTGAACTTAGAAGGATAGCTAGTGCTTACAAAGGTTGTCCTCGAAACCATACCCATATTCATGTTTTTAGCTCTTCCTGCCCCAAAAGGAGTTTTACAACACATCAGGAACATCCAAAGAGATTTTATTTGGGGCAAAGAGGAAGAGAAAAGGAAATGGGCTCTGGTAGCTTGGGAAAAGCTTCGTAAACCTAAGACCCATGGAGGTTTGGGACATCATGACCCTGGAAACCCTAAGCAAAGTTTTGGGGGAAAAAATTTGGTGGAGTGATCTAAAAGACACCCTTGAATGACCTAAGTTGATTAATTAATGAATGAAGGTATTATAGACTCATGTGCTAGTGTGTGTCTATGTAATTTTAGGCAACAGATCGATCAGATTGAAAAATACACAGACACTGGAAATATGGAAAACAGCATAGAAACACATTAAGCAAATACAAGAACACAACAATTAATAAGGAGTTCACCCTATCCTCCAGGGCTACATCTCCGGTCAAGTTTTCAATGGTCGCCTTCTTTTATTGTGTCTTTAAAGTAGAGAATTACAATAAGGAGCTCAACCTGAGTCTCCTGAAATAGAATTGCTTGGCAGGGTGGTTCTTGGATTCCCCAAGCCACTAGAGTGCACGGACTCTTTTCCTTATCAGCTCTTGACCTCTCTAGTCTTCAATGGAAGGAGCCCAATGTGGTGCTCAATTGTTGATAGATCCTCTCAGGGATTGCTCGATGTTACCTTGTTTCGTAGGTCAGCTCGGCCCTCTGTCTTTCTGCTCTTTGCTTCACTATCTCTTCTTTTCTCTATCTTCGTCTTCTATCTTCCTCTCTCTCTCTTTGGTGTTCTGTTTTCTGTGTGTTCATAAGTTAAAGCCACTCTGGCTCATGACTGCTCACTTCCCCTTTCGTCCCCCGTCGGGTTGCCTGCTGCTGCTCGCTTGGAGTTCCCTATCTCTACATCTTCATCAATGTCTCATAGGGAGTGGCCACTTGTCCTCCTATGAACTGTGCCACCTTTTCCTTGTCGGTTCAGTTCTTCAATTACGTCGGTAAATGACTCATCCGCCACCTCAGTGGTCAAATCAAACCTCAAATCCTTATACATTGTGGCTCAATCCCCTGTCAAATCCAGTTCTCCCATCGGGTACGATCTCAGCCGTTAGATCTGGAGCCCCCAGATCCGACGCCATTCTCTCATTTTACGCAGTTGACTTGCTCGACCATTAGCACGCAATGAGCGGTGGTTTTCTCTATCCTCTGCCTACCACGCATCGAGCGTTGAGTGGAATCACTCGTTTTTCTCCAAACCTACTTACCACCCAAGGGTGACCCCAATACACACTACCGGTTTTGGAGCGCGGATCCTGCCTTTGGCCTTTAGCGCTTTCCCCACGGTTTTCCTGGCTTCAATGCGACTGAGCGCTTCGGGGTTTTCCTTCTCGAGGGGTTTTGCCCAGTGATGCACAATTTTCCCAAGTGCTAGTTTCACCTCCTGTGTGGTCTCCATGGGCCTTGGTCAGCGCGCTTTGATGGAGGTCCTTGTTGTTCCTCGCTAGTTGCCAACTGCCATTGTTCAGAGGTTTTCCTGATTTCTCTGTGCTCTTGAGTTCGAAGTTTTGCCCTGATTTGATACAGTCATGGTGCTTTGATTATTCTTCATGGATCCAATTTGGATCATGGAGATGGCTAAAGGAAACGTGAACCTCTTGGGCTAAGCTCTGGAAATAGGAGTATGCAAATAACTAGCAAGAAAGGGACCATATTCGAATGACAGGGCTCATCAAGGGCTCCCATATTTGGAACAATGCTTGGGAGAATAGAGCTATTATTTAGAAGCATAATTTCTGGGAGATCAAAGATGGAAACCGAGCCTAGTTTTGAGAGGATAACTGGCAGCAGGAACCTAACCTATGTAGAGAAGGACTAGACATTCCCAAAAATGACACTGACAATAAAGGGCTCCTCAGGGTAAGTGACTTGTGGGATCAAACAAGGGACAATGACAAATGGAGAACATGGAAGGACCTAGTATATAGTGAAGAGACCCCTTTGAAGACCCAAGCTAAAGCTCTTGTAGTGATCCTGGAACAGAGAAAGATTTTGACTTCAACTTCATCTGACCAACTAAGATAGGGAAGAAACAATGAAGGAAAATTCAACCTCAAAGAAGCCAAAAGAATTGCCATTGGACTTGACTTTCCAAACCCTGATAAGATATGGAAGGACCTATGGCAGAACTCACACTGAATGAAAATCAAACTGTTCATGTGGCTGGTACAACATAAAAAAGTTCTGACTTGGGAAAATCTAAGAAAAAGAGGTTTAGTTGGTCCATCTAGATGCTAGTTATGTGGTCTGCAAGAAGAAATGATGGATCACCTACTCAACCTCTGCACATTCACCTCTACCTTATGGAATTGGGTAGCCTCAATCTTCAGGCAAACTGACAGGGATGAAAATAGCATCACTGTCACTTTGAAGATTTCAAGGAAAGACTTCTCAAAAAATGAAACAGTCAAAAAAGCATGGACTCTGATTCCAGGTTTTTTGATTTGGGATCTATGGAAAGAACGCAACAATAGGATTTTAAAGAATAGAACTGGCTCTACCCAGAGCATCATAGCTTAGATTTTAAGACAGCTCAAAGAAATTGTGAGCACTCTTCTGAAGCAACCCCTCGAGAACCCTCCTCGAAACTAAGATGCTCATATTTCTTTGCATTTGAGTCTCCAGTCACTTGTCCCCCAGGGCATAAGCAAGATCATAAGACATACAATAGTGGGGATGGACTTCTAGCAACCACCCCCCCCCCCCCCCCATGGATTTTTGAAATTTAATATAGATGGAGCCACTAAGGAGAACCCTAGGGTTGCTGGTTATGGAGGAGTCATAAGAGATGAGTAGGGAAACATAAAAGTAATCATTCATAGTCATTTGGGGAATGCCACCAGTAATATGGCAGAACTCATGGCCTTAGAGAAATGCCTAGAAATCTTGATTGCATACAATTTACACAATACCATCATAGAGGCAGACTCTGAATTGACAATTAATTCGGTCAAAAAGATAGGTAAAAGCACAACACCAGAAAAAGTATCAAACCATTGGTGATTATTGCAGGTCTATCAACGTATACAATCCCACCTAAGAGCCCTGAGAACACTCAGTTTTGTTGATGTGCGCAGAACTGGCAACAGATTAGCTGATCGTCTGGAGAATGAGGGTGTGCTATGTACAAGAGATAATAGATGTTATGCGTGGGAGTTCACACCCTCAGGGAAACTGCGCGAGGACTGTCACAGACAAGCGACCACAGACAAGGATTATTTTCAATGTATGAAAGAGAAGCAGTAAATAGACCAATGGAGATAGTAGAAAGTGAACCAATGACAGGGAATAAGCAAGGGGTAGACAGTGAGCAGGTTGACAGGCAGCTGACCATTGATGGCAGCAAGTGCCAGCATCTGACGGATTTCAGGTGGATAGTTGCATGGAAGATATCCCATAAAATGGACCCAAAAAATTATAGAGCGGCGATTTAGGCCACCCATCGGGTCTGTTTGGAAAAATAGAGGGTGTGCATGTTGCTAGCCCAAAATCAACTCAGGACTGTTGGATTGGCGAGGGTTGGATCGCATGGGAGTTGGGTTACAAAACTAATCGAGGGTTAATTCATAAAACGGACCTGAAATTTCTTAGATATATGTTTTGATTTCTCATCGGGTCCGAAAGGTAATTAAGGAGTGGGCTTGTTGGTTCATCCGAAATCGGTTTAGACGGTCGGATCTCCGAGGCCTGGATCGCTCGTTCTTTGGGCTGCCAAGTCACTCACTATTTCTTTGTGGGCCGCAGGATATGTGGGCCATTGGTTTATGTGGGCCATAGGATTATGTGGGCCCTCGTTGTGAAGGGATGTTGGGTTTATTGTTGCGCAAGACTCACGTAGTTTAGTGGACTTGAACATGCCTTAGTACTTTTCAATTTATCTTTCGGGTTAGGAAGGAAGGCAGGTTTTCTAGTGCGAAGTTTTGAGAATGAGCAGGGAATTGGTGGTGTATGCATTGGTTTTGTAGTTTTGTTTGAGTTAGGTAAGGGGTTGTGTCAACCTAGCTATTTGCTAAATTCTCACAGAGTTGGTGTTGTTGTTCTTGGCTCCGTTTTACAAAGTGTACATTATGTATCTTTTTTCTTCATTAATGGAAGGCCCCACTCTTACTAGATAAAAAAAAAAAGTTAAGTAAAAAAATAATATTTGAGAGTATCTTGACTTGTTTTTTATTCTATACAAGATGTTTTATTTTTCAACAACATTTAAAACATAATTATAATAAAATAAAATATTTTAATTAAAAAAAATAAAAAATATTTTTAATAACTTAAAGTTAGGGAGATAGTGTGAGTTTAATAATTTAATTGAGAATTAGGGCGTTAGTGTGAGTTAGTAACTTAATAATTAAATAAGTTGAGTGAACTAATAATTAAGTATTAGTGGGTTGAAATAATGAACTAACAAATGTGAATATAGAGATCCATAAATTTATGTCTTACAAGTGTCTACGTTCACTTTTCATAGTCCGTTATTTTAGTGGTCTTTAACCCACTAACACCTAATTATTAATTCACTCATCTTATTTAGTCATTAAGTTATTAAACTCACATGAAATCCCTAAATCGTTAAAAGTGATTCATTAATCCATTAAAGTCAATTCATTATCATGACTTCCCCTAATTCACATTGACCCACTAAAGAAAACCCACTACCATAAACCCTCTAATTCATTCACCCTATTTAATCATTAAGTTATTAAAATTATAATCCTTAATCCATTTAATGACATAAATTTAAATTAAACATGAATCACTAACCCACTAAAGTCAATCCACTATCGTGAACACTCTAATTCATAAAGTCTAAAGTCTAAGAAGGTGTACATAGTTTAATATGGTGTACATACTCTACCGCCCTAACCTCTTATCTTACAAGGAAGCATGTGACCTCTAACTATTAGGCCCACTCAAGATGTACCAAATGGTGTATGAGACCACTTTGTTTATGGGACAAGGGACCCATATCTGCATGGAGATATGACTACAAAAATCAATTCACTACTATGAACCTCGTGATCCATTCAACACTACTTAACCACTAAAACCATTAAAATCACAATCCCTAATCCACTAAACTCTAAAATCTAAATTAAACATGAATCACTAACCCACTAAAGTCAATCCCATGTCATGAATCCCCTACATCTAACTCATTGGTATCTACGTAGTTAGTGTGAGTTTAATAACTTAACTATTAGTAAGATGAGTGAATTAATAATTAGGTGTTAGTGGGTTACAGACTGTTGAAATAACGAACAATCAAAACTAAATATAGACACTTATAAAAGATAAACTTAGAGATGTCTATATTCACTTTTGTTAATTCATTCTTTAAATGATCTCTGACCCACTAACACCTAATTATTAATTCACTCATCTTATTTAATGACTAAATTATTTAAGCTACATTATATCCCTAAATTTCAATTAAAAGCCATCAACCCCCTAAATCTCAATTATGTTATTAAACTCACACTAACTCCCTAACTCTCAATTATGAAAAAAAAAAATTATGTTGTGAATATTAAAACATTTTTTATTATTAATATTTTTAAAAAGCTTTTTAATAAATGACACATATTTTTCATAGTATAAAATAAGAATTATAATGTGTTTCTTTTACTTATAATTCTTTTTCCAATTTTATTTAATATTAATATAAATCTATATGACCTCGATTGGGGTGTGAGTTGGCAGTTAATCACTCAGCCAAGGGAGTAATGGTTTGTACAACACCGTACAGTACCACCACCCCCCACACGTTGAGGTGATGGGTGCAGTGGCCCCTACCATGATGGCATGCAGTGCATATGGGAAACGTGGTAGTGGGAGTAAAGACAACTTTCGTTTTAGTAACAGTGAAGGAGGGAAGGTTGGTGTTGATCGGAATGATTGCGGATGAGGAGACTGGTGCAATGGGTGGGTTCTGTGGCGCCACCAGTAGAAACAAGCCTACTGACAATGCACGAAGGTTAATGGGTATGTACTCAGATATATCTCTCCTGATGGATTGTAGATTTCTGTGGTTAGGTTTTTTAGTATTTTCACTCGGATATTCCACAGTTTTCATTTTTGTTTTGTCGACGTTTCGAGTCTAGACTCATCATCAGGACTTAATGTTGACCTACTCTGGTTTTCGTTTGGGGTAGAGGGGAGGAATTATTGGAGAGACTTGCAAAATTGAGAAGCTCTAGGGGCATAGGCTGGTGGCATACACTTTGTTCAGTGTCTGTCTCTCACACCCATTTCGCATGCTATCCATTTCTCTTTGCTTGGAAGTTCTCCTTTCATGTATGGGAATTTTGTTGGCATGGGACAGAGGGCCTAGTTTTGTAGTTCGTAGGAGAACTAATATTAAAGCCAGAGAGATGGGCCTTAGGGGTAGAATTGTCCAGCCCATCTGCATTCTAGGTGGTAGCCTCTACTCTGGGTCCATGCGTAGCCACAGAAAGGTAGTTTACAAACTCGGCATGACATTGAAGGTTGAGAATTATGGGCGGGAAGTCTGGCAAGGGAGTGGCATTGGCTATGGAAGGCATGTTGGTGATGGTCAGATCATGGGGCTCAGGGATGGGTAGATGATTGGGTTGGGTCATACTCTCGCATCTTGGGCAAATGGTAAAGGGTATGCTAGCCAAGGTTTGCGGAGAGCTGGTAAGTGGTGGTGTTTACCAAGATGGAAATGAGGAGAAGAAGCAAACCGAATTGAGGCTGAGAGGAGGTTTCTTAGGTGAAGTGTAATTGCTAGTGCTAGTTGTGGGTCAACCCGCTTTGAGGAACAGACTTGCGACCCTGAAAGGTCGGGAACTGCAACCGAAAGGGGAGGGTCTAAGGAAGGTGGGTTGGTGCGTGGTAATACTACCACCTGTGTGAAAGCTCCCTATCATATTTTACTGAATTGTAACTCGATTATGGTTTGTTGCAGTGAACAGGGTTGGGTCAAAAAAACCGTCGCACGTCAGGAAACAACACGTGGTCATGGAAGGAGGGCCCAAGCGACCAGGAATGATACAGAACTAGGTAGTCTGAGAGACGTAGAGGCAAGAAATATGTTGAAAGGTTAATAAGTGAAGTGACAGTTTCCTGTCGCAAGGGCACTAATGAGGAAATTCACAAACTGTTAGAGCATTGGGAAGAAGAAGCAAAGTAGGAGAGTGAGACAGACACGAAAATAGTGGAGAGAACCCTTGTCCCAGATCTTGGAAACACGAGGGGAAGAATCACTCAATTCAAGAAAACCCTCTACCTATACTGGTTGATGAAAAGTCTGCTGGGTAAGGTTATGGAACAAATTTCAGTGGGCATCACTATCACTGTCCAAGGCATGCCAAATTACAAACAAGAATTCCAGAAGGTGCAGTTCCAATTGCACAAACAGGATATTCGACTTGGCTGAATTGAGAGGCACCTTCCTTTTATCCTAGTCAAGGCCGAGATGCCGAGGACGAGTGTCAAAGACCCAATACCTGTGGAATCCACTTCTACTGAGCAGCATGACTAGCTACTCTACTTTTATGGTTTTCTTTATATATATGTGGATAGCCTTTACATGTCCTTATGCAAATATATATGTATGTAGATCTCTATAGTATGGATAAGAATCTGATACTTATATAACTTGGATAGAAAAACTGAACTTTTTTTATTTTTGAATGGCATACAATGCAGATAGGTGGCCAACAGACTTGGTTTCCCACTGGGCAAGTTGAGACCACCTAGCCAATCTATGTGGTGTTAATTTTCTTTATAATTAATGAAAAAAGAGGATCTACCAAGGTTAACAAAAAAAAATATAGATGTTATATTTATATTGTAATGTTGTAATATTTTTTAAATGCTATATGTTAAAATTTAGGAATTAATGAAAAAGTAGAAACATCCTTTAAAGAATATAAAATAAATTATTTTTAATAAAAAACAATCCTATACAATAAATATATGTCTATGATTAAAATATTTTTAATTAAAATCAACGTCATAATATAAATAAATTAATACTTTAGATCTCGAAAATAATCGATTATTCTTCACCTTGTAAAGAAAAAAAATATACATGACGATGCGATTAACTTTTAATGATGATCGACACATTGATCCTCTCATCATTTGAGATCTTCTAGCTTGGTTATCACGCATGCACTTTTCAAATAGCAATTCTCTAGGAGTTAGGAAGGTACGACGAGCTAAACATGTAAATTTTCCCTTCTAAATAGAAGTATGTAGAAGTTTGAAAAGATGTGTTTTAAATAATCAATTTTTTCATTCCCTGTAAACATGTAAGAGTTTGAAAAGATGCATTTAAAAAAAATGCATTTTCCTCTGCATAATAAATTGTAAGAGATTCTTAAATAATAAATTGTTCATTGGAAGCATTGGACCGAAGGGCTAGAGAAGGGAACTCTTTTCACATCCCATTCTTACATATCCAATAAAAACAGTTTCTTTCATGCTTCATAATATCATAACACAAAGAACAAAGTAACTTCAAGTGATCATTTCCCCAACAAATTTTCAAAAATCATTAAAATAGAAATTGCATATAGAAAATAATTGCATAAAGAACATCACAAATGGAATATCTATGGTGTCTATTAATGTTCATCAATACAATATATGGTGACTAATCGATGGTCTCGCATTTTTATCATCCTGTATGCACCATCCTCCCATGAAGGAAACCCTCATCACCTACTCCATGTCTGCATTGTTCATCAATTTCTTATCAACCAGATCCATTGCATTTCATCTGTTAACAAGCATTGCAACTCACAGGGGAAAAATATCGAACAATATCATGTCATGTCGAAGCAGTAGAGATCGGATTTGGCAATAGTGGGCAAGACCGAAAGACACTATGGTTTAGTATCCTATGGTTCCTCTCATGGTCGTCAAAACCATATTATAGTCCTATCGTAGAAGCTTCACCAGGCCAAAATCAACCACCTTCTCTCAAAACCACTTATGTTATTAACTCTCAAATTGGTAAACAATGATGAAATTCAAATTTCGAATCCAGCCAGATAATAATGAAATTTGAATTTCAATTCAAATTTCCAGCTCGCCGCCATTTCAAATTTCAAAACGATCCATGGTACGGTAGATACATGGATCACCGATGGAACATGGAGGTGTGACAACGAGAGTTTGATAACGGAGGCTAATAAACGATGGGAGACAAGGATGGTTGGTGACAGTCGTAAAAGGTGAAGGGACAGGTCTAGCCATGGTCACACGCATGAAGAGTGAAAACATTAAGGTCGGGAGATAGAGATGGAAAAATTCACAAGAACTGAACACAAACGTCGAGGTGCTGACCAATAACAATTCCCTGGAGAAATTTTCGCTACGCTAGACTACTCCCAGACGTAAATACTTACCTATTAATAGCCCACATGGTTAATGGAAAAAAATAAAGAGAGGAACTTATAACTCCATAATATGAGCTCGTACAATAGCATGATAAGTCTCAATAAAAACCAGGATGATAAGTTCATCATTACATAAGGAAACTATCCCTTTATTAAATTATTGCATTAAGACCCCTTGGTGAGTAAGTCAATGTCAACAACCATATAAGAAATTAAAATGTTTTTTATGGATTATTAAAATGTTTTTTATAAATCCATAAACATAGTAATAATGTAAATGAAGGATTATCTCCAACAACTATGTCAGTACTTAGATTTGGTGAGCATAATAACAGAGCGTAAATGCCAATTGTTTGAATAAATTATTTTCATGACAAGACCCCTTGGTGAGTAAGTCAATGTCAACAACCATATAAGAAATTAAAATGTTTTTTATGGATTATTAAAATGTTTTTTATAAATCCATAAACATAGTAATAATGTAAATGTAGGATTATCTCCAACAACTATGTCAGTACTTAGATTTGGTGAGCATAATAACAGAGGGTAAATGCCAATTGTTTGAATAAATTATTTTCAAGTCATGATTAAGTCACTCATTGAGAAAACCTCATCCATGCATAAATTATCTTCAATATGTGGGGGAATGAAATTTGAATTTGTATCTCCCACAAAGGATCCATGTGGATCAAAAACCTCTAATATATGAAGGTAAAGAACTTAAGGACCAATTTTCTTTTTTAATATAACATAATCAATAATTGGACTTGTTTTTTTTTTTTTTTTTTTCATTCGTCAAGCTCAAGTATAGATGTTCAGGAGAAGGGAACTCCTATAATAAGGAGTCATTCTCTTCTAGCAGCGCCTAATGGGAAACCCAATTTTGTATCACTATTAGCATACATTTTAGTTGGGTCACATGGGACGGTTTCTTCATTGACTGTGAACTGTGAGATTGCAAATTTTTTTGGCTTCAGAATTTTTTGAGAAGAGTTTGGATGTTATACATGCTTTGAGCCAATATATGTTCTATTTTATGATGTACAATAATATGGGTTTGACTTCAGAAGCACTAAAAATAGCTTTTAATATCCTCTGAAGCATGTACTATGATATAATTTGGGTAAATTTGAGAACTTTGTTTTCATTGTTCACTACCATGATTTATGATGAATATATTTGATGCAGACAGGTAGATTAGTGTAGAAAATATTATTAAAGGTATTCTTACTAATATTTGTAGGGAATAATTTATGTGGAATCTCAAGCACCTCCTCTTTTATGCTACAGCAAGAGGGAGGGAGTGCGGGAAGAAAATCAATTTTTTGGATTCTAGGAAAATGCAGTTATTTAATAACATGCATGATTGTAACATGAAATATACTCAAGCTATTGATACATGGAAAAAAAGAATAACTTAAACATGAATTCAAAATAGAAAATGTCTTGATACATTTTTCAAGCCCTTTCAAGCCCTTTCAAGCTTTAATAAATAAAGTTCCTTTGGTTAAATAGGTTTTACTGTTATGATTCTGACATTCATACCACACATGCTCATTGCTTCTTGTTGTCTTCTAGTCAACATGCCATTCAGTGCACCTTAAGTGTCTAAGTTCGATCTTATACATTTCAATTAGTGTTGCATCAAGAAAATATTTTTTTCAATGGTTGGTATTCTATTTCTACTCATCTTGATTGAACACGTATATTCTATAATATCATGGGATTTGTTTTTCTAAGTTTCATCGTCGCACATCGATATTGATAATGACTAGTATTGTTAATGACAAATAAATTTTGCTAATATTAATAAGAACCATCTTTTTTTCTGTAATTCCAAATTCATGAATGAGATCATGAAAATTTTCTCCCCTTCTTTCATGAAAACACACATTTCTCTATATAAACTTCTTGTGTCCTAGCCATATTGTTTCCATGTTGTTTTAGAGAATTGTCATATTTGTACTAGATATCACACGTGTCCATACCTACATGAAGCTTAGCAATTTACTTATGATTTCCTACCACATTCATTTGTAGGTGAGATCACAGTTTAAAAGCAAATGTTCCTGTGTTTTTTCTAAAGGGTTCATATATAGAACAAACAAGGAGAAAGTCAATATTGAGATATAATAACCGAGTTTTGAATCATTTTGACAAACAAAACATCACATTAGCTCCTATGGACTTGATTTTCAAGATAAAATTGTTTAAATGTTGTTGAATGATCTCTACATTATTTTCAACTACATGACACGTGTTAGATTTACCTAAGTGGAATATGTTTGATTAAACCAGGAACATCACACACACCAAGAATATTAGTGGTAAAGAGCAATGTGATAATTTGAATAGTTTCAAGGATCATGGAGGAAATAATAGAGAGGTGAGTCAACATTCAAAAGAGAAACACAAAAATTTTTCTCAAGAAGAGCTGTAGTTGATGCTATTCTTGGGTTCAATTTCTAGATTGGAGATATGTGCATTTTTATTCAAGCTTAGATCTTAATTCAGATAGAAATTCAAAATTTATTTACAAAATTTTTATAGTCCTTTGTAGACACATGTTTCAAACTATAAAAAAATCGCTTTCTACTCTTTAAGGTTGTCTTTAGCACAAGTGATCAAGAATAGATATGGAGGAATTGTACCAAAACAACCTTTGATTTCGAAGGTAGAAAATCATGATCCATTTCTTTATTTATGACCCATTCATGTTGGCACAATCAGACAAGGTCATTAACTTCAACATAGGACTCGTGATTTGTAAGGCTCAAAGAAGAAGTATTACAGTAGGATTTCATTATAGCTTGGTCCTTGCCATTTGTTGATATTTTTTTGTATGTCAACAATTATCAAAAGAACATTAATTAATGCTATATGGTTTTACCTTACAATGTTTTCTTTGCCATGTTAGGTGCAATTGCTAATTTATGGGTAGAATATATTATATTTTTATTTTGATAAGTCTAACAGATCTGTGATGGTGCTTCTAAAAATATAATGAGCAATCTTGATTTATAAGTTTATAAATCTAACAAGATAAAAAGTTATCTACTCCATAGTCATATCTCGTCTTCAAAAGTGATCGGGTGAACTTGATTTTTAGGGTTATAATAAAACAACCATTTACCATATTGAAATCGATATCCTTCCAAACCTATTTCACTCTATAACATCTTCTATTCCACAGGGATCGACTAATATTCATTTATAGTAAAATAATACATCCACCCTATTGAAATCCAAATCATGCAATCATATTAGAAATAAACTTTTGCAAGGAACACCCACCATATTGCAATCCATATCATGCAATCACATTTAAAAAAAAAAAATTCATACTTCTTTGTAAATATTTTACCTCGCCGAATTCATGAAAACATAATTCCGTGGTCATTTTGAATAAAGCATATGGGCCGGAAGCTTGATGTAACACGTTTTCACTTTGGAACCATGTAGAATATCGAGATTACATGGCAAGAATGTCTGTTCTGGATGGGAAATTTACTGTAATAATTAATTGAAAAAATTATTTCGGGATTGTAAGGTGAACCTAATCCTATGGGATAGGCCTCATGTTTCTCTTAATATAATTGAATACACAGTCAAACAATAGCACCAGTGTAATCACAATATTGTTTTGGACATGCTTTTGCAGGTGTTCGAGTGGATGTTGCGCGATCTCTCCATCAGGAATAACCGCTGAAATGGATGATTATATGAGTAATTCGAGGCTAATAGTTTGATTCGGTCAAAAATTAACTTCTACTTCTCACTTTAACTAAAACGGTTTGAACAACTCGAATTAGCTCATAATAAGTTAATACTATTAGGCCCACCAAACTTAACTCATAATAATTCTAATATTATCAGAGTTAATGCCATGTTGACGAGATAAATGAATTGAATACAATCTCGAAAGATTTTTTTCAATTAATTATTACAGTGAATTTCCCACCGAGAACAGACAGACATGCCATGGAATCTCGATATTATATAAGAGGAGTGTCGAAAAATTATATTTCGTTGTATCGGCCACTAAAAGTATGTTGGTAGATTTGTAATATTGTTTTGCAGTTTGTCTAAGCATCAAGTTATCGATTGACTAAACTTTTTTCAGTGAGTACTTAGTTTTGATTTTTGGTGGAGTGTTGAGTTTGTTGTGATATTGTGATAAAGAGGGTGATACCTGTAATTTAATGGGAAAAACTAAAAGGTTAAGAAATTTAAAGCACTAATAAGAGTTGTTTGACGTGTATTTGAAAGAGTTGGAAGCTAAATGGAAAAATAATGCCTTGGCATCAAAATGCATAAAGGAATGTGTAGATGATAGCATTCTTCTCCTCATTGCATATGCAAAGACTACAAAGAAGGCTTTGGATATCCTTGAGAGAACTTTTGGTGTAAGGGGGAGTAATCAAGTAGAAGATAGCAGTTTTTTACAACCTATTGTAGCATTATTTGAAGATGAAAGGAAAGGTGGATCTATAGCACCAAATCTACAGAAATATGAAGAGTTTGTTGAATCCCACCTAAAAGCTGATGACAATGGGGATTGTGTATTACCAACATTAGCTAATTTTGGCATAGATAATACTACCAATGGAGAAGAAAGTAGTTAAATGGATCCAACGATTGAAATTGTTGATGTTATCTTTGATGAATAACAATTAACTAGTGATGAGTGATTACACATGACACAACAAAAATATATTATTGATATGTTGTTATTTGGTGAGATAGGTGGACTTGTGTCTGGAAACCATAAGGACGAAAACCTATTTCTAGCAGCATAGGTTAGTAAAGAAATGGAAAATGAAGATTATTATGCAATGATAAAAGCAAAGAAAGATAGAACAAAGGAAGAGAATCAAGCACAAGAAGATAAAGCTCTCATTGTAGAGTAGAATGAACATTACCAATATGGTTTAGAAGAATTTTTTTCATATAAACTTAATATTGATTTTGAGAGTAGACATGTTAGAAGAAACCAAGAAGAAGAAACAAAATTTGAAGAAGAATTAAATTTCCTTTAAGCATGGCTCAAAACACCATGTGTGGATGAAGTTTTCATAGAAGTCACACCAATGAATCAAGACAACATGGATGATGTAAAAAATGAAAATGTCAATGAAATTTTAATGTATTGGTATCGTGAAGAGATTAAATTTTACTATGGACCTATATCGCAAGAAATTGATAATCAAAAGATTGATGATAAAATATAAACTATAGAAGATGACATGTGGTAACAGTACACATAAAAGAAATTTTTGAAGAAGTAGATGACATGGATTGATAACCTGAAATGATTTTCTATGTTTTTATGATAAACAAAGATTTAACCATGGAAGAGTTGCAACAACAAATGAAGAAACTCAAATTTGGAGCTTATGGCAAAAAGACAAAGATGAAATGATTCACAGGATATAAGATGTAGAAGAAGAGAAAAAATAAATCCATCATAAGCATTGATGTCAAATTTTTTGAGTCATTGTAAGCCTAGATGAGACTTAGACCAGCACGCATGTTTAAGTTTTGTCGAGACAAGGTTAAGTTTTCGGTTGTAATTAAGGGGGAGTGTTGGAGATAATTACTCTCAACATGTTTATCAACACACCCCCTCCACCTCCTACACTACCTCACGGTTGCACACCACCTTAACCTAGTGAGAATCGAATGGGCATCACCACATTAACTCTTTCAACCTAAAGGGAAAGTAACCAACTTATTTTTTTTATAAATCTACTTGATATGGGCTAGAAGAGGATGCATAGTTAGTGTTGTAAGACAGTTGTATCTGCATACTCTATTGTTGTAGTAGTTGCGTAGTTTGTTTTCATAGTAGAGAACCAATGTAATTTTCCTTTGGCTTCAGAATTGTGATTTTTTGTAATAACTCAATGCATGTGTGAGCCTTAGTGTAACTTTCTCTCTCTCTCTCTCTCTCTCTCTCTCTCTCTCTCTCTCTATATATATATATATATATATATATAACTCAATTCATGCATGATATGTAAGCTTGGTTTTATAAGCCTTAGTGTAACTCTTAGATGTTTTGGATTTTTTCTTGGAAAATATTTTGGTCAAATTTATTCATATTTATTTTTATTTTAATAGATTTGTTTGGAAATTTTCTAATAAGATATTCATGGAAATTTACAAATCAAATTTTTTTTTTTTTTTTTAATATTTTGTTTAAATATTATGCATTAACTTATATATCTCTCCCAGGTTGGAAGTTCCAAAACATTGATCAAAGAAATTTTCTTTTTGAATATCTCTTTTTACATTATAATATAATTGATATTAAATAATTCATTGCATAACGAAATATTTTATTTTTTTAAGAATTCTTCGGTGAAAATCACATGGAGAAATTTTTGTCGATGCGTTTCGAACCAACCAATGTGGTTCATCTTCAGGACAAGTTGAATTAGCAGATATGGCTATGCACTTTAAATAGACATGGCATAAAATCCAATGACTCAGATTTCTCGATAAGGTAACAGCTAAAAAGACAATAGCTAGATTTGACCTGATAACAGCTAGTTTGACCATGATAAGGGGTATTTATTTATTTTTTTAGAAAAATCGGTTATTAATATAGAATAAATTAATATAATATAATAAGTAAATCATAAAATAAATTAATTTCAAATATATTAATATATTAATAAAGTAAAATTAATAATAATAATAATAATAATAATAATAATAAATAAATAAATAAATAATTTCAAATATATTAATTAATAAGAATAAAATTAATTTTAAATTTTTAGATAAAAATATTAGTTAGTAATATAAATATTCATCAAAAAATTAGAGAACTCAAGGGTTGGAAATATTAAAATTAATTCAAGGTCTATTTAATGGTAAAAAAATAGTATATTAAAAATAGATTAATTTTAAAATTAACTTTATGTAAATTAAGTTTAAATTGATACCAAAATAATAATAATAATAATAATAATAATAATAATAATAATAATAATAATAACTTTACCATATTAAAATTAATTAATAGTTTAAATTAATTAATTAAAATAGATTTAAATTAATTTTTGTAGATAAATTAAGTTTAAATTAATACTCAAAGAGTTTTCACATATAAATTATAAATAAAAATAAAAAAGTATAAATAAATCAATAAATCAATAAAATAAATAAATAAATAATAATAATAAATAAATAAATAAATTACCATATTAAAAATTAATATATCGATGAAATAAGGGAGGAAAAGAAAGAAAACGACTAGGAGGAGAGGGCTGGGATCCAGCAACTACTGATCTTCCAGTTGTCCTCTCTATTGAGATTGTTCGGTCTTTTTTCAATCTCCAGGGCTTCCCTAAATTTCCGGTGATGAAATTGCGACACTCTAGCAATCACACTAGCCTCCTTGATGCAGACATGATGATTGGTTTTCTCCACATGCTCTACTAAAGCGGAAGACTTAGTTCTCATATGCTGGAGGTCAGCTGCGTGCTCACTAATCCTTTGATTAATGGAGCGACCAGTCTCACCAATATAGGGGGTCCCACAAGAACAAGGAATAATATAAACCCCTTTCATGACTGGCATTTAAATAGTATTTTCTTAAAATGTTAGGCATCAACTCCACATTAAAGACTAAATTACATATCTTCCTCATGATTAGATGTAAAAAAAATACATATTATGTAATAAGATTTTTTTTACTTTCAATTACTTTCTACACATATCCACAACATATAGTTGATATTGAAATACAAATTTTCTTAAATAATTTATTTATTTCTCTTTTTATGAATTAGAACTCCATATATTATCAGTAAATTTACAAAAATTATATTTCTATTTTACCACTAGGAAAACTAGACTAGAAACATAAGAGAATTTTCAAATTTTGAAGAGGATGTCATAAAATAGAATAAAACATGACTACATAACTAAACATGTCACTGAGATTAACTATAATAACCACAAAACTAAAAATACTATTGGTAAAGTGAGAAAGTTGGCATGAGTCCTAGAGAATAAAAAACTAATGAAAGAAATCAATTTTTTATTATTGGGAGAGTTAACCTATATGGGAAGTAGGATTAGATCCTCCTCTTTACTTCTTTTAAGGTCCAAATTAGCCATGTTTTTGGAAAACTTGTTGATCTTGTGAACCATCTTGTTGACTTGTTGTTACAGGAAATCAACGCAGAGAAGGATTTCTTCATGTACTTTTCTTCCTTTGACGAAAACCTTACCAATTTATATGGTCTTAAGTGCTAGTATAAATCTATGGTCTACATGTATTGAGTATTCCAAGCGCATGTATTACCCTTAGGAATGAACAGTCCAACATCTTTCTAGACATCTGAGAAATTGCCACTTATTCAAGCTTCCCACTTGTCATCTTCTATCTATACATGAACTAAATGAGGAGTGAGGACTTTGTATCTTTTGGCCATAGCTTCAACACTTTTCTAAACCCATGTGTGAGGTGGACAGAATTTCTCTACCAAAGGTTTTTTCACGAGGAGTGGTGGCTCTATTAGACACATTGACAATAGTGACTAGGATTTAAGAGCAACAAGCACCATGGAAGGTAGTGGTACTGCATAATAGAGAGGAGTAGAGGAAATTAGAAATGCTAAAAGGGGATGGTTTGGGACAAGGAGGTGGCCAATGGGGTGCTTTAAGATTGAGAGATAGAGATGAAGGGATATAAACTAGAGGGAAACTACAGTGGGGATGGAGGAGGAGAGGATGAATAGGGGAACCAATGAAGGGAAAAGGTGGCTAGAGATAATGGCATAGAGTTTAAATAAGACTATTGTTTAACGCTATTGGACAAAATATGAAACTAGAAAGGAAAAAATGGAAACAACATCTACAAAATTCAATAGAGACACAAAATAGAGAAAGAACCACCAAGGGGAGAGATGTTACATTTATTTAGGATAAGAAGACTCCATGGTAGTGTATGTGAACCAAGTACTAGATTTCCCAAGGAGCATAGCCATGGAACACCCCATAACTAAGTTGAAATGAGTTTCTGTAGCTATTTTCCATGTCAAGGTCATGGCCACCTCTACTAAGAACTTACTACTTAGAAATAAGCCTTTTCCACATTACAATAATCTAATGATGGCTAGGATGATGACCTAAAAGTTGGGTTGTGAACCTCTATTTGTTATGGTGATCACGCTACTTAATGGATTAAAATACACACACACACACATATAATAACTTGCATCAACTCTATATTGAATAGGGAATGATTGACACATGATGTAAGAGTTACATATGTAGTAAGAATTTTTTAGCTTTTAATTAGTCTCTTTATATAAAAAGTTCATATAAATATTTTATTTATAAAACATATTGAGATAATTCAGATATTGAAACTTTTATAATTTAGATATACATAATTCTTACATACATAAACACACCCATGATTAAGCTTACATATGTTGGAGCATCAATCCCTGATCAAACACTTTTGAGCATAACCAAAGTGGTCATGAAAATTATCAAAAGGGAAAGATATTCCCCTTCAATTTTAATTTTTCTAAGATAAAATTAGTAGATTTCTGGTGTAGTTGCAATGTCTAGATTTTATAGGAATCTCGGTTGTTAAGTTATTTTTATGAGTTAGTGTTTTGGGCTAATTGGGCCTTTGTAAATTCACTACGTGTTAGGTTGTTAGGATAGATGTCAAGGATTTCCATATTTTGTTAGGATATTTCTATCAAATAGGAATATATACATAATTGTACACTAAGAGTCTCAAAGACAAGGGGGGCTCAAGGGCAAGATCAACTTGTGGAGGAGCACAAGAGATCTGTAAGTTTAGATGCCCTATGTCAATGGGAAAGTCTCTCTATGTTAAATCTAATTGATTTCTTCATATGATATGTTTTAATGTTTAAATATGTGGGGATAGAATAAGTGCATTCTATGGTATAATGAGCTCGAGGGGCAGGAACTTGAATGTTATAATTATGTGGCCAAATCCATATAGACAATGAGTTCTTAAGACCTGGATGAGTGTTTACTATTACCAAAGATGAAAATTTTGACGTGTGTTCTCTGTGTGTGATGATTGAGCACCAATGATCAAGAGTCTGAGAGGAGAGAGCTTATTCTAGAAAAAATCAGGGGTAGATGAGAGGAGTATGCATGCCATAGGATGCCACATGAGAACTCTATTTTGGAAGAGCCTGAGGGAGATTTATTGGAGTGCATGTGGAGAGAGGAATTGACAACAAATTAGACCTTGGATGTCATGGACTTCCAAGGTCAAGTTTAAGTCTTTCATGCAAGGATGATGGAATTTTATTTATATGAACCCTCTATTGAGTGCCACTTGATTCAATGATAGTGGGAACTTACAAAAAATCATGGTTTAATCTATTACATGTGTGTATAATATTTAGAATACAACAAAACAATAGAAGAAAAGGCCTTAACGAGTAGTGGGGTCTCGCTGAAACAAGGTTTTCACATTCCAGGGAATGAAGGATTATCAATTGAGATTGACAATGGGGAATGAAGGTTTATCAATTGGGATCGACAATGTGGAATGAGAAAGGTTCAAATGCATGATCATTTTTGTTGGAAGCCTAGGTAAATTGAGGCTCATTTGGATTTAGACATGGGGTTGGTAGAAGCCTTGATTTTGTGCCAAATAATTCCACCAGGTCCGCAAGGAACATCACATTTGATTCAAATTTGGTCAAAACTTGACGTGTTTATTGGTAGCTAGATGCAACCATTGTCAGATCCAAGAAATATATCATAGCTGTCAGAAATCAAAGAGCCCATAAGAATAACCAATGCTCATGAATTAATTCTCATTAGATATTAATTTAAGTATGAGTGAAGGCTGTAACAATAGTAAGTTTTGAGTGCCTAAATGATAAGGTAGTTGAATCTCTAGGAAATCAAGAGGAACTAGAGAGTTAGGCACTAAAGAGAGTTGAAGGAGAGAAGCATGTGGTAGACCCTTTGTGCTTTAGGTTTCGATTTTGGCTATTGACCAAGGAGGGCCAAATGCATAAGGAAGAAAGGATTTTAGTTCTATAGGAGTAGAGTACGCTCGTAGTTAGCAAAATCATGGGCCAAAGTAAAGTTGCGGATATGGGTGCCTACTGGTTCACTCGTGGAGCAAAAGATATTTGGATTGGGTGGAAAACTGAGAGGAGCATCTTATGGAACTCTATCAAGTGTTATTAGAGAAATAATGACACTCTTGGGAATTAACAAGTGACCAAGGAGATTTATGTAGCTTCTAAAAGGATAAGGGAGTAGTAGAAGTACTACTCGTGGAAAGAGCAAAGCACAAAGAAACATAAGGGAGATTTCAGAACCTGAAATTGGGAAATATGGTTAAGAAGGGAGAATTCAACAAGAGACTATAGAGGAAGCATGTTAAGGAGTAGAGAGGGAGACTGCTCAAAGTAAGGAAACAGAGAAAGGAGGACATTAAGACATGAAAGAGCCGAAACAAAACAAAGGAAGAAGTTCCAACAAGGATTTTACAACTAAAAATTGGTGTTTAAATGAGGATTACCAAATATGGGTATGGATTGTTGGTTCAAAGGGTGAAAGATAACACTTTATTGCTTAAAGAAATACTAGTTTATGCATCAAATGGACAGAAGTTCTTAAGGTATGACAAGGCAAATTTTGAGAGGAAAAAGCAAGGAGGAATGAAATTATCCCTCAAGACGACGAAGGAGAAACTTGCAAAGAATTGTCATAAGTGGCCATGGTGCCTTGTCTCGATGCGAAAGAAGGATGACATCACCAGATGGTGATAGAATTACCCCTTATCATGATGCCATTTCGTTTAGGGGTTGGTTTATCAATCTAAGATTTGAGGATTGGCTTGAGGAATATTCCGTAGAGAATGAAAGCAAGAATTTAGAGGTGTTGATATTATTGTTGTAGCTAGAGAGCTTGGTTCAAAATCAAAATTGATTGGTGAGAGTACCCAAGGGATGATTCAATGAAAAATGAAAATAAAATCATTTTTTCAGTGAATCCCATGAGATGAAGGTTGCAAGGATAGGATTGATAAGCCTCAGTATTGCAACAAGAATGTTGCAACTCCCGAGGCTACCGACATTAATTATCAACCCGGGGTTTCTACAAACTTAAGAGGTATCGACACTATATGTTCAACATACAATGTTTCCTTCATTTGTTGTCATGGTGTAATGGAGTGCGTGTACTGAAGTCAAATTATAAACTAATTGTAGAAAATAAAATGTTCAAAATGGAACCTTAACCTATTGCAAGGAAGAAAGTACAAGGAAATATAATGAAATTAAATGCTAAAACACACCATTTTCTAACTAACTTCTAAGAGGCTTTGCTTCAAAAGAATTCTAAGTTAACATGTATGTAATCCTACTATCCTAAGCATGCAGATTCAAACCATCAAACCTTCTACTATTGTGCATGTCAATGAATAAAATAAATTTGTTTTTTCCTTTTGTATTTTTTTCATGTGAGAGTGTGAAAGCTAATCTATTTTGGTGATGTGGCAAGTGGCTTGGAGATGATGGTGAATGGTCAGAAGGTTTTGGAGACAAGTAGCGACCCTTTTCTAGCTTCCTAGAGGCTTTCTCCTCAATTCGGCCTCAAAACAGGCTTTCCTACACAATCCCCTAATTTCCTACAAGATGTACAAATTTACTATAATTCATCGAATGACTAAGAAAGTCAAATCCAAATTGGATTGGAAAAATTTGCTATTAACTAGGATTTCTTAGGTCTCCATTCTAAGTGGAATCACTCAAAAAGGACTTTGTTAACCCATGCAAAAAAAATAACAAACATTATTAGTCGAAAATATAAAAATTCGAGAACTAGTGAACTAGTAAATATAAAAAGTGCCTAACCAAATAAAGTGTAAATGCAATGGGGTAAATTTTTTTATGAACTAGAGTTTTTTTGTGATCTAATTCAAGTGTAATCAACTCGATTGAATCTTGTTAGCATGCTCTAAAAAATCGAAGAAATTTATTGTTCTTTACTAAAAGGGGGTCCAGTAATCTAGATTTCGGAATAAGAAGACTAATCCAAGAAGCTCAATGATTATTATGAACTTCCAAAGCTTTTACAAGGATTAAATAATGGTTTTGATCTTGCAAAATAACTTACATCAACCATTTAACTCAATCCTACAACAAGAAATCATTAATACTAAATGCAGAAATAGAAAGAAATAAAAACTAGAGATGCATGTGAATAAGCAATGAAAAGAAGGAAATAAAATGATACAAAAGGGATATGAGGCTCTTGGGATGGCCAAGCCCAAGGAAAATTAGAGACCTATGGATGAGAACAAGATTTAGAAGCTGAACATGATACCAATCTTCATTATTTTCATCAAAAAATTACATCCCTACAAGAAAATACAATAGAGTTGCAAAAATACAAGCTCTCTCCACAATAACACTAATTAAAATCTATCTCTAGAGGAAAATTAGACTTGGTACTTATACAAAATGGTTAGGAATCATTTCCCATGAATGGAGAAAGTTTTTCCCACCAAAATCCCTTGATTAGCAGATCTAGTCCCCAATACTAGGAATTTGCATTAAATGGCAGGGAACACATTCTTTCTCAATCATTCCCTAGAGGCAAATTTGACTTGGTACTTATAAAAAATGATGAAGAATCATTCTTTCCCCATTGAAATACCTTGACTAGTGGATCTACTCCCTTGATTAGTCGAACACATTCCTAGATTTTCTCAATCATTGGAGTTCCACAATTTGTGTCATAATTATGTAATATCTTGTTGACTTATTATTTATTATTGATCCTCAGTAGTAGGGAACAAGTCCCTAAATTATCTCCTCCTCCAACTCTTCATAATCTTCCCAATATTCCCATAATATTCCACAAAAATAAATAATAGTAAGTAGAAATATTCAATTATTCATAAACCTTCCTAATGAATATATTAAAGTTAGAAATAAATTATCAAATGCAAAAAGAGGGGTTTAATGCGCTGAAGGATGGTCACAGGCCTTAATTTGTGTTTTAAATTAGAGGCATGGGCCTTAATTTATGTCTAATTTAGAGGCCCATCATACCCCCTGTTGAAAGTGTTGCTCATGCTCTGAGCAAATTAGTGACCTCATTGTGCCTCATCCATGGCCCTTGTGGCCTCTCTCTTATGCATTAAGAATCTTGGTTGTAAGCTCTGCAAGGACAAGCCCAAAAACATATTTGTTCAAATAAAAATCATTGTTTCTTGAGACCATTTGCTTGCCTTCTTTCCCTTTATTCAAGATGGGTTCTTGAATATTTTTCAATTTGGCAAGGTCTTCCATACCATTATCAACCTTCTGCTACCTTGTTCCACCATTTGGAGACCTCCTGTAGGATTTCTGGGTCACCTTAATTCCTACAGGATCATCCTATAGAAAACACATTCCCTTTGTAAACTGAGGTAAAGGAATGGAAAAAATGGCAGAAATGGTGGAGGAATGAATGGTAATGAGTGGTAAAATAAAAATGTGAGTGACAAGGATCTCTTTGTGATCCTACTTTGCTCTTTGACCATCCTTCTTGCTGACCTGCAAATGGAAATTTCATGAAAATGGAGAGGATGCTCTCTTTGTTTCTTTTTTCTCAAGAATGAAATGGGATGGATGAATGATGAATATAAAGTCAATACGAAGTGGATGGAGGGCTCGGAGTGTGGTGGTGACCTCGGCCTTTGCAAAAATTTCTTCTTTTAACTGTTGTCCTCATTCCTTGAAATCATCACCCTTCATAATTTGACTTTTCATCAATGCATGAGTGGAGGAGTGAGCTGCAATCGACTAGTTGAAGGTGGATGAGACTGCTGACCCATCCTTAGCTTATAAAACATCATCTCTCATGCATTGACAACAAATTTTAACTATAATATGCTCAAAAGAAGATGTCAAGAATATTGCATAGATGTACCTATCTGATGGTTGTTGGAGAGACATGCATGCTACTGCTAAGTTGATGTTGATGTGTAGATGTTGGATGGTGATGATGATGATATTGATGTTGTTGCTAAGCTCTGGAGGAGCTTCTTTGACCTCTGATCTCCTTTAAAACTGCTCACTGCCAATCCTGTAGGTGATGTTTTGTATGGTGTAGGTTTATAGGACAACAACTTGTTTTGTCCATATCTCCCAAATGGTAGAATGGATTGAGCTGAAACTTTTTGAGCATGTTACCATCATCATTATGCACCTCCCCATAGAAAATATTTGTGCAATGGATGCACAAATCTAGAGAAGAACTAAAAATGGTTGAAGGTGATGGAGGTTAATTTTTTGGAAACCGTGCACTAGAATTTGTTGAAATTGCTTGGGCATGTTACCATCATATATATTCATCTTCCCATGAAACCGTGTTTTAAATGGGTGCACGAATATTGACAAAATGCAAAAATCATTGAAGGTGATGGAGGCCAATTTATTGGAAACCATGCACTGGAATTTGATAAAATTGCCTGAGCATGTTACCATCATCCATATGCATGCCCCCCTGAAATAGCTTGGAAAATGGATGCATGGTTTTCAAGTTACGGCAAAAACAAATTTCTGCTCTATGTATTTTTGTATCCTGTAGTAAAATAGAGCATCTTGTAGTTTTTTAGGATAGCAAGGAAAATGAGCAGTAGAAGTTTGAAAATGATGGGTGGATGGTGAAAATAGATGAGGGCGATTGATTGGCATGGCCTTGGCCTTATTGGATCATTTGAGGGAAGTAGGAGAATGTGAGAATTTGACTTTTTTTTACCAGGCTTGACCAATTTTCCTTTTGGTACCAACTTGTTCTTGTTGCTTGCAAATGTTGGAAAGTATATGCATGCATGGAGCAAATGATTCTTTTTTTTTTCTTCTAGTCCTGCTAGCCGCCTCAATGAGGTTTTCAACTAGTAGGTCTGCCTAGGCACCTCAAAGGAGGTTTTCAACTAGGATATTCTTTTTTTTCTCTTTTTTTTTTTCAACCCATTGACCGCCTCATGGAGGTTTTCAATCAATGAGCCAATCTGAGGTGCCTGCAAGGAGGTTTTCACCTCATATTTTTATTTTTTCTCTTATTTTTCATTTTTTTTTCTACCCTATCCCACTTGAAAAACAAAATCACTTTCAAGTATAATAATACTTTCAATGGAGTCATGTGCACATCAAGATGACAAACAAAATGATGTGGAATCTTGAAATGTATGCTTTGACATGTACATGGATTTCAAAGACCAAATGATTTGACTTTTAAAGGATCAAGCATAGTTGAGGAAGAGAGTGATGCTGCAACTTAGTGACTGCCTAGAACCATATTTCAATATAGTTGTCATGTCCTTGGTCCTTTTGCTGATCTGGATCATTCTTCATGTCTTCTTCTACCATGACTTTCAAATCTTCCTCTTTTTGTTGATCGTTCTCTTGAATACATAGAGGATTTGATGGTAACCATGAGGGAGCTTTCTCAATCTCTCATTTTGTTTTATTCTCTTCATCAAATGCAACCCATGATCCTTTGGTATTCTCATTTGAATCTTATTCTTCTAGATGTGGTCCTTCAATAATATCAAGATTATCTCTTTTTTGCAATACTCTTCCTGAGCTATGGTGAATACCATTGATCTCTAGAGGAGATGTTTGGAAGTATTGTACCTCAATAGTTTAAGTGGGCTGAGCTACTTCAATGTGTGGGTTTGGAAATGGTGGTGCAGGCAGATGAGTGGGAGTGGATATTTTAGATGGATGTGGATGGGGTTGTGGTTGTGGTGGAGGTGAATTGTAAGGATAACATGGGGTTGGGTATGGAGGATATTGAGGAATATGTTGAGGATATTGTGGATGGCCTCCCATAAGCTCATTTCCAACCTTGTTGCCAAGATTGGTTTTGGGGTTGAGATGGATAATGTTTCCAAGGAAAAGGTGTGTTCCAATTACTTTGAGGTAGATATGCATAATCTTGAAATTGTGAATTAAGCTCTTGCATCATATCCAGGTGAATAAGCCACCATGGTTCTCTTGGAGCTACATAACATAGCCGCATTGGAAATTGACTTGCTCCATTGCCCTCTTGGTAAACTTCCTTCAACCTTGGTAATGATGGACAATGTTTAACATCATGTGATTCTGCAAAACAAATATTACCATTTTCTTTTCTTTCATCTTGCATTCTTAACATTTCTACTTGTTTTGTTAGATTGCTATCAATTTTTATTTTAAAATCATCAAACAAATTTCCAAGTTTAGCTTGACTTACCGATCTTGATGTTGATTTAGCTACTCTTTCTTTTCCTCTTGATATGTGTTTGCATGTTTCACAAATTTTCTCAAATGATAATTGATATACATCACCTCTACTCACGAGATTAAGGAGATCAATCCACTCATCCCTAATTTTTCTAAGTAAGAGGGTTTTTAGTGTGTCGAATCCTAAATGATGTAGTTTTCCCCTCTTAATGTTATACATGAACCTCTCTATTAGATCCTCTAGACTCTCATATTCTCTTTGATTCATTCTAAAAATTTCTTCTTTAAGATCATGACCTTTATATTTTTCTAGGAATAACTTTTGCATATCATTCCATGATCTTATTGAATTAGTCCCTAAACTCATGAACCATTTAAGAGCTCTATCCTTCAATGTTGCCGGAAACAATCTCAATTTTTGTGTTTTTGATAAGTAACCATAAGATCTACAAACAATTTCAAATTCAAAGAGAAAGGTTTCCAGATCCTCTAACCTTAGACCATGAAATTTTGGAAGAAAAGATGGAGGGATGTTATTCATGTGCACACTACCATCAGTATCTTAAATGGGAAGTCCGACAGGATCTTCCTCATTGTCATCATCTCCATCCATTTCTTCTACATTTTTTGTCATCTTCGTCTTCTACCTGAAAAATTGAATGGTGATGTGGCTCAACTGATCCAGGTGGATCTCCAGACACAGTGGCATGGAAAAAGCTCAAAATTCAAAGTGGTGGAAAGGTGATGAACTTGACATCAGATCGAAGTGCTCGTCTCCCTGATACCAATGGTATGAATGGCACTCTAACCCGAGTCCGAATGAAGAAGATAGAGGTAGTCAAAGTTGGGTTGACTTTTTGATCACTGGGGAGGATTAATGAAGGCACAATTTGGACTTTTTCTGGCGGACGAAATTCGGCCAATTCCGGCCATACTCCGGGCAAAATTGTTGCCTCGTTAAAATGACTCCTTTGGTCCAAAAACCAAATTTTCAAAATCTGCAATTTGTTTTAATATAACAAAAATATATATTAAAAAAAGTGGGTAGCGGGCCACCAACACCACCACCCAAACCCTCATATGCATATAACTAAAAAAAGAAAAACATATATGGTGGAGGGGCAGGCCACAACCCCCAGCCCCTCCCACAGAACAAGCAACCAAACAGGGGTGGGCGGCCATGACCATGCCACCCAACAACTCACACCTAATAGCATTCATTGATATATATAGTGGGTGGTGGGCTAGCCCTTGGGGCACGGACCCAACCATGCCCAACATGCAAACTAATGCACAGAACCAGCCGGAGGTGGATACAGTGGGCAGGCCGCCGAAGGTGGGCTCGGCCCAACCGAAAATCTAATTTTAAAAAAAATAAATTGGTTTGTAATGTACAAAAAAAAGGAGGAGGCGGGGTTTGACCCCACAACCTCATCCATATGAACTAGAACTCAGCAAATCGTCTAATTGGGAAAATCCTCCAGCGAAATTTTATTTAAACGCAGTGTGTCAGTGCACCCAGGAGGAGGGAGGAAGTGCACGTAGTTCAAGGCAACATTTTGCAGGAGGGCTGAATTTTTATTTTGTCAGATTTTGACAAATTTGATATGGTTTGAGCACTTCTCGATGCCACAAACGCAATGGCATTGTCCATCTCTCCATCATAGTTCTGCATTTTTCGGCCATTCTTCAGCATGGAGGTGGAACCATGACTACTATAGAAATAGAGAGTGGAACCATGATCCTGGAAATTTTCCTGAGGAGGTAATTTTTCTCCATGTCGGAATATAGTCAACTTTACAGTCATTTTTCATGGTTTTCCATGGGGATTGCAATGGCGAGGTCAGATTCGCCTTTTGAGTTGAAGATTTCCAGTCCACCCATGGAGCAAAATCTTTGAGGAATCTATGGGGAATCTAAAAGATTCCTTGAGCCCCAGATCCTCAATTTCTCATAATTTAGAAATTTGACAGTCAATTTTGCACTATTCAACACCACAAACCTAATGGTGTGTTCAGATTTTTCATTTTCTCATTCTATTCTTTAGCCACTTCTAAGTGGAG
Source organism: Pinus tabuliformis (assembly GCA_031772625.1). Lineage (NCBI taxonomy): Eukaryota > Viridiplantae > Streptophyta > Pinopsida > Pinales > Pinaceae > Pinus > Pinus tabuliformis. The sequence continues at coordinate 253,527,322 of CM062818.1, read as the reverse complement.
TGTTAGTGTTAGCATTCATGTGCAAGCAACCATTTCCATGCGGTTGATGCCGTGAGATTGATGGCATAAACAACTTCAGCAGTTTGACATCCGCTTCTTTAGATGGCCCCTGGTTGTGAGGTATATGCAGTGTGTTCATGTACTTCTTTTGCTATGCATTGTGCTGCACAAATCCCTATTTGACGTTTGATGCGGGATCTTGTTTCTTACTCGATTTCATGATTCCTACTTGATGTTATGCGGAATCATATGTGTGATGTACTTGTTGTCATGATTTGTCATGTTGTGTTTTGAGATCCCTTTGTTGTATGTTGATGGGATGCTCATATGTCGCTATGCATGTTGTGTTTTGAGATTCCTTTTATGCCATGTTGGCAGGATGATCATCATGCGTGAGTTTTGTGTCATACTGATAGGAGTCTTTTGACTGAAAGTTTCTGTACTGGAACATATATTGGCGCCACTCCTGCATGAGGAAATTTTTCTTTTATGATAGCAACATCATCTCTATGTACAACATCACTATTGATAACACTTAATGCAGCGGCCTACACGATCTTGACACCGGGGCCCGGAGACGTAGTCCCTCCTGGACGAACTCCGTTATCAATGCTCATGTTTTCATGTGTTGATGATTGTCATGTTCCTCTTCTTTACAGCATGCAAATGTATTCATTTATGTTCTTTTAAAAATGAAATCTAACACATCACGAAAGTAAAAGGTCTTGGAAGGGTCCTTTGTCACACCTGAACCTGGATCACTTACTACACCACGTGATCAATTGGGGGGGTGTGTTGGTGTTGGAGATTCTTGTTTTTGTTTTTATGATTAAATGAAAACTATAATGCAATGCATTTTTCTACTTTTGAAATTAAATATGCCTAATGAAAATATTTTGTTTTTGAAAAAAGTGAAAAGAAATGAATCAACTAGGGAAGAAAATAATGCATACTTTGACACCTCCCTGGCAACAGCGCCAAAAAGTGATAAGCCTAGGTATTGCAACAAAAATTATACAACTCCTGAGACAACCGACATTAATTATCAACCCGGGGTTCCAACAAACTTAAGATGTATCGACACTATATGTTTAGCATACAATGTTTCCTTCATTTGTTGTCATGATGTAATGGAGTGCGTGTATTGAAGTCAAATCATAAACTAATTATAGAGAATGAAATGTTCGAAATGGAACCTTAACCTATTGCAAGGAAGAAAGTACAAGGAAACATGATGAAATCAAATGCTAAAACACACCATTTTCTAACTAACTGCTCAGAGGCTTTGCTTCAAAAGAATTCTAAGTTAACATGTATGCAATCCTACTGTCCTAAGCATTTAGATTCAAACCATCAAGCCTTCTATTGTTGTGCATGTAAATGAATAAAATAAATTTGTTTTTTCTTTTTGTCTTTTTTTCATGTGAGAGTGTGAAAACTAATCTCTTTTGGTGATGTGGAAAGTGGCTTGGAGATGATGGTGAATGGTCAGAAGGTTTGGGAGACAAGTAGGGACACTTTGCTAGCTTCCTATAGGCTTTTTCCTCAATTTTACCTCAAAACAAGCTTTCCTACAAGATGCTACAGTGATTTCCTACAAGATCCCCTCAATTCCTATAAGATGTACAAATTTACTATAATTCATCGCATGACCAAGAAAATGAAGTCCAAATTGGATGGGAAAAATTTTGGTATTAGCTAGGATGTCTTAGATCCCCATTCCAAGTGGAATCACTCAGAAAGACCTCTGTTAACCCATGAAAAAGAAATTAAAAAACATTACTAGTTGAAAATCTAGAAATTCAAGAAGTAGTGAGCTAGTAAATATAAAAAGTGCCTAACCAAATCAAGTGTGGGAGTAATTTTGTTATGAACTAGAATGGTTTTTTGATCTAATGCAAGTGGAATCAATTCGATTGAAACTCATTAGCATGCTTTAAAAAATCGCAGAAATTTACCGTTCTTTGTTAAAAAGGAGGTCCAAAAATCTAGATTTAGGAATAAGAAGACTAATCCAAGAAACTCAATGATTATTACAAATTTCCAAATCTTTTACAAGGATTAAGTAATTCTTGTGATCCCGCAAAAGAACTTACATCAACCATTTAACTCAATCCTACAACAATAAACCATTAATGCTAAATGCAGAAATAGAAAGAAATAAAAACTAGAGATGCATGTGAATAAGCAATGAAAATAAGGAAAGAAAATAATAAAAAAGGGCTCTGAGGCTCCTGATATGGCCAAGCCCAAGGAAACACAGAGACCTATGGAGGAGAACAAGATTTAGAAGCTGAACATGAAACCAATCTTCATTATTTTCATCAAAAGAATTACATCCCTGCAAGAAAATACAATGGAGCTGCAAAAATACAAGCTCTCTCCACAATAACACTAACGAAAATATATCTCTAGAGGAAAATCTGACTTGGTACTTATACAAAATGATTAGGAATCATTCCCCATGAATGGAGGAAGCTTTCCCCACCTATATCCCTTGATTAGTGGATCTAGTCCCCAATACTAGGAATTTACATTAAATGGCAGCAAACACATTCCTAAATTTTCTCAATCATTCCCTAGAGGAAAATTCGACTTTGTACTTATCCAAATAGTCAAGAATCATTCCCAACGAATGGAGGAAGCTTTCCCCATTGAAATCCATTGATTAGTGGATCTGCTCCCTTGATTAGTGGAACACATTCATAGATTTTCTCAATCATTGGAGTTCCATAATTTGTGCCATAATTCCATAATATCTTGTTGAATTATTATTTATTATTGACCCTCTAGTAGTAGGGAACAAGTCCGTAAATTATCTCCTCCTCCAACTCTTCATAATCTGCCTAATATTCTCATAATATTCCACAAAAATAAATAATATTAGCTACAAATATTCAATTATTCATAAACCTTCCTAATGAATATATTAAAGTTAAAAATAAATTATCTAATGCAAAAAGAGACGTTTAATGTGCTGAAAGATGATCATATGCCTTAATTTATGTTTTAAATTAGAGGCATGGGCTCTAATTTATGTCTAATTTAGGGGTTGGTTTATCAATCTAATATTTGAGCACTGGCTTGAGGAATATTGCGCAGAGAATGAAAGCGAGAATTTAGAGGTGCTGATATTATTGTTGTAGCTAGAGAGCTTGGTTCAAAATCAAAATTCATTGGTGCGAGTAACCAAGGGATGGTGCAATGAACAATGAAAATAAACTCATTTTTTGAGTGAATCCCATGATATGAAGGTTGCAAGGACGGGATAAATTTTGGTCATGTCTGAAGGAAATTATTGACCAAAGGAAGAGGAGAAGGGAAACGGATTATCTCTCTTAGGGAAGGCAAGTATTTTTCACATCCTGGAGTAAATTTTGGATGATGAGATGACAATTGAGTTCATGAACTGTTTTCAAGTGAGCAATATCCATAGCATGATATGGATGCTAATGTAGAAAGTTCCCAAAGAAAGGTATGATGAGGTAGAAAGTAGAAGAATTGGGATGGATCCAAAGTATTGTTTCCAGAAAGAAAACGGGAAACAACAAAGTAGAGTGTGGGACCCTGAAAAGCTGAGGGTTTCAGTAGAACAACAACCAAACAAGTTGATGGACAATTACAAAATTTTATTTGGAAGCTCAGGGAAATCCACGCTTATACATATGGGAAACTTTGACACAATGTTTACGATGCAAGAGAGTTGAGGACAACAACAACCCAACAAGGAAAACAAAGTGTCAAATTGTAGCACGAAGTTTGACACCCTAGAGAATTCAAGAACTTGGAGAAATTTGACCACGAGGTCAAAATTTTGAACCTTGGGAATCTAGTGCAGGAGCATCAATCCCTGGTCAGCCACTTTTGAGAAGACCTAAAGGGATCATGCAAATTATCGAAAAGGGAAAGATATTCCCCTTCAATTTTATTTTGTGTAAGGTAAAATTAGAGGATTTCTGGTGTAATTACAGATGTCCATATTCTAGAGGAACATGAGTTGTTAAGTTGTTTTGATGCGCTGGTGTTTTGGGCCAGGTGAGCCTTTGTAAATTCACCAAGTGTTAGGTCGAGGTGTTAGGTTGTTAGGATGGTTATCGATATCGTCTATATTTTGTTAGGATATTTCCAGCCAGTAGGATGATATACATAAATATATAGTTAGAGTCCCATAGACAAGGGGGTATCAAAGTAAAGATCAGCTTGTGGAGGAGAAAAAGATCTCTACAAGTAGGTAGAGAGGATTATAACATTCCTCCATAAATAAACTTTTATGAATTCAATGAAATCTAAGTTTCCATCTAATTCATTGTGACTCTCAAGATAAGTTTACATGCGCTGTGTTGATGGGATAGTATCTTTGTGCTAAATCACATTGATTTATGTGAATGATTTGGTTTAATGTATAAATATTGGTTGATAGAATAAGTCCATTCTTTAGTATAATGAGCCATAGGAGGAGGAAATTGGGTGTTGTGCCTATGTCCCAAAATCCATATTGACAATGAGTTAAAAAAACCTACAAGAGTGTTTGTTGGTGGAAAAGATGGAAATTTCAAAAAGTGTTCATTGTGTGTGATGACTGAGCACCTATGAGAAAGAGTTTGAGAGAAAAGACTTTATGCTAGAAAACGTCATCTACCTTTGTGGTAGAAAATTTCATGGGTATGTAAAAGGACACTACATGCCACAGGAGGATGTGTGAGAAATTTATGTTGGAAGAGCATAAGGGATATTTATTAGAGTGTGTGTGGAGAGTGGCGTTGAAAACAAAGTAGAACTTTTGTGTCATGGACTGACAAGTTTGAGTTGAAGACCATCATGAAACAAAGATGGAAATTGTGTATAGCTGAAGGCTCGGTTGACGGTTGCACGATCTAGCAAAAATTGGACATTACGAAGATCACGAGTTGATCTATCGAATGTTAGTACAATCTCAACACCAGAACAAAGAAATAGAGGAGAAGGCCTCGAGGAGTAGCGGGGTCCCATTTGAAACTGGGTTTAGACATTGCAAGCGATTGAGAACTGTCAATCAAGATCAATAACGGAGAATGAGTGATGGTCCAATGTACAATTGTGGTTATTGGGACCCTGGCCAAATTACAACTTGTTAGGATCTAAAGCTCGGGTCGGTAGAAACCTTCAGTTCGCACCTGATAACACCATTGGTTCCATAAGGAACAACCCATTAGATTCAACACTTGTTGAGACTTGACATGTTTGTTGCTTTTGTTTTAATCTTTTAGATATTAGCTATGTAGAAGTTTTCCATGTCAGACGTTTTGGGTGAAGACTCCACCCATCATTAGGGACTAGAAAGCTAACAAATGGTCATATGTTTATTGGTGACCTGATGCAACCAAAGTCATCGATTCGAGGAATAGATCGTGGTTGTTGGAAATCAAAGAGCCCATGACAATAAAAAAATGTTGGTTATCAAATTCTCGTTAGGAGCTCAAGTAAACTCTGAGTGAAGGTTGTAACACCAGTAAATTTTGAGCACTGGTAAGGCCTAAATGCTAAGGTAGTTGAGTCTATTAGCGATCAAGAGGAACTAGAGACTTAAGAACTCAAAAGAGTAAAAGGAGAGAAGCATGTTGTAGACCCTTTTTGTTTCTAGTTGACATTTTTGCTATTGACTGAAGAGGGCCAAGTGCGTGAGGTAGAAAGAATTCAGGTTCTAGAGGAGCAGAGTGGGCCCATGATTAGTGAAGTTGATGGCCATAACTAAGGATAGGGGTGCCTACTAGTTCACTCTTGGAGCAGAGAAGATTTGACATTGGGTGGAAAACTGAGAAGTGCAGCGTGGAACTATATCACTTGCCGATGTTGAAACTTTTAAATGCGAAACTTATATTTTATTGAAAAAAATATCTTTACCATTATTCAGTCTCTCCCTAAAAATTCCAATGGTCCAACGAGGTGTTGGAAAATTTCTGCTCATTTCAAACACAAAAAATAGCACAGAGAACAACGCTCTGTTTTGCTACAGGATCTTTATTAGAAAACAACAGAAAATAAAACTGTTACAAAATAGTCTTCCTCTGTAGAGGGATTACAACAGGAACGATTCAGTTCTAGAATCTGATTTCACTATCTGAGCACTGTTGTGCGTTTCAGAAAAAAAATTACAAGAGGGAAACTCTCAGATTCTTTTAACAACATCTCGACTGAACTGTTGTTCATTACATACATACATATATATATATATATATATATATATATAAAAACATATCTAAATTTAAACGATAAGATAAAAAAAAATATCCTACCTACATTCACCAACCGCATTAAATTACATTGATTACTTAGCTAAAAATATCTTAGAAAATATCCTATCGGCATTTAATGTGAGGCTTATCATAATCACACCATTTGCATAGCGAAGTGCCAACTTATGACCCGCCGAAGCGATATCCATCGAAGCGATGTATTTTTACTTAAGCTTGAAAAACATTGTAAAACATATGAAATATGGACGCTTGCGGAACTGAAATATTATGCAGCAGATCGTTATGTAACTGTCGGGTCCGGTTATCGGATCGCAACCATAAGTGTGCGAAGTGCTTGCCACCTTTTGAAAGTGCCGATGCGATATCAGCGATGCGATATCGCAATGCAACCACCGAAACCTCTGATGCTCCATCCGCCGATTTTGTCGATATGCCTACCTCGTCGATACGCCTATCGGCGATCGCTCATCAGCGATGTCCCTTGTCGCTATCGCTGCTGCCTATATCCGATTTGAGTATTGCCGTGAAGTAATTAATCACCGATTCTGCACGGCAGTCGGAATTAACATTCCAACACTCCGCTTTAATTTCAACTGCTGGGCGTTCAATTATACTCAGACATTTCCTAAAATGATCAAGGCATTTCTTTCCCAATGGTTTTGTGAAGATGTCAGCTAACTGATCCTCTGTGCTGCAGTGCTGCAAAACAATATCACCATTGTTAACCAATTCACGTATGAAGTGAAATTTGGTGTCTATATGCTTTGTCCTTTTATGAAAGACAAAATTTTTAGACAATGCTATTGCTGAGCTATTGTCACAGTAAATGGTTGTGCCTTTTTCCTGTTCATGACACAAATCTCTGAGAACTCTTCTTAGCCACACTGCTTGGCATGCTGCTGCTGTTGCTGCCACATATTCTGCCTCTACTGTTGACAAAGACACAACAGGTTGCTTCTTGGAAGCCCATGAGATGGCTCCCTATCCCATATGAAACACATATCCTGATGTGCTTTTCCTATCATCAACACTTCCAGCCCAATCACTGTCAGTGTAACCTGTCAACATGAAACTTTCAGAAGAGGAGTATAAAATACCAAACCCCTTCGTTCCATTTACATATCTTAGAATCCTCTTGGCTGCTTGCCAATGAGTCTCTTTCGGTCTTTCCATAAATCTGGAAATTAAACTCACAGCGAGCATAATGTCCGGCCTAGTTGCAGTTAAGTACATAAGGCTGCCAACTATGCTCTTGTACAGTTTTGGATCAAAATTTTTGCTGCTGTCTTCTTTGGTCAATTTCAACCCCATTACAGTTCGAGTCACAGCTGCTTTGCTGTTCTGCATGTTAAATCTCTTCAACACTGTTTCTACATATTTAACTTGAGAAATGAAAACACTATTTTCACTTTGGTCTACTTCAATTCCAAGAAAATATCTTAAGAAGCCCAAGTCAGTCATTTCAAATTCACTCTTCATGACTACTTTAAAATCAGCAATGAGAGAAGCATCATTGCTAGTAAAAATTAAATCATCTACATATAAAACAACAATAAGAATCTTACCGTCATTATCCTTTTTGTAGAGTGTGGGTTCACCATCACACTTATCAAACTCGTTCTCAATCAGATAAGCATCTATTCTGCTGTACCATGCTCTTGGAGCTTGCTTTAGCCCATAAAGAGCCTTCTTCAGTTTGCAGACTTTATGCTCTTGGCCTTCAACTTCATAGCCTGGAGGTTGTTCAACATAAACCTCTTCTTTTAACACTCCATTCAGGAATGCAGATTTAACATCCATCTGATAAATCTTCCATTTGTGTTGTGCTGCAATAGACAACATTGTTCTGACTGTTTCCATCCTTGCTACTGGTGCAAAGGTTTCATCATAGTCTTTGCCTTGTTGCTGCTTGTAGCCTTTCACAACAAGTCTTGCTTTGTGCCTGTCAATCTTGCCTTCAGCATTGCTTTTGGTCTTATAGACCCACTTAACTCCAATGGCATCTTTGCCTTCAGGGAGGTCCACTAACTCCCATGTTTTACTTTTCTCAATTGCACCAATTTCTTCATTCATTGCTTCAATCCATTTATCTTCATTTGCAGCATCTTCAAAATGAACTGGGTCATCAACATGACAATACAAAGCGAATAATGAATTCAGACCGGTATTGTTACTTACCTCTCCTTATTCATAAATCTCATTCAGATCTCTGAATCTTGGTCTTCTTGGTGTGCTAGGAGTTCCATCTGAACTTGAGGGTATTTCTGATCCCTGTGATGTGCTTGGAGAAGCACTTCCTTGACTTCTCAAGGCTGTTCGAATTCCAGCTTGTGGTGTGGTTTGTTGTACTTGTTGTGGTGGAGGAGGACCCACCAAGGAAGGATTATTTGATGTTGTCCCTTCCTCTTCTTCTTCATGAGACACAGTTGTCTTCACATTTACTGTCTTTTCTAAGCTTCCATCCCAAGCTTCATCTTCAATGAACTGCACATCTCTGCTTACTATCAATTTCTTGGTGGATGGATTATAGAGTTTGTATGCTTTTGACTCATCACAATAGCCAATAAAGACACTCTTCTCCCCCTTACTGTCAAGCTTCTTTCTTAGCGGATCAGGTACATGTGCATATGCCACACAACTGAATACTCTCATGTGAGTGACAGTTTGCTTTTGACCACTCCATGCTTCTTCTGGTACTTTATTCATGACAGCTTTAGTTGGGCATCTATTCAAGATGTAAACTGTGCAAGTGACAGCTTCTGCCCAATACTCATGCAGCAAGTGCTTTGCCTTTAGCATACTTCTGACCATGTCAAGAATGGTCCTATTCTTCCTTTCGGCAACACCGTTTTGCTGAGGTGTATACCTCGCGGTGAACTGCTTTTGTATGCCATTCTCTCTGCAAAAACGCAGAAAGTCTTTGGAGATGTACTCTCCTCCTCTATCTGTTCTGAGCACTTTGATATAATGCCCACACTACTTCTCAACAAGAGTTTTGACGTGGCGGAATTTCTCAAACACTTCACTCTTCTGTTTCAGCATATACACCCATGTCTTTCTGGTGTAATCATCAATAAAAGTTAAAACATATTTATTTCCAGCAAATGATGGTATTTGTATTGGTCCGCACACATCAGAGTGAACAATTTCCAAGGGTGCTTTTGCCCTTATACTCTTTCCTGCTGGAAAGCTTTCTTTGTGTTGCTTGCGCAAGATGCAGCCTTCACAAAGGCTGTCCGGTTTCTCAATCAACGACAATCCGTTTACCATTCCCTTTCTGTGCAACAGATTCAGGCCTCCGAAATTGAGATGTCCAAATCTCAAATGCCACAACCAATTCATATCTTTCACTTGTTCCTGAAAGACTTCTTGTGTTACAGCTGCAATAGTTCTTCCTTCCTTCAAATCTTCTCTGAGTTTGAGAGGAAACATTCTATTGCTAGTCATCTGCACCTGTGCAATGATCTTCTTACTTGGAGGTATGTCTCTGATTGTACACAAATCATCTTTGAAGAACACATTGTAACCTTTGTTAATGAGCTGTCCAATGCTCAAAAGATTACATTTCAAACTAGGTACATAGTATACATCTGGCACAATCATCTGTTCTCCATTTTTTGCTCGGACACTGACTCTGCCCTTACCCTTGACAGTTATCTTATCATCAGTCCCTGTTGTTACCTCATATTTCACATTTTCATCCAGATTGGCAAACATTGCAATATTTCCAGTCATGTGATTACTACAACCTGAGTCTAAGAACCAAAAATCTTCTTGTTTGTCTTGTTTTATGTTACATGTTAACAGCACGTTCTTTGGGTTCTTAGCTTCTTCATTTGCAATATTAGCATTTTGCCTACTATTCATGTCATTTTGTTTTTTCCTACATTCATTGGCATAGTGCCCATATTTCTTACAATAATGACATTGGACTTGGGATTTGTCATACCTTTGTCCATGAGCTTGCTGTTTGCTTGAACCTTCATCTTGGTTCTAATTGCAGCTCCTTCCGCTTGTGCTTGCAGGATAATTTCTGCCTTTGTTTTGGCTTCTTCCACGACCTCTGTTATTTGCTCTGCCTCGACCTCTTCCTTGGCCAAAAGACATCTGAGTCTTGAATGCTTGCTCAAAAGAGGAATCTGTTCCTCTGCTCAGTCTATGTTCATGAGACAAAAGAGAAGCACTCAGTTCATCGACTGTGAACTGTGAGAGATCCTTTGTTTCTTCTATTGCTACCACAATAGATTCAAACCTTGAGGGTAAAATTCTCAAGATTTTCTCTACAATCCTTCTTTCTTCAAGAATCTCACCATGAGATCTTATCTGGGTTATCAACCCAATAACTTGAGTGAAGAATGAATCTATTGTATCAGATTCCTTCATGCTGAGTGTTTCAAAGTCTCTCCTCAACATCTACAACTTTGCAGTCTTCACCTTCTCCATGCCTTGATAGGCAGTTTTGAGAATGTCCCATGCCTCCTTGGATTTTGTTTTTGCTGCTATCCGTGGAAAAACACTTTCATGTACTGATTGGAAGAGAAAAAACAGGGCTTTCGCATCCTTCTTCATGTCGCTCTTCAACTGGTCTCTTTCTGCTACTATCAAAGCAGCCAGTGCTGTTGCATCTGCAGGTTCAACATAGCCTGTTTCAACCAGCTCCCATATTCCTTGAGAAGCAAACAATGCTTTCATTGTTATGGACCAATAACTATAATTTTTCCCATTAAACTGTGGTAGTTGGGAATTTGTCAAACCTGTTCCGGCATCTGCCATCTTAACCTGTATAAATAGAGAAGAGACACTGACTGTATAATAAAAAGCAAAAAAAAATTTATCTGCTTGATAAGCTTCTTACAGCTCCTACAGTGAAAAACAAACTCTGTTTTTGAATCACTGAGTGCCTAGACTAGCTCTGATACCATGTTGGAAAATTTCTGCTCATTTCAAACACAAAAAATAGCACAGAGAACAACACTCTGTTTTTCTACAGGATCTTTATTAGAAAATAACAGAAAATAAAACTGTTACAAAATAGTCTTCCTCTGTAGAGGGATTACAACAGGAACGATTCAGTTCCAGAATCTGATTTCACTATCTGAGCACTGTTGTGCGTTTCAGAAAAAAAAATTACAAGAGGGAAACTCTCAGATTCTTTTAACAACATCTCTACTGAACTGTTGTTCATTACATACATATATATATTAAAAACATATCTAAATTTAAACGATAAGATAAAAAAAAATATCCTACCTACATTCACCAACCGCAATAAATTACATTGATTACTTAGCTGAAAATATCTTAGAAAATATCCTATCGGCATTTAATGTGAGGCTTATCATAATCGCACCATTGCATAGCGAAGTGCCAACTTATGACCCGCCAAAGCGATATCCATCGAAGCGATGTATTTTTACTTAAGCTTGAAAACATTGTAAAACATATGAAAGATGGACGCTTGCGGAACTGAAATATTATGCAGCAGATCGTTATGTAACTGTCAGGTCCGGTTATCAGATCGCAACCATAAGTGTGCAAAGTGCCTGCCACCTTTTGAAAGTGCCGATGCGATATTGGCGATGCGATATCGCAATGCAACCACCGAAACCTCCGATGCTCCATCCGCCGATTTTGCCGATATGCCTACTTCGCCGATACGTCTATCGGCGATCGCTCATCGGCGATGTCCCTTATCGCTGTCGCTGCTGCCTGTATCCGATTTGAGTATTGCCGTAAAGTAATTAATTGCCGATTCTGCACGGAAGTTGGAATTAACATTCCAACAGGAGGAATATCATTTACAATTTTTTCTCAAAAAATAAAATTATGTACAATGTTGTGCTTTATGGCATGGTCGCTCACTAGCATGACAAAAAAGTATTTTCAAAACATAATCCAAGGTTTGTAAAAAAATTCATATTTGCGTAAAGAGTATAGTAACTTTATATTTTGATAGGTCTCGCAGATCTATAAAGCTACTTATAACTTCAAAAAATCTGTTGAAAAATCTTAATTTATAGGTTTATTAATCTAAAAGATACAAAGTTATCGATTCTCTTGCCCAGATCTCGTATTCGAAAGGGGTCGAGTGATTTTGATTTATAGGTTTATAATAAAAAGAGGACAATTCAATATATTAAAATCGATATCCTGCCAATCCTATTTCACGATAATATCCGCTATTCCAGAGGCATTGAGGAACATTCATTTTATAGTAAAATGACCACCATCCACCATATTGAAATCCATGTAATATAAGAAGAAAATCTTCAAAATTCTTTGTAAATATTTTGCTTCGTCGAATTCAAGAAAGAAATAAATCCTTGTTCGTTTTGAATAAACCATATGGGCTTGAAGCTTGATGTAACATGTTGTCACTTGGAACCATATATAATATAGAGATTCAATGGAAAGGCTGTATGTGCTTGGCAGGAAATTTACTGTAATAATTAATTGAAAGGGTTTTTGAAAAGGTTCACTCGGGATTGTGATGAGAGCCTGCTCCGCTTGGAGAAGCCTCATGTTGTTCTTAGTATGATTGCACACGTCATCAACACATAACACCAGTGTTCTTACAATACTCTTCTTGACATAACTTTTGCAGGTGTTTATGAGTAGATAGTGCGCAATCTCTAGGTCAGGAATAGCCGCTGAAATTGATTATCATATGAGTAATTCAAGTAAATAGTTTGATTTGGTTTCAAATATTCTTATAATATTCAATCAACACAAAGATATTCTCCCAGTTCAGTGGAAACCCATGAAGCATTGTGATTTCTCTAACGAATTTAATTTTGCATGTTAGCATGGTTGAAACTCACAAAGCGAGCTTACTCATTGCATTTAACATAAGACAATTTATATAAGTAGACACTTATAGATTTTACAGCAATTCACCAGCTGTAATTTATTGTTTACCTAACTCTAGTCGACTTCTACTTACTCCCTACCGACTTCCATTGATGACTCATCGTCATATCAAAAGTCATAGATGGCGTGACTAATATTGTAACAAACGTTCCCTTAATCACGACGACCTAACCTTGAAGTTGTTTGCTAGTCTAAGTCTCAGCTAGGGATTACAACAGTAAAAAAAACTTGATAGGGGGCCTTTCATTTTTTGTTGTTTGTTTCACACATCGTAACTCTCTTTGGTGGACACAATGTTGGAGACACTTCTATGTGCCAACACTCCATTGGAAACTCTCTGCGATCTACATCACATAGGCATCACGATGGACACAACCCTCTTAAGCGGACACTCGGTTGTAGAAACTCCTATCTGCCAACACTACACTGGAAACTTTCTGTGATCTGCGCCATACATGCGTCATGGTCAACACAACCCTCTTCAGGGAACTCTCGGTTGCAGACACTCCTATCTACGAACACTCCACTGGAAACTCTTTGCGATCTACACCACACAGGTGTCACGGTCAACATAACCCTCTTCAACGGACACTCGGTTACAGACACTCCTATCTCCAGCACTCCACTACAAATTATTTTTTCCACAAAGGCGTCATGGTCAGCACAACCCTCTTCAGCGAAAACTCGGTTTTAGACTCCTATCTTCCAACACTCCACTAGAAGCTATCTGTGCCAAAAAGGTTTCATGGTTGGCACAAACCTCTTTAGTGACTCCTTAACAATGGGGATGACTCTATAATGTGAAATCTTAACAACAACAAAATATTTATAGTAGTTCCTCCAACGTTCTACAGTGCACTCAACACCTCTGCATCTATCATTCAGCTAATCCTCAACAATTCTATACGTTTGCAGCACTTATGTACTCACGATTGTGACTTCAGGTCTTACAACACATTCCTTCTACGTTGGCTCTAATAAAATCCCTAATTTTGATAATTTTATGTTTGACTTGATCCCATAGATGATAACCAAATTCTTCATCCGCATATCCCAGAAAAATGCATTTCATAGATTTATCATCTAGCTTAGTTCTATTTTCTTTGGGAATATTTCTCAAATGCATTCAAAGAATATTGTAACAGGTTTGGCATAAAGCATGAGAAGATTGTGTCTGATACTCCTGAATAGAATGGTGTCGTAGAAAGGATGAATTGCACCATTATGGAAAAGGTGATAAGTATGTTGTCCAATTCTGGTTTGGAGAAGAATTTTTGGGCAGAAGTTGTAAGGACAACTTTCTACCTCATAAATCGATCTCCAACTATAGCCTTGGAAGGCAGTATCCCTCAAGAAGTTTGGACTAGTAAGAAGTTTAATTATTTTCACTTGAAAATATTTCGATTTTGTCATCAGCAAGGTTCCTATCTGTATGGATATTTTCCAAGCAAAATTTCCTTCCTCTAACACATGCCAAATCTAATGGTATCTTAAGTCAATGTGCTTGCCTTTTCAGTGAATTACTGGGTTTTTCACCAAGTGAATACATCACATACTTGTTGTGCCTTATTTCTATCTCTCCTAGGAATCGCTGCATCCACAACATCTCTTTACAAGCTTTTGTTGCAAATATGTACTCTGCCTTTGTTGTAGAGAGAGCTACTATTCTTTGTAGCCTTGATACCCTAGATATTGTTGCACCTAGAAAAGTATAAAAATAACTTGTAGTGGAATCTTTGGTGTCCATATATCTAGCTATATCTGTATCTATAAATCCTTCAAGCACAATCTCATTTTGACCAACACATAAGCAATAATGACTAGTACCCTTGAGATACCTCATAATCAATTTTACTACTTGCCAATGTTGTTTGCGTGGATTGGCAAGGAACCTACTCACTAATATTCTACCCAGAAATTAAAAGGAATTATGTAGAGGCATGATAAGACTCGGTGTGACTTGATTCGTGATTCTTCATTTGGCTTCAAGTGGGAGAATGTTAAATGTGAAGCCACATTGAAGACATCGGCACGAACTGCCAATGCACGTTGTTCTAATGTCGACGTAGACTCCATGACACCCCACCGTCTTCACCCATCAGCGCCACACCCACGCCGAACCTACTAACCTACCATTCATTTCTATATCTTCATATGAATAACATGTAGGATTCTAGACCCTCCTTCTCCCTCTACAAATTTTTATTTTCTCTTCGTTAAGCATGCAAGCCAAAGAAATGCTTATTGTGTGTAGTACAAATATGTTTTTTGTTTCTCCATTTTTTATTGTCTCTAATGTTTTATGTTTTACTATGCATCTCTAGTCTAACAACAATATTTAATAAATATCTTTTAAATAGTAAAATTGAAATGCCACATGGTTCATCGCCCGCTCTACTTACGTTCCCTAGAAGTAATGATGGTGCCTTCCCCTACTAACGTGGCACCCGAAGTAATGAAATGCTACCTACGTAGTGAAACACCATCCTTCTCCATATTTAGAGAAACTCAAATCGTATATCTCCCTAGGTTCAGTACGATTATTCAGTTTGTATTGCCATCTTTCTCCATGTCCAATATTTGAACCATGAACCGAAAAGCTAGAAATGCAGCTGCAGAGATAGAATTTCAATCCGAATTAAGTTTGTTGGTTATTGAAATCTGTAATTTCTATGTTGCGTAAGAAATTTTGATTAGATATTTTCACCGAGTGCAGGTGTTTACTGAGTAGGTTACTTTGTAAATTTGGAGGTGTAGGTAGGAGACAGGCATTCTGACATAACAAGAGGAAAGAATATACACGCAGAGTTGTTCAATTATCTTCAGTTTACCTGACCTTCATCCTTGGATACCTAACATATGAGGTAATGAATCTATTCTATGCAAAATTCGAAAATAAAATTATGACTAAGTAGTTTATAAGCTTCAGATATTTTATATGGATTTTTAATGCAAATGTTATATATTGTTTAGTTATTAAAGCGCACCAAAGGATTTGCTATGGAAAGCGAGAAAATTTGACCAGAATCACGACAACTCTTGCAGCCGACGAAGAAAAACAATAAACTCAATAAGCTTCTCGATATTTTACTGATTGAAGCTGGCGAGAAAAATTTAATAGATCTTCGACACCTCATGCGAGGGGCGAACAAAGATGATGAACTACTGTACTTGGGATTTGTTCATAACACTCAAAGATGCTTTTATAGATATATATAGAGAGAGGATGTTATGAGTTGGCACGTTTGGGTGCTATTTTTCTTAGTGCTTGGTCTTTTTTCAGCCATAGTCTAACAATGTTACAATTTGGCCCAAAAAAATTATGGAAATTTTAATAGAAATTTGAAAAGATTTTATGGAATTTTTTTGAATTTAAGATTATGGTTTTTAAACTTAAAGATAGTTCTGATGGTCCTAAATCTATCTCCACCATAAAAAAATACCATTCAAATACTTCCAAAATTAAATTTCCTGAAAAAATATCAATTAGTCGAATTAGACAAAGCCTTTGTTTCATACGTTGACTTTTATGGTAATTAAGAATTCGACTCGTACGGAATGAATCATCTATATTTAGTCGAGTTAGACAAAGCCTTTGTTTCATTGGTTCACTTTTATGGTAATTTAAGAATTCGACTCATACAGAATGAATCATCTATTCACCATAATTTATCCCTTACGATTACAGGGTGGGGAGTTCCCCTCTTACATTGTAGAACCCAAATCATTCACCCTACCAATGAATTTATGTTTTTTGATTAAAAAATAAAAGTACTTGATAATGGTCTTTAATGTATAGAACAATTGTTAGTCCTCTCCTCCTCGTAGCAGGGATCTGAATTAATTACCTACCTGTTGTTGGCCCTGACTACTAACAGGTTTTGTTAATTTATCGTCATCTCACTCGCAATAAATATAAATGATTGAGAGTGAAAGGAGCACGAACAAGTGGAATAACGTAGATATGACTACATCTTTACTCTTCAAGAGTTAAATTCGTAAACCTATCATTCACCGATTTGTTACCTACGAATAGAATAGTTCACTAATTTGTTATCTATGAATCGATGAGTTCATACTTAAAATTGATGTTATCTATGAATCGATGAGCTCATACTTAAAAGTGAATAGTGCACATCAAATTTACATTGATCAGATTACATATATACATGAAGTGTTGTTTCAAGATAGGCAAACTTATTTGGACACACAATCAACACGCCAATCTAGGAAACATATAGATCTTAACAACTTCTAAGGAATAGGAATAGATTCCTTTACATATAAAGAGTCATAAGTTAGACAAGTAGGAATTATATTTCCAAGTCCCCCCCTAATAGATACTTGTCTCAGTCTCAATATGCAAAGTCTAGTTGTGGTCAAACATGACAAACAAATATGTCGACATCCATATAAAGGAACAACCATCCACAAGAATGAATGGATTCCCAACCACTACAACCGCCAGTCTATTAGGATGCCTTTCACATACATGGCTGTGTGAACCATTATAACTCCATACATGTACCTATAGCTGCGAATCCCCCATCCATCATTGTCATCATGGGTTTTATCAGATTACCCATAACTATGCTCTGGGTTTTATTGGCTTACCCTCAACCATGCTTAGCTTTTTATCGGCTCACCCTCAACCATGCCCAAGGTTTCTTCAGCTTAACCTAAACCATGCCTACACGAATCCCTATCCACTTCACTCTCACATGTGGTTTTTGGGTTATCACAAACCTACATTACAAAGTGGTTTCCGCCTTACCACAAATCTTTACTTATATAGTGGTTTTAAGATTACCACGAACTTTATGGGGGTATACATGCCTTATCAGGTTTACAATAAACATTCCAACTCTTGGAGTTACCAGGTACATACTTTACAAAGTCCACTACAAAACATCCTAGACTTGCTTACTAATAAATGTAAGTGACACATAATACACCATGTCTATTCCACAAACTCACACAAACTTTAACTTAGTTTCCAATGTAGCTCTTGATGCCATCCTCAATAACCCATTCTAACACACACTCATAATTGTGACAATATTTAATCACACCAATATCACTTCTATAAAAACCAAAAGTACCATGACACAACATACTTATTATTATTAAAATCAGTGGCATTAGCCCCAAACTCCTTCATTCCAAGTTGATCAAACAGTGCTAACTAGCAATTTCCTTCCAAGTTGATCAAACAGTGCTAACTAGCAATTTCCACGTTCCCATTTAGATTTTGTATAGCTCGAGCATATTCAAGTTTTTCATACTAATTTAACAACTGAAATAGTAATTAATTCTGCCTATGGAGTTTCATGTTAATTATCCATCCACACAGTCAAGATATTTTACAGATTGGTACAAATATTTAAAATCGCAAATACCATCTATCACATAGTCTCGGTGATTGTTTCCAACTTTGATTACCATTGGATGTGACCTCTAACACTCTGTTTCTTTGACCGCCAGTTATATCCAACAACGCCCAACCTCCACAACAATGTAGTTGGTTATAATGCGACTTTTTGGAAGTTTTTCTGGTGGGTTTCTCTGGTCAAAATCCGGCAGCAATTTATCAGAATCGCAAGTTTGATATCTAGTTTCTGCACAATCAAAGCGTCCAGAGATTTCTTAAGCTGCTGAATCCAAATATGCAATTAAAAAACCATTTTAAATAATACAAATCAATATTTAACCTCAATTTTTTGGTCAGATTCCGTCACCGAAATCTCCAAAAAATCACATTATAGACAACTCCCACAACAATATGTTGCATACCTCACGCCCACAGAGGTCTGCCTACGCAAACCAATGAGACTTTCTCAGCCACCATGCTTCAGATCAGCAATCACGCCCGCTTCCCAATGTCGATTACACCTCAATTGCAACACAACAATGTGGCTCATGTGTCATAGTCAGCGGCTCCACGCTCAAGCACTAACAAAGAGATATTTGCCCACAGAAGCACGTCTGGGTATGACAGAGAAAAACTGTCTGTGATGATGACAGGGACGCAGCCCAGGGCCATGGATTCCATTAGGCGGGGGCTCGAGGGTGCCCACCTCAACGAGGAGAGGAAGAAAACATAGCGAAATATTTATGTGTGGTATCCCTCAGAAAATTTGATCACAAAAACTGTGTAAAACACAAGCGGCAATCAAAAAATGTGGCAACTACGCCTGTAGCGAACTCCAAGAATAGTTGGCCGATCCAAAACCAACAAAACAAACAAAACGTAATCCGTCGCATGTGGGCTGGAGACTGCTGATCGCCGGTTATTAGCCGAAACATAGCAGAGGTTTCCAAACAAAGTCCTAAGTGCCTCGAGCTCGCTCAGACCCTTGCTACTCAACTTCGCTGCCTCCATCCGCTTCAAGGCAATCTTGGTGCCATCATGCAGCTCCCCCTTGTATAGCACAGATTAATGGGAGGAGTTGCTACCACCGCCTCTTTTTTCACATACATCGTAGGCTTCACGGTGTGCCTTCCTCTAAGGTACTGCAACGCTAACTATTGTTGACCCCCAAGCGGCACTTTCTACAACAGAACTGCGCCCACGTATGTTGACTCTGCCACCGCAGGGAAATTATCCTGCTCAATCTAAAAAAACATCTCAGAGCTCAATCTCACATCTCTCATGCCATTCCAAATCTCTGAGAAGCTGGGAGCACCTTCACGCTCACAGTAATTTCTAACACAACAATAGCTAATACAAATCTTCTCTAGTCGAGGCAGTTGCTCAACAAATCATGCGATCATAGCCATCAAATTAATCACGGGGAAGTCTACCACACTCACCGCACCAATTTCAACTTTGCGATCTCTGCAACTCCTCCTCGGATCCGGCAACGAATATGGGACGCACAAACCACTTAAGATCAACCAATTTATGATTAGCGATAGGTTTCGATAGATGATGGACAAACATATTCATTCACCAAACTCTTTATTTCCCTCGGCCAACAAGGGGCCAAGCCCTCAAGCCTAAACTGCCTTTGGTACCAACTTAAAATTGAATAATGCACATTAACATTAAAATTACGTTCATTAGATCACATATATACATGAAGTGTTGTTTTAATATAGGTAAACTAACTTGAACACATAATCATTTGGTTGAGAGAATATCTCAACTATACACCAATCTAGGAAACATCTAGATTTTAATAACTCCCTAAAAATAAAAACTTACTCCTTTACAATAGGAAAAAAAAATCACAACTAAGATAAATAAGAATTATATTTCGAAATTTCATTGAATATTTAAATACAACATAGATTAACATTAATAACATCAGCAAGAAAACTATGTATCAACAACGAGTTTATATTTAGTTAACCCATTAAGTAATAACTGAGGTATGGTCCGTATTCGTAGAGATGTGGAATTCAGGACATACTTAAATTTAGTGAAATTCTCTTAATTGGATTGGACTTCTATATAATTAATTATTATAACACATAATAAAATGAAGTGTATCAAGTTTCATAAATCGTTAGTGAATTTCCGAACTGATTTATGGGAGGTTGAATTGTAATGTATGTTGTTCATATTCTTATCCCACTAATTGGATAGCATGACTAATCTAACAAAAAATGGAGAAATTTCCCGGCCCTTTGGAATTCTTAAATTTTTTGTCACCTTAAGCTTTACTTGATATGGATTTCCCTTCAGCAGTTGGAGGCGAGAAGTGTTAAAAACCATCCTAAGAAATTGCATGTCAATAAAGATTAACCTTGTAGTACAGCTAGAGATTCTTATATCCATAAATTGGCCCTCGGTTAAATTCACTATGAAGCTAATTCAAATACTAAACGATGTCGACATACAATGAACATGTATGTGGATTAAAACTGATAGTGGAATTTTACTTGAATCCCTGGAATTTGACGTTCCGCGGTTTTGGTCTCTTAAAATGTAACATTCCCATAAAGATAACTCGATATGAACTACTACATTCCCTTCCCATAAAGATAAGTCTATATGAACTAATGAGTGGTTAATTTTAAAACAATTCTATATGTAACTAAATATCAGGGTTAGTTTAGTCTGTTTATCTAGTTTATGATATTAGTTTAATTATTCACAATATTAAGGTTATATATTCTAGTTTATTTATTTATAATATTGGTGTTAGTTTATACTTATTTATTTGTAATATTAGGGTTAGTTTATAATATTGAAGTTAATATTAGGTTTATAATATAGGGTTTTTCATATTAGGGTATATAATATTAGGATTTATAATGTCTATGAGTCTTACATAGACATTGATCGGGTGCTTTATTAAGACACTTATTGATGTAAAGTCAATGGTTTAATTTCCCACCCCGATTGGGGTGATATATTGGACATGATGAAGATGTAGTTCTCCCAAACTTACAAAAAAAAATTATTATGATTTATAATATGAGGTTTGATTTTCGGGTTTAATATTGAGTTCAAAATTAAGGTTTATAATATTCGATTTAATATTAAAGTTTATAACATTAGGTTTAATTTAGGGATTATAATATTGTGTTTATAATATTAGAGTTTATATTATTGGATTTAATATTAGGGGTTTAATATTGGGTATATAGTATTGGGTTTAATTTTTCTTTTAATATTAGAATTTATAATATTAGATTTAATCTTAGGGTTTAATATTGGATTTATAATATTATGGTTTATAATATTGATTTTAATATTATGGTTTATGATATTGGATTCAATATCAAAGTGTATACTATTTGTTTTATTGTATTAAGGTTTAAAATATTTGGTTTAGTATTAGGGTTTATAATATTGAGTTTCATAATGTTATGGTTATAATAGTTAGTATAATATTATGGTTTAATATTGTCATGTGAGTATGACACAAAAATCTATCCAATGTTGCAATGTGAGAAACATTGTTGCAATGTGACAATTAATGTGACAATCATTATCGGAAAGTTACATTACATTGTAATTTATTTAATATCGCATTGCGACATTTTAAAATTTGGGATTAATACTAGGCTTTATAATATTCGGTTTAGTATTGGGTTTAATGTTCAGTTTGTAATATTGGATTTAATATTAGGGTTTTATAATATAGAGTTTATAATATTTGGTTTAATATTAGGGTTTAATATTGTGACATTGTAATGGTACATAAATCTATCCAATGTCACATTGTGAAAGACATTGTCACAATTTGTCAATCAATGTGACAAAAATTATTGTAATGTTATATTACATTGTAATTTTTTCAAGTTCAGATTGTGACATTACAAAATTAGTGTTTAAAATGTCGGGTTTAATATTATGGTTATAATATTGGATCTATAATATTGGGTTTGATATTATGATTTAATATCGAGTCTAAAATATTGAGTTTAATATTACGGTTATAATATTATGTTTAAGATTGGGTTTACAATATAAGATTTAATATTAGGTTTTATAAAGGTAGGGTTTATAATACTTGATTTAGTATTACGGTTCAATATTGTGACATTGGAATGGTAAAAAAATATATCCAATGTAACATTGTGACAAACATCGTCGTAATGTGACAATCAACCTCACAATAATTGTCACAATGTTACATTACATTGCAATTTATTCAATACACATTGTGACATTACAAAATTAAGGCCTAATATTAGGGTTTATAATATTAAATTAACTATTAGGTTTAATATTAGTTTTATAATATTAGGGTTTATAATATTGGGTTTTATATTAGGGTTTAGTATTGAGCTTATAATATTGGGTTTAATATTACAATTTATAATATTGAGTTTATAACATAAGATTTAATATTAGGGTTTTCTTTTGGGTTTAATATTTAAAATTTATATTGGGTTTTATAGTAGAGTTTATAATATTGGATTTAAAAATAGAATTTTAATATTAAGTTTGTGATACTAGGTTAAATATTAATATTTAATATTGTATTTCATATTAAGTTTCAATATCAAGTTTCAATGTTCATTAAAATTTATTTATTTAGTTGAATACCTAACTTCTGCTTGCTTTTATTAAAACATTAATATGAAAACCCAATACTAATACCCAATATATATTAATTACTATTAATATTATAATATTAATATAATATAATTATAATATTATGATATTAATTATTATAATTATGGTTATAATTATTATATTCAATGTCTGAGTAATAATTCAAATCGTCGTATGAGCAATATGATTTTAAAAATATCATCCAAAAATGCAATTCGATAATCTTTTAGGCCACTTATTGAAATTATGTATAGTGTTGTGCTTTATGGCACGGCGACTCAGAAGCATGACGAAAAAATATTTTAAAAAAAATAACGTAATGTTTTTAAGAAATTCCATATTTGTTATAATTTATAGATAAAGAGTATGGTAACTTTATATTTTGATAGGTTTGGCAGATCTGTAAAGCTACTTCGAAAAATCAAATAACCAATCTTTTTTAATAGGCTTATAAATCCAAAAGGATGCAAAGTTATCGATTCCAAGGTCATATCTCGTATTCGAAAGGGATCGAGTGATCAATATGCGAAAGGGATCGAGTGATCTTGATTTATAGGTTTATAATAAATCGATATCCTACCCATCTTTTTTCACGATCAAATGGATCGAGCGATATTGGTTTACAGTAAAACGAGGACCATCCACCATATTGAAATCCACATCATGCAATCATATGTGAAAGATTTTTTTCCCATGATTTTTTCTAAATATTTTACTGCGCCTACTTCAGAAAAAATAATTCCGTGGTTATTTTGAATAACCGATATCATGGGCCAGAATCTTGATGTAACGCGTTTTCATCTGGAACCATGTAGAATATCGAGATTCAATGGAAACTCTGTCTCTGGTTGCCAGGAAATTTACTGTATTAATTAATTGAAAAGGTTCATTCGGGATTGCGAGATGGACATCATCAATCAATAGAACCACTGTATTCACAATACAGTTCTGGGCATTGCTTTCGCAGGTGTTGGAGTAGATATTGCGCGATAATTCAAGCTAATAGTTTGATTCGATCTGAAATTAGCTTTTCAGTTCAGCTGAAACGGTTTGAACAACGGTTTTACCAAATGCTTAACGAATCAACAACCGAATTTGGTAAGAAAATGGGATACCGTTACTCCTGATAGATACGGAAAGTATCGCCTGCAAATTTGCAAATTAATAGTCACAAAGGGCATAAAAGAATATCAAGAACATTATCTTCGTTGCTTTTAATCCTTTTGGAAATACAAAATATTTAGAAATATTGAGTGGTAGGCACTGGGCAGTGCTACAACACTGCCGTTAATGGCTGAAGGACATGATTTTCTACAACACTCTCGTTATTTTCATTGACATGCATTTGGGCGCCTTGGGTGGTCTCAGCAGCTGGCTGAACTACGGCTGATGACTTCTCTAACACCATATGAAGTAGAGAATGTCGACATGAGGGACAAGAAGGATTGGAAAACACCCATTTATCAATGCAATTTACGTGGAAACCGTGATAGCATTCTGGTAATACTCTCACCTTTTCTCCTTCCACGAATTCTGTTAAGCAAATGGGACAACTCATGCCTATGAGGGGCGACCCTGTGCCGCACACACTGGTAGGCAGTGCTTCTATATCGAATTTCTTGCCGGTGTCATTTTCAGCTCCTTCGACACCAACCTCGATTTCTGGCTCGGATCGCGATCCTCTGCAGCGCAGTCTATAGCGTGCCGCGGCACTCACGGCCAGCGCGCAGAAGATGGAACAGAGTAACGCCGCCAGGATTATCAGTATGTCTGAGTCGAAACGTGCTTTCGCTACATAATTAACCGCTGTCGATCTCTTTGCAATGTCCATCGGCAGGCCGATGGGACTGGAAGACTGCAATATCTTCCGATCTTTGAACAATCTCCTGTCATCAATAGATGGTGACAAGGCAGAAATGCTCTGCATTTTGCTGGAAAAGGGCTCCAATGGTGTCGCACCTCGAAGTAAGTCAAGGCACAAAGGCAAAGAACTTGGACACTAATTGTAAAAGACAGAAAAGTGTTGAAATCTAATTTCAACGCAGACCACCAGAAACCGTGAACCAAGCCAGAAACCGTTCACCGGATTTTCTCGGAGCGATTTGCCGACGAAGGAATAATCCGGGAAGGAGCTCCGATACAATTTGGAGCTGACACGTGGTTCAGCCCTGACGTAACGCAACGTCATTTTCTCGGGCGTTAAAGTTGGGCAGCAAACAGGTTTCCGATATTGTTGACCTCCGTCGGATTTACTCCATCGCTCTCCACCGTTGATGAACTAAAGCTGCATACGAGGTGCATTAAAGGCTTGCGTGGATTAAACTTTTGGTTGACCGCCGTAGGTGAAAGAGTTAATGTTGGTACAAGATTTTGGTGGCCCGTTTTAATATGAGTATGGGCACATTACAATATATTTTTTTTATATAGCACGTAAGTTCCTTTTTAGGAAAAGGTATGGTGCATTTAAAACATAGGTATGGGCACGTTTTAATAGAAGCCTATGACTTTTACGGCATGTATTAAAAATAAAAAAAATCGTATGTAATATGTTTTTTTACTGTTGACTTTTATGTATTGCACACGGGAGGAAAAATGTATGCGTATTCACAGCAGTGAAAAACGTTGATGGTGCGGTAAAAGAAGAAGAGAACCAGAGGATGTATGCACAGCAGTGCACGAATACATTCAGTAATGTTTTGTGAAGTTTTTTTAAGTAGCGAAAACCATGTGTGGTTTTGCATGAAGTAAGTTTTTGTAAGTTTGTGTAAGTTTTGCTTTTACAGCAGTATGTAAAATTGTTTTACACCAGTAAATGTGAATGGAGGTTTTACAGCAGTAAATGTTAATGGGAATTTTTCTAGCAGTGTAAATTCTCATATGGAGACACAGTGAATGTTTTTGTTGTTTTAATGAATAGAAATATTTTATGGTGAAATCCTCTGTTCCTCAGTGAATTTTTTTAAGTCTTCTGTGTGCACAAAAGATCCTGGAGCAAAAGAAACAGAGCATTGCCTCTGTGTGTTTGAATATTTGGTTTTTGGTATTTTCCCCATTAAAAATACCCAACAGTGGTATCAGAGCTGGCTTAGGCTCTTTGAAGGAGACAAAGAAGCTGAAGGGAGAAGGTTGTTGCTGCAGCAAAACTTCTCAGGCAGACAGAAGACTCAGACAACAAAGGATTCAGGTATTCTTCATAGATATCTTGTTTGTTATTGAAGAGACAGTCAGTGTTTTAAATACACAGTCAAGGAATGGCCAGCACAAGCACTGGTATGGGTTTGTTTAACACCCAGCTCCCACAGTTTAATGGGAAGAACTATGACTACTGGTCAATAACTATGACAGCTCTGCTTGCTTCCCAAGATTTATGGGAAATAGTTGAAGAAGGCTTTGAAGAACCAGCAGATGAAACTGAGTTCAATGCATTAACTCAAGGAGAGAAGGATCTGCTGAAGAACAATAGGAAGAAAGATTCAAAAGCCCGTGTGTTGTTGTATCTAGCAGTAGACCAGAGTATGTTTCCAAGGTTAGCAGCAGCTAAGACAGCCAATGAAGCATGGCAAACCCTCAAGACAGCCTATCAAGGCATGGAGAGAGTGAAGACAGCAAAGCTACAATTGCTGAGAAAGGATTTTGAGAACTTGAACATGAAGGAGTCAGATAACATTGACTCATTCTTCACTCATGTGATTGGTGTAATCACACAAATGAGAACTCATGGAGAAACCATTGAAGACAGAAGAATTGTGGAGAAAATATTGAGGGTCTTACCCTCAAGGTTTGATGCCATAGTCACCACCATTGAAGAGACAAAGGATCTCTCAAGCTATTCAGTTGATGAGCTGCATGCATCACTGATAACACATGAGCAGAGGTTGAGTAGGAATGAAAACTCATCTCTTGAGCAAGCCTTCAAGACCCAGATGTCCTTTGGAAGAGGCAGAGGTCAAGGCAGAGGAAACAAAAGAGGAAGAGGCAGAAGCCAGAATAGAGGTGGAAGGAACAACTCATCAAATGCACAAGGAAGAGGCAACAATCCAAATCAGAACCAAGGCCAAGGCAGCAGCCAACAAGGAGGACAACATCATGCTCAAGGACAAAGGTATGATAAATCTAATGTTCAATGCTATTATTGCAAAAGGTATGGACATTATGCTAGTGATTGTAGAAAGAAACAGCATGATATGAACAGCAGACAAAATGCAAATGTTACAAGAGAAAACAGCAGTCAAGAAAATGTCCTGTTAGCTTGTAACATGGCTGAAACACATAGTGAGGACATATGGTTTTTAGACTCAGGTTGCAGCAACCATATGACCGGAAACATAGCCTTCTTTTCTGCCCTAGATAAAAATGTGAAATCAGAAGCCACACTAGGAACTGATAGTAAAGTGTCTGTTATGGGAAAAGGAGAAATAAAAATACTTTCAAAGCAAGGAGAAAGGAAAACCATAGCAGATGTATACTATGTCCCCGGAATGAGATGTAATCTCTTGAGTGTTGGACAGCTTGTCCATAAGGGGTACAATGTTTTCTTTAAAAATGATGTATGCACCATCATGGATATACCACCCAGCAAAAGATGCATTGCTGAAGTGAAGATGACAAGGAACAGGATGTTCCCTCTCCGGATCAGGGCAGACATGAAGAACAAAAGGGAAATGGCAGCAGTCACCGAAGAGGCCTTCCAAAGCGTGCCAAAGGATGAGAACTGGTTATGGCACTTGAGATTTGGGCATCTAAATTTTGGAGGTCTAAACTTATTGAGCAGAAAAGGAATGGTAAGAGGATTACCATTGATAGAGAAACCGGACAGCCTATGTGAAGGCTGCATTTTGGGAAAACAACATAGAGAAAGTTTTCCATCAGGGAAGAGTATAAGGACAAAGACACCCTTAGAGATTATCCACTCAGATTTGTGTGGACCAATGCAAGCTCCATCATTAGCTGGCAGCCTATATTTCTTGACATTCATTGATGATTTTACAAGAAAGACTTGGATATATTTCCTCAAGAACAAAAGTGAAGTCTTTGAGAAATTCCAAAACTTCAAAGCATTTGTTGAAAACCAAAGCGGGCTGCACATTAAAGTTTTGAGAACTGATAGAGGAGGTGAATATATCTCCAAGGAATTCCTAAGATTTTGTAGAGAAAATGGAATTCATAAACAGTTTACAACTCGGTACACCCCACAGCAAAATGGAGTTGCTGAAAGGAAGAACAGAACCATCATGGAGATGGCAAGGAGCATGTTGAAGGCAAAGCATTTGCCAAATGAGTATTGGGCTGAAGCTGTACATTGTGCAGTTTATATATTGAACAGGTGTCCTACAAAAACAGTCATGAACAAAGTGCCAGAAGAGGCATGGAGTGGGAGAAAGCAAGGAGTCACCCACATGAGAGTTTTTGGGTGTGTGGGCTATGCACACATACCAGATCAGCTAAGGAGGAAGTTGGACAGCAAAGGGGAGAAATGCATCTTCATTGGATACAGTGATGAATCCAAAGCCTACAGGCTGTACATTCCATCTACCAAGAAGTTCTTTGTCAGCAGGGATGTTCAATTCATTGAAGAGGAAGCTTGGGATGGAAGCATAGAGAAGACAGTTAATGTTAAACACTGTTTGTCTCATGATGAAGATGAAGAGGAGGTGGCTGAAATGAATCCCCAAACAGCAGCACCAGCACAAGGACAGCAAGGGACACCATTGAGGATCAATGAGAGTGCTTCTCCAAGCACACCACAAGGAGGAAATTCAAGTGCATCTTCAAGCACTTGCACACCAAGTGAACGAGGTAAGAAGTTTAGAAATCTAAGTGAAATTTATGAAGAAGGAATGAATTCCTTATTTGCCTTGTATTGTCATGTTGATGATCCTATTCATTTTGAAGAAGCTATTAAAGATAAGAAATGGATAGAAGCTATGGATGAGGAGATGAATGCCATAGAGAGAAACAAAACATGGGATTTGGTTGAGTTACCAAAAGGCAAAGAAGTCATTGGTGTAAAATGGGTCTATAAGACCAAGAGCAATGCTGAAGGCAAGATAGAAAGGCACAAGGCAAGGCTGGTTGTCAAAGGGTACAAGCAGCAGTATGGGAGAGATTATGAGGAGACTTTCGCCCCGGTTGCAAGAATGGAAACCGTGAGAGCAGTGCTGTCCATAGCAGCACAAAACTAATGGAAAGTCTACCAAATGGATGTGAAATCAGCATTCCTAAATGGAGTGTTAATGGAAGAGGTCTATGTGGAACAGCCTCTCGGATATGAGAAGAAAGGTGAAGAGCACAAAGTGTGCAAATTGAAGAAAGCTCTTTATGGGCTGAAGCAAGCGCCAAGAGCATGGTACAGCCGGATAGATTCATATCTATTAGATAATGAATTTGACAAGTGTGAAGGAGAACCCACAGTCTACATCAAGGAAAAGGATGGTAAGATTTTAATTGTTGTTTTGTATGTTGATGATGTGATTTTCACAGGTAATGATGATCAGCTCATTAAAAATTTTAAATCAGTCATGAAGGATGAATTTGAAATGACTGACATGGGTTTCTTGAGATACTTCTTAGGCATAGAAGTAGATCAAAATGAAAAAGGAATTTTTATATCTCAAGCAAGATATGTAAATCAAGTTTTGGACAGATTTAACATGCAAGAATGCAAGGCAGCCATCACTCCCACAGTAATGGGATTAAAACTCAGCAGAGAGGACAACAGCAAGGATTTTGATCCTAGCTTGTATAAAAGTATTGTGGGCAGCCTTATGTATTTAACAGCAACTAGGCCTGATTTAATGTATGCAGTTAGTTTAATTTCCAGGTTCATGGAGAGGCCGAAGGAGGCACATTGGCAGGCAGCAAAGAGAATTTTGAGGTATGTCAAAGGTACCAAAATGTTTGGAATTTTATATCATGCCTCAGAACATTCAGATTTGGTTGGATACACAGACAGCGATTGGGCTGGAAGTGTAGATGATCGGAAGAGCACTTCCGGTTATGTTTTTAATATGGGTTCAGGAGCCATTTCATGGGCTTCTAAGAAGCAGTCCATTGTAGCATTGTCTACAGCAGAGGCTGAATATGTGGCAGCGACAGCAGCAGCTTGTCAGGCAGTGTGGATGAGAAGAATGTTGAGAAGCTTAGGCCAAGAGCAGGCAGAAGCGACAGTGATTTTTTGTGACAATAGCTCAGCTATTGCATTTTCAAAGAATTCAGTGTTTCATAAGAGAACGAAACACATTGATACAAGGTTTCACTACATCAGAGAATTAGTGAACAATGGAGAAATTGTCCTAGAACATTGCAGGACTCAAGAACAGGTAGCAGACATCTTGACAAAGCCATTGGATCAGAAGAGCTTTGAATTTTTGAGAAAGTGTCTGGGTATGACTGAATGCCCAGCTGTTGAAATTAAAGGGGAGTGTTGAAATCTAATTTCAACGCAGACCACCAGAAACCGTGAACCAAGCCAGAAACCGTTCACCGGATTTTCTCGGAGCGATTTGCCGACGAAGGAATAATCCGGGAAGGAGCTCCGATACAATTTGGAGCTGACACGTGGTTCAGCCCTGACGTAACGCAACGTCATTTTCTCGGGCGTTAAAGTTGGGCAGCAAACAGGTTTCCGATATTGTTGACCTCCGTCGGATTTACTCCATCGCTCTCCACCGTTGATGAACTAAAGCTGCATACGAGGTGCATTAAAGGCTTGCGTGGATTAAACTTTTGGTTGACCGCCGTAGGTGAAAGAGTTAATGTTGGTACAAGATTTTGGTGGCCCGTTTTAATATGAGTATGGGCACATTACAATATATTTTTTTTATATAGCACGTAAGTTCCTTTTTAGGAAAAGGTATGGTGCATTTAAAACATAGGTATGGGCACGTTTTAATAGAAGCCTATGACTTTTACGGCATGTATTAAAAATAAAAAAAATCGTATGTAATATGTTTTTTTACTGTTGACTTTTATGTATTGCACACGGGAGGAAAAATGTATGCGTATTCACAGCAGTGAAAAACGTTGATGGTGCGGTAAAAGAAGAAGAGAACCAGAGGATGTATGCACAACAGTGCACGAATACATTCAGTAATGTTTTGTGAAGTTTTTTTAAGTAGCGAAAACCATGTGTGGTTTTGCATGAAGTAAGTTTTTGTAAGTTTGTGTAAGTTTTGCTTTTACAGCAGTATGTAAAATTGTTTTACACCAGTAAATGTGAATGGAGGTTTTACAGCAGTAAATGTTAATGGGAATTTTTCTAGCAGTGTAAATTCTCATATGGAGACACAGTGAATGTTTTTGTTGTTTTAATGAATAGAAATATTTTATGGTGAAATCCTCTGTTCCTCAGTGAATTTTTTTAAGTCTTCTGTGTGCACAAAAGATCCTGGAGCAAAAGAAACAGAGCATTGCCTCTGTGTATTTGAATATTTGGTTTTTGGTATTTTCCCCATTAAAAATACCAAACAAAAAGTGTTGCCCAAGGAAGGAAAATGACGCGCTTGTGAGAGGACGGCGCTTATGCCTAAACAAATGAGCAGGCGTAGGAAATATGCCCCCAAGCTAAAGGCTGGGCGGCCGCGCCGACTGTAAACGCACGACAAACCGAGGAAGTATGTATGGAAGGGCTTCATATAAGTAGCTACCTACTTCGATCGATCACGACAAACCGAGGAAGTATGTATGGAAGGGCTTCATATAAGTAGCTACCTACTTCGATCGATCGAGAACTGGACGAGGGTAGAAGTGGTTTGTAAGCTGGAGAATTCCAAGCCTGGGACAGATAAACGTACAGGTTAGACCAAGAGTCTATATAGCTCTGATTCTTCTGAGCTACTTCATATTGTTACTCTGTCAACATCTTCTATTAAAGATTTCTGCTGCTTATCTTTTGGATATTCTTTCGTTTATCCCTTGGTATCTATTGGAGTTTATTGTATTATAGACGAAAATGGGTACAACCGAGAACTGGACGAGGGTAGAAGTGGTTTGTAAGCTGGAGAATTCCAAGCCTGGGACAGATAAACGTACAGGTTGGAGCAAGAGTCTATATAGCTCTGATTCTTCTGAGCTACTTCATATTGTTACTCTGTCAACATCTTCTATTAAAGATTTCTGCTGTTTATCTTTTGGATATTCTTTCGTTTATCCCTTGGTATCTATTGGAGTCTATTGTATTATAGACGAAAATGGGTACAACCGGGCTTCGTTGTCGCTACAATCCGATCTTAAAATAAAACAAAAATAGAATCAGCTATCCACTTTGCGAACAACCGTACTGGTCACAACCATCTGGACTCAAGTAACGTCGACCTTCTTGGAATATTCTCAAGGGTATTTGATGTGCTCTACCCGATTTGCCAATGTAATATGGCTAATCTAATCCTAATCTAATCCTGTTATAAGTGGAAATTGAATTTTGGTGGGATAATAATCAGAATTTTTTAAATATTACACAAAATGTTAAGATTAAGAAAAGTTGGTTTCAAATGAAAATTGAATCACAATCATATTTTTTATTATCAAACAGCAGAAATTAAATTTAAATGAAAGATTAAAATCACCTTTCTCATTATTAAGATATTACTTAAATAAAAAAATAACAATATTTTTAACTATTGAAAATAAACCATTTAATAAATCAATTTATTAAAAATGGATTGAATTTAATTATTTTTTTTCAAAAATTCTAAATTTATTAAAAATGGATTAAATTTAATTATTCTTTTCCAAAAATTCTAATTTGAAGTTTGATAGTAAAAATCAATTCAACACTATAAAAAAATTCACCACAATATTGAAATTTAACAGCTATAATTCAAATTTCAAAAATCATTTTGGAATTTCCATTACTGCCGCAATTGATATAAAATATAACTTTTATTTGTGTATTAGTTATTTCTTCCTATATTGCATGAAATAATAGACAGAAACACCCAATCATTCGACTACCTGTGCTTAGTCAATTATCCATCATATTGCATGAGCCACTGTCAAAATATTGGCATTAGGTGGTGGATGGATCAGACGCTGTTTTCTTAATGCAAGAAATAGTAAACAGAATCACCCAACAGAGCCAGTCGACGTGCTATGTTTAACAATTACATCCGTTGAACGACTCTGCAATTAGGTATTGATTTGATTCCCATAAGTGATAGATAAACCATTCGGCAGCCAAAAGGTTTCGAAGAATGTAAGCTGGTTTTTCTAATGCCTAAAAAATAGGAAGTATCTTATTCCATTTTATAATGGCCTGATCCATCGCTAACCACGTGAGGAATATTCTAGAATGGTACTCAAAGATACTTCTACATTCTTTGTCAGTTCCTTGATAAATGCCTTTGCGCTAAACGACAAAAAACCATGTTCACAAATGATATGACTCGCTGCTTGCCCACTCACGATGTTGGATACAAATGGCCAAAAAGGAGTAGCCTGGGAAATGAGGAAAGACTCTTTTAAAAGGTAGAAGTATCCTAGGAAATGGGAAAGGATTCGTTTTTCAAAAAGGTAGTTTGGGAAATTTTAAATTAGTAATGGGAAATAATTTATAATATTAGCTTTTAAAATGTAATATATTTAATTCTATGGATATTTTATATTAAATTAAATTTCTAATTTTGATATACAAAAGTATTATTATTACTCTGAATAGACACTCTATAATAAATTATTAAGAGGTTTTTTTCATTTAAATGCAAGATAATATAGTGGTATATGAGTCAAAAGCTCTAGAGGTTTTATTGGTTTTCTACATATGTTTATGAGGAGATGAGTTGAGAGTAAGATGAGGTTATGAGGAGATAAGTTAGAGAGTACGATGAGGGTTTGAGTCACTATGATTTGACATTTATGTTCAAACTTTATATTTACCATTTCAAAAAGTGTTATGGTTTAACCGAGAGTGCAATGGTAGGATAGGGAGAGGGCTTACTACAAAGTATTGATAATTAGTTTTATAAGATGGCAAGTAATGAGGAGCATGGATATGGTGAAATAGTCTAGGGCCTTGGCAGGGGCGGTTGAAGAAATATAGGGCACCTTAGACCTTAAAATTGTATGCTTGAATAGATCTAAGAGGTTTTATGTAGTGATAGTTGTAAAAACTTAAAATCATATATTTTCAATAAAAGTCAAGCAAGAAGCAAAAAAATTGAAAATAGGGTTGGTAAAGAAGAGGCTTTACATATAGTGACAAATTAGATGAGGAGATGATTCCGTGCACTTCTACAACATGATTTTCAACAAGAAGGGACAATAAAGACAATGGATTTATGTTGACATATGAGGACTTTCACTACTCTAAATATGGATGTAAAAGGCACCCAATACATTAAAATCCTTGACAAACTAAATCATATTGTCAAGGAACATGAAAATTTAATCAATGCTATAGGGGAGGGGGTGAGGTAGGAAGTGAGGAGCTAACATTATAGGGAATTAGAACTACATGGAAAGGGAAGATGATTAAGGAAAGCAAGTGGAATATGTAGACTAGATATAGGAAGCTATTAGGGCCAATCTAGGAGGGGAAATAACCTATATCTACATATAAGTTGATTCCATCTTTAAATATGAGGATTAGACTTTTCCATTCCAAGTTATATTGATGAGTCTTTCTTCAAATTTTGTTACAATATTAATGTTAATACAAAGTCTAGCCAATCTTAGTCTAGAATTTGTTAGATGTATTTCCTTTTCGATTAGCAAAATTGTTCTAAGTCCATAGATAGGAGAAGGCAAAGCATAGAACATGTCCATTACCTTCTAGTCCATATAGATATACTTCCTTTAATGATGATCTATGGTATGTACTAAATGTAATATTCTAAGCATGTTAACATATATAAGTTGGCTAAATTAAATGTAACCCTATAAAAGAATTACAAAACACATTTTTTTTGTTTACAAAAAGTATAAACTTTCAAATCTCCTTCATTATATCTGTTTAAGGGTGCATATATGTCAAATGATTGAATAAATTTTTTGTTGCCAACTATTCCCAACTCATTTTTCCATGTCCTAAGATATCATGCTCTCACTATTGATAGCAAAATGAAAATTGTTAGTACCTTGCTAACTACTAGCGTATCTTCCTCCAAGGATGTTAGCCAAATATTTATTGAAGCATATTCTTTATATTAAGTGCTTGGTCAAATGCTTTCCTACCAAGTGGTTTAAAAATAGCCAGTGCATGATTTTTTTTGTGGACTTTGATTTTATGGCAATGGTTCAAATTATGGTCACTTATTTTTTAGGGAAAACCTTATTCTTGTGGGTGCACTCCATAGATCTAACAATGGTTTTAAATCATAAATTGGAGCTATTGCAAGGAATTCATATGACTCATCAACATTTACTCTATGAAGGAAAAAAACTTGAGAATCAAAATATGTTATCTTTTTATTGCATAGTAATGGCATAGTTAAGGATCCAATCCTCATTTCAAAACCTATATCCTTAAGGAATGCAATAAAAAAAAAAATAACATTTCATATGCTTTGAAGTCTTCCCCTATTTCTAATGCCTATACAATGAAGTATGTTAAAAAGGATCCATTAGTGGAGATCACTGTGTTGCAAGTGATGCATCTCCATTTGATGTTTAAAAAATATGTGGTAATTTGTAGTCTAAATTGGCATTGGCCTCTAACATCAACTTTTATTGGTGGACCCACTCAACATGGAGAAATAATTGTGGGATTTATCTTTGCTCCAAAGGAATTTTATATCTCTTAGTTCTATGTTCATGATAAGTATGAGAAATATTTTTAGTAGAGTTCATTTTGGGGAAGTGTGGGAATTTGTATAGGCCCATGGTTCCAAGAATTTGTCCTACATATACATCAATTACTAGAATTTTAGCTCATTATATTTCCCCAATTTTTCATTGCATTTATAGTATTTATAAATTTTACATGATATTAGAAATATATTGGGAACTGACATAAAATCAAATATTGA
This sequence comes from Pinus tabuliformis, assembly GCA_031772625.1. Classification (NCBI taxonomy): domain Eukaryota; kingdom Viridiplantae; phylum Streptophyta; class Pinopsida; order Pinales; family Pinaceae; genus Pinus; species Pinus tabuliformis. The sequence goes on along the minus strand of CM062818.1, from coordinate 253,491,242 downwards.
GATGGATACAACATGACTGTGCACATCTTCCCACATGTTGAGATAGAGATTATTATTGGTCGTAAATTTCTCATATGGAAAAATTTTAAATGCACTCAAGTCTTATATTATACGAACACATCATTTAGGTGCTAGAAGTTAACCTCCATGAAATATACAAGCTACTTGTCCCCATGCTTAAGTTCATTCTCCTAGGAAAAAAAGACCAAATCAAAATCAAAGAGCTAGAATTTTACAAAGGAATTGATGTTGGATAATGGTGATGATTAAAATGAAAAAAAGTATTATCAACAAGCCAAATAATATCCTTCCTCAATGGTAGAGTAGAAGATATAGATACTAAGTATTCATCTTCATGGAAAGTAGTTTACATAAAATAAGAAGGAAAAAATAAAACAAAATTAACATACATACATACATACAGAGATATATGAACTAATTCTATGTATAAATATTTATTTCTCATCTTTTAATTTATAATTAATTATTATGACCTATTTTTAAAAAGCATGTTAAAAAGTAATAAATATATATATGAAAGACCAAGAATAGTACAGCTATGAATTAATTATTTTGAATTTAATAAATATTATAAAGTGCAATATATATTTTTATTTATTGTTTCAAAAATGTAATTTTAATGTATCTATTAATTGATTATTTTTAATTTAATATATCATACGTTGATTATTTAAAAATATGAATTTTAATATAGTATAATCGAAAATTTAATTATTTTTTTAAACAATACTAAATATAAGTAGTTTATCTAATAACTTGTAAACATAAAAACTAATATGTATTTTAATATATATATATATATATATAATTATAATTATTTTAACATTATGTCACAAGGTTAAGGTTGTGTAAGAAATCTACATTACTATACATCTATGCAGAATTTTTGCACTTGTTTTCTTTATTAATAACATATCACATATTCACTTTATTAATAACATATGACATATTCATATCAATTTTTTCAAAAGCACATAGCATATTCAATGAAAAATTATCTTCTCCTTTTTCGATTATGATATGTTTTATTTTATTTTTTAATTTGCCTTATAAATAACTTATTTTTCAAGTTTAGTTTCTGATTTTGAAGTGTGTTTTGGGTGGTAAGGGAGGTATGGTAAAGATAAGGTACGCTGGATATCGAATGCGAGGGAAAAAAGTGTTTTATATTTTTATTATATGTATATATATATAAATGTTGAAAGTATAAAGATTTGGGAAGTTTTTGGTATAAGGGTTTATTGTTTTTTTATAAATATGTTAAATATAACTATATTAAAGTATTTATATCATACTTTTAGTAGTCAAGTATGTGTTGTTAGCATGGAATATTTTAGTGGAATTAATATGTTTATACATATTAGTATATTTAGATGAATTAAATGGTTGGTTAATATCAATAGGTGTCATATTAATTATTTGATTAGACATATTGCATTACCAAGATTAAAAAACATAAAAATAAACTAGATTGTAACATTATCATCATTATTATTAGGAGTGGCAAGAAGGGGAGTGGTTCCCTGTGACCTCAAGGAACTTAAGGTGTTAGAGTATTCATGGGGTTTAAACTATATGACAAATAATCAAGAAAAAACCAATAGTCTCTATCAAAGTATTCAACTGGATAAAGAAAATCAAGTTAAGATACTGTATTGGGAAATTCTTTCCTAATTGTTCAACATCTAGTTAAGTGCTCCTCTCTCAAGGATCAATTTTTAAGGAACATTATGAAAATAATTAGAGGAGCTACTAAAGGGATATCCTCTATAACATACTTTCGTGTCCTAAGGGACTTCAATAAAGAAGTGAATATTTGTGCAAATAAGGGGTGAAAATTGCTAATTGGTGATGTGAAAGTTAATGGCTAGATTAGGCCATAACTAATCCCCTATATGTGGATTGACTTAATCATGGAAAATAAAAATAAAATAGTTCAAAAGGACTAATTATTAAATCAAAAAATAGGGGGCCCATGGAACAATGCAGTAGCCCCTTTGGAATGTTTTCATGCAAGATATTATATAATTTTAGTAGTTGTGAAAATTAGGAAGGTCATCCTTTCCATGCATCAAAGTATAACGTACCCCTCATCCCATATCATGCTTCCATGGGTTGATACTATCTCGCATGGTGGGATAATAATAAAGTGTGATTTAATTGGCATAATCTGTGAGTGTGGGAATATGATGAACGGGTGTCTTGGGTTGATCTTTTGGGCTCCCTTCTATATGTATACGAATTATGAGCATGCTAATTCTATAGTGAGGAGAAACTGAATGCATTGTGCATAGTTCAAGAATGTTTCCATTTTGAGTTGTGAGTTTAGTGAAATGGGGTTTGTTTCTCCCTTTGATCTAGGGATAGGATATTACAAAGGTTAGTGGGACTCATGTATCTCTTCTCTGTGTTGATCTCTGGGGTTTTTAGAGTTGGGTGTGTGCTTTATTTAGGTTGGTTCTTTGTCTGGTCCTGAGTTGGTTAATTGCCAAGTTTGATATGTCATTGTCATTGATTGTTCTCTAAGAAATTTGAAAAGTATACCATGTAGTGTATTCAATGTTGCATTAGAAAAATGGTGTATGTCAAAGTATGATGTTGGAAAGCTCCTACTAGTCTTAGAGAAGAATTTTTTGTGGAAGTGGTGTACTTTCTCTTCTGTGATGATAGGGAAAAATTGTCTGGTTAAAAATTGGGATCTCTATGTGAATTTGTGGATACAAGGTCATATCCATACCCTCGAATCCATTATGGACATTTTCTTCTTAATTTGTCTTTGTTATATTATTTAGTGTTAAACGTATAACCTTGCATCTAGTCATTGACCCCCCAACCCCCGTGATATTCAAAATCAAAATCCTTGCTTATTTGCATATTGATAGCTAGGTTTTCAAGGATAGAGATAAAAATGTTTATCTTATTAGAAGTTTCTGAGTTTGTTGCCTCAATAATAAAGATTTCATGGCGTGTGATCACAAGGAAACAATTGAATAGCTCGCAAAAATTCTTCAATCTTTGCAATTGGATGTCCTTCAGCTACAATTAAAGCATAATGACTACGTTGCTTCCACTTCTTACATGATGGAAAATTTATAAGAGGTGAATTTAAAATAGAGAAAAGTGGAGATTAAGTAGATTCGAGCTTCAAGCACATGTCAATAATTTATCCCACAACATGGATGATTCAACAAATTCAAGTAATGTGAATACAATCAATTGTCTAGATTTAAATGAGCATGTTCATCATTTTATGAAATTCTTCTACCTCAATTAATCACAACACAATCAACTTATCTAATGAAAATGAACCTATTGAAGGCTTAAGTAGGTTCATAGTATTGAATTCTTTTGTATTTTTAGATATTAGTAATTATTTCCTTATGATCAATGGTTATACGCTTGAAAATTTCTCAACCTTAATTTCATTTTTACAATTGAGTAAACATTATTAGATTGATATAAGACATATCAAATATTTATTGATGTTCGATTATAATTGAGAACCCCAATATATATACATACCTAGGGTGTCTTTTCATTAATAGACATGTCATCTCAATAATACATTTCATTACTTTATTGATTATTGTTTATTTATATTTATATATTATATTATATATATATAATATATTATATAAATATATATTTTTGTACATAATATAATATATATTATACATTGTTGTCTAGAAGGGAATACCTTCCACCACTATATAAAACATCAACACTCCCTCTTACTGAGGAAGGTATTCTTCCATGATTTTCTCCTCTAGTAGTCCTAATCACACCCAACTACTTCACATGGTATGGGTAGGATTACCACCATAATTTCAAGACGACACTGTAAGTATCTATGATGTTTCTCCTCTTCTAGTAGTCCCAATCACACCTAGCCACTTCACATGACATACATAAGACTTGTACCAAACTACTCATTAATCCCTCAATCACTTCACATGATTGATTTATGAAACCCTTGGCTAGAGGGAGAGTATCTACCCACTATAGGAGAAACATCACAACTCGCTCTCAACGAGGCTTGATGTAACACTTTCCTCCCATATCTACCTAGTTTCACCAGCTTGAAAAGGTAAACATGAGAGGACGAGATACTATGATATGATCCAAACTGCACGATTACCTAAGGAAATGGAGTGAACAAAATGAAACCTTAATGGCCTTCTTTAGGAGCTACAGGACCCCCGGGAGCTAAACAACCACTCAAGTTGCCGAGACCCTGAGCTAGACTTATATTTCACTGACCTAGGTTGTCAGTCACAGTCATAACATTGCATCTATGTGACTATAGGCCTCCAATCACATGCATAATCCTACAAGATAGCGACTGCGGTCCTAATTTCCTAGTTTTGACCCTGGAACCATAGAATCTGTGCCACCTTTTTAGGGATATTCTCCATAACACTGCCCAAAACTTGATGAGACTTTCCAGAAAAATAAATGACACAAGGAAAAAGTATCTTACTCAAAACTTGATCAAATAATTGACCTACCCATGCTTAACCATGATAGTAATTTTGTTAAACATATTGAGAACATGTAATCTATAGGTCATGAATGCATATTTAAACATAAGGGTCAGATACTTATCTGAGAATCACCAATAAGGTCTAATTCCCTCTAACAATATCAAGAATAACATCTATTAGCTGAATAATCATTCATCAACTATTCAAAGCATGATAAGAGCCATAACTAGAATTTGTTACAAAACCATTCTTAAAATTAGTGCATAACCAGGATAATAAGAATGATAGAATAGCCATCAAAGCCACATAATGAAAAGTATAGATACTCATGAAATACAAGAGGAAAATAGTTCTTATTAACATATCCAAGATACAACAAAGATAGGGACTTCCACGTACCACCTGACCATAAATTGGGTTGAACCAAATATTTCTTTCAGTAAATCACCTCCGTGCCATATTCCAAGCATGAATGTGGGGCTCACAAAAAATCAACCAGGGATTCCTTAGGATTTACAAAAATCCCACCAAAACCTGTTAAGGGATTCCTAGACTCGAAACCCTCACCTATACAACTAGGCATTACCGCAATCCCCAATTAACTATCAAGGGATTCTTAGGCCAAACAAGAAGCATACACTACCAGGCTTTACCGCAATCCCGCCAAAATTGGTAGAGGGATAACTAGGCCCTAAAAAAGCTTGGATGCCTCCATATTTCTTCACAAATACATTGAGGAATTTTCCTTCTCCACTCTTAGGCTTTACTACAATCTCACCATTACCAGTCAAGGGATTCCTAGGCCCTTCGAAATTTTCCCTAAACCACTTCACCCAGTTCCAAAACCATCCGACAATCCAAAGCTCAACCAAATGAAGAAACCCCATCACACCATGGTTATCTGGAAATGGAAAGGAAAAGTTTAAACCACTATCACACCTATAAAATCCCATATCAATGACACCAAGAGAACCAAATACATACATCCATGTACCATGAATGTATAAACTAGCAAGGAAATCATACATGTAACTTGATACCTACCAAGTAATCCTGATGTAGTTTCTTGATCCAACTCTTCCTTGCTTGATATTTGCATCCTTTTGATTTCTTGTCCTTCCTTTTCCTTCCTTTATGCAATGCTAGAGTGCCCCAAGAATTCTCTAAGTGTAGATGAGTATGATAGAATAGAGAAGAGAGAGAGAGTGAGCTCCAAAACTAAACTGAAAAAAGTTAGTGAACCGATCCTCATAAGCCTTTTTATCATTGAGGCCTCTATTTTCTTCATATTCTTTCAATTCCCTTCTCATGCAAATATGTGACCCTTCACCTTCCTTTTCTCCTATTTTATATTATTTTCCTAAATAAAATGCCAATTAAAGCCTCTTTGGAATTTCAGTGCCTTTACCAATTTATTTTTCCATAATAGACCAAACGAACACCCACTAGGATGTTTTTTGCACCATTAATCTTGGAATACGTGTCCAATGACCTTGGTCTTATTTTTACCATTATTAACTTTATTACATGAACTTTTATCTTGGGGCTATTACAAGCCCCCCCCCCAAGTGGAACATCGTCCTCAGTGTTCTCTAACACCTATGACTAGCGAACCACTTAAAATAAAACATACATCATATGGATCTTTATAACAGAACTTGTTGTAGTATTTATAATGACATCCTACTGAAAACATGACACTCATACCATTTACTGGAGCTTTATAACACAACTCATTACGATATTTACAATAAAAACTATACACAAATATGTACACAACAAAAATCCTTTCCCTCAACCGGTAAACAATGAAGGATACATAGCCCGCATTAGAAGCAAGGGAATCCATAGGATCAAACCTCCACCCTCAAATTAATCCCAGAATTCACCTCCTTCCTAGGAATTCCACAATCCACTACCAAAGTCAAAATTTGCATCCAATATGCAGAACTACAATCCTTGTGCTACTTGTTCTCTTAGTGAACATTTATTGGCTCATTGATCTAGGGTACACTCCCAATGTGCATCTGATTCCATCTGGAAAGGCTAATGAACAAAACAAATTCATCCACCAACCTTACCTTCTTTTCTACAGAGTCCCTCGGGAAATCCGGTAACCCACTTCTGTGGATTCACCCACCTTCCAAGTTCCCTGACATCTGCTTTCCTAGGAAATTCATCCCTTGGCAAGGTTACCTTGCATGAGAAGGTTCAAAAACCAAGGCTTATCCTTACCTCAAAGCCATCATACCGGTCATAGAATTCTCATCTAAATCAATGGAAACTATTAGGTACCATTGTCCCACAATGGCCCTGCTCGTAAATGCTTTACTAACAAATTTCTTCCTATTCTAATTCCTTTTGTTGTTGCTGCTAATTCTTGCAGTCAGTTTCAACCACCCAAACTGGGAATTTTCCATCCTTTCCCATGCCAGGTGCATAGTTTCCATTAGATTCAAAATGAATTCGAATAATACCTCATTGGTAGCTCGCCAATAAGGTACACCTACAACTTTTCTTGCATCTCGTCACAATAAGACAAACTAGCTCTTTGATTAAATCATCATGAATAAACATATCACATCTACTTAGCTCAAAATGAAACCATCATAGATCAAAATCATGAATCACATGCAATAATCATAAACAACAATCATATATCATATGTAATCATCATAAATCAGACACATAGATAGCATGTATAATAAAAATGGAATAAAATATTGATACTTATCCTTTAATCGGCCCTGACTTCTACCATTGTTATTTTCGTATACACAATGGATCAGTTGCCACACCTGGCAATCACTGCATGCCTTCGCTTCTCTTCAATGACATACACTACACATAGTGTGCACCACAATACATACACCCACACACAACATACAACACCACATAATACATGCACCTACACCCAACATACAACACATACACCTACACCCAGCATACAACACAACACATACACCTACACCTAGTGTGCAACACAACACATACACCTACACCCGACATACAACATAAAACGTACACCTACACCCGGTGTACAACACAACACATACACCTATGCTCGGTGTACCACAAAACACAATGCATACACCTACATGCGGTGAACAACGCAACACAATACATGCACCCACACATCATACAACACCACGCAATACATATGAGTACACAAAGTACAATCCAAATAAATACACATGTCACAAAACCACTACTAAACAATTTACATATATAGTACTTGTTTTCACCCTCTAAAAATAGAGTTCCAGTTGTATAAAGAGTACCACAGAACATAGAAGCTTGCAGCCATCTTCCAAGCTGCAAAATCTCTCAAAGCTAAATTGGACCTTCTCCACTTGATAGTGCTCGAAATAATATTTCCAACAGTATGTGGAAGTCCAAGAATGGACTCCTGAATTAGAAGTTAGAGCATATTGAAGATACCCTCTGAAAGCCATAAAACAAAGAGGAAAAGACCAAGGAGAGGCTAATCACAATCTCATTTTCCTAAGATGTAGTGGCGGGGAAGGAAAGAGAAACTTATGATCAGCTATCGACAATCACAATCTTCAAAGGCCCATGGTCATCACAATCGCATGTCGCACTAAGGTAGCACAACATATCGATGATCGACGGCTCCAAGGCAAGGCAGATTTGTGATCGGAGGGTCCCGAGTATAGTCTATCATCTTATCAGCGATCGGAGGTCTTGCATATAATACTTCCTGCATAACGGAAGTCTGTGAGTGATATCACAAATCAACGGTCAAGGGTCAATGTCTAGTGCAAAGGATAGTGAAATCGAAGATCGGCAAAGGCCACACATATCACAATTGACAGTCATCATTTGCAATGGATCACCCTTAAAGGAATTGTGGGAGAAATATGCTGATAGCACTAAATAGATGAAATTTGGGCCTATAGCGATAAAGTGTTGGGAGGGGCCAAAAACCATTTAACAAAGGATTGCAGTGAAAACCCAAGGCTAGGCGGGCCCTTTTCTCTCTCCTCTAAGGGGAAACATGGTAGAATACCATTGGTTCCTATGAATCCATATTGCAGCTGATGTCATCATGACGTGGTAGTACAGAGGACATGTGACATTTTGATCTAGCATTTTCAGGGTCCTAAGGGGGCATTTCTGGGTGACACGTGTCACCACTCATAAAGTGACATGTGGCAGAGATGATGTCATCAATCAGTAATCAACGATCACACAAATTAAAGTCTCTCCTCCATCGAAGTCCCTTCCCACTTGTAATTGTGATATACGAAGACCCTCTTGGATGCGATATTTCATGTGTCCTGCCTTATGAAATTTTCATGTCCAGACAATCGGACAATGCTATTAAAGGAGGTAAATAGGCCCTCTCCCATATTGTGATTGAGATACCATGAGTGGGCCCAATCTTGCAGATCAGTGATCACAATTGTCAAGGGGAGATATCAAAGGCGAGCATTATAAAACAACGGTGTGCAGGATTCTATGTAACAAAGGAAAAAGACCCTCGGAGGGAAGTCCAAAGGCCCTTGCGGCCGAGGACTAAGAACTTGATCATGGCCCCTAGTCATATGAAGTAAAAGGGGATAAAGTGGATCAGAAGGCCCCGTGTTGTAAGGAATTTTTAATGGAATGTCTTGATGTGATAACTCTGCGATTAGGTAGTTTAGAACTTTAAAGGCGTGATGGGTCAACAGGTATGGCATTTAAGAAAGGAGAAGGAGCATTCAAACTTAGCATGGACTGACCTAGAGAGGCCCCTTGTGACACGAAACCAAGGTCAACGCTAACAGAAGTCAACAAAGACTTGGAACTTCAGGAGGACTTGATTATCCAGCATGGTGCTCCATAAAGAGCGAAGATGAAGTATCGCCCATGGGTCCTCTACTTCTATACTGCGGCATGAAACTGATAATTGCCCACTCCCAGCTTTAAAATATCAATGGTTCAAGCAGTAAAGACCGAAGCATTGGGAGTCGGATGAGTAACACAGGAGGCCAGACCATGAGAAAAATACAACCTGAAGTGGAGGTGATCACAGAGATGGGCACAGAGATATTTTATTGACATTTTCATCTGATTGTTGGCTGGTTTTGTTATCCTATCATGTACCGCCATTTAATGAGGCAATTAATATTTTATAATGTATTTGGGCCATAGAGACATCCTTGGACAAGACATTTAGTTGATCTAATAGCTGGGACTTGGCTGAAGATATTTTATTGTAATTAATGTTCAACCCTCCCCTCTATAGATAAATAGAGGGAAGAAACACTTAACAAAGTTTAATAAATCCTAAATAAAAAGCTACATGTTATTGTCAGACTATATACTGTATGATATGCATCTTTTAGAATATAAATAAAATGGTGGTGATTCCCCCTTCGAGTACTACAATATGTTCTCCCTTTGCTAAAATCCATCATGTTTATGTTTCTTATCTGAATTCATGTAATCATAGTTGCTAGAAATATTTCAAACTTCCTCATAGATTCATTTGTATTGACTTGTTAATGCATGTGCCTGTATGTATTATTGAGATTATATCTTTAAAATTGTGCTCCATGAATCATAGCACCGAGTCTCTCTTTTGTCCATTATATCTATCTGTAACTCAAATAAGTGTAGAAATCCTTGATGTTTCAAGCTCTATGTGTTAAGTGTAGAATTATTGATGTGTTAAGCTCTATGTGATGAGTTACTCCTTCTCCTTATCCTCTCTCATTGCTTTGTCAAAGCTTATTAAACTATAGGTCCTTGAACTACTCGGCCTCCATTATTTTATGCACATATTTCTGTGAGAGGTATATATGAAAAAGTACCAGAAACGCATGGCTTACTCCTTTAGATGAATGAACAAACCCATTCCGTTTAATATATATACATATATCATATTTGATGTTTCCATTTTCTTGAGAATCATACGAGACACAAAAAATGTAGATGTGCCTAGGCACTAGTCTTGTAAGAAATATGAGACTATCTCTGGGAGCAACAACATCTTTTGGCGTCATTGCCGGGGAACGTATTGAAGGATTTTCACCCCTTGGATACGACAAGTTGAGCACTGTTTGTGTAGGTGAGAAAAGGAATTTTGATTGCATTCACATCACCTTGGCAACTCCACAAACCCCATTATCATTTATCATCCTGGCTTTTAAAAAGCCTCACACTCGCTCAAATACCTCTCAGCAGAAAACCTCGTTTGTATTTGACCCACATAGATTAATTTTCAGGAAAGTCTGGAAGGGGAAAACTCCTACTACTTGTGCTACAATCTCATCAGTCTTTGAAGCTTCCTCATCCAGCTCGCAACCCGTTGTTACTCACTACTCCGGATTTACTCCTAAGACCCTTACATGCCTTGCTTTCAGTCTAGCCACTCCAACCACTGTGGTTTTGGCCCAAGTTCCTCCGGAAAATCTTAACCGCCCTCCATTAATCCAGATGGTTGTTCCAGATTTTTTACTTAATAAATATGCCCCTCTTGATTTACCTCAGCCCCTAAGTTCTATGCCCCAAGACTACCTAAATATTTTTGCTAGGCTCAATGGGGAGGATGAAAACACTGCATAGAGACATATTGAAACCTCATGTTCTTTTGCCAAGAATCTAAATTTAGAACAACTAGATGTGGTATTGCGACTCTTTGTACAATACCTTGATGGAGAAACTAGAAAATGGTTTAAATCCCTTCCTAATGCCTCCATCACTACCTGGGAGTAACTTGAAAACTCGTTCACACAAAAATGGGGTGAAAAGAGAAATCATGAATACCTCCTCACAGATTTCAATGCTATAAGGAAGAAGCCGAAAGAGGATACTTCAAATTTTTTTAAAATTTTCAATAAGCAGCAAAATAACCTTCCTAGTGAGATGAAGTCTCCTCCAACTGCTACTCACATAGTTTTTTTGGGTGCTATTGAATCCGACTTTGGTTTTACCCTAAGAGAAGGTAAGTCTCTCACTTTAGATCAACTCCAAGTCGATGTTCTTGAGGTGGAAGCAAATTTCACCTCAGCAGGGAAGTCAAGAGGAAAGCAAGAACCTACTGAGAATAAAAGGGGAAAAGAAGAAGCATCCTCCTCCGGTCAAGCTAAAGAATCACTAGATCTGAAGTGGGATGAAATGGATAAAATCATCAGGAGTTTATCACATAAGTTTGGAAAGCTTGAACTTGAGAACAGAAGTCTCCCCAAACATAACGCTCAAGGCAACAACTGGGGTTATAATGCATAATACAGAAGGCCACCATTACAGATACTTCCAAGGGAATGAAAGGAACAACTCGATCAGATCCCTCATCCTCTATATTAACAAGATGATCCTGATGAACAATCATCAGATACACATGAGATGGAAGGAAAATTGTATTCCGCTTTCTCTGAAGAAGAACGTGAAAATATGGCTCACCAGGAGACCAGTCATGATAGAGAAGCAACAGTAAATAAGGAGGACATAGATTATTATTGTAAATAGTTTGTGGATTTCATGCAAGCACATCTACACCGAAAATATGATTTAAAATCTTCAAGAAAGAGGTAGAGGGAACCGGAACAACAAGAGGGAAATGCTCCCCAAGGTATTTCCCCAGTGCAAGATAAAGGGAAATCTAAGATGAATCCTAACTCGTACAAATTAAAAGTCTCCTCAAATAATGAAAGAAATAGCTCTGAGGAACAAACAGAAAGGAAGGTACCTTTTCTAATAAAAACCGATAGTGGTAAGAAAGGAGAGGTAGAGCTAGGAGGTATAGATAAGGGCCAACCTACATTCAATCTTCAAAGGGAGCTCGAAAGGGTAAAGATTCATGTCCCCCTGATTGAACTTCTAAAGAATCCCACTTATATAGTTCAAGCCTCTCAGTTCATTCTTCCGTCCACCTCTTCACCCACCCATGATTGGCTAAACCTTAAATAAGAGAGGCCAATGGTTGTTTTTTGGCCTCATATCGAAGAACTTGATCCTCATACTACACCCTTCTATGTGACCCTAGTAATCCATGACCTCTTATTGCATAATTTCATGTCGGACTCTGGAGCCTCACACAACCTCATGCCCTTAGCAGTAATGGAACAAATTGGCTTGCAGATCACCAGGCCCTACAAGGACCTACACTCCTTTGACTCTAAGAGAGTCAAATGCTTGGGAATGATAAAGGATATGGTGGTAAACCTGGCTCAAATCCCTGTGAAGATTGTAGTAATGGACATAGTGGTGGCCAATATTACCACTCGGTTCGGCATGCTCCGATCTAGGTCTTGGGGTTCCAAGGTGGGGGCTCTAGCAAGTTAAATCTAGCTTATGCCATTATTCCAATTTTTTTAGGTGAGCAAAGGAGGTTCTATAGAGAATCGAGATTTGTAAAAACTGTGACCCCATATAAAGGCTAAAAAGACTCCCTAGTGCATGGAAAAGAAACCGACCTCTCCTACCTATTCCTAGAAGAAGATGAGTCCATCTTAGAAGAAACAACAATACACCTAACAAGGTAGTTAGAACACCAACACACAAATGAAAAAAAAAGTATGAAAATTATACTTTGACGAAGCAAATTCCAAAGAAGGAAATAGAGCAGGAGTATTGTTGGTATCCCTTGAGTGTAGACTGATACCCCTCTCATTCAAGCTGTAGTATGAGGAAACCAACAACTTCGATGAGTATGAAGCATTGCTCCTTGGGCTACAAACAACAAAGAATATGAATATTGAATGTGTAACGGAGCATGGAGACTCCGTGCTGATTATGAAATAGATCCAGAATCAGTGCCAGGCCAAACACCCCGGATTAAGGACATACCAAAATGAATTATGGGATTTTATTGATAACTTCTTCCTGACCTTTAATATCCAATTTATGCCTAGAGAAGGGAATAGAATGGCTGATTCCCTTGCTATAGCAGCAAGTAATTTCAATCCCCCTCAAAATCCGCTCCTCAGGTATGAGGTGGAGGTCAGATAGAGACCCTCTGTACCTGATAATTTCAAGCACTGGTAGGTATTCAATGATGATGATCAGTTGAAACGATTTATAGAAGTCATTAGGTAGTTCACTAACTCAACCATCGTTCAAGAAGAGGAAAAAGAGGCTGATCAAGAAACCACTTCGTGGGAAGACACAAAGGTTGGACACAAAATTCTACAAATGAAGAGCAATACCATTCCTTGCAAACTAGTCCCAATGCAGATAATTTTTAGTAAGGATTATGTAACCTCCAAACCAATGGCTCCGGAGATGGAAGATCAAGTAGAAGATTGCAATATCAGCTCAGAGGATGAACCCTAGATGGTTAGGCCATCAAAAGGAATCCCCTTGAAATATAAACAAAGGTATTTAAATCTATTCAAAATCTACAAGGATGTTTTTGCTTGGTCTTATCAGGATCTAAAAGAATTTGATACTAATATCATACAACATAAGATTCCTTTAAAGATTTGATACTAACATCATACAGCATAAGGTTCCTTTAAAGAGTGGAATAAAACCATGCAAGCAGAAGCTTAGGAAGATTAATCTGCTCTTACTCCCCTCCATTGAAAAATAAGCGAGGAAACTTCTACATGCCAAAATCATAGTTCCTTTAAGGTACTCGCAGTGGGTGGTCAAGTTAGTCCCAGTTCGGAGAAATAAGGCTATGTGTATATTTTTGGAATATAAGAAGGGCGTCGTTGAAAGAAAACTACCTGCTTCCTAAGATGGATGATATATTGCAGAAGGTGGTTGGCTCAATCAGAATGTCCATGATGGATGGCTTCTCTGGTTACAACCAAGTGACGGTTCACCCTGACGATCAGAAGAAGACTTCTTTCACCACCCCGTGGGGAACATTCATGTATGCTCACATGCCTTTCGTTCTCATTAATGCATGGGCCATGTTTCAAAGAACTATGGATATAGATTTTTTAGGGGAGAGAGACAAGTTTTTCATGGTTTATTTGGATGATATCACAGTCTTCTCTAAGGTTGATATAGTGCACATCCTCCACTTGAAGATCACCTTTGAGAAACACAAGAGGTATGGTCTTTCTTTGGATCCCATGAAATATCAGTTCGTCCTAAGTGAGGGGAAGCTACTAGGACACATAGTAGTGCAAGAAGGAGTGAATATAGATCCTAAATTAGTCGAAGCCAACAATCATATTCCTCTACCCAGAAATAAGAAAGAGATCCAAGCCTTTTTGGGGAGAATCAATTTCTTGATGAGGTTCTTACCCAACTATGCAGAAATAGTTAAGTGTGTTATAGACATGCTTAAAAAGGAAAATGAGGTCAAGTGGAGCCCTTGCCCCTAAGATTATTTCACTAGAATTAAAGAATCTTTGGTTGAAGCCCCGGCACTAGTCAGCCCTTACTACTCAGTGCCTTTCTCTATATTTTATTTTTCTTCTTCGCATACTATCGATGTATTTCTACTACAAAAGAATAAATATGGTTATGAACAACTCATCACCTTCTTCAGCCAAGTCCTCAGGGACTCTGAGCTGAAGTATAACATCTTGGAGAAACAATCCTATGTACTAGTCAAGGCTTTGAAGGAATTTCATATATATTTGCTACAATAAAAAATCACAACATTTACCCCAATGACAGTGGTCAAGAACATCCTGGTGCAAGGTGACAGTGAAGGAAAAAGGGGTAGGTGGATAGAAAAGATACAAGAATATGAGTTAGGCATAAAGCCTACTAAGCTCATAAAAGGCAGGGGTTGGCCAAGGTTTTATCACATCTAATTGCCAAGCTTTAGGGATAAACCTGATAACTGAGGAAGGTAGACCAGAGGTTCAACAGGATGGGATTAAAACATCAGAGCAAAAGATATATGCTAAATATGAGGGATCACCCTGGTATAAGAATATGTTGTAGCGAATACAACCACCCTCCAATCGTTTTCCTTAGCTTCCTTTTGGAGCCTCCCTACCAACCATACTCCGCAACATGTCTTGCACTGTCACGTACATAAGCTTCAAGGGTTTTCTAGCAGCATGACGGGCTGGGCATGATAGCTTGTTGCATCCCCCTCGCAGGATGTTTCTCTTGACTTGGTCCAGTTGCACGCTGAGCAGCTCCCTCAAGAAATTGTGTAATTCTGGAGGGGAACCAGCCTTCCCTCCAGAAATTGTGCAATCCTATGTCGCAACCTACTGGGCTCAAGAATTGTGCAATCTTGTCTCACAGCCTGCTAGGCTCAAGAATTGTGCAATCTTGTCTCATAGCCTGTTAGGCTCAGGAGCCAGGCTCAGGAATTGCGCAATTATTCCTGTCAACATTCCCTTGAAAAACAACACAAACTGAGCAAGTAGGACTGCTTAGCCTAGAAATTGCACAATGATGGGTATCAATTTTATGCTCAGCCCAGAAATTGCGCAATCCCTCTAGGCAGCCAGTCGATCTCTCTCCCAGAAATGCACAAAGTTTTCCCTCAGGAAAGCAGGCTATTGCATGTGCCATCAGCTTGATCGGTTCCACCCGGGACCAAGAAAAATTGACTTGCATGCATGGGTTATTTTTTCCCAAAATAGCAAAGGAAACATGAAAAAAGAATCGCTAGATTTTAGGGAGCTAGTTTTAGCAGCTGGAGGTTACATGCAAAGATTGTTTTAGAATCTTTCCTCCAAGCGTTGCTTTATCCTTGATTTGTGCCATGTGCGTCATGTGCATCAAACTTATTTGTTCGACACTTCAGAGCTCACTTATTCACATCGATATTGGAGCTCTGGCATCGCACAACACATCCAAGAGTCTTCGACACATCTAGCTCAGTTATTCCTCGGTAAGTCTGCTTAACTTGTCTCTTGCAACATTTCTGTCACTTTTTGTGTTTTGGCTTCTGTTAGTGTTGTTTTCTTGATTTCTGTGAACGCTTGTTATAGTTTGCATGCATATTATCTTGTACTAGCCTTGTTTCAGTTTTCTTTAGCATCTCACTGCTGTCGCATGCATGACACTATTTTTCACAAACGGTCGCTGATTTGGTGACTCACTTCACACACATGCATGTTGCTTCATTTTCTAAATCTCGCATTCACTATTTGCATGCAAGATAATTCACTCCTACTTACACTCAGTATCACAATGCATTAACATCTACTTTTGCTTTCAGTTTCCCATCGGCGGTTCTGGGTAGCCTTGGCCCGGACTCTACCTCACATGGACAGCATTGCACAATCCTAAGAGGGAAGGCTCTACTTTCCTCTCAGAAAATGCACACTTTTGCCCAGTGACTGCCCTCCACTCTTGCATTGTGCAATTCTAAGAGACAATGATTGCTGGCCTAGAAAATTACGCAATGTAGTCACAGGGCCTGCAACCCTTGCCAGTTGGAATTGTGCATTGCGCAATCCCAGTAGCTAGCATGCCAGTTTGGATTGTGCTTTGCGTAATTCCAACAACCATCTAGCCTCCCAGTAGTCTGGACTGCCTTTTGTGCAGTTCCAACAATCAGACTCTTGACCTCCTAGGAAAAATTGTGAAATCCTTACCAGTCAATCCCCAAGTATGTTGCATGTCATTCCTCAAGTTTTCTTTGGTTTTAGTTGACATATTTCTTTCCATGCATGTCTCCATGTTTCCATATCTAGTAGTTTTTCATCTGCCTCTCAGCAATTCAAGATGAATGGCCTCTAAGAGAGCAGGATCAAAGGACACCGATGGAAGTGCAACTAGAGCAGCAGTTGAACGAGTGTCTACAAGTTTGCTAATCTATGAAGACACCAAGCTGATTGTAGACAGGGACATCAAGTTGAAATGGCAAGAGGTCAATGATGCATTTGCAGGCACATTTGGGGAATACCTCGAAGACCACCAATTTTATTTTAACATTCACAACTCCGGATTGTACTAGATTGCATATAGGTATCCCATGTTCCCATGCGCGGACATGATAGATTGGATCGTCTCGCACACTGACCCTGAGACTATGAAATTGAGAAGTCTCAACGGGTTGGAAATTTCTACCTTCAAGCACAGGATTATGAACAGACGTATCATATGTTGAAGCCCGCGATCACCATGGACACACCCTTCAACACACCTGGCAGCAATGCCAACTCCAGAGATATCTGGAACAACTGGGTGAAGGAGTCGACCAAATTCAGGATGACACCCAACCAGGTCCACAAGATGAAGATACTACGGAAGGCGTATTAGTACTTGGTCATCTTTTCATGTCACTTGTATGGCCAAGAGAGCATGAAAGCCTTGCCGTAGAGTTGGGTGATTGCATTGGACCAACTGGCCAGTGAAGGAAAAGCACACAACTGGTCTGACATGTTGGCTCATAGGTTGAAGGAACAGGTAATTGTAGGAATTTACAAGGTAAGTTCCTCAGACAGAACAGCAAAGGACACTGCTCACAAATAGATCACAGATCAATACACCAGTATTCTTGACGTGGTTAAAACCCTCAAGGAGGGAAACAATCCATGACCTGAGCCAGTGTGGCCACTTCAGGCAATTTATTAATAAAAGAATGAAAATTTACATAAGCTTCTCTCATGAATGGTTACCCTACAAATGACCCACCATGATCTTCAAATAGAGATCATGGACTAATCGAGTGTTAAGCCATGGATCAAGTGTCGGTAATACCGAGGAGATAATGAATTGCTGGATCATTTCATGTCTAGAACATATCGTGATCGTCGCATTGTAAGTTACAAATGTACATAGTAATGAAACACACTTTACCTAACTCTACACTAGACCAAGTTATACTTAACTATTTCCTATGTGTTGGAATATCCTAACATCCCCCCTTAAGAACAAATTGGGATAGGATTGAAGGATGTACAAATATGACACAATAGGAGAAGGAAGGAGGCATTAGAGCCTATCCCCCCTTAGTGACAACTTCCTAAACTCTAACCATAGATCAAAGTTTAGTAAAGATGTCTGTGACTTGATCATCGGTTGAACAATATTGCACTTCAAGAACATGGTCATGAGTGAGCTTTTTGATGAAGTGCATATGTAGTTCATTGTGTTTTTTGTGCTGATGTTCCACTAGATGTTTGCATAGTTGAATGGCACTTTGATTATCACACCAAAGTGTAGTCGGATTCTGCTACTGAAAGCCAAACTCTGACAGGATCTGACGAAGCCACAGGGCTTCCTTACTAGCTTCTACAGCGCCACGATACTCTAATTCTACTGAAGAAAGATAAATGGCACTTTTGTTCTTGCAAGGTCATGTAATAGGTCCAGAACCAAGAGTGAAGACATAATCGGCAGTAGACTTCCAATCATCAGGGTCACTAGCCCAATCAGAATCAGTGAAACCAACCAATAGAGGAGATTCTTCTGCACTATAATGAATCCCAAACTGAACTGTACCTCAAACATAACGAAGTATTCTTTTAGTTTCTTTGCAATTACTTTCATGTGGGTTTTGCATAAACCGAGCAATAAGGCCAACACCAAAGGAAAGGTCAGGACGAGTATGGGTTAGATACAATTTTTTTCCTACAAGTTGACAGTATAAGGTAGCATCAACTTCAGGGGAAGTACAAGTGACTAAAAGTTTGACTCCTGATTGAAAGGGAGAAGGGACTGGCTTATACTATTCCATGTGAAAGTGGCGTAGAAGATCATAGGCATACTTGAATTGGGAAAGGGAAATACCTTCTTTGGATTGCAAGACTTGAAGATGAAGAAAATAATGCAAGTATCCTAAGTCTGTCATTTCAAACTTATTTTTAAGGTTGGACTTCACATGGTTTATAAGGTTGGGATCACTATCAGTAAGGATAAGATCATCAACATAAAGAACAAGAATGATAAGAGACTTGCCCACTTTCTTGGTGTAGACAGTATTGTCAGAATGACACCTAGAAAAACG
This sequence comes from Pinus tabuliformis, assembly GCA_031772625.1. Lineage (NCBI taxonomy): Eukaryota > Viridiplantae > Streptophyta > Pinopsida > Pinales > Pinaceae > Pinus > Pinus tabuliformis. The sequence goes on along the minus strand of CM062818.1, from coordinate 253,471,904 downwards.
AGTATCTAAAAGAAAGCTATCCATTTTGGCATACCAAGCTCAAGGGGCTTTCTTGAGACCATAAAGGGATTTCTTAAGCTGACATACAAGGCTGGAGTTTGTTTGTATATAGCTAGGAGGTTGTTCCATAGATTGCTTCATGTAAGTCCCCATGCAAGAAGGTAGATTTAACATCCATCTGATGGACTTCCCATTTGAAAGAGGTAGTAAGGGAAAGAACAAGGCAGATAGAGTTCATTTTGGCAATAGGGGAGAAGGTTTCAGTATAGTCAATGATTTCAACTTGTGAAAAACCATTAGCAATAAGACAAGCTTTATGTTTATCAACTTTTCCATCTCGTCCATACTTGGTTGCGTAAACCCATTTGCATCTAACAAGTTTTCGTCCCTTTGGAAGAGGAAGAAGATCTGATTTATCATTTGCTAATAATGAATGATATTCTTCATTCGTGGCTGCATCCCAATCTAGATGGCCTGAAGCTTTTGCAAAGGTGTCAGGATCATAATTCGGTGAAGCTTGAGCCAGTAAAGGAGAGGCTCTATCAAACTGAGAACATGTACATCGTTGATTTGTAGGATCACTTGCAAGAGCACCTGCTGCATCCCGAGTAGGATGGACCCATTTTGGAAGCTGAGGAGCTGAAGGAGAATCTTGAGAAGGTGGGGGAGGATTTTCATCTTCGCTGTCATCATCTGAAGAAGAAATATTTTCATAAGTATAAGGGATAGAGAGAGGTGGCACATCCGCCAAACTAGGCTCGTAGGCCAATATATTTTCAGAAAATTTTACATCTCTTCTAATGATAACATTTTTGGACTTAAGTGGAATAAGTCTATATCCTTTGACATCTTCAGAATATCCAACAAAAATACATTTTTCACTCTTAGGTTCTAAAGCTTTATGTTTCTCATCTGGAATATGGGCCCATGCTTCACTTCCAAAAGCACGAAAGTGACTTACATCTGGTTTAATTGAGCTCCATGCTTCTTCTGGAGTGATATTCTTTAAAACCTTAGTAGGAGTGTGATTTACTATGTAATTTGCACAGTTAATTACTTCTGCCCAAAAATTAAGACTAAGTCCTTTAGATTGAAGCATACAATTAGCCATTTCCTTTAAGGTGCAATTCTTCCTTTCAGCTACACCATTTTTTTGTGGAGTATATGGAACAGTATGTTGCATTTGAATTCCATGCTCAGTGAAAAAATTGATGAATTTGTTGTTAACATATTCTCCGGCATTATCAGATCTTAGCTTAAGAATTTGATGTCTAGATTATTTTTCAACAAAGGCCTTAAAGGCCAAGAACATGTTAAACACTTCACTCTTGAGTTTTAAGAAGTATGCCCAAGTGTGTGTGGAGAAATAATCAATGAAAGTTGAGAAATACTTGTAGCCAGAGAATGAAACAACTGGAAGTGGACCACATAAATCATTATGCACAAGCTGTAAAGGGGCTGAGGCATGCCAAGAGGCACGTTTTTGAAAACTATCCTGATGATGTTTTTTGAGTACACATCAAAACAAACACCATCTCTGCAAGATACCATAGGAAGATCTGTCACCATATTTTATTTACATAGATTTTGAAGGGAGTGACGGTTTAAATGACCAAATCGCTCATGCCAATGTTTGCTCACTTCATCGTTATGAGAAACAAATACTGAGGGAAGTATTGATGACCCAAAGTTGTTAAACTTATACAACCTTGTAGAATCACCAGCAATGCCAGTAGCTAAAATCTCTCTAGGATCTCTTAGGTCCTTAATTACAACATCGTGAGGTGAAAATTCAATGATTTTACCTTCACCTGAATGAGTTCTCTGTTATACACATAGAAGGTTGTAGGATAAGGTTGGAATACATAGTACATCATTAAATTGACCATTGTCTAGATGAATAGTTCCAATCCTAAAACACTAAGAGATCTATCATCACCAAGATATATATTTTTTGTGTTAGAATCATTTAAATAAGAAAACATGGCTTTGTTTTTGGCCATGTGATAAGAACCTCCATAATCAATGAGCCACTCATGAGAATGAGAAGAAGAAGATACATTAAGTGCATAACTAGATCGAGATGCTTGACAACCACATGTAGAATGTGCTATTCCTCAAGATGAAGTTGAAGATGAAGAATGATCCAAATGGATGTTATGCTTCTTCATTGTTGCTTCCAAGGCTTCCATCTTCTTAAAGCATTTGGATTCTAAGTGGTCATCTCAATTACAAAAGTTGCAATGTCTATCAGTCTTCTTCCCTTTGTTTTTGTTTGCCTTATCATTTGGTTCAAATGATTTTTCATTTTGAGACTGAAATTGCTTAGCACCCTTGTTTGGTTTAGGACCATTCTTTTTAGGATACTGCTTCTTAGGATTCTTTGAATTTGGTTGATGTTGGGTGGCTAAGGCTTTCTTAGAAGAGTTTCCAAGATTATGAAGACCAAGATGTAAGAGTTTTTCTTATTCTCTTATTAAAGAATCACAAAAGGCATCAAAAGAGGGGGACTTGTAGTCTTGTCCTTGAAAAATAAAGGCTTCTCTAGTAGAATGGAAGGTGGAAACAAACATAGAGTAGGCTGGTCCCACCTTAGTAAGAATGGAATAGATAAGGCTACCATCTTCTTTCTTAACCTTAACACCTTCCAAGAGAAGTCTAAGGGTCTTGAACTTGGAAAAAGAATATTCAATGGAAGAAAATTATTGGGGTCCAATGTAAGCAACTCATTTTCAAGTTGATGGGCTCTAATTTCATTTTTAATTCCAAAAACTTTATTCAGTTGTTTCATTGCTTCATTAGGGGTATCAAGTTCTGTGATATGGAATTTAATGTCTCGAGAAACATACATATCTATCAACCCACGTGCTTGATCTTGTCTATTTTCCCATTTGGCTGCCTTATCTTCATCTTTATGTTTAGTTTCTTGGCCTCAGTCTATTCTGTAAATACCTTTACTTCTAAGTAAATCCACAATGTAGGACAACCATTGGAAGTAGTTGGTGCTACAAAGAATAACTTGGCATGGACTTTCCATTTTAACAAAAACTGAAGTTGTAGATGCTGAAACTAATTGTTCCAATGGAAAGATCTCGAAAAATTAGGTCGATTAAAAAAAGAAGTGGCTTTGAAAATGGCTTTTGGATGAAGAAGTTATGGATTTTTGAATAAAAGTTGTTGAAGATGCCGACGAAGTGTGTGAATGCATGGAAATGAATGATAATTTTATATTTAAAAAAATTCCCCCAGGTGTTAAGCCACGGATCAAGTGTCGGTAATATCGAGGAGAGAATGAACCGTTGGATCACTTCATGTCTAGAACATATCGTGACCATCTGATTGAAAGTTACAAATGTACATAGTAAAGAAACAAACTTTACCTAAATCTACACTAGACCAAGTTATACTTAACTATTTCCTATGTGTCAGAATATCCTAATTGTAACAAGAGCTCGACAACCACCCAAATGTTAGCAAGTGGAAATCTACATGTCCGCCTATATCTTGGATGCAATCTATGCCCGTCAGGAGTTCTGAGGCTTGAAGTGGGGATGGACATCGACAGAGACCTCTATGAACACTTATTGTAGAAGGTTTTACAAACGCAACTTCAAAGGAGTTATCACACAGTTGTCCGACCATTTTGTCACCCCGGTGTACAAGATGATATTTGAACAGGATCCAGCTTGCATGTCGAAGGCTTAAATGGAGGCATTGATTGATATATCTGAATGGCATGCCTCACCGAGCAACACCTTCATTTGGATATACAGTGCAAAGAAGCCTCCAAATGTTTTGTCGAAGTTTTCCTTGAAAAAGCTCTTCATGTAGGAAGTATCATACCACATCTTGGCAGGACTGACATCTAGGCTGCACCGGAAGACGAAGGCACCTTGGGCCACTCTTCCATTAGAGATTGGGTTATATGATATATGGAATTTCAGGCACACAGATGTCAAAGAAGAGGAGATCAAGAAATATCCATTTAATGCTCAAAGCTACAATCCATTTGACCCGCATTGTCTTGTAAAGGATCACTGCATGAGAGATCAGTTTCAGTGGATCCACGGGGCATGCCATTGGGTAGAGGAGGACCCATGGAGATATTGTTACAGCTTCTCGAGGCCCAATGAATTGGTTGGCATCACTGTGGAATGGTTAGAAAAGAATAATCCAGGAGAGCAACAACAATAATAATAGCTGAGATAAACATACCAACACACTACAAAGACAAGAGGAAGATTGTCGAAAACATGGAGGAGGAACAAAGATGCAAGTTTCGAGCAGACCCACTTGTGCAGAAAGCATCTTTGTTAATAGAGGCAAAGAGGAAACAACGTAACAAGAGGAATGCACAAAGGGAGAGAGAAAAACAAAGAATGGAGGAAACAAAGAATGAGTTGCATGAGTTGAAGGAGCAACTCTGGAAGGAAAATGAGCTACATAGACAGGAGAGGGAAGTGTAGGAAGAATAGGTACAACAATGGCGCAACATGTATAGACAGATGAAACTGAGCCCGTATAGGTAGTGGACTCATCAAAACAGTTGGCACCAAGCAAACAGGGTGACTAGTCGCAGGAGCAAGACTTCGCTCAAGAGATAGAACAAGCACTTGAATAGATGGATATGGATATGGAGCAGCAGGAGTTAGAGCAAGACATCAACCTCATGCCTCACCACCAAGAGGTTGACCCACTAGCTTCACCATATCCGGAAGTGGAGCAAGTCCCAGGGGACTAAGGAGATATTGAAATCCTTGGAGACAATTCGAAGGGAGAGATACACAACAACTCATTCGATGAGTCCCAACATATATTTGTGAAATCTCGTAGAGTGTCGACTCTGGATGATCACACATCTCCTGCATAGTTTGAGGAACGAGTGATCATGTATGATGTGTGCAAGCATCCAGCATCATTCTCTGATGCTACCAAAGTATATGCCGAAGCTAGTAGCTCGAGTGTTCGCTTCTTGATAGCTGAGAATGTGCGAATGGCTAAGGAGTTATAGACGACCAAGAAGGGATGAGTATTGGTTACACCATTCGTCTGAGTAGAGTTGAAGAAGGCAATACTAGATGAAGTATTATCCCTTGACACAGTCATGCAGGCATTGTATTCCAATTTTGGTATGGTGCATAAGGAAGTTGTCCATCTCAACTGTTGGCAGCAGCGATGCGCTAGGAGAGAACATATATTGTCAAACGTGCATATTTCTATTGATTACATGCAAACATGGAAAATGAGATACAAGGGAGCCTCATTACACTTGCCGAAGATGATGAAGCCTAGATTTTTTGAGCTAAAGGCATGCATCTGGAGTTAGATCCAGAACTATGAAGATCTCCCACAGCTCATCACTAGTCTACAGGTTTCCCATGCATGGGCATTCAGGAGTATGAATGTTGTTGTGCACACACACACAATCCCATCTATTGGGACACTCATCCGGGCAAAGACAAAGGCACAGGTACGAATGGAGCTTGAATCGTACTTTGACGAGTTAATGTGCATAGACACCAGCGCAGACTTGGTGATCAATGCAAACACCATGCGCCAGTATGTTTCTGGTTCGGCCACACTCAAGACAATGATGCACATGTTATTAGATGAGTTGGAGAGAGGTGCTCAAGTAGTGTACTCGAATGCTATGGATGCAAGAGTTCGTTTCCAGAAATATGTCACCTTAGAGTACACAGACACCATCACGAACGACCGAGCTTCGCATCAGTTCGCTACTATCAACCAGCGTGAGGATGTCGAAGACATGGTCTTCCCACAGTTTTCTAAGTCATAGTGATGTCTTACATGGCTTGATCAAGCCTATTTTGTCTCACATGGGTACATGTGCAGATTGTATGTGATGTCTTGTCAAGTGTAAGTTCAAGTGTCGATAGTTCGATGTAATAGTCATAGAGTAGATGAAGAGTTATGAGGATAAATGAATAGTCATAAAGGGGAATGTCAAAGGCTACCCTACCCTTTGCTATAAATAGTCCCTCATAACTCATTGGAAATTCTTTTGGTCAGCCGAGCTTCCGATAGGAGTCTATTAGAGACATCTTGGAGAGTATTGTAACAAGCCTTCGCTTCTCCATTGAGCAGAGCTAGTATATCTCTTTGGAGGAGTAGGCGACAGTGACTGTAATGTTCCAATATCAAGATTAGTGGTTAGTTATGGTTGTATTGTATGACCAGAAATTACACTTCTTAATATAACAGAGCCAACACATTTCATGCATATGTCATATTGTATTTTAGCTATCTCGTTTACTCTAAATTATATATGTATATGTTTGCGTACGCATGCATGTGTAACTATTTTCTGTATATGTATGTATGAATCTTATTGAAATGTGATGTTGGTTTAACCATCACTATGGATTGCTAGCTTTCTTGCCTTCCATGTTTTGATGCATCTTTTCTCGTGTTCCCTTCTTAATTCCATGCTGTCACAGGTTTCCAAGGGGCGCACTCACCTCACCCTCCATGTGTTAGAACCTCTGATGCACCTTCCTTGACTTATTGCATATGTCACACCCTTATTACCAACAGGGACATCTTACTTGCCTCTATGTGAAACCATGGTCAAGGCGATACCATAACAACCACTGCTGGAACTCCTACACCAAATGGCTTGAAGTCTAGTTGGAACTTCTTATCAGCGAGATCCCTTGAATGTTGGTAGGTCCAGCACCGTCAAGATTTATGGTGCTAGAAGGAGGGCTAGATGACAAGCTATGTCCTCTCATGCTGTTTGAACCTTTGCACATCTATCATGGATTTGTCACACTCACCCCTCCATGATATTTTTCTTATGCTGAACCTCTCAACCTCATGAGGGATTTTTTTTATCTCTTGTTTGAATTCATGTATGATGGTGAAGGTGAACTGGCCTTGTCTATCTTCTTACATGATTTCATTTCCATGCTTGATGAGGAAGATGGATGTTCTGATGAAGAGGCCAACTTGCTCCTTGCATACACACTTCGTAAATCCCCACGATGATGGTGTTGCAGCCTGCCGGCTGATAGCGTGCACTCACTCAAGCATTTCTGTGATCTCATTGAAGATACTTTCCATCATTCTGATCCAGAACATCTCGACCAAAAACTACTACAACAATGGAAAGCCTTGCATGAATCACCTATGTATTTTTGGCAACAATTCCTTGTGCTGTACTTTGAAGCTCCGAAAAGCCAGATGAAATTTCCATCACTTTAGGATAGATTCGTGTACTGTCTTAACAAATCAGTCCATCCCAAGAATAAGTTTGAGCCCAAGGCTCGCTCAGCATACTTCAAGGATGGAGCTACACAATCACAGATGGACACGGTCACTGTCACAAGTGACTAGCCGTTGTTCCCTCATAAAACACCTCTGCCACTGTAGAGTGATGCAGGAGAATAGGCACACATTTGTTCAACTGTCACATCCTCCCAGCATCACTCCACTTAATTTTCGTGCAGATTTTCTTGTGAGTCCATTGAGTTGTCACTTGCATTTTGTATGTCAGCCTTTGTCTTCATACTCGGATGATCCTTCAGATGATATTGTCTTGTGTTCTTCCATTCCAGACTCTACACTTGTTGTGAACGAGGATCAAGCCATTGACGGAGTTGGTGTTGCACAACCAACATGCGCTATCATTCTTGAAGAGTATGAATGGGAGCTTGAGCATCAACACACAACGAAGGATGACTCCCTTTTGTCTGAGCCTCCTCCATTCTTTCCTGACATATTTGGTGAACCTGCCATCTGTGATTTTGCATGTGTATCTTCATCTACGGATGCACCCATTGTTTATCATTTGCAGGAAACACCAGATGTCAGTCATCATCTGACAATGGAGAGGATAAATTATTCATTGAAGGTCCACTTTACTTTTCATCTCCTTTTTCTGAAAACACAAAGGGTGAATTTGTCCTCTTCTCATCTACCCCTCTGTTTGGTTCATCATATCATGAGGATGATGATGAAATCATTGGCTTTGCTGATCATAGCTTTCGTGATCCATTTACTCCCGTATTCGATCACGATGATGATTCTATCGCAGTTGATTTATCGAAGCCACCTGTTTATGATTATCTATCTATCGACAAAGTCGAAACCCCTCAAACTGTCGAGGCACTTTAGCCCGAGCTGATTATTATGTCAGGGCCTTGCTATCACAAGGTTGGTTTCATTTCTGATCAGGAAATTGTTGAAACATCTGAGGCTCCTCATCACTCATCTATATGCATTGAAGATCAATCCCACACACATATCATACTTCCTCCACTCGAACTACATGATCCCATCGCTCATGCATTGGAGGAATCTTACATTGCAAGAACACATGCACGATGCAAGTTGTCTTTGTTTCTTTCATTTGCTTGCATGTCATAGTCAAGAGTATGTGTAAGCTTCACAGCTGCATGCAGTGTCGCACAACACCATGATAATTCCACTGAAGGCATGTCATGCACTTGCACTCACTTGTGTTTTTTGGACACATTTAAACTTAGAGTGTGTTTGTCTTCATTGTTATATCTGTCATGTTTGCTTCATTGGAAGTATCACTTCACGTGATCATGCCCATGCACCGTTAGCTTAGGAGTAGGAGTAGTGTTAGCTTTTGGTTGTTTCCTTGCATGCTTGTTTTCTTACCTACTTTGCATGTTTGTTTGTCTACTTTCTTGCTTGCTTACTCACTTTTCTTTTGCATTTACTTATTCCTTTGCTTTGTTTTGTTGTTTGTTTGCTTGTTTATGTTCATAGGTTAGTTTCTCATGAAGTCGTGTGTGAAACTTGAAACAAGTTGGGTAAAGTTCTAGAGGACTTGTGTAGCTACTACTACTTGGTTATCTATCATCCTCCTTTTGTATGAAGAACTTTTTATCTTCATTCCATGATACATCGATGGAAAATACGTACTGTTCGAAGTGAACCTTGGTGAAAAGAAAACGCTTGTGCACTAAATAGTGTCACCTACTCTACTCGATTGTTTTTGGGTTAACTCTTGGCAGCTTAGTCAGGTAGAGTAAGGTGAGGGGGAAAACCTTAACAAGCATGTCAGAGGTATACAATAAACTAATTCTCTAAAGGAAGAACCTCTTCTGCTTTCAATAAGTCAGGATCCCTCTTTTGCCTCTGAAATGAATAAGTGCTATGCACAGTTATGAAAATGAAAAAAATGAAAAGTGAAAAATTTCAATAATGAAAAATGAACAAGGCAAAAGAAGAGAAAAGTTCCTGCGTAGAGAGGTGATGCAAGTAACTCCGTCAAGGTCTTGACCAGGGTCCCTGGGACCAAAGCAATGCTTGTGTTCTTGCGTGACTCCGCTGGGGTACTCTCTAGGCCTGCTGGCAGAGGAGCAACACCGGAGATGAAACTAAGACTCTAACGACTATAATGCTTGTGCACCAATATACCCCTCCTCCCCAATCAAAACAACTCAGTTGAATTGGCTTTGAATGTGTGTCGACTAACCAAGAGCTTGGCAAATGCTACATCTTACAATCAAGCAAGTGTGGAAACCAAGATGAATAGAGAACTGAACAATACTTCCAGAGGTGTTAGACTTGCTTTTCATGAACAAGGTCAATTCAAAGAATTGGAGTTCTACGAGTGTGTCACCAAGTGTTGTAGCAGCTACAACCACCGTCCAAAATTTTTCCCTAGCTTTGTTTTGGAGCCTCCCTACCAACCATCCTCTACAACATGTCCTACACTGTCAAGTACATGATCTTTAGTGGTTTTATAAAAGCATGAGAGCCTGAGCATGACAACTTGTTGCATCCCCCTCACAGGTTGTTTCTATGGACTTGGTCTAGCTTCAGGCTGAGAAGCTCCCTCAATAAATTGCATAATTCTGGAGGGGAACCAGCCTTCCCTCCAGAAATTGCGCAATTCTGTCTGGCAGCCTGCTAGGCTCAGGAATTGCGCAATTCTGCTTGTCAACCTTCCCTGGAAAAACCTGCACAACTTGACCGAACAGGACTTCTCATCCCAAAAATTGCGTAATCCCTCTAGGAAGTCAGCCCAGCTCCCTCCCAGAAATGTGCAAATTTTTCCCTCAGGCAAGCAAGCTGTTACATGAACCATCAGGTTGACCGGTTCCACCTGGGATGAGAAAACTTGACTTGCATGCATGGGATTTTTTTTTCCTGAAATAGAAAAAGAAACATGCAAAAAGAATCCTTAGATTTTAGGGAGCTATTTTAGCAGCTGGAGGTTACATGCAATGATCATTTTAGAATCTTTCCTCAAAGCATCGCTTTTTCCTAGATTTGTGGCATGCCCATGATGAGCATAAAACTTATTTATTCGACGCTGCAGAGCTCACTTCTTCACATCGATCTTGGAGCTTTGACACCACACAACACATCTAGGAGTCTTCGACACATCCAGCTCAACTATTCCCAGGTAAGTTGCTTGCATGAATATTATCTTGTACTACCACCATTTCAGTTTTCATTAGCATCCCATGGATGTTGCATGCATGACACTTTTTTTCACAAATGATCGCAGATTCAATGACTGCCTTCACACACATGCATGTTGCTTCATTTTTTGAATCTTGCATTCAATTTTTGCATGTATGATCATTCATTCCTTCTTACACTCAGTATGACCCTGCATTCACATCTACATTTTCTTTCCATTGCTCATCGGTGGTTCTGGGCAGCCTTGGCCCAGACTCTACCTCACCAAGACAACATTGCGTAATCCTGAGAGAGAAGGATCTTCCTTCCTCTCATAAAATGTGCACTTATGCCCAATGACTTCCCTCTAGTATTGCATTTCATAGTCTGGATTTCACATTACGCAATTCGAGCAACCATCTCGCCTCCTACTAGTCTGGAATATCTTTTGCACAGTTCCAGTAGTCAGTCTCCCAATCTCCTCAGAAAAATTGCGCAATACTTGCCAACCAATCCCCAGGTATGTTTCATGTCATTCCTTAAGTTTTCTTTGGTTTTAGCTGATAGATTTCTTGCCATGCATGTCGCCATGTCTCCAGATCTAGCAGGTGTTCGTCTGCCTCTCAGTATTTTAGGATCAATGACCTCCAAGAGAGTAGGATCAAAGGACACCGGCAAAAGTGCAACTGGAGCAGTAGTTGAGCGAGTGTCTACAGGTTTCCCGATCTATGAAGACACAAATTTGATTATAGATAAGGACATCAAGCTGAAATGGAAAGAGGTTAATGATGCATTTGCAGGCACATTTGGGGAAGACCTTGAAGACTGCCAAGTCTGTGTGAACATTCACAAGTCCGGCTTGTATGAGATTGCATGCAGGTATCTCATGATCCCCTTCACAAACATGATACATTAGATCGTTTCGCACACTGACCTTGAGACAATGACATTGAGCAGTGTCAGCGAGACAAAGATTTCTACCTTCAGGGTAAAGGATTATGAACAGATGTACCATATGTCGAAGCCTGTGATCACCATGGAGACACCCTTCAGCATACCTAGTAATAATGCCAACTCCAAGGATACTTGAAGAACGCGGTGAAGGAGCCAGCCAAATTTAGGATGACAACCAACCAAGTCTACAAGACGAAGATACTGCGGAAGGCATCTCAATACTTGGTCATCTTTTCATGTCGCTTGTATGGCCAAGAGATCATGAAAACCTTCCCACAGAGTTGGGTGATTGTGTTGGACCAACTGGCCAGTGAAGGCAAAGCATGAAATTGGTCTGACATGGTTGCTCGTAGGTTGAAGGAAAAAATAACAAGAGCTCGATAGCCTCCCAAAGGTCAGCAAGAGGAAATCTACATGTCCGCCTAGATCTTGGATGCAATCTATTCCCGTAATGAGTTACCAGGCTTGAAGTGGCCACGGACATCGGGCCATACCTCTGTGAACACTTATTGTAGAATGTTGTCCAAATACAACTTCATAGGAGTTATCACACAGCTTTTCGACCATTTTGTCACCACGATGTACAAGATGATATTTGAACAGGATCCACCTTGCATGTCAAAGGTAGAAATGGAGGCACTGATCGATATCGTTGATTGGAATGCCTCAACACTAGGCACCTTCATATGGATGTACAGCGCGGAGAATCCTCCACATGTTTTGCCGAAGTTTGCCTTGGACAAGCTTGTCATGCAAGAAGTATCATACTACATCTAGGGAGGACTTATAGTTAGGCTACACCAGAAGAAGAAGGCACCTTGGCCCACTCTTCCATTGCGGATCGGGTTATACGAGATACGAAATTTCAAGCACACGGATGTCGAAGCAGAGGAGATCAAGAAATATCAATTTGATGCCCGAAGCTACAATCTGTATGACCTGGATTGTCTTGTAAAGGATCATTGTACGAGAGTACAGTTTCAGTGGATCCACGGGGCATGTCATTGGGTAGAGGAGAACCCATGGATATATTGTTACAGTTTCTCTAGGCCCAATGAACCAGTCAGAATCACCATGGAATGGTTAGCAAAGCAGTGTGAAGCAGAATCCAGGAGAGCACTAGTAGCAGCAACAACATAGGTAAACATAGCAACGCACGACAAAGGTAAGAGGAAGATTTTCGATAGCATGGAGGAGGAACAAAGCTGCAAGTTTTGAGAAGACCCACTTGTGTAGAAAGCAGCTTTGGAAATAGAGGCAAAGTGGAAATAGTGCGACAAGAGTAACGCACAAAGGCAGAGAGAAAAATGGAGAATGGAGGAAACAAAGAAGGACTTATATGAGTTGAAGGAGCAACATTGGAAGGAACAGGAGCTATGCAGATAGGAGAAGGAAGCAAAACAAGAACAGGTATAACAGGGGGTGCAACATTTACAGATATATGAAATTGCGCCTGTACAAGTAGTGGACTCATCATAATTGCTGGAACTAAGAAGATAGGGTGAGCAGTTGCAGGAGTAGGACTTCACTCAAGAGATAGAGCAAGCACTTGAATAGATGGATATGGATATAGAGTAGCAGGAGTTAGAGCAAGACGTTGACCTCATGCGTCAGCACCAAGAGGTCGACCCACCAGCTTCACCAGATATGGAAGTGGAGCAAGTCCCTAGTGACTAAGGAGACACTGAAATCCTTGGAGACAATCCAGAGGGAGAGATGCACAACATCTCATTCGATGTATCCCAACATAGAGTTGTGAAATCTCGCAGAGTGTCGACTCCAGATGATCACACATCTCTTGCGCAGTTTGAGGAATGAGTGATCATGTCTGACGTGCACAATCATCTAGCAGCATTGGCTAATGCTACCAGAGCATATGCCAAAGCCACTAGCTCGAGTGTTCGCTTCTTGATAGCTGAGAATGAGGGAATGGCTAAGTAGTTACAGATGGCTAAAAGGGGAGGAGAATTTGTTATAGCATTGGTTCGAGAAGAGTTGAATAAGGTAATAATGGATGAAGTATTGTCCCTCCACATAGTCATGCGGGCATTGTATTCCAAATTTGGTACCGTGCATAAGGAAGTTGTCCATCTCAACGGTTGGCAGTAGTGATGTGCTAGGAGAGAACTTATATTGTCAAAAGTGCATGTTGTTATTGATTACATGCAAACATGGATAATGAGATACAAGGGAGCCGCATTACACTTGCCCAAGATGATGAAGCCCAAAGAGGTCAAGCCAAAGGCACGCATCTAGAGTCAGATCTAGAATTATGAAGATCTCTCATAGCTCATCACTAATCTATAGGCTTCCCATGCATGGGTATTCAGGAGTATGGATGTTGTTGTCGACGCACATGCAATACCATATATTGGGACACTCACCCAAGAAAAGACAAAGGCACAGGTCGAACTGGAGCTTGAATCGTACTTTGATGAGTTGATGCGCATATCCACCAATGTAGACTTGGTGATCAATGCAAACACCATGCGTCAGTATGTTGCTATTCTGGCCTCACTCAAGACAATGATACACATGTTATCAGACGAGTTGGACAGAGGAGCTCGAGCAGTGTACCCGAGTGCTATGCAGGCAAGAGTTCGTTCCCAGAAAGATGTCACCATAGAGTACACGGACACCATTGTAAACTACTGATATTGGTATCAGTTTGCTACTGTCGACCACCATGAGGATGTCAAAGAGATGGTCTTCCCATAGTTGTCCAAGTCATAGTGATGTCTTGAATGGCTTGCTCAAGCCTATTTTGTCTCACATGGGTACAAGTGTAGATTGTATATGATGTCTTGTCAAGTGTAAGCTCAAGTGTCGATAGTTGGATCTAACAATCGTAGAGTAGATGAAGAGTCATGAGGATAGATGAACAATCACAAAGAGGAATGTCAAGGGCCACCCCACCCTTTTCTATAAATAGTCCCCCATAACTCATTGTAAAGGCTTTTGGTCAGCCAAGCTTCCGATAGGAGTATCTTAGAGAGAGCTTGGATAATATTGTAATGAGCCTTGGCTTCTCCACTGTGCAGAGCTACTATATCTCTTTGGAGGAGCAGGCAGCAGTGACTATAACATTCCACTATCGGAACTATTTGTTAGTTATGGTTGTATTGTATGACTTGAACTTACACTTCTTAATATAATAGAGCCAACACGTTTCATGCATATGTCATATTGTATTTCATCTATCTTGTTTACTCTAAATGATATATGTATTTGTTTTCTTACGCATGCATGTGTAGCTATTTTCTATATATGTATGTATGAATCTTACTGAAATGTGTTGTTTGTTTAACCATCACTATGGATTTCTAGCTTACATTCCTTCCATGTTGTGATGCATCTTTGCTCATGTGTTCCCTTCTTAACTCTGTGTTGTCACAAGTTTTGAAAGGGTGCACTCACCTCACCCTCCGTGTGTTAGAACCGCTCATGCACTTTCCTTGACTTACTGCATATGTCACACCCTTTCTACCAACAGGGACATCTTATTTACCTCTGTTTGAAACCACAGTCAAGGCGATACCGTATGACCCATTGTTGGGACTCCTACACCAAATGGTCTGAGGTCTAGTTGGGACTTCTTACTAGGGAGATCCCCTAACATGTTGGCGGGTCTAGCACCGTAAAAAAAATATCATCCATTATCTTTTATTCCTGAGGTGCCCACTAGGGCTGGATAAATCCAAATACCAAACTCTAAGATTACAAGATCAAAAGTATATCATATCCAATGGTAAACTCTACTAGAAGGACCCAGTGGGATTTTTTTTGTTATGATTGGTAGAGGGTGAAACCAATAAAGTGATTGAGGAATTTCATGGAGGAGTTTGTGGAGGTCATTATAACTGGAAGACCACAATACACAAAATCCTCAAGGCACAATTCTATTTGCCTACACTATTTTGAAATGTTCATTTCCAGGTCAGGTCGTTCCAGAAGTGCCAAAAATCCACTGAGAGGAAAAAACTTTCTCCCTCCCCTAGATTCTAGTGCATGTGGAAGAATCTTTCAGACAGTGGGGACTATAATTCATAGGAGAAATAAACCCACCTTGTAGTGGCCAACACAAGTGGATATTAGTGGCCACAGATTATTTCACCAAGTGGGTAGAGGCCATCCCAGCCAGAAATGCTACAGACTTAGTGGTAATCAAGTTTATGGAGGAGAACAAATTATATCGCTTTGGTTGTCTTATAAAAATTATCACTAAAAATTCTCAAGTCTTCAAATCTACCAAATTCACCAGCTTCTTCTAGAAATTCAATATTATCATCGAGCACTCCACTACCTACTATCCTCAAGGTAATTTCTTAGCTGAGTCCTAAAAGAAAACTATGGTGTGAGTACTGAAGAAGACCATCATTGAGAATAAGAAGAATTGGGACTCCCAACTGAAGTTTTCCCTCTAGGCTGACTGAGTAACTCCTAAACGATCCATTGGAAAATCACCTTTCAAGTTGGTGTATGGTAAGGCATCCGATCTTCCCAATCCAATTAGCAATGCTGGTGGAGAAGTTACTACATGAAGTTGAGGAAGAGCCAAGTGCCTTGACATGAAGGATAAACTAGCTAGCTAAACTTTGTTAAAACAGAGAACAGGTGGGGACCAAATTGTCAAATTACCAACAAAAGATGAAATCCCTGTTGACAAGAAAATCCACTAGAAAATTTCCTTTGGAGCTAGTGTATGGAAAGGCTGCAATCTTCATAATCCAATTAGCAATGTAAGTGGCAATGTTACTGTAGGAATCCGAGGAAGAGCCAAGTGCCTTGAAATAAAGGATAAACCAACTCATCAAACTACATGAAAATAGAGAACATGTGAGGGCTAAATTGGAAAATTACCAACCGAAGATGAAATCCTTCTCTGACAAGAAGACCAAGGATCAACCTATTCAACCAGGAGATTTAGTTCTTCAATGGGAAGAAAGAGGAAAACATGAAAAATTCGATCCACTATGGTTCGACCCTTTCAATATTACAGAAGAGAGAGGAAATAACATGTACCTGTTTGAAAATATGGATGGTGAGTTGTTAGAAATATTGGTAAATAGTCAGTTCCTCAAACTCTATTTCCAAAATTAGAGTTACTTGTCTTGCACTCATTGTAAATACCGGTATGTGTATTGTAATTATTATATGAAATTTACAATTTCTATTGAGAATTCCACTTTCACAAAATTATCATTTGTTTTGAAAAGACTCCATGCGTAAAGGAGAAGCTCACAGTTTGCAAGTTCTCAGCACCTTTCCTGCAAGGTACTATCCCTAGGTGGAGCCAATATTGTCACCTTCTGAAAACAGAGTTCCAGTTATAAAAAGAGTACCAAATAATAAAGAACCTTGTAGCCATCTTCCAACCCGCAAAAGCTCTTAAAGCCAAATCGGAGCATCTCCACAAGATAGTGCTCGGAATAAGATTTCCAAAGGTATGTGGAAGTCCAAGAATGTACTCATGAATCATAAGTTAGAGTAGATTGAAGATACTATTTGAAAGCCATAAAACAAAGAGGAAAAGACCAAGGGGAGGCTAATTGCAATTGCAGTTTCCTAAGAAGCAGCGACAGGGAAGGACAAAGAAACCTGCGATCAGAGAACGCCGATATCAGCGATCGCAAACTTCAGAGGCCCATAGTCATCCCAATCACATGTCGCACTAAGGAAACACATCATATCAGTGATGAGCTAGTCCAAGGCAAGGAAAGTCAGCAATTGTAGGGTCCCAGGCACACTCTATCGGCTTATCGGCGATTAGAGGTCTCACATATCAGACTTTCCACATAATGGAGGTCTAGGAGCGATATCACAAATTGGTGGTCAAGGGTCAATATACAGTGCAAAGGATAGTCAAATTAGTGTTCAGCGAAACCCACACATATCACAATTGACAGATGACATTTGCAATGGATCACCCTTAAATGAATTGCGAGAAAAAAGTGTCGATAGTGCTTAATAGCTGAAATTTGGGCCTATAGTGTTAATGCATTGGGAGGGGCTGAAAACCATTTAACAAAGGATTGTAGTGAAAAACCAAGGCCAAGCAGGCCCTTTTCTCTCTCCTCCAGGGTGCTACGTGGTGGAATACCATTGGTTCCTATGAATCCACATGGTATCTAACATCATCATGACTTGGTAGTACAGAGGATATGTGTCATGCTAATCTGGAATTTTCAGGGTCCTAAGGGGGCATTTCTGTGTGACACATATCACCACTCACAAAGTGACACGTGGAAGTGTCGACATCATCAGTCAGCAATCGACGATCGCACAAATTAAATTCCCTCCTCCAACGAAGTCCCTTCTGACTTGCGATTGCGATATGCAAAGACCCTCCCAAATGCGATATTTTGTGTGTCCTGCCTTATTAAATTTTCATGTTTGGACAATAGGCCAATGCTATGAAAGGAGGTAAAGAGGCCCTCTCTCCTATATTGCAATAGTGATACCCTAGGTGGGCCTAATCCTGGAGATTGGCGATTGCAAGTATTAAGGGGATATATCAAAGGCGAGCATTATAAAACACTGATGTGCGAGATTCTATGTAACAAAGGAAAAAATACCCCCGGAGGGCTGTCCAAAGGCCCTAACGCCCAAGGACTAAGCATTTGATCATGGCCCCTGGTCCCATGAAGAAAAAGGGGCTAAAGTGGATCGAAAGGCTGTGTCCTGTAAAGACTTTTTTATGGAAAGTCCCGATGTGATAACTCCATGAACCGGTAGTGCAGAACTTTAAAGGCATGATGGGTCGACAACTGTTCCATTTAAGAATGGAGATGGATCATTCAAACTTGGCATGGACCAACCCAGAGAGACCCTTTGTGAAATGAAACTTGGGTCGACGCTGACAGAAGTAAATAAAGACTTAGAAGTTCAGGAGGACTTGATTATCCAGCATGGTGCTCCATATAGAGGGAAGATGAAGTACCGCCCAGTGGTCCTCTACTTCTTTACTGTGGCATGAAACTGATAGTTCCCATCTCCTAGCTTTAAAGGATGAATGGTTCAATTAGTAAAGGTCGAAGTGATGGGAGTCAACTGAGTAACACCAAAGGCCAGACCGTGAGAAAAATACAACTTGAAGTAGAGGCAATCACAGGGATGGGCATGAAGATATTTTATTGACATTTTCATCTAATTGTTTACTGGTTTTGTTATCCTGTAATGTGTTGCCATTTAATGAGGCAATTAATACTTTGTAATGTTGTTGGGCCACAGATCGATCCTTGGCTAAGACAGCTAGTCGATCTGACACCTGAGACTCAGCTAAAGATATTTTGTTTTAATTAATGTTCAATGCTCCCCTCTCTAGATAGATAGAGGCAAGAAACACTTAACAAAGGTTCACAAATCCTAAAGAAAAATCTACATGTTATTTTCAAACTATATGATTCTATTATATGCATATTTTGAAATATAAAGAAAATGGTGGTGATTCCCGCTTCAAGTACTACAATATGTTATCCCTCTGTTAAAATCCATTACGTTCATATTTCTTCTTTGAATTCATGTATTCATAGCTGCTAGAAATATTTCAAACTTCCTCACAGGTTCATTTGTATTGACTTGTTAATGCATGTGCCTGTATGGATTATTGAGATTATATCTTTAAAATTTCACTCCATGAATCATACCACCCAATCCCTCTTTTGTCCATTATATCTACTTGTAACTCAAATAAGTGTAGAAATTCTTGATGCTTCAAGCTCTATGTTGTTATAGACATATTTGGGCACTGCAACCCCAATCACATATGTCCATAAAACAAGGGATTCTAAACCCCTAAAAGTGTTGTTTCATACCCTAAAGGAACAAGGTCAGCTGATTACATCATCTCCTAGAAGTTCTCCATGAAAAGCTACTCAGAACTGGTCAAAACAAGACCATACAGACTGCTCCATGCATAGGGTGCGATGCATCTCACCTATTGCACACGGGGGGTGCGATGCATACTGGAAAGCCCTTCTATAGGGTGCTATGAGTGAGAGCATACAAATGGCAGAAGAAGTATGCTAGGTGGAAACCTAGAGAATCTTCTAGAAACTGCTCATATGACACTTGCCTCTCTGAATTTGCCCAAGGATGAGTAAGAGATCTGAAATCTCCAAGTGGAACCAAGAATTATTAGTGAAATGACACTAATAAAAATCCTAGAAGCTGACTCACTCTCTTGTAAACATCTATATATGGATCCCACATCCAAGAGATCCAAAGTTGGGAATTTTGTAATTTGCAAGGAAATGTTGTTGGTTTCTCTTTGAAGACATTGTTGGGTGATCTTTCTTTGTATGAGGTGAAGAGGGCTTTCATGTTGGGAGGATGATGCTGGATCAGACAACCTGGTTGTAATCCTCTCTTCTACTACTTCTATCAATAAAGCTATTTGAGTTTTCCCCCATATGTGTGTATATCTCTGAATCTTGTATTTGTATATGCATCTATATGGTTAATGTACATCTGATCCTACATTATTTATGGTTATAGATCTCTATGCTTTGATGGTATTTTGCTGCCTTGACTCTACAGGTGTTCTTTCAAGTAGGACAAGCGAGAAAGGAATGGTGAAAGCTCTATCAAAGGAGAGAGGAAATAAGCAAGGAGACTAGCGAAAGACTGAGGTTGGTGCTCTTTGCTTCTCTCTCATCTATCTCTCATAAAGGAAAACACAAGTAACTTTAATCTGTTTGTTTCTAAGATAGCTACCTGTCTTAGTGGGACTAGCAGCTTTGAATGGACACTAGTTTTCCCAATAACATATGTGTTAAGTGTATAATTCTTGATGTGTTAAGATCTATGTGATGAGTTACTCCTTCTCCTTATCCTCTCTCATTGCTCTGTCAAATCTTATTTAAATGCGGGTCCTTGAACTACTCAGTCTCCACGATTTTATGCACATATTTATGTGAGTTGTATATGTGAAGAAGTACTAGAAACTCATGGCTTACTCCTTTAGATGAATGAACCAACCCATTTTGTTTAATATATATCTATATATATATATATATATATATATATATATATATATATATATATATATATATATATAGATATATATATATATATATATATATATATCTATATATACATATATCTACATATATATATATATATATGTGTGTGTGTGTGTGTGTGTGTGTGTGTGTGTGTGTGTGTGATGTCTCCATTTTCCTAAGAATCATACGAGACACACAAGATCTAGATGTGCCCAGGCACTTGTCTTGTATGCAATTTGAGACTGTTTCTGGGAGCGACAATGGTACCACATGTACACAACACAATATCTACACCATGCACACAATACCACATGTACAACATGTACACATTACCACCTGCACAATGTGTACGCAACACCACATGTACATGGCAACACCTACACAATGTGTACACAAAATTGCTTGTAGACAACACCACTTGCATGGCATGTACACAACAGCACATGTACACAACACCACGTGAAAAACATGTAGACAACATAATATGCATGAAACACCACATGTACCACACGTACATAACAACACATGCACACAACACCACATGTAAAACATGCACACCACACCATATCTACACAACACCTCGTATACAACATGCACACAACACCATATGTACATAGCACCACATCCAAGATGCAAACAACCATATATGTACATAATACCACAAATGAAACATGCAAAAAACACTATATGTACATAGTACCACACATACAACATCCACACAACACCATATGTACATAGCACTGGATATGCAACATGCACAAAACACTATAGGTACAACATGTACAATAGATACACAACTGTAGTACTGCACATCCAGTGACCACACACTATCGCTACCAAGAAACCTTTCTTCTAGTGACTTTACACTTTTTAGGCTTGTTCCAAAATGTTGCAAATCACACTACATTCAATTCATTGATGTATCCCTCAACATTACTTGTTCATAACATAAAAATAGACATAGTATAATCACATAATATCAATTCATGTCCACATGATATTGACCCCATAGATCTGTTAGGGCTGCTATTCCCACTTGATTCCTCATAAACCAAGAACCTCTTCATGCCAATCACCTGCATAAGAAATCATTCCTCCATAAGAATGATCCCTAATGACCATGTAAAAAAAAACATATTGTTGGGAATCACGAATTTCGTTAGACCAAAACCTGCAGGTGTTACTCAATGATTGCATCGTCAGAGATAAGGATCCACGAGATGCAGTTAGTCCATGTTGCGAAACACATGAGGAACATTGGTTTATCCAATGTCCAATAATCTCCCCCCCAATGTGAGATAGGTGTGTATCGAACTCATCAGCTACGCTCTAATACCTCTTGTTGGGAATCATGATTGCCAATAGACTAATCCCTGTAGGTGTTAGTGAATGATTGCATCACCATAGATAAGGATCCATGAGAAGCAGTTAGTCCATGTGGCGAAACACACGAGGAGATTTGTTTTATCCAATGTCCAAAACATACATACATACACATATGTATACATATAAGTATTAGCATAAAGAAATCATTATCTTGGATGACCTTGTGAGACAATGACATACATACATACATGTATATAAATATTAGCATGAAACAATCACGCTCTATGATGAACTTTTCATACAACTTCATACATACATACATGTCTACATATATAGACATCAACATAATCATAATCACAACACAATCACCAGATATCATAAGGTCAAGGTTAAGAGAACTCCCTTTATCCGTGCACAACATGCATAAACAGAGAATAGCAGTTCCCAATGTAGCCAAGGAATTTGATGCCTAAAATCCATTTACTTTAACTTTTTGTTACTTTTATCATGATTTTCCTACCATTGTCCATTTCCACCTATGGACCTAAACCATCCAACTATTTGTCATATTCTTACCTTCAACTTCCCCTTACTCATGCACCGACCTTCATATGGGTCTTACATTACTTTTCAGGTTTCATTATGCTATTCAAGAGCTCCATCAACTTTCCTCTTCCCCCAGCTGATTTCCAAGACTCTTAGGACATAAAAGGAAAGAACAAGAAACAAACTAGAAGAAAATCGTGGAAATCAAATAGCAATATGACACCACAACATAGTGGCATTGCCATGCACCATAAATAACCAAACTGCAAATCAAGCTTAAATAAATCATAAAAGGATAGAAAGCACAAAACTAGCAACAAATGCCATGAATAAATCCCCATGGATTCCAAATGATTACAAGGGAAAGCTCAACTTGAACCTTCATCAATATTCATGGCAACCTCTTTTTCCATGAAATCCCCTACATCATACTGCCATAAACACATAACTGTCAGTGCATAAATCAACATAGACATATACCAATTACCTTACCTTGTTGTGCCAAACACATTGCCTTGTAACTGTACACATACATATATCATCTCTCAAGGAACTCCAATTCCTTGATGAATCTAGCGTAACTGAAAACCAAATTTTTGTAATAATGCCTCCTCTCATATCAACCCACTTTCACCGGCTTTCCAGGGTAAACATAAGCTGAGGGGCTACTATGATAGGAATCAACCTCCTATATGACATTAAGGAAATGGAGTCAACAACTTATGACCTTACTGACTTCTCTCAGGTGCTACAGGACCTCGAGGAGCAACCCAACAACTCTAAGTGTCCACCCTTGAGATAACTCTCGTTTTTCTTGAGTTAAAGCCACATTCTCTCCATTTCCAAGGCCTCCAAGAAATTGAGAGCCTCCGACCACTCTCGTGAGCCTTCCTAAGTGTGATTATAGCCTTTTTACGCCAGTACTATGCTAATGACTGCGAGATTTAAAGCTATTTTCGAGAGCTGGGGCTTAGCCTCTCCCAAGAACTCTATGAAACTTTCAGAACTCATAACAACCTTGAAGATAATGCTTGTAAAAAAATGAATGAAACCAAGACTTGACCTGACCTTCCCTAACCAGGATTGACTTTTTGTCAAACACTTGGTAAATGTGCAACCTATAATTCATGAATGCAAGTCTGAACATAAGGTAATGAAAAATTATCTGAGGTTTAACAAGAAGGATCTCTACCTTCTCACATTAGCTATCATAACATCAATTAGGTCTTGCATCCATTATTCATTCACATACAAATAAAAATTTGAAAAGAGACGTGACTGAGAACTGTCATATAACCATGCTTATAACCAACATATAACCAAATAAATAACAATGAGACAAAAACCATTAAATCCACATAAAAATAAGTACCTTTACTCATCAAAATAAAGAGAAACTTATTGTTACAGGGAAAAGTGTCTATATAGAACTACTCTATCCCACTAAGGTGTGACAGCTGCCTTAGAAACAAACAGAGAAAAGCTACTTTCGTTTTTCCTTTATGAATTATAGATAGAGAGGAACAGAAAGACCAACCTCTGTCTTGCGCTAATCTCCTGATTTGATTCCTCTCTTCTTTGATAGTCTTTAGCTACCTGCTCCTTTGCACGCCCAGCTTCACAAAGTACCTGTAAGATCACAGAAGCATAGCACTATACAAAGACATGGATCTATAATCATAAACAATCTAGGATTAGATGTAAATTGACCATACAAATGTAGCAAGCCTCAATGACACAAGAGCATGGAGGAAAACTTGAATAGCTTTTATTGATAAACAAGAAAAGAGCCAAGAGGAGTTACAACCAGTTTTTCTGACCCAGCATCAACCTCCCAGCAAAGAAGCCCCTCTTCACCTCAAACAAAGCTTAGATCACCCAGCAATCTAATGTTTGTCTCAAGAAACCAATAGCAATTCTTTACAATATGCAAAATTCCAGCCTCTGGATCTCTGGGATGAGGGATCCATATATATATGTCTGTAATGGAGATGAGTTAACTCATGATTTGATTAGTGTCTTCCCTCTAATAGTTCTTGCTTCCACTTGGAAATTGATGGTCTCTTACTCATCCTTGGTCGAATTCAGTGAGGCAAGTGTCACAGGAGAAGTTTCTGGAAGCTTCCATTGCCTCTCCACCTCGCAGAATGACACTGCCATTTGTCATTTCTCGCCCATTGCACCCCATAGAATGGATTTTTGAAATGAAATGCACCCACACAGTGTATTTAGGTGAGATGCAACGCACTTAGCCAGTGGAGCAGCTAAAATGATCCTGTTTTAACCAATTCTGAGCAGTTTTTCATGGAGAACTTCTGGGAGAAGCTGTAATCTGTTGACCTTGTTCCTTTAGGGGTTAGAACAACACTTTTAGGGACTTAGGAGCCCTTTGTTTATGGACATTTCATGCTTGGGGTTGTAGGGCCCAAAAATGTCTATAACAGTAGCCCCCTAAAGCATGAGGTCGTTAATCTTTTGATGTCAGGTGAAATGCTTTATTATGAGGATCCGAAGTTCTTTCAATGTTGGGAGGAGACCTGTAATAAGATACAATACAATACATTATCTTCATAATATTTTCATGATCTAGCTGAGGCAGGCATTCCCATGCTCATCTTTATAAATTCATTTTCATGTACATAGGACAGACAATCGTCTGAGTGTAGACTGATGATTCTGATAGAGCCATCATCCTTTTGATTGGATGATTATCTATGCAGCAATGATGTACATTTGATGTCTTTATTTCCCTCAATATATATCGCAGCCCAGATGGATGAAACTAGATCCGGGGTCTTCAATCTCGTTTGATCTTCACTCGAAGTACAAGTTGATCCATGTGAAAGTTGTTCTGGAGTCGAACATGGAAAGACATCGCCTGATTACCAACCAATGATGTAAGCTGTTAATAGGCGCGAGAGGAGTCACCGATAATGATAATGACCCTCAAGGTACTGCAGTACAATTCACGTGGCATGAATAAAGGACTTGGCATCGAACACCACGCAAAATCTTTCGGTCGAAGGCCATTGATGTAAACCTGTCGCCGGAAGTGAGAAACTTGCCATTGAGGCATGCAAGCTTCAAAGTACTGAATGGGGTGTTCCTAGATCAACTTCTTGGATAATGAGCTGATGTTGACAAGAAGTGATTCGTCACAGGAGGGCCTTAATGAATCCCACATCAATGACACGGAACGGAGAAAATGATTTTAATGGAGGTGAAAACGATCTGGTGATATAAGGTTCAGGGTGGCGGTCATGAAAGAATGGAGTATAAATGTATGGTAGTGGGTGAGACACAGGTGAATTCTTTGAATGACTTCTCTTGAACATATCAGCGACACTAATGTGATGGATTGGTAGCATTAACCCCAAATGTGGATGGTATGATGGGACCATGGTGATGTGACCGGTGAATGAAACAACCCAACCCAACTTGGACATGGAGTGGAAGTGTCATGTTCAAGAGCGACTTGCTACTAGCAAAGTTTCTTCAAGTTTTCTTCCCAATTTTCCCCAGTCATTGCTGACCAGTACCTCTTTATTTTTGTCAAGCTTGAGGAGGATAACATATGCTTGTTCTATAATTTTCCCTTCGGGCAAACCCATCACTATGTTTTAACGAGCCTATCGATAGTGAAACTCGTTCTCGTCTATAGACAAGTTTGTCGCTATTAATCTTTTTAACGAGTTTAACGACAAAGATAACTCGGTCCTTTTCAATTTTAGAGAGTCTAAAAAGGAACGTAAAGGTAACTCCAAAATTCCTTTTTCGTCATCTAATCCCTTAAGTCCGGAAAAGTATAAAACAATACAGAAGGGATGAATTTTCAATACTTTTAACGAGCCAAACAAAACAAGCGCTCGATCTTTTTGTGTAATAATCCCTCAGGTCCAAGAAGATTAAAATTTAGAGGAGGGATAGCACTTCCTGTCCCTCTAACGAGTTGGAGAGGCCAATAGCTCGACAATCTTTTCATATTTTACGAGTCAGTTGAAAAGAGCTTAAAGGAGACTCGTCTTTTGAGGAACGAGTGATAAAATGGGTAGCAGCTAATTCCAGGTAAGGTTTGGAATTCTCCAATCACGGCAGTGTTACAAGGATGGCTAGTGAGATCACTCTTCGCAGCTGTTCCTCAAAATGGGTAAACAATCAAATGGAGGTGAATGATCGGCCAATGCAAAAGTGGAGGTGACGGTGCAAACACGACCAAGGCTTTAATGGCTTAAGTATTACATTCACGATAGTTATTTATCGGGGAATAGTTCATTTTTTAACGAGCTTAGACGTGGGGGGAAACATTTGCTCATGGCTTATGTTTATTTTTTAACGAGCTTGAACTATGTGCTAAAACTGCTCGATGCGGGTTTATTTTTTAACGAGCTTGAACCCTGCAGTAACACTACTCGTGATAAGTTTGCATGCCCCTAGCATAATAACACAAATCGAGGTGCATGCCCCCCAAGCTTCATTGCATTCAACACGGTGATTGGAATGAAGGTTTACCTTCGAGATCTTTGAAATACTCGACTTGGATTTTACGAGGTCGTAATCAAAGACTCGATTTGGAAAGGGAGTTGTTTCATTTTTTATTGAGGTTGACTGACGAAAAGAACTATCTTCAGAATCCACCGTATTTACAGTATTTGATAGATAATCAAAAACTGATGGATGATTAAGGTTGCTGGAATAATCTTCATGGTAAATCAGAAGATGGGAGCAATGGTGGTAATCTTCCCATGGTGCCTCTCCTATCATCATTGATTGAATGATTCCTTCGTCTGTAGAATGTACATGTGACCAAGGATCTGAAGAGGTGCCATATTCCTTAGACCTATCTATCCAAACACTCAATGAGCTTTGATTTGGGTTTGCCCGCCAAGACAAGAAAATTGATTGCTACAATATTTCTAAAATGGCGATGATCCATGCTGACAAAATGTTTAGGAATCTTCTGAATCCATTAGATATAGAAGATTTCATATTGCAGGTTTCCACTGTGGCCACTTCCGCCAAATTACTCGGAGGCGGTACGGCAAAAGTACCCATTAAGGCAGGGTCTTTTAGGAGGCCTACTCCAATATTTTGAAGCGAATGATTGCTTCCATGGATCATTGGAATGCTTCCTGTAACTTGTGAACTGTTGGGGAGAAATGTTTGTTGGTCGATGATTGTAATTCCTCCTTGGAAGGGAAATGCAATCTTCCTGAAGTAGGTCGACACAACTGTGGCCATGGCATAAATCCAGGGCCTTCCCAGTAGGATGTTGTAATCGAGGTTTCCGTCGATTACTTCAACATCAATTTCTACTGTTTTTCCGCCCAGTTCAACTTGCAAGTTACTTAAAATCCCATATGGAGTATATGTTCTTCCGTCGAATGCTTTTAATGTCGTCGAAGATCGCGACAAGGTTGGAGATCCTAAAGTTTTCCAGCAACTCATCGACATAATGCATGTAGATGCCCCCTCATCAATAATTGTTCGATGAACAGTTTTGTTGAGGGCTTTCACTTGAACAAGGAAAGCTAGTTGAGCTGGTAATTGAGGATTGTATCCTTTGTGATCGAAGGATACAAGATTGGAATCCTTTGGGTCTATCCCACCAATTACTGATAATAAAGCCTGTTTTTGGGATGGGAAATTTTGTAGTACTTCAAGAGTCGACATAGCAGATGGCGATTGGGCCAAATCTTCCACTATATTATAGTGTTGTGCCGCTCTAGCGCGGGGATTAAATGTCGACTTATGTACTACTCCCTTTGGTGGTTTTATTGTCAATTCAGGAATGATGGGTGGCACAACTTCTGTCGACGTTGTTGTCGAACTACTAGGTTGATCTTTTTCCTTCTTTTCAACAGCTGTGGATTCCCATAATCTTTGTTCCTTGTCGATATCAAAGCATCATTTTGCTGTTTTGAAACTGACAACATTAGCACTTGAGATGGGGAAGCATTTCCACTTTCAACCAAATTTGTTCCTGGATTTGGAAACGGATCAGTTAACACTGCGGAGGCTTTTGAATTCTTGAATAATTTCTTAAGCTTAGCTCTATGTGGACAATTTTCGGTCCAATGATCCTCATCGCATATAAAGCATGGATTTTTTGGTTTCCTATCTCCAGGAGGGTTTGCAGAAGATTTTTCAGGTGATGATTCCTCTTGTTTCTTCTTCTTCCCTTTTCCTTTCTTCTTGCCCCCTGGTTGTTTGGTTTCTTTGCCTTTATCTGTCGATACGGCATTTACTTCCGAGGCAAGAAGATCATCTTTTGCATTTTGACTTGAAATCTTACGGGCCTTTTTAGATGTAGCCTTTGTCGATTTCGTGTCTGTTGTGCCAATCACGCCATCGCCGGCATGAGAGTCATTGTTTGATTTAGGAGGAGGAGGAACTGAGAATTCCGGTCTAGGGGCGTCAGGTATTTTATCGTAGAGTGTGCCAGACTGAGTGTAAATCAAGTCCAAATATTGCGCACGAGCGATAAATTGCTCTTCTGTTACGACTCCCCCCTTTGTCACATCTTCCGTGATGGAAGGTAGTAATGACTTGATAAACCATTCAGCTAAGAGTTGATCAGGAACATACGTTTTTACCATTCTACGATGACGTCGCCACTCATGTATATGATCAGATATGTGAGTGGCCGTCGTTTGTTTGAAGTTGGTAAGGAGTTCCATTCCTGTTTCATACCTTATCGGTAATTGAAAATGGGTTAGAAAGGTTGTGGCTAAGGTGCTGAAGTTGTCGAACGAAGCTCTAGGCAATTCGATGTACCATTTTGCCGCCAGACCAGTTAACGTCCTCTGAAAAAGGCGAAGCGTTATCGAATCATCGTTCAGGGTGTTTGATGAACACCACAGATGGAAGGTCATCACATGATTCGACGGATATTCACCCGGATTTCCATTAAATTTAGGAATATCTGATGGAAGTTTATGCGGAATCGCTGGCCACCAAGGGGCGTAAGCGATTGGATCGTTTGTTAACCGATTTAAATCAGGTAACTCTAAAGTTGCCACAAAGGGTAACTGCTGATTCAGGTTAGGTGAAGCATACCCAGGATAAGATGGGATTGCCTGAGCAGTTGGTCTTTGCATACCGACATAATGCATTTGATGCTGGTAACTTTGGTAAGGTTGGTGGGCATGACCATTGTAAAATGGTTGATTTTGACCGTTTTGAATATACAACTGTCCACTATTTGCAAAGATTTGTTGCTCAGAACCTTGGTATACTTGTTGGAATTGCGGTTGTTGGTATTGTACTAGCCATGGTTGTGAAGCCATGTGTTGTTGCCCAATACTAACTATTTGACCAAGATGAGGGGTAATTGTACCCGTCTGAACCTGTGTCATTCCACCAGTCGGCGATTGTGGTTGAGTTGCAGGGTCAAGGGGCTGTTGCATTACAACCTGAGAAACCTGAGGTTGGCATACAACAGGCAGTGCTTGAACTTGTGACACCATCACAATAGCTGGCGTAGTTGGTATATTTGACATAGGTAAGCATTGTTGCATCGAATATACAACTCTTGGTTGTTGAGGTAGTATCAGTACCCAACCGCTTGAGGTAATTCTAGTATAACCCAAATGTTGTTGTGAACTCCTGTATGGATATCCTCCCGGAGGGGACAATGAAAGGGTATACTGCCCCCCATACGGTGGTAATCCAAAACTCAAGGGAATGGTTTGCCCTTGAGGGCCAGACTGCCCAAATTGACCTCCAAACGAATCAATTTGTTGAGACTCAACATAAGAGTTTCCGGATATTATTTCGGATGAACAAACAGGAACAGACCATACTGTCGAAATGGCCCCTGAGTGGGATCCTTCTAGCGGTTGAGAGCTAGTTGGGACAGATGGTATACCGGAGAACATTGTTGGAGTGATAGCAGGGAGTTCTGTCGTCGCTGTGTCAGACGACACAGTCCTAGATGTTGACGGTTGTTCAGACATTTCTAGTCTATCCAAAAGATTACCTAGCGATTCTACAGGAGCTTCCGCTGGCGGTAGACTAACTTCTAATGAAGAAGGATATAGAGTGATCCCGACTCCAAATTGCGATGGAGTACTAGTTGGAGGATCTTCCACAATCTCTTCTATGGCAATCAGACCAGGTGGAAGGGGAAGACCGTCAGGTCCGTAGAATATTTCTGGTGCCGAAGAAGGTATGGAATTGGTAGCAACAGATGTTTGGAGAGCAAGACTCTCTGAACCGGTTGTAAATGGAACTGGTTCGGTAACACAAGTGTTTACTCTCAGACTAGGATCAGTATTATTGTCCTTCTGTGGCTGCTAGACTTCTTTTGTAGAGGCAGGGATTCCAGAAATGTTTGGAGTAACCGGAGTCTCTCATGTCGTTGGAACACTTGTTCTAACTTTAACAGGAGATTTGGAACTGATTAAATGAGTTCGCTTTGTCCGTACTATCTTCGATTCTGGAGACAAAGACAGTTGACTCGTAAGCCTCCGCGAACGATGGGGTTTCAATTGACTTTCTTCCACGGTTGCGGATTACTCGATCAAATAAAATAAAGGGGAAGTATGTTTCCGAATTAAATGAATTTTAGACGCTTTGAAACAACTTGTTTTTTCAATTTTTAAGAGTCGAGAAAAAACAAAAGATGACTCTAGTCTCCTTCGATTTTTAATGAGCCTGAAGTGACAAGTTCCCAGATGGACCTTTTCTGTTAAGGAGTCTGAAAAGGATCGAAAGGGACAGCTCTGGAAATCTAGGTAGAGGGATTACCAAACCAATCGCAAAACTGCAGAATACGTTTTACGGTATGCCAGTCAATTTTCCCGAATGTTGTGTTCAGTGCATTGTGATCGATAAGGTGGCAGACACGGCTTCCTATGGATAAAGGATTAAGCCTATTGGGGTCTCCCAAAATATACTCGATGGTACGTGGGAGCACAAGTCCGTACTGGCACTTATCGTCTCAAAGTGGAGGAATCACCCAACCATCAGTGAGAACAACAGTTACCAGGCTTTACGACGCCGGAATACGTCTCTAGCCTAGACTTCTAAATTTTGTGTGTTAAGTTCCAAAGCGTTGTTAGATTCATTTAATTAATTTTAAGTTGATCTTGTTTATGAAGTTTTCCTTTCAGGTTCACCACGAGATGTAGATGTAACTCCTAAAATGCAATCTAAGATGATAAAAAAACTTTTTATCTTCTTTGTGCAATGAAAATCCTAGCTACTAAGGAAAAGAAAGATAGAATCTTTTCACAAAGAGCAAAGAGCACACTCTAAATGCACTTTCCTAAATCAAGCCAATCAGACTGTCTATATGCAAATGCACATGCATGTATTTGTTTTCGAATTTCTTAGTATATGAATGTTAAAAAGAAAGTTGATGCACAAATCTGAATTTCTTTTCAAGCGACAAATATCAACAAGTTTCTTTTCGAAATAAAAAATGGAGACGATCACAACACCTTACGATTTTGAAATGAATACTTGTTCTTGACACTAGAAAATTACAAATTCAGACCAAAAGCAATAGTAACAAGATAATCGACCATCAACAGCAATCAAACTCTTTCCTACGATTGAAATCGACACTTGTGACAGTTTCAAATCAAAGGAAGACAGTACGATTATGCCACTGTTGCAAAGGAGAACTGTAAATGACTCAACAAACACAAAAAAACATCTGCAGTTCTTTTGTACAAAGGAGGCAGAATAACAACAAGGAAAAGGGGTTTCAAACAGACATATACTGATCACAGGCAGCAAAATTCAGGAATAGAACTGGAAAGAATGAATCACAGAAGCCAAAACTGCACAGAGCTAGTCTGATCAGCGCACCTGCAACATAGAGAATTTGAAATGCAGCACAGCTTGTCCACTCGGGAAGTGCGCTGAAGTTCAGATTCTCTAAACAGTACCTGCGCTGGGCCAGAAACGAGGCTCTATTTGGGTTTCGGGTCACAGTTTGCAGTTCAGTTCTTGGGTTTTGGCTGAGCAAAAAGCAATCAGTAATGCAACAATCAGGGGTAGATCTAAGGAGGATCTAAGAGCTATCACAAGGGCAATCACATAGTTTGTGAATCAGTTGTTTAAATCATAAACAGATCCAGTAGATGGATTGAAGTAGCAGTTATCTACTTTGCATTTGCTATGGCAAATGCAGTTCGAATGCTACCTGTAAGTTTATGAAATAGACAACAAAAAATGATAAACAAACAAACTAATTATCTCCCCAGTGGAGTCGCCATTTTGTTACAGGGAAAAGTGTCTATATAGAACTGCTCTATCCCAGTAAGGTGTGACAACTGCCTTAGAAACAAACAGAGAAAATCTACTTTCGTTTTTCCTTTATGAATTATTGATAGAGAGGAACATAAAGACCAACCTCTGTCTTGCGCTAATCTCCTGATTTGATTCCTCTCTTCTTTGATAGTCTTTAGCTACCTACTCCTTTGCACGCCTAGCTTCACAAAGTACCTGTAAGATCACAGAAGCATAGCACTATACAAAGACATGGATCTATAATCATAAACAATCTAGGATCAGATGTAAATTGACCATACAAATGTAGCAAGCATCAATGACACAAGAGCATGGAGGAAAACTTGAATAGCTTTTATTGATAAACAAGAAAAGAGCCAAGAG
This sequence comes from Pinus tabuliformis, assembly GCA_031772625.1. Classification (NCBI taxonomy): domain Eukaryota; kingdom Viridiplantae; phylum Streptophyta; class Pinopsida; order Pinales; family Pinaceae; genus Pinus; species Pinus tabuliformis. Next base: position 253,439,043 of record CM062818.1, on the reverse strand, counting down.
GAGTTACAACAAGTTGTTCTGACCCAGCATCAACCTCCCAGCAAAGAAGCCCCTCTTCACCTCAAACAAAGCTTAGATCACCCAACAATCTGATGTTTGTCTCAAGAAACCAACAACAATTCCTAACAATTGTTGGAAATAATACTGAGAGGGGGGGTGAATCAGTATTATCTAGTTCTTTTTAATAAATCTTCCTTATCTATTCTTTGAATTATTCTTGTATGTCAGTACCATAAAACAATGAACAAGAAAAATAGATAGTCACACCAAAGAACACCAGATGTAAGGTGGAAACCCAATGTGGGTGAAAACCACCTGCTGCAATATGTCTCTATCTTCTTTCAATTAGAAACTCCTTTTACAATGATTTTGTACTGGTGCAAACCTTTACCAGTACACAGGCTGCAACTTGCAGAGAGCTACAACTCTCTCTCGTTTTCCAGTCTCTCCTGGAAGGGAGCTACAACCCCCTACTTCTTTTCTTTCAAGGACCACTTTTCATAATTTTTCAAACTGGATCCATGAACATCAAATGATCATCAAGTACAAGTAAGTCAGTACGCAATTTTTCTTTATCTGGCATGCGTTGCTACGCACTTCGCCTTCTGCACCTCTGTGTATCCCCGCAGAGAGCCTTGAGCTGCACTGTGTATCCACGCACTGTTCCTTTAGACGCGCCGCATACCTCCATTGTGCCCACGTACCCACTGCTTCTATCGCGCCGTGGACTACTATTGTGGCCACGCACTCTGAGATGCTATCGCGCCGCATATCTACGCACCTGCGGCTTCTGTAGCGCTGCGTACCCACGCACTGCGCCTTCTTCTTCTGTGCGTACCCACGCACTTGCACTATTAATCACCTGCGTACCTCTAATTAGGGCCGAATTGGCAGTCCCCCAGTGTGCCACAGATAGTCAGATGCCCAGTTCTGATCATGCGCTCGAGAGATCACACTTCATAACTTCACTTTTATATAGATCAAGCTTTTAAACCGATAACCCCATATTTCAAATCTTAAGATATTCAATTTGCAAAAGATACTTTAGCCAAGTGATCTCCTTCCCTATTTATAGTCAAGCCCTTATTCACACCATGGGACAAAACCATCAATAACCAATACAAGGGATCCAAACCAGGGAAAAAATAGATCCTATACCATGGGCCAAAACCATAGAATCAAGAATGGCGGGCTAAATACCACCGGCCAAACATAAGAAACCCCACGTGAGTGCGCTTCTCTGCCTTGAAGTGAGTGAACTGGGGGTACGCACCTCATGAACGGGTAACCTGCGTGTATGAACGCACTTCCTGGCCGATGTACCTGCGGGTACGCACCTTTTGAACCATTCTCCTGCGTACCTCTTAATTTCCAACATTTTGAGAGCCTGATCAGAGCATTGCCACTTGAGAGTGTTGCCATCAAGTACAACATCTGTAACATAGAGCCATACCAGAAGCATAATGCCAACAACAATATGCAAAATTCCAGCCTCTAGATCTCTGGGATGAGGGATCCATATATAGATGTCTGTAATGGAGATGAGTCAGCTCATGATTTGATTAGTGTCTTCCCTCTGATAGTTCTTACTTCCACTTGGAGATTGATGGTCTCTTACTCATCCTTGGTCGAATTCAGTGAGGCAAGTGTCACAGGAGAAGTTTCTGGAAGCTTCCATTGCCTCTCCACCTTGCGGAATGACACTGCCATTTGTCATTTCTCGCCCATCGTACCCCACAGAAGGGATTTTTGAAATGAAACACACCCACACAGTGTATTTAGGTGAGATGCAACGCACTTAGCCAGTGGAGCAGCTGAAATGATCCTGTTTTGACCAATTCTGAGCAGTTTTTCATGGAGAACTTTTGGGAGAAGCTGTAATCTGTTGACCTTGTTCCTTTAGGGGTTAGAACAACAATTTTAGGGACTTAGGAGCCCTTGGTTTATGGACATTTAATGCTTGGGGTTGTAAGGCCCAAAAATGTCTATAACACTTATCTCTTGTTAAACATAGGCAAAAGCCAACTAGGTTCATGACATCCAAATACCACTCGACCATAAATTGGCTCAATCAACTCTTGCTTTTAGCCAATCACCCATGTGCCATATTCCAAGCAGGAATGTGGGATCTCATGGGATAGCCAATCCATTAAAAGCCAAGGGAATCCATAGGTTAAACAAACTCCACCCTCACCATACTGTGACCTCACCTAAACTGGTGCCGAGATCACAAAACCAAACTAAGCTTGAATGCCTCAAAATTTCTTCTCCAATACCTTGAGGAATTTTCCCGTCTCCACCCTCAGGTTTTACCATGTATCCATTACCAGTCAATGGATCCCTAGGCCTTTGGTAATTTTCTTGAGACCACCTCACCCAGATCTAAAATCTTTTAGCAATCCAAAGCTTAAACCGAGCAAAGTCCCATGACACCATGGTTATCAAAAAATGGTAAGGCTAGGCTAAAATCCATTATGAAACCCAGAAAAATCCATGTTAATGACAACAGAAGAACCAAATACCAACATGCACATACCCTGTATGTCAAAACCAGCTAGGAAATCATACATGCAACCTGTTACCTACAAGTATTCCTATTGAATCTGCTTGATCCAACTTTTCCTTTCTTCATCCTTTCTTTCTTTTTCTTTCCTTATGCTTCCTTTCTTTTCTTGTCCTTCCTTTGCTTGCTTGATTTCCTTCTCCTCTTGGTGCTCTTCTCCTCTCTGAGACTAACTCTAAGACTTAACAGACAAAACACTACCAACTAATTCTTTGCTGTCTTTTTATTAATGATGCCTCCAATTTCTTCAATTTTCCATTATTTTCCTTCAATTTCCTCCTCACATGCAACTTGTGACCTTTCACCTCGCTTTTCTCCTAATTTCCTTTATTTTCATAAATAAATTTCCAAAAAAACATTTTTTCCTTTTCAAAGCCTTTACCATTGCCTTTTCCAATTTATGTTAGCCATAAACACATCAAGTGACGCCCACTAGGATATTTTTCCCAACATTCAGTTTGGAAAAAGTGTCCCTTAATCATGGTCTTATTTTTCCTTTATCAACCTTTATTACATGAACTTTTAACCCGAGGATGTTACAGACTCCTCCCCCTTAGGGGAACATCCTTGGTGTTAAACCACACCTATACCCAGTAAAAATGTTGAAAATCAAAAGAATGCTACCTATAGAGATTTATAACCTAGCTTGTTGTAGTATTTACAATAAAACCTGCTCGAAAGAAAAACCACATGACAAACATGAAAACACCACAACCATATCGCATATTAGATCTTTATAACAGAGATCATGGTGGTATTTACAATAGAAATGATACATAAATATGTACAATAAAAAAACTCATTTTTCTCCACTGAAAAATGATGAAGGATACATAGCCCACTGTTGATGGTGCTCGACCCACCAACATGTCAAGGGGATCTCCCCGGTAAGAAGTCCCAATTAGACCTCAGAGCATTTGGTGTAGGAGTCCCAGTAGTGGGTTGTAAGGTAATGCCTTGACCTTGATGTCACACATAGGCAAGTAAGATAACTCTATCAGTAGCAAGGGTGTGGCCACTACAATGAGTCAAGGAAGGTGAATGAGAGGTTCTAACACATGAGCGGTGAGATGAGTGTGCCCCTTAGCAGCCTGTAGTAGTACTCAGCTGTGAAGGGAACACATGAGCGAAGATGCATCATAAGCTACAAATTAGATCATTCGACAATCCAAATTGATGGTTAAACCAGAAAGACATCTGCAACAAGATTCATATAATTCCATATGAAGTAGTTCATACACAAATACATAATTTAAACAACATATTGCTAAGTAACCGGAGGAGTCCAACTACGAAAAAAGCATATGCATGAAAATGTGTTGGCTCTTATTATATAAAGAAGTGTAAGTCCCAATAATACAATACATACATGCAAACCTGCTAGCCCCAACAGTGAAGTGTTACAGCCACATCCACCTGCTCCTCCAAAGAGATGAACTAGCTCTGTGCAGTGGAGAAGCCAAGGCGCATTACAATACTATCCAAGCTTTCTCCAAGATAGTCTTATCAGAAGCTTGGCTAACCAAAAGCCCATACAATGAGTTGTGAGGGACTATTTATAGCAAAGGGTGGGGTGGCCCTTGACATTCCTCTTTATGATTGTTCAACTACCCTCATGACTCTTCACCTACTCTATGACTGTTACATTCACTATTGACACTTGACTTATACTTGACATGACTCAACATTACAATGCACATGTACCCACGTGAACACAATGGCTTGAGCAAGCCAAACTAGACATCACTCTGACTTAGATAACTATAGAAGTCCAACTACTCAACATCCTCATGCTAATCAACATTAACATATTGATGCCAAGCTCTGTAGTCTCTGATAATGTCTGTGTGTTCCACGGTGACATCCGTCTGAAACCTGACCTTCGCCTCCATAGCATCTGGGTACACTGCTTGGGCTCCTCTGTCCAACTCGTTTGAAAGCATGCACATCATTGTCTTCAATGTTCCCGGACCAGCAACATAGTTGTGCATGATGTCTGCACCGATAGGCAACTCTAGGCTGGTGGCGATGCACATCAACTCGTTGAAGTACGAGTCAAGCTCTAGTCAGACCTTCTTCTTGGTCTTTGCCTCGGTGATAGTCCCAAGTCATGGGATTGCATGTGTGCGCACCACAACATCCATGCTCTTGAATACTCATGCATGGGAAGCCTGTATGCTAGCGATGAGTTGCGGGAGGTCCTCATAGTTCCCGATCTGACTCTGGATACGTGCTTTCAGCTCAACCACATTTTTCCTTCATCATCTTTGGCAAGTGAAGTGGGTCTCCCTTGTACTTTATCATCCATGTTTGCAGCCATTAACAACAGCATGTATGTTCATCAAGATGCGTGCTCTTCTAGCACATTGTTGCTGCCATCTGTTAAGATGGACGACCGCCCTGTGCATGGTACGAAACATTGAGTAAAATGCTCACATAACTGTGTCAAGGGACAATACTTCATCTAGTATTGCCTTGTTCAATTCACCTCAGGTAGACATTGTCACCAAGTCTCCTCCTTGCTTGGTCACCTATCGTTCCTTTATCATTCCCTCATTCTCAGCGATAAGAAAATGAACATTGAGCTAGTGGCTTCAGCATACACTCTAGTTGCATTGGCCAAAGAAGCTGGATTATTGTGCACATCAGTCACGATCACTTGTTCTTCAACTTCCACAGGAGATGTTTGATCCTCTGGAGTTGACACTCTGTGAGACTGCACAACTCTACGTTGGGATTCATAAAATGAATGTTGTGCATCTCTTCTTCCAGCTGATCGCCAAGGATCTTAGTGCCTCCTTGGTCGTCTGATACTTGCTCCTCTTCTAGATGCATTGAAGTGGGTGATTCGACCTCTTTGTGGTGAGGCATGAGGTAGGTGTCCTATTCCAAATCCTACTTCTCCATGTCTACATCCAACTATTGAAGTGCATGTTCTATCTCATGAGCAAAGTCTTTCCCTTGTGATGGTTCACCCTATTCACCTGATGCCATCTGTTAATATGAATCAACTACTTGAACGGGTGTTGCTTTGTCTATTTGCCCATGATGCGCCCCCTACTATATTTGTTGTTGTTGCACTTACCTCTCTTTTTTGTGCAACTCTTGTTCCTTTCAGAGTTTCTCCCTTATCTCATGAAACTCCTTCTCTGCTTCTTCCATTCTCTTCTTATCCTTCTACCTTCATGTGATTTTCTTGTCACGCTATTGCCTCTTCACCTCTATAGCCATAGATGATTTCTCTACAAGTGGATCTGCTCGAAACTTGCAGCTTTTCTCCTCCTCCATTCGATCGACAATCCTCCTCTTCCCTTTGTTGCACACTCATATGCTTGGATTTGTTAAGAAATTTACCCGAGAACACAAATTAATTACGAAGAATTACTGAGAGAAACAAATATAAAAATAACCAGCAACAACCATAAACACATAAACACAAATGTTTATCTGAGAAAACCCCAAATTTGGGGAAAAACCCAACCTAATAAGATCTCATTAGCATTGGCCAAAACCCTGGCCAATCCGACCAAGTGAGCCTTCATTGCTCACCTCCAGGTCTTGCATTACAATGAAGTCCTTCCAGCGTTTTATAAGCTCCATTACATATAATACCACAGGAAGAATACCATGGGTGCACAACACCATGTGCCCCAAAACCATCACTGTTTAACCTGGTCAACTTTGAATCTATCCTAAGTCAAGTTTACCTAACAATATTCCCCCCTTAAACTTGACTTGGTGTTCCTTGACTAACTCCAGCCAAACCTGCTAGTGAGACAATCCCGCTCACTCTAGCTCTTACCCCCCTCAGAGTTTTTACCCGGGTATTGTTAACCCGACATTCCTCCTATCACCTAGGTCTAACCCAGACTTTACCGGTGATCACTGAGGGGTACACATGCCTTACCAGGTCTTACAGTAGTATGCCATTTACATGCAATAATTTTGACTTCACTATTTTTTATTTTTTTTGTTTATTACTGTTGTGATTCTGATCCATCCTCTCTCAATTTGATTTGGTCAAAAACTTCTATCAAACCACTCAAACTGCGAGCCTGACCAACTGCGAGCTCGATGAGAACCTCATAGATTCCAGTGCCAGTGGCCTGACGTAGCAGAAAGCGAACAATTTTTGAAGCCGCATGAACAATTTTATTCTGTTCACCAGAGGTATCTCTCAACCTTCTTTAAATAGCCGCATGAATCACGAGCAACTCATCAGCATGTTCCAAACCGATAAATATCATAAATGCACTGCGATCCCTCGCAGTTACGACACTATCTTCCGCAAATTCTCCTCGAGGTTCTTCCACGTACGATTGTTCCACCATTATTTTCTAGACCCAGATCTGTAAAAAGGTTGCATTGATCTCATTAGGCACTATAAACCCCTGGCATCAAAGAATCCCTTTGAAGCCAATATATAGCTCTGATACCAATTGTTAAGAAATTTACCCGAGAACACAAATTAATTATGGAGAATTACTGAGAGAAACAAATATAAAAATAACCAGCAACAACCATAAACACATAAACACAAATGTTTATCTGGGAAAACCCCAAATTTGGGGAAAAACCCAACCTAATAAGATCTCATTAGCATTGGCTAGAACCCTGGACAATCCAACCAAGTGAGCCTTCATCGCTCACCTCCAGGTCTTGCATTACAATGAAGTCCTTCGAGCCTTTTATAAGCTCCATTACATATAATACCATGGGTGCACAATACCATGTGCCCCAAAACCATCACTGTTTAACCTGGTCAACTTTGACTCTATCCTAAGTCAAGTTTACCTAATAGGATTTGCTGCCAGTTCTGCTACTGCTGGTGCTCTCCATGATGTTGCTTCACTAACCACTCATCAACGAATCTGACCAGTTCATTGGGTCTGGAGAAACTGTAGCAATATATCCATCGGTCATCCTCAGCCCAATTAAATGCCCCATAGATCTAGTTGAACTGAACTCTTGTGCAGTGATCCTTCACAATGCAATGTGGGTAAGATGGATTGTATCTTCGTAGGTCAAATGGGTACTTCTTCATTAGTTCTGCTTCAACATCCGCTTGCTCGATACTCCGAATCTCATATAACCCAATCCACAAAGGAAGAGTGGGCCAAGGTGCCTTCTTCTTCTACTGAAGTCTAGCTGTAAATCCTACTGAGATGCGATAGGCTACTTCTTGCATGACCAGTACGTCTAAGGAAAACTTTGGCAGAACATGCGAAGGCTTCTCCATGCTGAACATTCGGATGAAAGTGACGAATGATGAGGCATACCAATCTACAATAATTATTAATGCCTCCATTGCTTCCTTTGACATGTAGGGTGGATCTTGTTCGAATATCATCGTGTACAAAGGGATGAAAAAATGATTGGACAACCGTTTGATTACTCCTTTGAAGCTGCATTCAGACAACAACTTGATATATGTGTTCACAACAGTCTTCATCGGTGACCATGCCCACTCCAAGCCTGGGAACTCATGTCGGGAATAGACTGCATCTAGGATGTAAGCGGGCATGTAAATATCTGCATACATAACTCCAAGTGACTCTCGAGCCTTCGAGACTTGCTCCTTCAGCTAATGATCGAGTATGCCAGACTAGTTACATGGTTATCCTTATCTAGCCACTTGGTCCAATGCAACCACCCAACTCTGTGGGAAGGCTTCCATGATTTCTTAGCCATACGGTCGACAAGAAAATATGATCAAGTATTGGTACACCTTCCTTAGTATCTTTGTCTTGTAGACCTAGTTGGGTGTCATCCTGAAACGAGCTAGTTGCTTTACACAATCCTTCATAATGTCGTTAGAGTTAGCACTATTGTTGGGTAAGCCGAACGGAGTCTCCATGATAGTCACATGCTTTGACATCTTATACATCTCATCATAATCCTATTCCCAAAAGGTTCCAAGCTTTGCACCACTGACATTGCTCAAGGTCATCCTCTCAGGATCTATGTGAGAGATGATCTAGTGTATCATGTATATTCAGGGGAACACGGGATATCTTCATGCAATCCGATACAAGCTGAACTTGTGAATGTTCACATATGCCTGGAGGTCTTCGAGGTGTTCCCCAAAAGTGCCTACAAATGTTTCATTGACCTTTTTCCAATTCAGTTTGATGTCCTTGTCTAGATAGAACTTGTATCTTCATAGATCGATAGACTAGAGGACACTTGCTCAGCTGCTGCTCCAGCTGCATTTCCATCAATGTCCTAAGATCCTGTTCTTTTGGAAGCCATTTGGATAGATGAACACATGAAAGATCTGGAGATAAGAAACATGCATGGAAAGAAATCTGTCAGCATAAACGAAGCAAATTCTAGGGAATGACATAGCACATACCTGGGAAACTGATGAGAAATTACACAATTTATTCTGGGAGGTTGGGTGACTAGCTGCTAGAACTGTGCAAAAGGCAGTCTGAGCTTTCTGGGAGGTAGGACTGGCTACTGGATCTACACAATGCACAATCCAGACTGGATGTTGGCTGCTGGGATTTTGAAGTGGGCAATTCCAACTAGGAAGGACTGCAGGTCGAGGGATTGATTTGCATAATTTCCTACGCTAGTCCTCCAAAAACATGAAAAATAGTCTTGGAGGCTAGTTCTGGGAAAAAATGCACATTTTTTTAGAGGAAGGCAGAGCCTTTGTTCCCCATATTGTATAAGGTAGTCTTAGTGAGGCAGATTCTGAGCTAAGGTTGGCCCGACTCACCGATGGGCAACTGAAAGCAAATAAGATAGTGAATGCATGGTGACACTAAGTGATAGCAGAAGTGATTGGCAGTGCATGCAAAACATGAATGAAATATTTAGCAAATAGATCAACATGCATGTGGATGAAGCGATTCGTCGGTTGGGCAAATGTTCTTGCAAAACAGTTTCATCCACGCGACAACAATGACATAGCAACAAAAACTGAAATAGAGCTAGGATAAACTGGTATACATGTAAATGACAACAAGCGTTCAAAGAATTCAAGCAAACAAAACTCATACAAGTGAATACACAAAAAGTGACAGAAATGCTGAAAAAGACAAGTTGAGGCCACTTACCCTTGAATAGCTGTGTAGGATGTGTCAAAGAGTCCTGGATGTACTGTGAGATGTTAGAGCTCTAATATTGATGTGAAAGAATGAGCTTTGATGCATCGAATAAATAAGTTTGGGCTCATGACCCACATGACACAAATCTAGGAAAAAGTGATGCTTGGAGGAAAACTTCTAAAACAACTTTGCATGTAACCCCCAGCTATTAAAAATAGCTCCATAAATCATGGGATGCCTTTGAATGTTTCCTTTTGCTATTCCAGGAAGACAAAGTCATGCATGCATGCAAGTCAAGTTTCCTTGGTCCCAGGTGGAACTGGTCAACTAGACTTCTCATGAACACAGCTGCTCGACTGCTTGAGAAAAATGTGCATTCTTGGCTGGGAGTTGGGCTGACTGCCTAGGAGGTTTGCACAATTTCTGGGCAGAGCAACTGACTGCTTCTGAGATTTTCATAAATTTTGGGCTGAGCAGCCCTGCTGGGAAAATTTGCGCAATTTATGTTGGGAGTGTTGATTGGCAGAATTTTCCCAATTGTGGACCCCAGTAGGCTTCCGGACAGAATTGAACAGTTTTTGGAGGGAATGATGGTTTCCCTCTAGAAATGCACAATTTTCTTGGGGAAGCTTCTCAACCTGCAATTGGAACAAGACCGAGTGAACAACTGGTGAGGGGAATGCATCAAGTTGTGCTTGACAGGCTGCCCTTGTGCATGAAAAATACTGAAGCTCATGTACTTGATGAAGCAAGACAAAGTGGTATGTAAGGTTCATAGGGAGGCTCCAAAACAGGCTAAGGAAAAATTTTGGAGGGTCGTTGTAGATGCTATAACACTTAGTGACACACTGATAGAACTCGAGCTCTCTGAATGGACCTTGTTTGTGAAAAGAAAGTCTAGCACCTCCGGAAGTATTGTTTAGTTCTCATCTCATCTTGGTTTCACACTCGTTCGATTGTAAGATGTAGCATCTGCCAAGCTCTTGGTCGATTGACACACATTCCAAGCCAAGGAAACACAATTGTTTTAATTGGGGTTAGGGGATATATAGGCGCACAAGCAGTATAGTCGTGAGAGTCTTAGTTTCATCTCTGGTGTTGCTCCACTACTAGCAAGCCTGGATAGTACCCCGGTTTAGTCACATAGGAACACAAGCATGGCTCCGCTGCCAGCAAGCCTGGTCAGTACCCTAACAGAGTTACTTGCATCACCTCCCTGCGCATCAAGCCTTTCTCTTCTTTCGTCTTATCCATTTTTCATTTTGAATTTTTTGTTATGAAGCCAGCTCACAAAAATATAGAAAAGATAGACCAATGCCTTAGAATTCGGCCTCTTCGAGGCGGCAACCTCCTTTACATTACACAAATGAATGATTCTTTGATGATCCAAATGACAAAACCTCCTTTCTATATCTAGGAGTCTAAAGAGTCACAATATAACCCAGCCGACCTAACAATAATAATATAAAGGCACAAAAATAACAATAGAGGGATTCTATGGGGCACAATAATAACAATATGGGAACAATAGGGGCACAACAATATTAATAAGGGATACAACTACAATAGTAATGGGGTAATCCTAGTATTATAGGGACCTAACATGCCCCTCTCCTTCAAAAAAGTGTTGTCCTCAACGCTTGAGTAGTTCTAGATGCTTCTATATAAAATTCTCATCCTCCCATTTGGAATCTTCAGCGGATAAGTTCTTCCACTTGATGAGATACTCTGAAATTGATTGATTTTGTAGCTGTCGAGTTCTTGTTTTTGTGACTGCTTCCAGTTCCAATATAATTTTTCCTTCCTCATCAGGTTCTGGCAATATTGTTTGAACTGGGAGCTTGTTGCCTATAACCTTCTTTAAACATGAGACATGGAAAACTGGGTGCACTCGAGAAGCTGCAGGAAGCTCCAATTTGTATGCCATATTACCAATCTTTTGCAACACCTTGTATGGACCATAATACTTTGGTGATAAGTTATTATCCTTCTTAGCTTGCTTGAGGGACATTTATTTATATGGTTGTAGCCGTAGGAATATCCAATCACCTACATCAAAACTTCTTTCACTGCGATTTTGATCTGCCTGTGGTTTCATTCTATTTTGCGCCAACACGAGGTTACCCTTTAAGAGTTGGAGGACTTGTTGTTGATGCTCGAAGTGATGTTCCACTGCTTGAACCTTAGAATTTTCTCTTAAATATGATGTGATGGATGGTGGCTGATATCCATAAAGTGCCACAAATGGGATCATTTTTGTTGTTGTATGGAAGGAAGTGTTATACCACCATTCAGCCAGAGGCAACCATTTGACCCATTGTGTCTGTTTATCAAATACAAAGCAACGAAGATATCCTTCCAAACATTTGTTTACTATCTTAGTTTGCCCATCAGATTGAGGATGATAAGATGAGCTATGAGCTAACTGAGTACCAAGACAAGAAAATAATTCTATCTAAAAATTTTTCAGTGAAAATAGGATCTCTGTCACTTACAATAATCTTTGGGTTTCCATGTAGCTTTTGAATTGTTTCCTTAAATGCAGTAGAAACTGTACTGGCTTTAAATGGATGTGATAATGCACGAAAGTGTGCATACTTGGTAAGTCTGTCAACTACCACCATGATGACACTCTTTCCCTCATACTTGGGTAAGCCTGTGATAAAATCCATTGAAACCTCCTCCCAATGTTGGCTTGGAATGGATAAAGGTTGTAATAGACCTGGGGTATTAATTGTTTCAACTTTATTTTGTCTTCAAATCAAACATTCCGCCACAAACTTTTGAATATCTGATTTAAGGCCATCCCAAAATAATTCCTTCTTAACCCTATGGTAAGTTTTTAAAAATCCCAAGTGCCCTCCTAAAGGACAAATGTGCAATTCCATAAGAATCTTTTGTTTGAGTTGGGAATTCTTACAGAGGTATAAGCGATCTTTGTACCATAACAAATCATTTTGCCAGCTAAATGTATCAGATGTACTGGAATCTTGTTGTAACTTTCGAATAAGTGCCCACACTTCTTCATCATTCTTCCATTCCTCCCTTGCTTCATTTATCCAATCTAGTTGGATAATAGAAATGGCGCACAACAATGCTTCCACATCCTCATCCTTTCTTGAGAGTGCATCTGGCACCACATTTTTCTTCCCTTTTTTGTAGATGATTTCAAAGTCATAACCCAACATATTTGTGACCCACTTTTGTTGCTCTTCAGAGGATAATCTTTGTTCTAAAAGGTATTTAAGGCTATCATGATCCATTTTCACCTTGAAGTGTCTTCCAATTAGGTAGGGTCGCCATTTCTTAATTGCATGTAGTATTGCCAACATTTCCTTCTCATAAATAGCTTTGTGTAAAAACTTTCCCTTTATTGAACGACTTTCAAAAGTAATGGGTCTTTCATATTGCATTAAAACAGCATCAATTCCATTTCCTGAAGCATCCCATTCCATAATAAAGGTTCTTGTGAAGTCCTGTGTAGCTAAGATTGGTGCTTGGCACATTGCCTCTTTAAGATGTTCGAAGGCCTTTGTCGCTTCTGGAGTCCATGAAAATGCATCTTTCTTCAACAATGTTGTTAGAGGTGCTGCTATTCTCCCATAAGTCTTAACAAACTTGTGATAATACTTTGTCAACCCGAGAAATCCTTACAGATGCTTTATGGATGTGGGCATTTGCCATTCCTTAATGGCTTTAATTTTGCTAGGGTCTACCTTAACTCCTTCATGAGATACAATATGACCTAGATATTCCACCTCTTATACTCCAAATAAACGTTTGGATCATTTTGCATATAATTGTTTCTCCTCCAGTAGTTGTAGCACCCTGTCAACATGTTCAACATGATCCTTCCAAGACTTGTTGTAGATTAGTATATCATCAAAAAATAGTAACACAAATTTTCTAAGGAAGGGTTTGAAAATGGAATTCATCAAACCTTGAAATGTAGAAGGTGCATTGGTAAGGCCAAAAGGCATGACCAAAAATTCATAATGACCCTCATGAGTTCTAAATGTTGTTTTTAGAATGTCTTCAGTCTTCATTCTGATTTGATGATATCCTGAATGAAGATCCAACTTGGTGAAGTAAATTGATCCATGCAATTCATCCAGTAATTCATCAATGACAGGAATAGGAAACTTATCTTTAATAGTGAGCTTATTGAGCTCCCTATAATCTGGACACATGCACCATGATCCATCCTTCTTGTGCACCAATACTACTGGAGCAGAGAAAGAACTTTGACTAGGTTGAATTCTACCAGCCTCTAGCATTTCTGCAACCATACGTTCAATTTCACTCTTTTGGGAATAGGGATATCTATACGGCCTGATGTTTGGAGGAATACTTCCTGGAATCAGATGAATAGCATGATCATGATCATGAATAGGTGGGAGACCTTTGGGAGTCTCAAATATCTTGGAATGATTGTCCAAGAATTTTTGAAGATCTGGAGAAATAGATGATTTCGATGTGGAAACATCTAGCAAACATAATTGTGCAATTACACCTCTTTGTTCCTTTTTTAGAAGCTTTGTCATACCGTTACAGCTTATTATCTTTCCTGGTTTCCCTGCAATACCCCTTAATTCAACTTCCTTTCCTTCCCCAGAAAATTTCATGAAAAGTTCTTGAAAATTAAAAGCTATTGTACCCAAGGATTGTAGCCATTGGACTCCTAGTACAACATCACCACCTCCCATTGGAATGGAAAGCATTGGGCTAGTCAATACATATTCTCCCATGGATAGCTTGATATTGTGGCACTTTCCAGAGAAATTTATCTTTCCTCCATTTGCAATCATCACTTGACACTCTAGTGCTGGATATAGGAAGAAATTCAATTCTTTTGCTATCTTACAATGAAAAAAATTGTGGGTACTCCTTGAATCAATCAACACTATTACCTTTTTCTTCTTGATTTGTCCTTCTATATTGATGGTTTGAGGAGTGGTAATTCCAGCCAATGCATTACAAGATATGGTCGGATTCATTTCTTCTTTATCTATCCTTTGTTCTTGGAGTATATCCTCTTCTTTTTACCTTTCTTGCTCCTTTTCTTCTTCCTCTTCACGATCTATGTAGAATAATTTCTTCTCAGCACACTTCTAACCTTTAGTGTATTTGTTATCACAACTGTAACAAAGCACTTTTGCTCTTTTCTCATCCAATTTTTTTGTTGTCAACCTTATAGGTTGTGGAAGGCTAGGGGCAACAACACTTCCATCTTTATAGTTGTGAGTGGTATGCTTCCTGGTTGCCATAATTTTGCTTTCCAATTTTTTTGCTAACCTGAATGCCTTCTCTAATGAATCAGGTTCCCAAAGGCGAACATCATGTTGGATATTATCCTTTAAAGTGCCTATGAACACATCAATCCTATGCTACTGTGGAATATTTTTTACCCTTATGTTCAACTTTTGGAACTCCTCAATATGCTCCATTATTGAACCCTTTTGTTTGAGACTTATCAATTGGCTAAAAAAAGTGTTGTTTTTTGTATCCTCATAATGTGCTATCAATTCTTCTGTAAAAATTGCCCAAGTGATAATTTTTTTATGAGAGCAAAGCCATTGATACAATACAAACTGATTTGGTTCCAAATATAAAGTTGCAATACGTACCTTTTGTGTGTTTTGCACATTATTGAGATCGAAAAATTGCTTCATCTGTAATATCCATGTTGTGGGATCCTTGCCATCAAATTTCCTCATATAGATTTTTGGAATATGGTGGGTCTTTGATACAACATTAGAGTCTATGAAATCATGATTAAGATTTCTTTTGTTCACATCATGAGTTTCCTTTACTACCTTTTCACCATTAGTAAGTATTTCTTGTAGAAAATTTGTCAAATCTATCTTCAAATCTGCCATGCCTATCTTCAAATTTGTCTTCAAATCTATCTTCAAATCATCCATCTTAGCTTCCATGCCCTTTATCTTAGATTCCATGCCATTTATCTTAGCTTCTGTTAGCTTTTGTGAGAGTGACATTTGTTGCACTTGGTCTTGTAATTTTGATATATCATGTAGCATTTCTTCCTCTTCTTCATGAGTCATGCTAGAGCTTTCAGGTTGCTTACTAGGTGTTTGCATTTTCTTTTCTTGGGGCATCAGTTACCAATAATAATGCTCTACTATGCCCTTTGAAATCCTTCAAAATAATTTTTCAAACCAAGCTTAAGCAAAAATTTGAAAAAAACCTACACACCTTTTTTCACTTTGTAGTAGCTCGATATTGCCTCTGATGTATCTTTGTAATTTCAGATCATCAAATTCTGAAATTATGACCTACAGTAGCCCTCCATGTCCTCTTTCCAATGCCACTAGTCTGATCCAAATTGGATTCTCCAAGGAAGAGTTATGCCAAATCTCCCACAATGACCGAATTATAGACTAGTTCAGTAGAGCGAACTTGTACGACGTGCCACGTGTCCCTGTTTCGGCCTTTGGCTTTGAAAAATATATACAAGAAACTACAGCTTGTCCTCTTTCTATAAATTCTTATGAAATTTCAATCTTATTCTCAGAGAGAAAGTTATGACGATTTTCCCCAGGTCACCTGTTTGGAATGTAATTCCGGAGTCTGCAAAAAGACCAACTTCCTCAGATCATATCTCCGCAAATATAGCGCAAAACGCTCTGAAATTCGGATCTGAGGTTCAGTGCAATTTCTTATCAAATGGTTTTTTTTTTCAATTCTGAAATGTCATAGAGAAAAAGTTATAGTGAAAATGCCACGGTGACCTATTTGGAGCAGCGAAACCCTAGAATCCAAAGCTCTGATACCAATTGTTATGAAACTAGCTCACAAAAAGATAGAAAAGATAGATCAATGCCTTAGAATTCAACCTCTTTGAGGGGGAAACGTCCTTTACATTACAAAATGAATGATTCTTTGATGATTCAAATGAAAAAACCTCCTTTCTATATATAGGAGTCTAAGGAGTCACAATATAACCCAGCCGACCTAACAATAATAATATAAAGGCACAAAAATAACAATAGAGGGATTCTATGGGGAACAGTAATAACAATATGGGGACAATAGGGGCACAAAAATATTAATAAGGGATACAACTACAATAGTAATGGGGTAATCCTAGTATTATAGGGACCTAACATTTTTTTACTTTCATTTTTTTTCATTTTTCATTTTTTTCAACTGTGCATAACACTTATTCATTTCAGAGGCGGAAGAGGGATCCTGACTTATTGAGATCAGAAGAGGTTGTTCGAGTGGAGAAGTAGTTTATTGTATCTCTGATGTGCCTGTTAAGGTTTTCCCCCTCACCTTACTCTACTTGACTGAGCTGACAAGGGTTAACCCAAAAACAAATGACTAGAGAAGGTGACACTAATTAGCGCACAAGCGTTGTTTTTTCACCAAGGTTCACTTCAAACAATATGTATTTTCCTTCGATGTATCATGGACTAAAGGTAACAAATTCTTCATATAGAGGAAAGACAATATATAACCAAGTAGTGATAGTTGTACAATCCCTCTTGTACTTCACTTAGATCATTCCAAGTGTCATACATGGTTTCATGCAAAACTATCCTATGAACGAAACAAATCAACTAACAAAAATCAAAGAAAAGAAAAAGCAGAAGCAAAGTGAAAGCAAAGCAGGTAAGTAAACAAGAAAGTAGACAAATAAGCGAACAAAGAAAAAGCAACAAGCATGCAAGCAGATTGACTGAAATCAAACACTACTCCTACTCCTACACTAACGGTGCATGGGCCTGATCATGTGAAGTGATATTTCCAATGTAGCCACCAGCGCAATGGTTGACCCATGTTGGTGAAGGCTTGGTCTGCGAGCAACCTAGTTGTGTGAACCAGCGAGCAAGAAAGATATAACAATGAAGACAACCACACTTTGTGTTTGATAGTTCCCACATGACATAAGTGAGTACAAGTGCATGACGAGCAGTCCGTGGACTTATCATGGTGTTGTGTGACACTGCGTGCAACTCTGAAGCATAAGCACACTCTTGATTGAGACATGCAAGCAAACAAAAGAAACAAAGATAACTTGCATCGTACACATGAGCTTGTAATGTTATATTCCTCCAATGCATGAGAAATGGGATCATGCAGTTCGAGCGGAGGAGATATGATCTATGTGTGAGATGGATCTTCAACGTATATAGACGAGTGATGAGGAGCCTTGGGTAATTGAATAGTTTCATGATCAGAAGTGAGATTAACCCCAAGAGAGTGAGGACCTGACATAACCATCAGCTTAGGCTGAAGTGCCTCGACAGTCTTGGGTGTTTCAACTTCATCATCAAGTAGATCATTAGAAACCGGTGGCTTTGAAAGATCAATCGTGATAGAGTCATGATCGTGATCAAATACGAAACAAATGGATCACAATTGCCACGATTAGAAAAATAAATGATTTCATCGACATCCTCATGATCAAATGAATCAAACAGAGGGGTAGATGAAAAGTGAACAAACTCATCCTTTGTGTTTCCAGAAAAGACAGATGAGAGATCAAGTGGATTTTCAATTAGTACCTTATCCTATTTTTTGTCGAATGATGGACCAATATCCGATGATTTCTGCGAGTGATCAATAATGGGTGCATCCGTGGATTAAGACAAACATGCAAAATCTTGGATGGCAGGTTCACCAAAGATGTTAGGAAAGAACAGAGGGGGCTCGGACGAAAGGGAGTCCTCCTTTGCCAAGTGTTGATGCTCAAGTTCCCACTCATACTCTTCATGAATGACAGAGCATGTTGGTTGTGCAACACCAACTCCATTAATGGGGTGTTCCTCATTAACAACAAGCGAAGAGTCTACAATGGATGAACAAAAGACAACATCATCTAGAGGAACACCCAAGTGCAAAGAGAGAGGTCATAGAATAGAATGTGTATAATAACTCGAAGGACTTACAACCAAATCTACGTGAAAAAGAATTCAAGTGATGTTGGGAGTATGTGAAAACCAAACAGGTGTGTGAGCATGATCTTCAACATCACCAGGCAGTGGTGGAGTTGTTGAATGAGAGGGAGGCGGACAGTCAGTCGAGACAGTGCCCACATCCACATGAGATTGCATAGCTCCATCAATGAAGAATGTTGAGCAAGGCTTGATATCAAACTTCTTCTTGGGACGGGTAGATTTCTTAAGGAAATACTCAAACCAGTCCCAAAGATAAGAAAATTTCATCTAGCACCTCGAAGCTTGAAACTGCAAGTCACGGAAGCGCTGCCAAAAATCAATAACCTATTCATGCAGAGCCTTCCATTGCTATAGAAGTTTTTGTTCAAGATGGTCTAAAACAAAATGATAGAAAGTGTCTTCAATAATATCATAGGAGTGCTCAAGTGAGTGCACGCTATCAGCCAGTAGGCTAAGTAGCCATCTATGTGGAGATTTGCAAAGTGTGTGTGTAAGCAGAAAGTTGGCATGTTCGTTAGAACACCCATCTTATTCATGAAGCATGGAAATAAAGTCATGTAAGTACTCAGGCCAGGCCAATTCACCCTCACCACCATATGTGAAAGTGGAAAAGAGATCAAAAGACTCCCTTGTGATGGAGACATCTTCACGATTCAAAAAACACCATGGGGGGAGAAGAGCGTAAGAATCCATGAAAGGTATGTAGAGGTTCAAAACTAGATGAGAGGACACAACATGTCAAGGGGATCTCCCCGGTAAGATGTCCCAATTAGACCTCAGACCGTTTGGTGTAGGAGTCCTAGTAGTGGGTCGTAAGGTAATGCCTTGATCGTGATGTCACACAGAGGCAAGTAAAATAACTCTGCCAGTAGAAAGGGTGTGACCACTGGAGCGAGTCAAGGAAGGTGAATGAGAGGCTCGAACACATGAGGGTTGAGATGAGTGTGCCCCTTAGCATCCTGTAGTAGTACTCAGCCGAGAAGGAAACACACGAGCGAAGATGAATCATAAGCTGGAATGCAAATCATTCGACAATCTAATGTGATGGTTAAACCAACAGCACATCTGCAACAAGATTCATATAATTGCATATGAAGGAGTTCATACACAAATACATAAGTTAGAAAAGATATATTTCTAAGAAACTGGAGTAGTCCAACTACACTAATGACGTATGTATGAAAATCTGTTGTCTCTTATTATATAAAGAAGTGTAAGTCCTAATCATAGAATACATCCATGTAAAATTGCTAGCCCCAACAGTGAAGCATTACATCGACATTTGTCTGCTCCTCCAAAGAGATGAACTAGCTTCGTGTAGTGGAGAAGCCAACGCACGCTACAATACTATCCAAGCTTTCTCCAAGATAGTCTTATCAGAAGCTTGGCTGACCAAAATCCCATGCAATGAGTTATGAGGGACTATTTATAGCAAAGAGTGGGGTGGCCCTTAACATTCCCATTTATGACTATTCAAGTACCCTCATGACTCTTCACCTACTCTATGGCTGTTACTTTCACTATTGACACTTGAATTACACTTGACATGAATCAACATTACAATGCACATGTACCCATGTGAACACAATGGCTTGAGAAAGCCAAACTAAACATCACTCTGACTTGGACATCTATAGAAGCCTAGCTTATCAACATCCTCATGCTGATGAATAGTAACATATTGATGGCAACCTTTGTAGTCTCTGATAGTGTCTGTTTGTTCCATTGTGACATCCATTTAAAACCTGACCTTCACCTCCATAGAATCTGGGTACACTGCTCGGGCTTCTTTGTCCAACTCTTCTGAAAGGATGCACATCATTGTCTTCAATGTGGCGAGACCAACGACATACTTGTGCATGATGTCTGCACTGATAGGCAAGTCTGGGCTGGTAGTGATGCACATCAACTCATCAAAGTATGAGTCAAGCTCTAGTTAGACCTTCTTCTTAGTCTTCACCTGGGTGAGAGTCCTAAGTGATGGGATTGCATGTGTGCGCACCACAACATCCATGCTCTTCAATACTCGTGCATGGGAAGATTGTATGCTAGTGATGAGTTGTGGGAGGTCCTCATAGTTCTAGATCTAACTACGGATACATGCTTTCAACTCGACTGAATTTGGCCTCATCATCTTTGGCAAGCGAAGTGGGGCTCCCTTGTACTTTATCATCCATGTTTGCATGTCATCAACAACAGCATGTATGTTCATGAAGATGCATGCTCTCCTAGCACATCGTTGTTTCCATTTGTTGAGATGGATTCCCACCTTGTGCACGGTACGAAATGTGGAGTACAATTCTCACATAACTATGTCAAGGGACAATACTTCATCTAGTATTTCCTTCTTTAATTCATCTCAGGCAGACATTGTCACCAAGTCTTCACCTTGCTTGGCCACCTGTAGTTCCTTCGTCATTCGCTCATTCTCAGCTATAAGAAAATGAACATTGAGCTAGTGGCTTTGGCATACACTCTGGTTGCATTAGCTAAAGCAGCTGGATGATTGCACACATCAGTCATGATCACTCGTTCTTCAACTTGCGTAGGAGATGTTTGATCCTCCGGAGTTCACACTCTACGAGACTGCACAACTCTATGTTGGGATTCATCAAACGAGATGTTGTGCATCTCTTCTTCCGGCTGATCACCAAGGATCTTAGTGCGTCCTTGGTCATCTGAGACTTGCTCCTCTTCTGGATGCATTGAAGCAGGTGACTCAACCTCTTTGTGGTGAGGCATGAGGTCGGTGTCTAGTTCCAACTCTTGCTGCTCCATGTCTACATCCAATTGTTGAAGTGCATGCTATATCTCATGAGCAAAGTCTTGCCCCTATGATTGTTCACCCTGTTCTCCTGATGCTAGCTATTTATATGAATCAACTACTTGAACTGGAACTTTTTCGTCTGTTTACACATGATGCACCCCCTGTTGTATCTGTTGCTACTGCACTTCCCTCTCCTGTTTGCGCAACTCTTGTTCCTTTCGGAGTTTCTCCCTTAGCTCATGCAACTCCTTCTCTGCTTCTTCCATTCTCTTCTTATCCTACTGCCTTCGCACTATTCGAAAGTTGCGCTACTGCCTCATTGCCTCTACAGCCATAGATGCTTTCTTTATAAGTGGATCTACTCTAAACATGCACCTTTGCTCCTCCTCCATGTAATCGACAATCTTCCTCTACCCTTTGTCTCGCACTGGTATGCTTAGCTTTGGTGCCACTGCTGCTACTGTTGGTGCTCTCCATGATGCTGCTTGATGCTACTTTGCTAACCACTCCACAATGAATTTGACCGGTTCATTGGGTCTAGAGAAACTGTAGCAATATCTCCATGGGTTCTCCTCGGACCAATGAAATGCCCCATAGATCTAGTTGAACTGAACTCTCATGTAGTGATCCTTCATAATGCAATGTGGGTCATATAGATTGTAGGTTCGAAGGTTGAATGGGTACTTCTTCATTAGTTCTACTTCAACATCCACTTGCTTGATTCTCTGGATCTCATATAACCAAATCCGCAAAGGAAGAGTGTTCTAAGGTGCCTTATTCTTCCACTGTAGTCTAGTTGTCAATCCTACTGAGATGTGATAGGCTACTTCCAGCATTACCAGTACGTCCAAGGAAAGATTTAGCAGAACATGCAAAGGCTTCTCTGTACTGAGCATTCAGATGAAAGTGTCAGACAGTGAGGCATACCAATCTGCAATACCTATTAATGCCTTCATTGCTTCCTTTGATATGCAGGGTGGATCTTGTTTGAATATCATCTTGTACAAGGGGATGAAAAAATGATCAGACAACCATGTGATTACTCCTTTGAAGCTATATTTGAACAACAACTTGAAATATGTGTTTATAGTAGTCTCCGCTAGTGAACATGCCCACTCCAAGCCTGGGAACTCATGTTGGGCACAGACTGCATCTAGAATGTAGGCAGACATGTAAATATTTGCATGCATACCTCCGTGTGACTGTCGAGCCTTCATGACTTGCTCATTCAGCTGATGAGCCAGTCTGCCGGACTAGTCACATGGTTTTCCGTCTCTAGCCACTTGGTCTAATGCAACCACCTAACTCTGTGGGAAGGTTTTTGTGCTTGCTTGGCCATACAGTCAACAAGAAAATATGATCAAGTATTGGTATGCCTTCTTCAGTATCTTTGTCTTGTAGACCTGGTTGGGTGTCATCCTGAAATGAGCTGGCTCCCTTACCTAATCCTTCAGAATGTCTCTAGAGTTAGCACTCTTATTGGGTAAGCCGAATGGAGTCTCCATGACAGTCACAGGCTTTGACATCTGATACATCTCATCATAATCCTGTTCACAGAAGGTCGCAAGCTTCATCCCACTAACACTTCTGAAGGTCATCCTCTCAGGATCAGTTGTGAGAGACGATCCATTGTATCATGTTTGCGCATGGGATGATGGGATATCTGCATGCAATCTGGTACAATTCAGACTTTTGAATGTTCATGTATACCTAACGGTCTTCGAGGTGTTCCCAAAAAGTGCCTGCAAATGTTTCATTGACATCCTTCCACTTCAATTTGATGCCCTTGTCTAAATACAACTTTGTATCTTCATAGATCGGCAGGCTAGAGGACACTTGCTCAGCTGCTACTCCAGCAACATTTCCATCAGTGTCCTAAGATCCTATTCTCTTGGAAGCCATTGGGACAGATGAACATTTGAAAGATCTGGAGACAAGCGACATGTATGGTAAGAAATCTTTCAACAAAAACAAAGAAAATTCCGGGGAATGACACAACACATACCTGGGAAACTGATGAGCAAGATTATGTAATTTCTTCTGGGAGGCTAGGTGACTGGATGCCTGAACTACGTAAAAGGAAGACTGGGTTGTTTGGGAGGAAATACTGGTTGTTTGATTTGCGCAATGTGTAATCCAGACTGGTTGTTGGCTGCTGGGATTGTACAATGTGAAATTCTAGCTAGGAAGGACTGCAGGCCTAGTGACTGATTTGCACAATTTTTTGGTCCAACAGTCACTGTCCTCCAGAAATACACAAAATAGTCCTGTAGGTTAGTGCTGGGAAAAAATGTGCATTTATGGAGAGGAAGAGAGAGCCTTCCTTCACTAGATTGTGCAATATAGTCTCAGTCAGGCAGAGTTCGGGCCAAGGTTCACCTAACTTGCCGATGGGAAACTAAAAGAAAATAAGACAGTGAACACATGGTGACACTAAGTGATAGTAGAAGTGATTGAAAGTGCATGCAAGACATGAATGAAAGATTCATCAAACAGATCAACATGCATGTGGGTGAAGAGATTCACCAATTGAGTGAACATTCGTGAAAAATAGTTTCATGCATGCGACAATAATGAGATAGCAACAAAAACTGAAACGGAGCTAGGACAAGCTATTATACATGTAAATTATAGCAAGCATTCAAATAATTCAAGAAAACAACTGTTGGGTCCCTATAATACTAGTGATTACCCCATTACTATTGTAGTTATACCCCCTATTTATATTGTTGTGCCCCTATTACCCCCATATTGTTATTTCTGTGCCCCATAGAATCCCTCTATTGTTATTTTTGTGGCTTTATATTATTATTGTTAGGTCGGCTGGATTATATTGTGACTCCTTAGACTCCTATATATAGAAAGGAGGTTTTGTCATTTGTATCATCCAAGAATTGTTCATTTATGTAATGTAAAGAAGGTTGCCCCCTCGAAGAGGCTGAATTCTAAGGCGTTGATCTCTCTTTTCTATCTTTTCTTGAGCTGGTTTCATAACATTTGGTATCAAAGCTTTGGATTCTAGGGTTTCGCTGCTCCAAATAGGTCATCATGGCATTTTCGCTATAACTTTTTTTCTGTGATGTTTCAGAAGTCGCAAAAAAAACCCATTTGAGAAGAAATCACGCTGAACCTTGGGTCCAAATTTTAGGGCTTTTCGCACGACATTTGCGGAGATATGATCTGAGGAAGTTGGTCTTTTTGCAGACTCCTGAATTACATTCAAAACAGGTGACCTAGGGAAAATCGTCATAACTTTCTCGCTGGGGATCGGATTGAAATTTCGTAAGAAGGTATAGAAAGAGGACGGACTGTAGTTTCTTGTGTGTGTGTTTCATATTCAAAGGTTGAAACAGTGACTCGTGGAACGTCTTACAATTTTGCTCTACTGAACCCGTCTAAAAGCAAGTCACTGTGGGAGATTTCACATAACTCTTCCTTGGAGAATCCAATTTGGCTCAGACTTGTGGCATTGAAAAGAGGACACAGAAGGCTACTATAGGTAACAATTTCAGAACTGGATGATCTGAATTTACAGAGATACATCAGATTCAATATCAGGCTTCTATAAAGTGAAAAAAGGTGTGTAGTTTTTTTTAAATTTCTGTGTAAGCTTGGTTTAACGGAATTCAAAGGGCATAGTAAAGCATTATTATCGGTAACTGATGCCCCGAGGAAAGAAAATGAAAACACCTAGTAAGGAACTTGAAATCTCTAGCATGACTCATGAAGAAGAGGAAGAAATGCTACATGATATATCAAAATTACAAGAACAAGTGCAACAAATGTCACGCTCACAAAAGCTAACAGAAGCTAAGATAAGTGGCGTGGAATCTAAGATAAATGGCATGGAAGCTAAGATGGAAGCTAAGATGGATGGCATGGACGCTAAAATTGATGGCATGGATGATAAGATGGATGAATTGAAAAAGTTGCTACAAGAAAGGGTCACTAATGGTGAAAAGGTAGTAAAGGAAACTCATGATGAGAACAAAAGAAATGTTAATCATGATTCCATAGACTCTAATGTTGGATCGAAGACTCACCATGTTCCAAAAATCGATATGAGGAAGTTTGATGGCAAGGATCCCGCCACATGGATATTACAGATGGAGCAATTCTTCGATCTCAATAATGTGCAAAACCCACAAAAGGTACGTACGGCAACTTTATATTTGGAACCAAATCAGTTTGTATGGTATCAATGGCTTTGTTCTCGTAAACAATTTATCACTTGGGCAATTTTTACGGAAGAATTGATAGCACATTATGAGGATACAAAAAGCAACACTTTTTTTAGCCAATTGATAAGTCTCAAACAAAAGGGTTCAATAATGGAGCACATTGAGGAGTTCCAAAAATTGAACATAAGGGTAAAAGATATTCCAGAGGAGCATAGGATTGATGTGTTCATAGGGTCTTTAAAGGATAATATCCAACATGATGTGCGCCTTTGGGAACCTGATTCATTAGAGAAGGCATTCAGGTTAGCAAGAAAAATGGAAAGCAAAATTATGGCAACTAGGAAGCATACCGTTCACAACTATAAAGACGGAAGTGTTGTTGCCCATAGTCTTCCACAACCTACAAGGTTGACACCACAACAATTGGAAGAAAAAAGAGCAAAAGGACTTTGTTACAATTGTGATAGCAAATACACAAAAGGTCATAAGTGTGGTGAGAAGAAATTATTCTACATAGATTGTGAAGAGGAAGAAGAAAAGGAGCAAGAAAGGTCAAAAGAAGAGGATATATTCCAGGAACAAAGCCTAGATGAAGAACAAATAAATCCGACCATATCTTGTAATGCATTGGCAGGAATTACCACTCCTCAAACCATCAAGATAGAAGGACAAATCAAGAAGAAAAAGGTAATAGTGTTGATTGATTCAGGAAGCACCCACAATTTTATTCATTGTAGGGTAGCAAAAGAATTGAATTGCTTCCTATATCTAGCACCAGAGTGTCAAGTGATGATTGCAAATGGAGGAACAATAAATTGTTCTGGAAAGTGCCATAATATCAAGCTATCCATGGGAGAATATGTATTGACTAGCCCAATGCTTTCCATTCCAATGGGAGGTGCTGATGTTGTACTAGGAGTCCAATGGCTACAATCCTTGGGTACAATAGCTTTTAATTTTCAAGAACTTTTCATGAAATTTTCTGTGGAAGGAAAGGAAGTTGAATTAAGGGGTATTGCAGGGAAACCAGGAAAGATAATCAGCTCTAATGGCATGACAAAGCTTCTAAAAAAGGAGCAAAGAGGTGTAATTGCACAATTATGTTCACTAGATGTTTCCACATTGGAATCATCTATTTCTCCAGATCTCCAAAAAGTACTGGACAATCATTCCAAGGTATTTGAGACTCCCAAAGGTCTCCCACCTATGCGTGATCATGATCATGCTATTCATCTGATTCCAGGAAGTGTTCCTCCAAACATCAGGCCGTACAGATATCCATATGTCCAAAAAAGTGAAATTGAACGTATGGTTGCAGAAATGCTAGAGGCTGGTATAATTCAACCGAGTCAAAGTTCTTTCTCAGCTCCAGTAGTATTGGTGCACAAGAAGGATGGATCATGGCGCATGTGTCCAGATTATAGGGAGCTCAACAAGCTCACTATTAAAGATAAGTTCCCCATTCCTGTTATTGATGAATTACTGGATGAATTGCATGGATCAATTTACTTCACCAAGTTGGATCTTCGTTCAGGATATCATCAAATTAGAATGAAGATTGAAGACATTCCGAAAACAACATTTAGAACTCATGAGGGTCATTATGAATTTTTGGTCATGCCTTTTGGCCTTACCAATGCACCTTCAACATTTCAAGGTTTGATGAATTCAATTTTCAAACCATTCCTTAGAAAATTTGTGTTAGTATTTTTTGATGATATACTAATCTACAACAAGTCTTGGAAGGATCATGTTGAACATGTTGACAGGGTGTTACAACTATTGGAGGAGAAACAATTATATGCAAAAAGATCCAAATGTTTCTTTGGAGTCCAGGAGGTGGAATATTTGGGTCATATTGTATCTCATGAAGGAGTTAAGGTAGACCCTAGCAAAATTAAAGCCATTAAGGAATGGAAAATCCCCACATCCATAAAGCATCTGCGAGGATTTCTTGGGTTGACAGGGTATTATCACAAGTTTGTTAAGAATTATGGGAGAATAGCAGCACCTCTAACAACATTATTGAAGAAAGATTCATTTTCATGGACTTCGGAAGCAACAAAGGCCTTTGAACATCTTAAAGAGGCAATGTGCCAAGCACCGGTCTTAGCTACGCCAGACTTCACAAAAACCTTTATTGTGGAATGTGATGCTTCAGGAAATGGAATTGGTGCTGTTCTAATGCAAGATGAAAGACCCATTGCTTTTGAAAGTCGTCCAATCAAGGGAAAGTTTTTAAATAAAGCTATTTATGAGAAGGAAATGTTGGCAATACTCCATGCACTTAAGAAATGGCGACCCTACCTAATGGGAAGACACTTCAAGGTAAAAACGGATCATGATAGCCTTAAATACTTTTTAGAACAAAGATTATCCTCTGAAGAGCAACAAAAGTGGGTCACAAAGATGTTGGGTTATGACTTTGAAATCATCTACAAAAAAGGGAAGCAAAATGTGGTGGCAGATGCACTCTCAAGAAAGGATGAGGATGTGGAAGCATTGTTGTGTGCCATTTCTATTATCCAACCAGATTGGATAAACGAAGCAAGGGAGGAATGGAAGAACGATGAAGAAGTGTGGGCACTTATTCAAAAGCTACAACAAGATTCCAGTACTTCTGATACATTTAGCTGGCAAAATGATTCGTTATGGTACAAAGATCGCTTATACCTCTGTAAGAATTCCCAGCTAAAACAAAAGATTCTTATGGAATTGCACACTTCTCCCTTAGGAGGGCACTCAGGATTTTAAAAACTTACCACAGGGTTAAGAAGGAATTTTTTTGGGATGGCCTTAAATCAGATATTCAAAAGTTTGTGGCGGAATGTTTGGTTTGCCAGCAAAATAAAGTTGAAACAATTAAGACACCAGGTCTATTACAACCTTTATCCATTCCAAGCCAACGTTGGGAGGAGGTTTCAATGGATTTTATCACAGGTTTACCCAAGTCTGAGGGAAAGAGTGTCATCATGGTGGTAGTTGACAGACTTACCAAGTATGCACACTTTTGTGCATTATCACATCCATTTAAAGCCAGTACAGTTTCTACTGCATTTATGGAAACAGTTCAAAAGCTACATGGAAACCCAAAGATTATTGTAAGTGACAGAGATCCCATTTTCACTGGAAATTTTTGGACAGAATTATTTTCTTGTCTTGGTACTCAGTTAGCTCATAGCTCATCTTATCATCCTCAATCTGATGGGCAAACTGAGATAGTAAACAAATGTTTGGAAGGATATCTTCGTTGCTTTGTATCTGATAAACAGACACAATGGGTCAAATGGTTGCCTCTAGCTGAATGGTGGTATAACACTTCCTTCCATACAGCAACAAAAATGACCCCATTTATGGCACTTTATGGGTATCAACCACCATCCATCACATCATATTTAAGAGAAAATTCTAAGGTTCAGGCAGTGGAACATCACATCGAACATCAACAACAAGTCCTCCAACTCTTAAAGGATAACCTCGCGTTGGCACAAAATAGAATGAAACAACAGGCAGATCAACATCGCAGTGAAAGAAGTTTTGATGTAGGTGATTGGGTATTCCTACGGCTACAACCATATAAGCAAATGTCCCTAAAGCAAGCTAAGAAGGATAATAAATTATCACCAAAGTATTATGGTCCGTACAAGGTGTTGGAAAAGATTGGTACTATGGCATACAAATTGGAGCTTCCTGCAGCTTCTCGATTGCACCCAGTTTTCCATGTTTCATGTTTAAAGAAGGTTATAGGTGACAAGCTCCCAATTCAAACAATATTGCCGGAACTTGATGAGGAAGGAAAAATTATATTGGAACCGGAAGCAATCACAGAAACAAGAACTCGACAGCTACGAAATCGATCAATTTCAGAGTATCTTATCAAGTGGAAGAACTTATCCGCTGAAGATTCCACATGGGAGGATGAGAATTTTCTGCAGAAGTATCCAGAACTGGTCAAGCGTTGAGGACAACACTTTTTTGAAGGAGAGGGGCATGTTGGGTCCCTATAATACTAGTGATTACCCCATTACTATTGTAGTTATACCCCCTATTTATATTGTTGTGCCCCTATTACCCCCATATTGTTATTTCTGTGCCCCATAGAATCCCTCTATTGTTATTTTTGTGGCTTTATATTATTATTGTTAGGTCGGCTGGATTATATTGTGACTCCTTAGACTCCTATATATAGAAAGGAGGTTTTGTCATTTGTATCATCCAAGAATTGTTCATTTATGTAATGTAAAGGAGGTTGCCCCCTCGAAGAGGCTGAATTCTAAGGCGTTGATCTCTCTTTTCTATCTTTTCTTGAGTTGATTTCATAACAACA
Organism: Pinus tabuliformis; assembly: GCA_031772625.1. NCBI lineage: Eukaryota > Viridiplantae > Streptophyta > Pinopsida > Pinales > Pinaceae > Pinus > Pinus tabuliformis. Next base: position 253,409,220 of record CM062818.1, on the reverse strand, counting down.
ACACTCATACAAGTGAATACACAAAAAGTGACAAAAATGTTGAAAAAGACAAGTTGAGGACACTTACCCGTGAATAGCTAAGCCAGATGTGTCGAAGAGTCTTGGATGTACTATGGGATGTCAGAGCTCCAATATCTATGTGAAAGAATGATCTTTGATGCGTCAAATAAATAAGTTTGGGCTCATGACGCACATGCCACAAATCTAGGAAAAAACGACACTTGGAGGGAAACTTCTCAAACAACTTTGCATGTAACCGCTAACTGCTAAAAAAAGCTCCCTGAATCATAGGATTCCTTTGCATGTTTCCTTTTGTTATTCTGGGAAGAGCAAGTCATGCATACGTGCAAGTCAAGTTTCCTTGGTCACGGGTGGAACTGGTCAACCGGACTGCTCATGCATGCAGTTGCTCAAAATGCGCATTCCTAGCTGGGAGGTGGGCTGACTACCTAGGAGGTTTACGCAATTTCTAGGTAGAGCAGCTAACTACTACCTATATTTTTGAAAATTCTGAGCTAAGCAACTGTGCTAAGCAAATTTGTGCAATTTTTTCTAGGAGTGTTGACTGGCAGAATTGAACAATTCTGGACCCAACAGTCTGCTAGGCATAATTGTGTAATTTATAGAGGGAAGGTTGGGTTCCCTCCAGAAATGTGTAATTTTCTTGGGGAAGATGGTCAGCCTACAACTGGACCAAGTCCAGGTGATAACCTATGAGGGGAATGCATCAAGCTGTGCTCGACATGCTGCCTTTGTGCATGAAAAACACTCAAGCTTATGTACTTGATGAAGCAAGATAAAGTATTTTGTAAGGTTTGTAGGGAGGCTCCAAAAAGGGCTAAGGAAAAATTTTGGAGGGTGGTTGTAGCCACTACAACACCCGCATAAGATCATTCATCTCCCATGTAGCTTCATCCGGCCCAAAGTGCTTCCCCTGCACTTTAAATTGCTCAACTGCTCTATTTTGGATCATGAAATGTTTCCACTGCAATATGCATTAAGGTTCTAACTGTAATTCTCCTTCTTGCTCCACCTACAATACAAACCAATCAATAACATGATCACCATCCTTTACATATACTTTAAGCAATGAAACATGAAAAAAATCATAGAATTTCACTTGCAGAGGCAGTGCGAGTCTATGAGCCAATGGTCTAATCCTCACAAGGATCTCAAAAGGCCCACAATTTCATGGTGCCAACTTGGCACATGATTCAATCATCGAGGAGCTCTTCTTGGGCTTGATCCATAAATACACATGGTCCCCAACTTGAAACTCCTTAAATGCCATGTGTTGGATTTCATAAATCTTTTTCATATCATGTGTTTCCTTTAGATTCTTCCTTATAACCTGCATTTCCTATTCCATGTCTTCCAACATGCCCAGTCCAATAAGTACCATGTTCATTGGATCACTCCAACTGATGGGAGTGTTACAATTTCATACATACAGTGCCTCAAACAGACTCATCCTTAGTGACTCTTGATAACTATAGTTGTAAGAAAATTTAACCAATGGAAGGTACTCCTCCCATCTCCTCTGCTAGTTCATCACATACGTCCTCAGCATATCCTCTAGTATATTATTGAGCCTCTCTTTCTATCCATTTATTTAACAATGATAAGCTACACTGAAGGCCAACTCTGTCCCCAAACCTACAAACAACTCCTTCAAAAACATGAAAGTGAACTTGAAATCCCTGTGTGACATAATATTATTTGGAACACCATGCAATCTCATGATCTCCCTGATTAATTCCTGTGCTACCTCAATAGCTGAATGGGTAGTATTTACTGGAATGAGGTGAGCTACCTTGCTCAACCTCTCTACCACAACCATGATAGAATCATGCTGCCTCGATGTCCTTGAAAGACCTGTAATGAAATCCATGGAACTGATGTCCCATTTCCATTTTGGAATTGAAATGGGCTGAAGAAACCCACCTGGATGCTTACACTCTGCTTTCACCTATTGATAGTCCAAACCTCTAGCCACATATTATGCCACTTTCTACTTCAGATTCAATCGATAATAAAACTTATTCACTGTTTTCAACATCTTTTGATATCCTGGGTGACCTGAATATGGGTTTACATGAAAGTTCCTCAAGATAAGCTTATCAATTTCAATGTCATCCAAAACATAGATGTTGTCCCTAAATCTGACCAAGCCATCTATCATGAGACGATAGTCTACATCCTTGCCACATGTACCCTGTTGTAGCCTGTGGATAAGATTCATGTACCTATCATCCTGTTGTCCTTCCTATAAGATTTGGTCATATAAATTTGTCCCATATGAGCTCACGGGTGCAACATGGTTCAACTGCACTTTCCTACTGAGAGCATCTACAACCTTTTTCTCCTTACCCTTGATGTATTTGTTCTTGAAGTCAAACTCACTGATTGTCTAATCATCTAGCTTTCCTGAAATTCAGATTTAGTTGGTCAACAAATATCTCAACCAGCTGTGATCACTCATCAACACAAACCTCCTATCAAGAAGATAATGTCTCTAAATCTTCAAGGCATGAATAATAGCCACCAACTCAATATCATGAGTTGGATAATTATGCTCATACTTATTCAGTTTCCTGGACTCATAGAATATCACCTATCCGTCCTACATAAGTACTCCACCAATCCCTCTCTTGCAATCATTTGTGCACACTACAAACTCTTTATTTGGATCCACAATCTTTAACACTTGAGCATTTGTCAACAACTACTTTAATTGTTCAAAACTTCCTGCACAGTCCTCTGTCCATTCAAACCTTTTACCTTTCCTCTACAATGATGTAATACGGTAGGTAATGCGTGAGAAGTTCCCGATGAACCTCCTATAGTAACTTGCTAACTTCATGAATGATCTAACTTCATCCACATTGCTAGGAGCTTCCCACCCCAAGATAGCTCTTACATTTTCTGGATCTACTATTATTCCTTCCTTGGAGACAAACATGTCCTAAGTAGTGTACCTCTGTCTGAAAGAAACTACACTTGGTAAGCTTGGAATAAAATTGATGTTCTCTTAGCAAACTCAAGACTGCTCCTAAATGCTTCACATGCTCTTCCTCATTCTTAGAATATACCAAGATGGGATCAATTAATACAATAACAAAATTGTCTAGATAAGGACGCAACACACTATTCATGAAGCACATAAATGTAGCTTGAGCATTAGTCAAACTGAATGGAACTTCAACAAACTCATAAGTCTCATAGCTGGTCATGAATGCATCCTTGTAGATTTCCTCTTCTCTGATGTGTACTTGATGGTATCTAGATCTCAAGTCAATCTTTGAGAACATTGTTTCTCCCTTCAACTGATTGAATAAGTCATCAATCGTTGGGAATGGGTACCTATTCTTGATCGTCACCTTGTTCAACTGCATGTAATCAATGCACAACTTGAGAGTATCATCCTTCTTCTTCAGGAATAATTTTGGTGCACCCCAAGGAAATGCACTTGGCCTAATGTATCCCTTATCAAGCATTTCCTTTAAATACATCTTCAATTCTACTAACTCGGGTGTGTTAACCCTACAAGGTGATTTTGATGCTGGTGCTGCCCCTTGTACCAACTCAATAGAAAAATACACTTCCCTATGGGGAGGCAACTCTGGAATGTCTTCTAGAAACACATCCTAAAACTACTACAATGGAGGGTACCTCTTGAAGATTTTTTCATCCTCGACATCGTTACCCTTGTCACTAGAAATATGACTGCAAACATTAGACACCCTTTCCTATAACTGCACTTAGCCTACATGGATATGACCATCCTCACTAATATAGGATTCTTCTTTCCCTGCAAGACTCTCTTTTCCCCATTATCCTCCAGTCACTCAATGGCCTTCTCATAACAATCTACTTTGGTCCTATAAAGATACAAGCAATCCATACCCAAAATCATACTATATGACCCCAATTGAAGCACATTGAAATGTGTTACTATAGGTATACCCTTCAAATTGAATACACAAGATACTACCCAGTGACACACTCTATTCTTAGTACCTGTAGCCAGTTGCACCAACCAAGACTCTACATTCACTTCTTTTCTCAAGCCATACTTATCCACCAGGTCATGATTAACATAACTATAATTAGATCGATGATCAATCAAAATAGAAATAACTCAACCACTGAGCTTACCTTCAATCTCAATAATGGATTCCTGGTGATTTTCCTTCTTATTTTCCACTATTGCATAAATCCAAGGAATACTATAACCAACATTTGCAACTGTCTGCACCTCTTGAGCACTATATATCTATGACATACCTCCCTATTATAGTAGACAATCCTTCTTACGATGATATTCGCCACATATCCAACACTACAACGATCCTCTACCATCACCTCTAGTTTGTTGCTCTCTAGGTTACAACCCATGCCCTTTCTCAATTGTATTGAAATTCTTTTAAGGAACCGCAGATTATTTCTCACCTGCATCCTAAGCTCTTCCCTGCTTCAATTGTCACTTCCCTTTAACTTTTTCATTTCCCTTCAAGTGACGTTTAGGCTCATCTTTGTAGTTTGACTGGTTATAACAATGCTTCAATTTCCGTATGGCTTCCTCTAGTGATCTAGGCTCATTAAACTCAATCTAGTCTCTATATGTTGTTGGAAACCCACTAATGAGCCTTTGAATCTTATCCTTCTCATCCTTGAGATAAGAAACATACCTCAACAACTCCATGAACCTTATAGTGTACTCATTCTCTTTCATAGAACCCATATGCACTTCATAAAACTCCTTAGCTATGTAAACATAGTACCTCTCCAACAAGTACTTCTTCTTGAAGAGTCTCTCAGGATCGTCCCAAATCAACTTGTCTTCTTGAATGTCCTTGAAATTTTTGACATCTTCCCACCAAATATTTTATTTCCCTTTAAGACTGATGGTGGCTATATTGGCTTTCATGTTATTTGAGTAGTTATACAATATCAATAATTTCTTCATCCCAAGTGTTAGGACTCCACTATGTATCATTTTTGCTATATACTTTGACACCATTTTACTCTTATAACCATGAACTCCATTATCATTTTCATCTACTTTATCCCAAGGTATATGAAAACCTCTTCTTTATTATATGTTTAATCTGTCTTACATTTAATTCCATAATACTCTTATATTTTATCATTAATTGAAGTGTATTGTTGCTAACACAAGTCCAAAGATCGCAAATAAGTTATGCGTTGTTAGGAACAAGCGGCCGTTGCTGAAACAGCTGACTCCGTTGCTGAAACAACTAACTCCGTTGCTGAAATAGCTGACCCCGTTGCTAAAACAGCCGTCAAGCACGCAAATCCCGTTATGCGTAATTTGCGATTCTGGAAGAACTTTTTGTGGAATAGTAGCAGCAGCATGAAGACACGGTTACCTGGATTATCCTGAAGATAGCATTCTTATTGTCTCTGTTGTAACAGTATCTTTTTTTTGGAAGAACAGAATAGTCCTGTTTTGGGGAAAGACAACAGAATTGAGATAATGTAGATTCGCTCTCATGTAAATTGTAAAAGATGTCTCCTCTTTAAAAAGAGGAGACATCATCATTAGAAGGGGGGTTGAATTGTAAGCTACAGGAGAGTATTGTGTGAGAACTGGAGCTAGTCTCCATCTGTAATGTATCAGTTACTTTGACAGATGAATAAATTCTTCTTTTGAGCGTTCCAATTTAATTCTTTCTCCTGGGGAATCTTGTGAGAAGGAAAGGGCCCGCCTTCCTCACAAGATTCACCCTTTTGGTTCCTATAGTTTGTTTAATTCTTTGTGTGTTTGCACTTCACCTTAATTCTGTTGTTGGACATTAGTTACACAGTTTAGTAACACTCTGTTTCTTTAGCACTACATGTATTGAATGCATGAATGAATGATGTTGGGAAGCATGTGCTGAAGATTCCTGCATAAAGGAATAGGGTCTTGCTCCCATTGATTGTTTTCCTTTGCCTGCAGTGTGATTAGGAACAAGAGAACAAGTGCTGAAGGTTCCTGTTCATGGGAATAGGGTCTTGATCTCTTGGAGTTACTTTTCCTACAGTGTGATTAAGTGTCAGGCATCAGGTGTTGAAGTTCCTCACTAAGGAATAGGGTCCTGTTCCTGCTGTGGTTGATTGATTTCTTTCCTTGTAGATTGATCTTCCTTTGTTTGGATTGTAACTGCAACAGAGAAATCATTTCTGCTATAACTTAATTGACTACAGCTTTGATTAAGTAGAGTGTGAATCAGTAGATTGATGAGATTAATAATTGTGTGTCCTTCTTTTACTACAACATCGTTTCTGCTTTTGAAATTGAGCATATCCAGTGCGTGATTATCTTTGAAATAAAAAGACCTCCTCGGGTTGACAATTTATGTGGAGCTTGAATTGTGAAAACAATTAAAGCGACCAACATTTTGGCGCCGTTGCCGGGGAAGGTAATTATAGATTTCAAAAGTATTCATCTTTTCTTTTTAAATGTGCAGATTGTATGAGAGGACGCGGAAACCAGAAGAAAACTAACCGCACAGGTGGCAAAGGCTGGGGAGGACGAAAAACTTTTATTGACGAGATTGTATCAAAGGCTGAATCATCACAGAGATTAAGTTCTCGAAAATCAAAACTTCAGCACTCCCCTCAGTCAGATTACAAAACAGAGGAAGTTGTGGGTCCTGAAAATATAGAAGAACCAGCAGTCAGTACTGAAGAGTCAGAGGAAAGTGTTAGTAGATCAGCAGAGCACATTGAGGAAATAATAGAAAGCGTTGGACGACCGGTAGAGAACATTGAAGAGCCAATAGAAGATCTTGACGATCGAGAAAGTGCAGTAGGAGGGCCAACAATGGAAGATAACAATGATGGTTTCTTTGGTGGAGGACGTGCAGGTCCTGAAGAAGAAAGAAGGGATGAAAATTCCCTCTCTACCTTGGGATTTCCTATCAGTGATCTCCCTGCAGGAACAATGAAAAATATTCCATTGTCTGCTTTACCTAACTTTCATGGTTTATCCTCTGAGGATCCGGATGAATTTCTTTTTGAATTTGATATATTATGCAGAAGTTATGATTATGTTACTAATGCTCAAAAGTTGAAACTGTTTCCAGCCACCTTAAAAGGGAATGCCTTAAGATGGTTCATGAGCCTTGGAAGTCAGGTAATCACAACATGGGAGCAGATGAAACAAAAATTTCTGCTTAAATATCAAGACTACTGCCGGACGAGAGAGAAGAAGGATGAACTATTCAACATGGCACAAAAGTCGGATGAGAGTCTGGAGGACTACATAGAAAGGCTGCAGTACAACATACAGAGATCTGATCATCCGGATATAAGTAAGGAAATTCGTAAAACAATATTACTTAGAGGTTTAAGGGATGATTGTTTAAATATGTTAAATATGCTTGCTAAGGGAGATATATCTAAGGAATCATATGATGAGATTTGTGAACTTGCTAAGAGGTGCTCTAGGGGAGCTGCAAGAAACAGAATAAGAGATTCCACCTATTCAAGAGTGCATAAATCAGCCAATGGAGGAGCAACAAGAGCTGAAATAGTTAATTTACTTGAAGAATTTAAAACTGAAATGTTAAGTTCTTTTGCTTCGCAGATTGACACTTTGCAGGTTAAAAAGAAGCAGGCCGAAGCAGAAGCAACTCTGGCTGTCTTTTGCCCGAAATGCAGAGACAAACATCCACTAAGGGAATGCCCAAGAGACAAAATACCAATTTGCACCCTTTGTGAGAAAGATCATGAGACGGAACAATGTCCATCTCTACCAGGAATAAAGGCAGCATTGCAGCCAACGGAAGAAGAAGCTGAAGCAGTTTACCTGCTAACTCAAAGAAGACAATGGCAACCAAAAGGACAAGGTATGAACTCTAGTATGCCATTTAATCGTTGGAACAATTATTCTGCTTTTGGCCAAACAAGTTACCCCCCCTTCAACCAAATGCAATACCCACCTTTCAATCAAATGAATTTCCCACCCATGCAAATGCAAAACCCTCCCTTTGTCGATCCTTCAATGTGGACTCCTTGGCCTCCACAGCAGGCATCTCCTTTCAACCGTTGGAATCCAAATTGGAATAGTCAACCACTCCCGTATCCAAATCAATTGCCTCAATTCCAACAACCACTCCCTCTGCCATCAAATGCTCCACCAAATAACCAAATGAGACCCCAGCTACCTGTGCAACCAAATCCTAACCCCAATAATAAAGTTGTGCAAGTCATTGATATTCAGAATCAGTCTATATTTCCTACTATGCAATGTAATGATATTCATTTGAGATCTGGAAAAATAGTAGAGCCTATTATTGATGACATAACTTCTTCTGATTCAGATAAGAACGAAACCGAGAAACATAAAGAAGCACAACCACCTCCTAACAAGAATGTTGAAATAACAGAACCACCATTCCCCGAACGTTTGGTTTTAACCAGAACAGCTAAAACACCTGCTTTTAATTTTCTAGGGGAATTGCAAAATTTGTATATTAAAATTCCACTTTTACAAGCATTAAGAGATGTACCAATTTATGCCAGAACATTAAGGGATATTTGTGTTAAGAAACCTGGTAGGAAAACCAAGGACCCCCTTACAGTACATGTGATGGGAGACTTGTCTGCATTAATGTCCGGAAAAGCCCCTCTTGTAAAATATGGTGATCCCGGCCATCCTACAGTCACAGTTCAGATTGGTAAAACAATGATTCCCCGAGTTCTGGTAGATTTAGGTGCAGCAATTAATATAATGACTCTTGAAACTTCACAATTGTTACAGCTGAATAACACAATCAGAGATACACCCACCATTTTAGAGTTGGCTGACCGTTCCACAATTAAACCGGAAGGAATTGTTGAAGATCTACTTATTTCAGTTGAATCCTGGAAATACCCAGCTGATTTTGTTGTATTGCAGACTAAAACAAAGCTGGGGGGACATCCCTTAATTCTAGGAAGGCCATGGCTGGCCACAGCTGATGCATTTATTAGTTGCAGATCTGGTTCAATGACAATTTCTAATGGTTATGAAACAAAACAGTTAACTCTTTATCCTCATGCTACGCCGGTAGTTAATAACGAAGATTCTATATGGATGGATTATGATGATAATGCTGTTCAGCCTATTCTAACTATAGGACAAGCTTTAACTCTTAAAGACAATACAGAGGATGAGATAATCAATAATTTTATTTGTGAACCTTCTTCTGTCATTGCTGAAACACACAATCAATTAACTGCAATTTTTGAAACTGATGCACAAGAAAAGATTGAATCTGAAGATTCATCTCAGACTTTAACCACGATCTCATCTAAAAGCATAACAGTTGAAATTGAACCCGGCAAGACATTAAACATAAATCCTGATCTAACAGATGTGGAAACACAGCAATTAATGAAGTTATTGCATGAATATAAGGAGGCATTTGCCTGGGATTACATAGATATGAAAGGTATTTCTTCTGAATTATGTACTCATCGAATTTACATTAAAGAGGGATGCCGACCTATTTGTCAACCCCAAAGACGAATGAATCCTAATTTACAAGAAATTGTTAAGGAAGAACTTCAAAAATTGCTTAATGCAGGATTTATATACCCCATATCTGACAGTGAATGGGTTTCCCCATTAGTAATTGTCCCTAAGAAAAACGGGAAATGGAGAGTATGTGTTGACTATAGAGCTTTAAACAAAGCTACTCAAAAGGATCACTTTCCTTTACCCTTCATTGATCAGGTGTTGGACAGTCTGGCATGGAAGAAATTCTTTTCTTTCCTAGATGGATTCAGTGGGTATAATCAGATAAGAATTGCACCCCAAGACCAAGACAAGACCACTTTCACCAGCCCCTGGGGAACTTTTGCCTATAGAGTTCTTCCATTCGGGTTGTGTAATGCACCAACAACTTTTCAAAGAGCTGTTATAGGAATTTTTTCTGATATGCTGAATGATTCTATGGAAATATTTATGGATGATTTTACCCCTTATGGTGTGTCTTTCGAAGAGGCATTACAAAACCTTGAGAAAGTACTTAAAAGATGTATACAAGCTCACCTCTCCTTAAGTACCGAAAAATGCCATATGATGATGAGTGAAGGAATAGTGCTTGGACATTTTATTTCATCTCAAGGTATTCAGGTAGACCCATCTAAAATATTGGTCATTCAGAATCTTTCTGTTCCTAAAACTCAAACTGATGTGAGAAGTTTTCTAGGACATGCTGGATATTACAGGAGATTTATTAAAGATTTCTCTAAAATAGCTTCTCCATTATTTGTGTTGCTTATGAAAAATGCTGAATTTAAGTGGACTAATTCTTGTCAGAAAGCTTTTGAAGAACTCAAGCATCAGTTGTCTACTGCTCCTATTTTGAGGGGGCCTGATTGGAATCTTCCTTTTCACATATCTTCTGATGCTTCAGACATTGCAATTGGAGCTGTTTTGGGACAAGAGGAAAATCATCTTCCTTATGCTATATACTTTATCAGTAAGAATATGACCCCTGCTGAGCTTAACTATACAGTTACCGAGAAAGAATTTCTTGCAGTAGTCTATGCCATTAATAAATTCCGACACTATATCACTGGTTATTCTACTTTTGTGCACACTAATCATTCAGCTATTAAATATTTAATGAACAAATCTGTCACAAATGCTAGAGTTACCAGATGGCTATTATTATTGCAGGAATTTGATATCACAATTGTAGATCGGCCTGGTAAAGAAAATGTGGTGGCTGATTTCCTTTCACGGTTAAAAACTGACAATGATATTCCAGTAGATGATTCTTTTCCTGATGAATATTTGTTTGCAGTTTCTGCTCACTCTCCATGGTATGCAGATATTGCTAATTATTTGGTTGCAGGAAAATTACCAGCACACCTGTCATATAGAGAAAAGAGAAGAATTGTTCAACAAAGTGCCAGGTATAGCTGGATAAGCGGGTGTCTTTTCTATACTGGGCTTGATCAGGAGATCCGAAGATGCATTAGAGAGGATGAAGTGTATGACATATTGAAAGCTTGTCATGATGGCCCTTGTGGAGGCCATTTCGCTGATAAAAGAACAGCACACAAAATTTTGAGGATGGGTTACTATTGGCCCTCATTATTCAAGGATGCAAAGAAATATGTAAGGGCTTGTGACAGCTGCCAGAGAATGGGTCAACCCAATCATAGAGACCAAATGCCATTAAACCCCCAGGTAGTTTCTGAACCATTTGAAAGATGGGCCTTGGACTTCATAGGACCCATTAACCCTCCATCCAATCAAAGAACCTATATATTAGTCTGTACAGACTATATGACTAAGTGGGTGGAGGCCAAAGCACTTATTAGAGCCAATGAAGAGGCTGTCCTAGCTTTCTTATTTGAAGAAATCTTCACTAGATTTGGAATTCCTAGAGAGCTAGTTACTGATGGAGGACCTCCATTCAATTCTCATGGTTTTAAATCTACCCTTCACAAATATCATATTCAACATAGAATGACTACACCATACCACCCCCAGGCCAATGGGCAGGTGGAAAGCACAAACAAAGTTTTAGAAGCCATTCTAACCAAAACAGTGAAGGACAACCGGAAGGATTGGTCCCAAAGGCTCCCTGAGGCATTATGGGCTTACAGAACTACTTGGAGAAACACTACAGGTTTTTCTCCCTATGAATTGGTTTACGGTAAAAATGTTGTTTTTCCTGTGGAATTTGAAATTAAAACTTTAAGGACTGCTTTAGCTGTTAATCTTGATTTGACTGATGTGCAGACAGCTAGATTGCAGCAGCTTCTGGAGTTGGATGAAAAGAGATTAGATGCCATTCATCAAACAACCATGATACAACAACAAAGGATGAAGTGGCATGATAAAATTATCAAACACAAGCAGTTCCAAAAAGGTAATTGGGCCTTGTTGTATGACTCTCGGTTTGAAAACTTTCAGGGTAAGCTACGTACACGCTAGCTTGGACCATATGAAGTGGATGTTGTTTTCCCAAATGGAACGGTAAGACTTGTAACAATTGATGATGCTAAAACACCTCTACTAGTCAATGGCCATAGGCTCCGTCTATATCAGCGCCCTGTTTCTAAAGAGGATTTCAAGACTGCTTGCATGACTGATATTCATTATCTTTTTCTAGGGGAGTCTCCTGCTCCTCACAACATTTAATTTTTTGCACTATATTTTTTTAGTATTAGATTAGATTTAGCACTAATAATCCCTGTCAAGGATTGGCATATTACAATTGAATTTTGCAGATTCTGGAAAAAGCAGTAAGAAGGACAGATTCATCATGAGAAGATCTGAAGCTTTAATCACAGAAGCTTGTTCCCATCATTTTACCCCTTTTTCCTAGCAATATCCCTCCATACCCACATTATTTCCATTTTTTTTTCCATTATTCCCATTCCTACCATCCCTGAAATATCCTCCTTCAGTCAGTATTTCCCATCCCTTACTGCTGAAATTATCCCCTATCAAATATTTTCTCCATTTACAGACCTAAGTCATTTATCCCATTTCTCTAATTTTTCCCGTTGCTGAAACACCTGTTTCAGCAACGTATCATTGATTTTTTCCGTTGCTGAAACTGGTTGTTATCATCAAAACAGTATTTCTCTTCGCTGTTATATAAGTTTTTTGGTTCTCCACGATCATACTTCAGATCCTTTTGGTGAAAAATTATTCAGCACGGACCAGATCCAATTACACTCCTGTTCTAAATTTCAGAGAAATCTACAGATTCTTCCATGTACAATAAGCTATTTTGAAGCAACCGACACTTCGAATTATTAAACCAAAGGTAAAAATGTAAGGTATGAGGTTTTAATGTAATTCAGTTAAATTATATTAAAGAGAGGATTTCATTCATAATGATTACAGATCTTCACACGTCCAATCATTATTACACCATACGTAGGGGGGGGAATTCCAAAAATTGAACAATCATTTCGCATTAACCAAGCTTCCGTCCCTTGTCATATCTATTTCTGCCGTCATTTAGACCATGCAGCCTCTGTTGCAACAACTAGCGCGATCAGGGTCTGTGTTTACTGTGTCTGTGCCTCTGCGTATAACTCAAAGCTACAACCATGGGAGGGTCGGCCGTTAGACATGAGCCCGGCTCCATAAATCTTCTTCAATTGTTTCCCGAAGTCTATCAGATTTTCCAACAAGCGGGATGGACAATATATTTTGAAAGATTGGGTGAATTTGACCAGGAACAAGTCTTAGAGTTTGCACAAAACCTTCAAGGCGATTTTTCAGTGGTCCAAGGGGTTCGCATTTCAGTGACAGAGGAGGACATAGTTCAGGTATCAGGGTTGCCAGCTATTGGTACTCGCTGGTTCAGCAGGAAGCAGGTTGTTCTCAATGCCCAGCAAGAGTTTCTTCACCCAGATGAGCAAGTGGAACCCAGAGGCCGCGGGGTTAGTCTGCACTCACTTCCTCAACCATGGCCATCGGTGGCAGAGTTCATCAAACACTACTTAACATGTGAAGGGCGTTACCAGGTAGTGTACAATCATGATTTTGTCTTGATGAATCATTTGAGAAATGGACAACTGATTAATATCCCCTATTATCTGCTTGGATGTATTAAAAACATGTCTTATTATTGTAGACGCGCTAAATTCCCAATGTTATCCCTTACCCACCACCGTTTACGCCAGTTGTTGATACAGAGGGGTTTTGCTCAGCAAAATTCCCCTCTGCATGTCCCACTCCCTGTTCCCCAGCCGCCTGAAATTCCTCAGCAGGCTCAAACGTCCCAACCACCTGAAAGTTCCCATGATACTCCGGAAATTCCTTATGAAGGACAACAGGACGATATTCCACATTCCCCAGTTGACCCAACCCCGAGATCACCCCAATTAGCAGAGTCAACTGCCCCCACTATCTCTGTCCCTAGTGACGACTCTCTAACACCCCCTCCCCCACCCACTTATAAAAAGAAGAGAACCCCAACAGTCGCAGTCTCCAGACGACGGACAAGGTCTACATCCCAAATTCTTACTTCTTCGGAAAACCCTCTCCCCAGAAAGGAACCCTCCCCTTCAAAGAAAAGGAAAGGCAGTAATCTTGCTGCCTTCCTACCAAAAAGAAAAATGAAAATGACTGTTGAGACAGGACTCACCTCCATTTCCCCTGACCCTGCCACTATTCTATTAAAACCTTTATCCCCATCTCAAACCCTCCAACCCGTCTCGTCCGGAGGCACTGCCACACAAGAACCAGTGCCCCGGGATAATACGACATTGTTTACAGCTCAAGAAGTGACTGTCACACAAGAACCAGTCACTTACCCAGTGGCTGAAACACAAGAACCAGCCACTGTGGTACAAGAATACACCAAGCATGACGATAGTGGGAAATCAGCAGTAGCTGTCCCACAAGAACCAGCTACGGCTGTGCATCAACAAACTACCCCAACAGAGTCAACTAGCGCACAAGGGTTACATACTATGACATCTCTATTGGAGGAGAATGAATTCCTGAAGTCTGAATTAGAAGCCTACAAGAAGGAACTAACCATGGCTCGAGAGGCTTTTGAAAGAGAACTGAATCTCCATACGTTAGCACACGCAGCCTTAATGCAAAATAAGGAGCCATGCAAGGAATATATGTGCCAGGAGTGTGGCAGCATTTACCAGGATGCAGGTTACAAACTAGTTAAAGTTCAATTATCTGAGGCATCTACGTCAGCTGGAATAAAAGAGGAATGCCCTACTGCTCCACAAGAACCAGTAGGGCTCTCTATAAAGCAAGAAAAAGAAATCAAACCTCAGATATCTCGTCCCTTGCAGGTTAATGCAGCCATTCAGACAGAGGAAACAACGTCCCAACCCACTACTTCTAATGCCACGACACAGACCCTGCCATGGAATCAATTGGAACAGATGAACAAATGGAAGAAGCAATATGCTGAAGAACAAGATATAATATTACGCCAACATAAGTTACAATGGCAGAACCATGTATATGCCAACTGGGATAGTTGGGATCAAATGATGCAACAGCACAGGGAGTCCAAAAAGGAAGCCAAGGAATCTAAGGCAAAGATAGCCTTGATGTTTTCATTAGTCCAGAAGTTGATGGCTACGCACAAACCCTCTGTAAACTACTCTCTCTTTCTGTCTGAACGATTAGTTTATTTTCAATTAAGAGCAATAAAAAATGGCAGACCATATGAATTAATGACTTCAGAGAAATTTGTTAAGACCTTTAAAGAGGCCCCCGAGAGTGACCAGCATCTGCTGTGTGAACTCTATCTTCATAATGAGGCCATTCCCGACAATAGAAGAGTTAATCTTATTCCAATTGCAGGAGATATACAAATCAGGGCATTTGTTTCATTTTTGTCTAACCAGCTCACTTGGCAAACTGCGTTCACTGCAAGCAGTCATAATGAGAAGAATAAACTCCTGTGGATTAGACCAGAGCCTTTAGGCCTAGCCGTGTTCATAGCACAATATCATGAATTCTTACAGAAGCCAGGAATGCATGAGTATATGCAGCAATTACAGGCTTCAACACTTTCTAAGTGTCAACAGCACATTAGAGTAAAGGGTATTGCTGCATTGAAGGCCAATGATATGTTTTGGCAGCAGTCATGTAAAGAAAGACAGGATTATCACCCTTTTAACCCTCACAATCTTCAAGCTGCATTATCCAGGGTCCCTAATTACATTGGTTGCATTCAACATTGTGGAGTAAACTGGATCGGGTATCATTTCCGTTTTCCAATTTTATGGCTGCCTTCAGACAAATATCAATGTCATTACCAGTTGACTGATAGAGATGAAGCCTTGGCATGGCAACATTTGCAGAACAACAGCGGATTCAGAGGACCTACAGATGCCACCTTCTCCAGCTACTCCTTGAGTAATTTGCATGCTCAGTCCCAGTACTCGGACTCTGATTCCGACTAGGGGTTGCCTGAGGACATGCAACATTTTTAGCTGGGGGGGATGTTAGGACTCCACTATGTATCATTTTTGCTATATACTTTGACACCATTTTACTCTTATAACCATGAACTCCATTATCATTTTCATCTACTTTATCCCAAGGTATATGAAAACCTCTTCTTTATTATATGTTTAATCTGTCTTACATTTAATTCCATAATACTCTTATATTTTATCATTAATTGAAGTGTATTGTTGCTAACACAAGTCCAAAGATCGCAAATAAGTTATGCGTTGTTACGAACAAGCGGCTGTTGCTGAAACAGCTGACTCCGTTGCTGAAACAGCTAACTCCGTTGCTGAAACAGCTAACCCCGTTGCTGAAACAGCCGTCAAGCACGCAAATCCCGTTATGCGTAATTTGCGATTCTGGAAGAACTTTTTGTGGAATAGTAGCAGCAACATGAAGACACGGTTACCTGGATTATCCTGAAGATAGCATTCTTATTGTCTCTGTCGTAACAGTATCCTTTTTTTGGAAGAACAGAATAGTCCTGTTTTGGGGAAAGACAACAGAATTGAGATAATGTAGATTCGCTCTCATGTAAATTGTAAAAGATGTCCCCTCTTTAAAAAGAGGAGACATCATCATTAGAAGGGGGGTTGAATTGTAAGCTACAGGAGAGTATTGTGTGAGAACTGGAGCTAGTCTCCATCTGTAATGTATCAGTTACTTTGACAGATGAATAAATTCTTCTTTTGAGCGTTCCAATTTAATTCTTTCTCCTGGGGAATCTTGTGAGAAGGAAAGCGCCCGCCTTCCTCACAAGATCCACCCTTTTGGTTCCTATAGTTTGTTTAATTCTTTGTGTGTTTGCACTTCACCTTAATTCTGTTTTTGGACATTAGTTACACAGTTTAGTAACACTCTGTTTCTTTAGCACTACATGTATTGAATGCATGAATGAATGATGTTGGGAAGCATGTGCTGAAGATTCCTGCATAAAGGAATAGGGTCTTGCTCCCATTGATTGTTTTCCTTTGCCTGCAGTGTGATTAGGAACAAGAGAACAAGTGCTGAAGGTTCCTGTTCATGGGAATAGGGTCTTGATCTCTTGGAGTTACTTTTCCTACAGTGTGATTAAGTGTCAGGCATCAGGTGCTGAAGTTCCTCACTAAGGAATAGGGTCCTGTTCCTACTGTGGTTGATTGATTTCTTTCCTTGTAGATTGATCTTCCTTTGTTTGGATTGTAACTGCAACAGAGAAATCATTTCTGCTATAACTTAATTGACTTCAGCTTTGATTAAGTAGAGTGTGAATCAGTAGATTGATGAGATTAATAATTGTGTGTCCTTCTTTTACTACAACATTGTTTCTGCTTTTGAAATTGAGCATATCCAGTGCGTGATTATCTTTGAAATAAAAAGACCTCCTCGGGTTGACAATTTATGTGGAGCTTGAATTGTGAAAACAATTAAAGCGACCAACACCAAGCAACCATGCCTTTGTATATTTTTCCTTCCTCATCTCTCCATCAAATGTAGGGGGTTTGACTTTCTTGAACTCCTCAGGTAAATACTCACCCCTCCTTTAAGATGATGACGGTGATGACTGAGATAATGTCTCTTGTATGAGGAATTAGAATGACGCGCATACATACTAGTCCTCATGTCAGGTGTATCCAATGATCTGGAACCTGTAGCTATGACCCCTTTATCCAACCTATATCCTTACTGAGACCTGCTACCATAGGATCCATTAGTTCTCTCTTCCTACTCTTTACTAATCCTTAATTGTCCCTACCTCTGTATCTCTGAAAAAATCTAAAAGATTGTTGCATTAACCTCTACTTACTTCTCGAAAGCCTTGCCAAGTATTTATTGAGCCTCAACCAACGTGTCATTCTCTAATTTTCAACTTCTGATCTCTACCCTCAAGATCCTTAATGTATCTGTTATACCAAGTGAATACTCTTCACCTTGTTGCCAAACTGATCTATAGGGACAGTCATGGGAGATGTAGTCTACCATTTTTATCATCAACTTTGATTCTCTTCTTCTTGCAAGTGTACCATGTCAGATGAACCAAATAGATACCAAAATCAAATCCATACCTTAGTGATGTTTAGGGTAGGATTATCTCATCTGCAAGATCGGTCCAAATTAGCATGTACATTTATAATCATAACCATATCCATATAATCATATCAACACATCAAAATAACATCTTAACAACATCATGCATGACCATACCACTTGTGTGCCATAACCCCATGCATGACAACCATATCCTTTACAACATCAAAATTTACCCAAAGAGAGCTCAACCTGGTTTGATACCACCTTATAATAATGCCTCTTCTCATATCTACCCACTTTCACCAATTTTCCTAGGTAAACATGAGTTGATGGGCTACTATGATAGGACTGAACCTCATATATGACCTTAATGAAATGGAATCAACAACTTAAGACCTTACTGACTTCTCTCAGGTACTACAGGACCTCCAAGAGAAACCCAACCCCTCTAGGTGTCCACCCCTAAGATAAATCACCTTTTTCCTGAGTTAGAGCCCCAGTTCCTCCCTTTCCAAGGCCTCCATGTAATTGAGAGCCTCCAGTCACTCTCATGAGGCTTCTTGAATGTGACTCTAGCCTTTATCTTCAAGTGCTATGCTAACAACTACACAATTTAATGCTATTTTCTAGGGATGGGGCTTAGCCTATTCTCATAACTCTATCAAACATTCAGAACTGATAACAAACTTGAAGACAATGCTTGTAAACCAAAAATTGAAACTAGGACTTGACTTGACCTTCCCCAATCGGGACTGACATTCCTTCAAACACTTGGTAAATATTCAACCTATAGGTCATGAATGCAAGTCTAACCATAAGGGACTGAAAGCTTATCTGAGATTTAATAGAAGGGTCTCTACCTTCTCAAATTAGTTGTCATAATATCAATTAGGTCTTTCATCCATTATTCATTCAGTTACAAATAAAAACATGAAAAGACCCACCACTGAGAACTGTCATATAAACATGATTATAACTATCATATAACCAGATAAATAACAATGAGAGAACAACCATCAAACCCACATAATAACAATTACCTTTACTCATCAAAAGCAAGAGATGCTTAGCTCTCATTAAACATAGGCAAAAGCCAACCAAGTTTGGGACTTCCATGTACCACTTGACCATAGATTGGCTGAACCAGCTCTTTCATTCAGCCAATCACCCCCATGCCATATTCCAAGTGTGAATGTGGGATCTCATGGGATAATAAATCCATATAAAACCAAGGGAATCTAGAGGTTAAACTACCTCCACCCTCGCCATACCATGAACTCACATAAATCGGTGCCAAGATTAGAAAATGAAACCAAGCTTGAATGCCTCATAATTCCTTCTCCAATACCTTGAGGAATTTTTGCGTCTCCACCCTCAGGCTTTACCATGTATCTCACCATTACTAGTCAAGGGATTCCTAAGCCTTTGGGAAGTTTCCTAAGACCACCTCACCATGATCCAAAATCTTCTGACAATCTGAAGCTCAAATCGAGAAGTGTCCCATCACACAATCATTATCTATAAATGGAAAGGCTATGCTAAAATGCACTGTCAAACTTGACAAAATCCATGCCAATGACAAAAAAATAACCAAATACCAACACGCACATACCTTCCATGTCAAAACTAGCAATGAAATCGTACATGAAACTTGTTACCTACACGTATTCCTGCTGAAGCTACTTGATCCAAATTTTCCTTGCTTGATCCTTGCTTTCTTTTCTTTCCTTATCATTCCTTTACTTTCCTTGTGCTTCCTTTTCTTTCTTTCTTTCCTTCTCTTCTTGGTTCTCTTATCCTCTCACAAACTAACTCTAAAACTGAACTAACAAAAGGCTACCAATTGATTCTCTGGTGTCTTTTCATTAATGATGCCTCTAATTTATTCAATTTTCCATTATCTTACTTCATTTTACTTCTCACATGACACTCATGACCTTTCACCTCTCTTTTCTCCTAATTTTCCTTATTTTCATAAATAAATTGCCAAAAATTTCTTTTTTGCTTTTCAAATCCTTTTCCATTTCCTTTTCCAATTTCCCTTAGCCATAAACACATCAAGTGATGCCCACTAGGATATTTTTCCCAACATTCAGCTTGGAATAAGTGTCCCTTAACCAATGTCTTACTTTTCCTTTATTAACTTTTATTACATCACCCTTTAAGTTGGGGTTGTTACACTATTATACCTGTCAAGTACATGTTCATGAATATAGAACATATATACATAATGTTAGAGAAAATCAAGGTTAAGAATACTTCATGTATTCATGCAAAGCACTCATTCATTTAGAACTGTGGTTTCTAAACATAGGTAAAGGAATTCTCACCCAATTCCTTTCTTTAAACTTTTACCTTGTTGCAATTAAGTCTTATTATGTCATGTCACATCACCCAGCTATTAAATAGATAAATAAAGAAATTGTTACCTTGTCATGCTAATACCAAGAATTCTACTCTGCAATTGTTCACACATGTGAGTCACATGTTCCAAATATCAAGACATCATATATACTAATCTGAAATCAACATTTACCAATACTAACAACCATGTCACAATCGAAATTTATCTTAAGGGAGGCTATCACATATTAGGCCACTCATTTCTAAGCTCAACTTGTCCCACCCTAATATTCCCTAGCATGCCTTTACAGTGCCTAGCATACCTGGTCACTCCCTCCTTGGCATGATAGCTAGCACTCACTAACACTTCCTAACACACCCTGATATTCATTCACTTCCATGAATTTTGACCTAGTGCTTCCTTTTATTGTCTTAGTACTCCCTAACACTCCTCAACATGCATTAACACTCTCTAGCACACCTTAGCACTCTCCGACATGCCCTGCCACTTCATAGCATGCATAACACTCGCTGACACACATTGGAACTTGGCATGTGTTGCCGCTTGGAAAGCCTACCATGTATGGAATGCGTTGAGATGGGTTGGTATGATTTGGCATGGTTTAATATTAAATTTATTTGAGATAAATGATTGGAAAGTATAATAGAAGCGAAAGAGGAATATTTGACACATAGGATACACTAAGACAAGGCACATGACACCTATTGGCACCTAGTGTTCGTGTGCCTAGAATGACCCTCTTCAAAAAGGTAAATTGATGATGTATTAACCCTCTTATGTGTTCATGTCCTTGTAGTTTAACTAGGTTCTCCCTTTCTCCAACTTGAATGTCCTTGACATGCATTGTCACATTGTTGCAGAACTTGGCATGCCTTAGCACTTGGCACATCTTAGCATGTTTGACATGTTCACACTATTTGACACATGTTAGCATTCCCTAGCCCACCTTCGCACTCATGCCGTCACAGGTAGCCTTACATTTTTTCATGAATTGGGAACCAAAACAAGTCCTTGGCTACTACATTTCATGTGACATTAGCCTACTTCAACCACAACAACTTGACCAATTGAACCTACTACAAGTAGATTGTGCTTTTTTAACCTATGAAATACCTATAACTCATATTAGGCCACTCATTTCTAAGCTCAACTTGTCCCACTTAACTAGTTACCAAGACAAGGATCATATCTAGCCATGGCCATAAAACAACTAAGAAACATAGCTTACACAGGTAATACTTCACATGTATGTTCAATTCATATAAACAGTAGATAATTAATTGAGAGTTTCCAAGAACCACAAGATGTGAAAGACACACAAAATATAAGTTGACACAAGCCAAGTGCCCCAAAACGTATACACAAAAATGTACAATATGCAATTATTTAGAATATTTAAAAAAATGAGCATGCAACCGAAGTGTTCCACATCTCATATAAAAGGAATAGCTAAAGGAAAAACAATGTTGTTCTGAACACAAAGTCTCCCTTTGTCTAAAACTACTATGTTGAGCCCCTTATCACAACTATAGGCTTGCCTCCTACAAATCCTATTATGAACTTATCCTAACACACTTCGTCGTTAGCATACTTGAATTCATTGATACTCCCTGACACACACTCTTATTTGTTCCTTTCTATGAATTTTGACCTTGTTCTCCCTTGTGATTCACTGACACTGCTTAACACTCCTCATCATACATTGACATTGTATGGCATGTGTCAGCATGCCTTTTCATTCCTTGGCATGCCCTGACCATCCCTAGTTATCATGCCATCACAACTACCCTTACTTAATTTACAGCTTCATAACCCAACGAAGGCCTCGCTTGATTACAAGAGCTTAACCAAGTAATGGTTAACAACTAGACTATGTTGTTGAATTATGTAGCTTGGTAGGTACTCCACAAGCCTAGTGAGATGGGCTTGTGTTACTTTGGTCACAAAAGGCTTTGTGGGCAAAGAATCCACGTGAGGGGGTTTTGGACCCAAGATGGGGTTTAAAATCTAAAAGAAAATTAAAAAGGAAAATTAATATTTCCTAAGGTCTAAGTGAATAAAAACCATAAGTTATAGAGGGTTCCTAAAAGGGGTAGGAAAACTATTTATGGTGACCTTAGGATGAATGCAAGAACATCAAGTGAGAAGGATCTCATTTGGTCAAGGAGGCTAGGAGAGACATAGTCCTAAATTAGGTTGATTTAAAGGGAAAAGTAAGGGTTTCTAAAGGGAGCCCATGATCATCCAACATGAGTAATATCATCATGTGGGGGTTCACAAGAATGTTTCATACCTTAATGACTTTAACTTCACAAGTATAATGGAATATTGTTGGTTCTATTCTAGCAGGTCGAGCTCAAGAGAGGATACTCATGAGAATCTGGGCATGTGATTCTAATGGTGTCTTTGTGTGAAGGCTGCATCAAATTCGAAAATAGCATAGGGGGTTGAGACCTTGCCTTGTGGTGGTTAGTAGGACGCAAGGCCTGTGATAAATACCAAAACAAATGGACTAGGGCCTGCACTAGAATTTAGGGAAAGAATAGAAGTAGATGCAACCGTAATGTTGACTGAGTTAACCCTATCTTGAGGATCATAAAGATAGGAAGTTCATCCCAAAATTGAGTCGAAGAAATGCCCAAAATCTATGGATCCACGTGAGCTAGGCCGAGTTGCTTATGAAGGAAATATTTGTTGTTTTTTTTATGGGTGGATAGGGTTTGTTCTAAAGAAATTACAACAGAAGTATAATGCCCTATTTAGGGTGGATTCCTAATATGTTTAGTCCATAAGGTATTCCTTTAAGACTATGACAAATCTACATAGAAGAAAAGGGGATGTGACCCTTAGAGTCAGTTTTATCTCTACAATATAGACCACAGATATTGAATATGGTTTGCAGAAGTATGTGTGGAGATAACAAATCCAAAGGAGGGTGGAACTTGGGCAGAATATTGAGAGAAATCAATGTGCCATATAAAGAATGGATTGACATGAAGAGGAGTTGATTTTACTGGACTGTCCATAGAGTTTTGGATAGATATATGAAGAAGCCTATAAATGATTACTCAATGGATTGGTAGTGGCTCATTTGTGACCAAACTTCAGTCATCTAAATATTGTTACAAGGATGATAAGAGGAGTAGTTCATATCTTTTCATAGATTGGACAACAGATAAATTGGTATATAAGAATAATGATTTTAAGAGGACTCAAATCATTGTTGGGTGGCAGATTTGGAGAGCCCTATATGAGGGAGTGTTGTGGGCCCTAGATCAGTAAAAGAATTGACTATGGTTGGGTATATTGATGACAGTCCAAGTACAGTTGGAGGATTGTTAGGTGACTGTAAAAGAAGAGCTCTAAGTCTTGTACTTGTGAAGGACAACAAGACTGGTAGAAGGACATGTGTATAGGGCCTAAGAATGTCAAAACCTTGTAGAACTAAAATGCCAATAAATTAGCCCAACCAACTACCCCTACTTCACCGTACAGAGGATTGATTAAGTGAGAAGAATGTCAGTCTCCATAGCCCTAGACTTGTCATCTTGGAGTCGTAGTATGGAAAAACTGGGAAGAACAAAGAGTTGTTCACAAATGGAGTTATGAATAGTTGATTGAAGACCCTATGTGTTTCACACCTTTAAACACAGATGAAAAAGATAGAGGGTAGAGTTTTTTGTGCAGTCAAGTTGAGTAACCTAAAGGACTTGAGTTCAATGATAGAGGTAGATTGAGGAGTTCTAGAATGGGAGGCAAGAGGTCCTACTAGATGTGTTTAGGACACATAGAATTAAAGGGTTGCGTCTAGCCACCATCAGAAAGTAGGTCAAGTGTTGTCTTGTTCAGGATAGATTGGTTGTCAAAGGACTAACACCAAGCCCTAGTTGTATTCCTTGTATCAGTGTGATTTTCAACGACCATGATCCCTGGAATAGGAGCTCTAGCTTGTTGTATTATAGTTTGTAATATAATGAATAAGGATTTGAAAAAGCTAAAAATTGTCATGTGCGATAGTTGATTCCTTGATGTGTGTAGATTTCATTGTGCATTAAAGTAGATGTGTTGTGGCACTTGAGTGTGTTTGCATCAAATATTTTAAGACCAAACCCATATTCTCATGTGTCATGGAAATTCTACATATTCCTTGTTCACCTAAGAACAACCTATAACTCATCTTAGGATACTCATGTCGAATCTCAATTCATCCCACTTAAAAAGCTACCAAGACAAGGTTCATGTCCCACCGTGGTAGTAAAACAACTATGAAACACAACGTACATCTTGACATGTCATATCACCCAGCATGTCTTAAATTTCCTTGGCACTATGTGGCATGTGTTAGCATTCCCTCCATTCCTTGGCATGCTTTGGCACTCCCTAGCACAGAGTACCACTCCTTGACATGCCCTCGAAGTCTAGAATTACTTGGCACTACCTAGAATATAACCATGTCACTCCCTCCTTAGTGCACCTAAAACTCACTGACACTCCTTGTCACACACTCTTATTCATTCATTTCCATGCATTTTGAACTAGTTCTCCCATGTCTTTCCATGGCACACATTGACACACCTTGACACTTGGCACATATTGGCATACCATATTCACACTTTATCATTTCTTGGAAATACCTATCATACCTTGTCACTCTCTCCTTAACACACCTACAACTCATTGACACTTCCTATCACACACTCTTATTCATTCATTTCCTTGCACTTGAGACTAGCACTTCCTTGTTTTTCCCTGGCACTCCCAAACCTTCCCTGGCATGCATTGGCACACCCTGGCATTTGGCACATCTTGGCATGTTTCCCTAGCCTCCAGAATGCCTTATCACTGCCTAGCATACCTTGTCACTCCCTCCTTATCATACTCGAAAATCATTGACACTTCCTATCACAAACTCTTATTCGTTCATTCCATGCATTAATTTGACCTAGTTCTCCCTTGTTTTTCCCTGGCACTCCCTAACACTTTCTAGCATGTGTTGGCACACCATGTCACCTCACACATCTTGGCCACATGCTTCCCTAACACTCTAGTATTCCTTACCCCTACCTAGCATACCACGTCACTCCCTCCTTAGCATACCTGGAACTCACTGACACTCCTTGTCACACACTATTATTCATTCATTTCCCTGCATTTTGACCTAATTCCCCCTTTAGTTTCAATAGCACTCACTAAAAATCCTTAATACACATTGGCACACCTTGGCACTTGTTACATATTGGCATGCTTCCCTAGCACTCTAGCATTCCTTGGCACTACCTAACATACCTTGTTACTCCCTCTTTAGCACACTTGGAACTCCCTAACTCTCCCTATCACACTCTTATTAATTTATTTCCATGAAATTGAAACTAGTGGTCCCTCGTGTTTCATTGGCACTCCCTAACACTCCCTAGCATGTGCTGGCACCACACCATAGCACTTCGCACATCTTGGCATGCCTTAGCAATTGGCATGTTTTGGCATGCCTTACCAATTGGCATGTCTTGGCATGCCTAACATGCCTTGGAACTGTCTAGCATGTGTTAGCACTTCATGAAATTCCCTTAAACACCTTGGCAGTCCCTAATGGGAATGCCCTTATAGATAGCCTTACCTTTTTGTGACTTGGGAACCCAACCAATTCATTGAAAAATTAGTGTTGTGCCTAGCCCAAAGTTTTTGTTTGTCCAAAATTTATTTGTCTAGCCCCTTATCGCAATTGTAGGCTTAACTCCTGCAAATCCTATTCTAAAATTATCCTAACACACTTAGTCCTTGGTACACCTAGAGTTCACTGACGCTCTGTTGGACACACTCTTACTCGTCCATTTCCATGCATTTTGACCTAGTTCTTCCTTGTGATTCCCTAACACTCCCCAACAATCCTCGTCGTGCATTGAAATTGTCTGTCATATTTTAGCATGCCTTTTCATTCCTTGGCATGCCTTGGCAATCCTTAGTTATCATACCCTCACAACTACCGTTACTTTTTTTGCAACTTGGGAACTCGACCAAATCATGCCTCGACTACAAAAACTTGACCAAGTTACAATTAGTACAACTAGAATATTCCTTGTTCACCTAAGAACTTCCAATAACTCATCTTAGGATACTCATTTAGAATCTCAAATCATACAACATAACAAGTTATGAAGACAAGGCTCACATCCAACCATGGTTGTACAACAACTAGGCAACGTACTTTACAAGTTGACATGCCATAAAACCTGGGACATATAACAATCCCTTGGCACTATGTGGCACGTGTTAGCATCCCATGCATTCCTTGGCATGCGTTGGAACTCCCTAGCACATCATAGAACTCCATGACACCTATCACACCTATAACTCACTAACACTTCCCATCACACTCTTATCCATTCATTTCCATGCATTTGAAACTAGTACTCCCATATGTTTCCCTAGCACTTGGATCTAGCACACCCTAGAATGCTTTGGCACCACACCCTGGCACCTGACACATATTTGCATGCCTTAGAACTTGGTATGCATTGGCATGCTTAACATTCCTTGGAACTATCTATCATGTGTTATTACTTCCTAGAATTCCCTAGAACACCTTGGCAGTCCCTTGTTGTCATGTCCTCATAGACAACATTACTTTTTTTGCAACTTGGAAACCCAACCAAGTCATCGGAAACAATATGTTTTTCCCAACCCAAAGTATCACTTTCTCGTAAACTTCTTTGTCCACACATTATCATAGCCATAGGCTTGCCTCCTGCAAGTCATATTCTGAACTTCTCATAAAACACTTCATCCTTGGGACACCTGGAATTCGTTGGCAGTCCTTGGCACCCACTCTTATTTGTTCATTTCTAGGAATTTTGATCTAGTTCTCCCTTGTGTTCCATTGGCACTCCCTAACACTCCTCGACATGTATTCACACTATAATTTTTCCTTCCTCATCAGTTTCTGGCAATATTGTTTGAACTGGGAGCTTGTTGCCTATAACCTTCTTTAAACATGAGACATGGAAAACTGGGTGCACTCGAGAAGCTGCAGGAAGCTCCAATTTGTATGCCATAGTACCAATCTTTTGCAACACCTTGTGCGGACCATAATACTTTGGTGATAAGTTATTATCCTTCTTAGCTTGCTTGAGGGACATTTTTTTATATGGTTGTAGCTGTAGGAATATCCAATCACCTACATCAAAACTTCTTTCACTGGGATGTTGATCTGCCTGTTGTTTCATTCTATTTTGTGCCAACACGAGGTTACCCTTTAAGAGTTGGAGGACTTGTTGTTGATGCTCGAAGTGATGTTCCACTCCTTGAACCTTAGAATTTTCTCTTAAATATGATGTGATGGATGGTAGCTGATATCCATAAAGTGCCACAAATGGGGTCATTTTTGTTCTTGTATGGAAGGAAGTGTTATACCACCATTCAGCCAAAGGCAACCATTTGACCCATTGTGTCTGTTTATCAAATACAAAGCAACGAAGATATCCTTCCAAACATTTGTTTACTATCTCAGTTTGCCCATCAGATTGAGGATGATAAGATGAGCTATGAGCTAACTGAGTACCAAGACAAGAAAATAATTCTATCTAAAAATTTCCAGTGAAAATGGGATCTCTGTCACTTACAATAATCTTTGGGTTTCCATGTAGCTTTTGAATTGTTTCCTTAAATGCAGTAGAAACTGTACTGGCTTTAAATGGATGTGATAATGCACGAAAGTGTGCATACTTGGTAAGTCTGTCAACTACCACCATGATGACACTCTTTCCCTCATACTTGGGTAAGCCTGTGATAAAATCCATTGAAACCTCCTCCCAATGTTGGCTTGGAATGGATAAAGGTTGTAATAGACCTGGGGTATTAATTGTTTCAACTTTATTTTGTCTTCAAATCAAACATTCCGCCACAAACTTTTGAATATCTGATTTAAGGCCATCCCAAAAGAATTCCTTCTTAACCCTATGGTAAGTTTTTAAAAATCCCGAGTGCCCTCCTAAAGGACAAATGTGCAATTCCATAAGAATCTTTTGTTTGAGTTGGGAATTCTTACAGAGGTATAAGCGATCTTTGTACCATAACAAATAATTTTGCCAGCTAAATGTATCAGATGTACTGGAATCTTGTTGTAACTTTCGAATAAGTGCCCACACTTCTTCATCATTCTTCCATTCCTCCCTTGCTTCATTTAACCAATCTGGTTGGATAATAGAAATGGCGCACAACAATGCTTCCACATCCTCATCCTTTCTTGAGAGTGCATCTTCCACCACATTTTTCTTCCCTTTTTTGTAGATGATTTCAAAGTCATAACCCAACATCTTTGTGACCCACTTTTGTTGCTCTTCAGAGGATAATCTTTGTTCTAAAAGGTATTTAAGGCTATCATGATCCATTTTCACCTTGAAGTGTCTTCCAATTAGGTAGGGTCGCCATTTCTTAATTGCATGTAGTATTGCCAACATTTCCTTCTCATAAATAGCTTTGTGTAAAAAATTTCCCTTTCTTGAACGACTTTCAAAAGCAATGGGTCTTTCATATTGCATTAAAACAGCATCAATTCCATTTCCTGAAGCATCACATTCCACAATAAAGGTTCTTGTGAAGTCCTGTGTAGCTAAGATTGGTGCTTGGCACATTGCCTCTTTAAGATGTTCGAAGGCCTTTGTCGCTTCTGGAGTCCATGAAAATGCATCTTTCTTCAACAATGTTGTTAGAGGTGCTGCTATTCTCCCATAAGTCTTAACAAACTTGTGATAATACCTTGTCAACCCGAGAAATCCTCACAGATGCTTTATGGATGTGGGGATTTTCCATTCCTTAATGGCTTTAATTTTGCTAGGGTCTACCTTAACTCCTTCATGAGATACAATATGACCTAGATATTCCACCTCTTATACTCCAAATAAACGTTTGGATCATTTTGCATATAATTGTTTCTCCTCCAGTAGTTTTAGCACCCTGCGAACATGTTCAACATGATCCTTCCAAGACTTGTTGTAGATTAGTATATCATCAAAAAATGGTAACACAAATTTTCTAAGGAAGGGTTTGAAAATGGAATTCATCAAACCTTGAAATGTAGAAGGTGCATTGGTAAGGCCAAAAGGCATGACCAAAAATTCATAATGACCCTCATGAGTTCTAAATGTTGTTTTCAGAATGTCTTCAGTCTTCATTCTGATTTGATGATATCCTGAATGAAGATCCAACTTGGTGAAGTAAATTGATCCATGCAATTCATCCAGTAATTCATCAATGACAGGAATAGGAAACTTATCTTTAATAGTGAGCTTATTGAGCTCCCTATAATCTGGACACATGCACCATGATCCATCCTTCTTGTGCACCAATACTACTGGAGCAGAGAAAGAACTTTGACTAGGTTGAATTCTACCAGCCTCTAGCATTTCTGCAACCATACGTTCAATTTCACTCTTTTGGGAATAGGGATATATGTACAGCCTGATGTTTGGAGGAATACTTCCTGGAATCAGATGAATAGCATGATCATGATCATGAATAGGTGGGAGACCTTTGGGAGTCTCAAATATCTTGGAATGATTGTCAAAGACTTTTTGGAGATCTGGAGAAATAGATGATTTCGATGTGGAAACATCTAGCAAACATAATTATGCAATTACACCTCTTTGTTCCTTTTTTAGAAGCTTTGTCATACCGTTAGAGCTTATTATCTTTCCCGGTTTCCTTGCAATACCCCTTAATTCAACTTCCTTTCCTTCCCCAGAAAATTTCATGAAAAGTTCTTGAAAATTAAAAGCTATTGTACCCAAGGATTGTAGCCATTGGACTCCTAGTACAACATCAGCACCTCCCATTGGAATGGAAAGCATTGGGCTAGTCAATACATATTCTCCCATGGATAGCTTGATATTATGGCACTTTCCAGAGAAATTTATCGTTCCTCCATTTGCAATCATCACTTGACACTCTAGTGCTGGATATAGGAAGAAATTCAATTCTTTTGCTATCTTACAATGAATAAAATTGTGGGTACTCCCTGAATCAATCAACACTATTACCTTTTTCTTCTTGCAATTAAATAGATAAATAAAGAAATTGTTACCTTGTCATGCTAATACCAAGAATTCTACTCTGCAATTGTTCACACATGTGAGTCACATGTTCCAAATATCAAGACATCATATATACTAATCTGAAATCAACATTTACCAATACTAACAACCATGTCACAATCGCAATGTATCTTAAGGGAGGCTATCACATATTAGGCCACTCATTTCTAAGCTCAACTTGTCCCACCCTAATATTCCCTAGCATACCTGGTCACTCCCTCCTTGGCATGATAGCTAGCACTCACTGACACTTCCTAACACACCCTCATATTCATTCACTTCCATGAATTTTGACCTAGTGCTTCCTTTTATTGTCTTAGTACTCCGTAACACTCCTCAACATGCATTAACACTCTCTAGCACACCTTAGCACTCTCCGACATGCCCTGCCACTTCATAGCATGCATAACACTCCCTGACACACATTGGAACTTGGCATGTGTTGCCGCTTGGAAAGCCTACCATGTATGGAATGCGTTGAGATGGGTTGGTATGATTTGGCATGGTTTAATATTAAATTTATTTGAGATAAATGATTGGAAAGTATATTAGAAGCAAAAGAGGAATATTTGACACATAGGATACACTAAGACTAGGCACATGACACCTATTGGCACCTAGTGTTCGTGTGCCTAGAAAGACCCTCTTCAAAAAGGTAAATTGATGATGTATTAACCCTCTTATGTGTTCATGTCCTTGTAGTTTAACTAGGTTCTCCCTTTTTTTGACTTGAATGTCCCTGACATGCATTGTACATTGTTGCAGATCTTGGCATGCCTTAGCACTTGGCACATCTTAGCATGTTTGACATGTGTTCACACTATTTGACACATGTTAGCATTCCCTAGCCCACCTTGGCACTCATGCCGTCACAGCTAGCCTTACATTATTTCATGAATTGGGAACCAAAACAAGTCCTTGGCTACTACATTTCATGTGACATTAGCCTACTTCAACCACAACAACTTGACCAATTGAACCTACTACAAGTAGATTGTGCTTCTTTAACCTATGAAATACCTATAACTCATATTAGGCCACTCATTTCTAAGCTCAACTTGTCCAACTTAACTAGTTACCAAGACAAGGATCATATCTAGCCATGGCCATAAAACAACTAAGAAACATAGCTTACACAGGTAATACTTCACATGTATGTTCAATTCATATAAACAGTAGAGAATTAACTGAGAGTTTTCAAGAACCACAAGATGCGAAACACACACAAAATTTAAGTTGACACAAGCCAAGTGCCCCAAAACGTATACACAAAAATGTACAATATGCAATTATTTAGAATATTTAAAAAAATGAGCATGCAACCGAAGTGTGCCACATCTCATATAAAAGGAATAGCTAAAGGAAAAACAATGTTTTTCTGAACACAAAGTCTCCCTTTGTCTAAAACTACTATGTTGAGCCCCTTATCACAACTATAGGCTTGCCTCCTACAAATCCTATTATGAACTTATCCTAACACACTTCGTCCTTAGCATACTTGAATTCGTTGATACTCCCTGACACACACTCTTATTTGTTCCTTTCTATGAATTTTGACCTTGTTCTCCCTTGTGATTCCCTGACACTGCTTAACACTCCTCATCATACATTGACATTGTATGGCATGTGTTAGCATGCCTTTTCATTCCTTGGCATGCCCTGACCATCCCTAGCTATCATGCCATCACAACTACCCTTACTTAATTTACAGCTTCATAACCCAATGAAGGCCTCGCTTGATTACAAGAGCTTAACCAAGTAATGGTTAACAACTAGACTATGTTGTTGAATTATGTAGCTTGGTAGGTACTCCACAAGCCTAGTGAGATGGGCTTGTGTTACTTTGGTCACAAAAGGCTTTGTGGGCAAAGAATCCACGTGAGGGGGTTTTGGACCCAAGATGGGGTTTAAAATCTAAAAGAAAATTAAAAAGGAAAATTAAAATTTCCTAAGGTCTAAGTGAATAAAACCCATAAGTTATAGAGGGTTCCTAAGAGGGGTAGGAAAACTATTTAAGGAGGCCTTAGGATGAACGCAAGAACATCAAGTGAGAAGGATCTCATTTGGTCAAGGAGGCCAGGAGAGACATAGTCCTAAAGTAGGTTGATTTAAAGGGAAAAGTAAGGGTTTCTAAAGGGAGCCCATGATCATCCAACATGAGTAATATCATCATGTGGGGGTTCACAAGAATGTTGCATACCTTAATGACTTTAACTTCACAAGTATAATGGAATATTGTTGGTTCTATTCTAGCAGGTCGAGCTCAAGAGAGGATACTCATGAGAATCTGGGCATGTGATTCTAATGGTGTCTTTGTGTGAAGGCTGCATCAAATTCGAAAATAGCATAGAGGGTTGAGACCTTGCCTTGTGGTGGTTAGTAGGACGCAAGGCCTGTGATAAATACCAAAACAAATGGAGTAGGGCCTGCACTAGAATTTAGGGAAAGAATAGAAGTAGATGCAACCGTAATGTTGACTGAGTTAACCCTATCTTGAGGATCATAAAGATAGGAAGTTCATCCCAAAATTGAGTCAAAGAAATGCCCAAAATCTATGGATCCACATGAGCTAGGCCGAGTCCCTTATGAAGGAAATATTGGTTGTTTTTTTTTATGGGTGGATAGGGTTTGTTCTAAAGAAATTACAACAGAAGTATAATGCCCTATTTAGGGTGGATTCCTAATATGTTTAGTCCATAAGGTATTCCCTTAAGACTATGACAAATCTACATAGAAGAAAAGGGGATGTGACCCTTAGAGTCAGTTTTATATCTACAATATAGACCACAGATATTGAATATGGTTTGCAGAAGTATGTGTGGAGATAACAAATCCAAAGGAGGGTGGAACTTGGGCAGAATATTGAGAGAAATCAATGTGCCATATAAAGAATGGACTGAAATGAAGAGTAGTTGATTTTACTGGACTGTCCATAGAGTTTTGGATAGATATATGAAGAAGCCTATAAATGATTACTCAATGGATTGGTAGTGGCTCATTTGTGACCCCACTTCAGTCATCTAAATATTGTTGAAAGGATGATAAGAGGAGTAGTTCATATCTTTTCATAGATTGGACAACAGATAAATTGGTATATAAGAACAATGATTTTAAGAGGACTCAAATCATTGTTGGGTGGCAGATTTGGAGAGCCCTATATGAGGGAGTGTTGTGGGCCCTAGATCAGTAAAAGAATTGACTATGGTTGGGTATATTGATGACAGTCCAAGTACAGTTGGAGGATTGTTAGGTGACTATAAAAGAAGATCTCTAAGTCTTGTACTTGTGAAGGACAACAAGACTGGTAGAAGGACATGTGTATAGGGCCTAAGAATGTCAAAACCTTGTAGAACTAAAATGCCAATAAATTAGCCCAACCAACTACCCCTACTTCACCGTACAGAGGATTGATTAAGTGAGAAGAATGTCAGTCTCCATAGCCCTAGACTTGTCATCTTGGAGTCGTAGTATGGAAAAAGTGGGAATAACAAAGAGTTGTTCACAAATGGAGTTATGAACAGTTGATTGAAGACCCTATTTGTTTCACACCTTTAAACACAGATGAAAAAGATAGAGGGTAGAGTTTGTTGTGTAGTCAAGTTTAGTAACCTAAAGGACTTGAGTTCAATGATAGAGGTAGATTGACAAGTTCTAGAATGGGAGGCAAGAGGTCCTACTAGATTTGTTTAAGACACATAGAATTAAAGGGTTGCATCTAGCCACCATCAAAAAGTAGGTCAAGTGTTGTCTTGTTCAGGATAGATTGGTTGTCAAAGGACTAACACCAAGCCCTAGTTGTATTCCTTGTATCAGTGTTATTTTCAACGACCATGATCCCTGGAATAGGAGCTCTAGCTTGTTGTATTATAGTTTGTAATACAATGAATAAGGATTTGAAAAAGCTAAAAATTGTCATGTGCGATAGTTGATTCCTTGATGTGTGTAGATTTCATTGTGCATTAAAGTAGATGTGTTGTGGCACTTGAGTGTGTTTGCATCAAATATTTTAAGACCAAACCCATATTCTCATGTGTCATGGAAATTCTACATATTCCTTGTTCACCTAAGAACAACCTATAACTCATCTTAGGATACTCATGTCGAATCTCAATTCATCCCACTTAAAAAGCTACCAAGACAAGGTTCATGTCCCATCGTGGTCGTAAAACAACTATGAAACACAATTTACATCTTGACATGTCATATCACCCAGCATGTCTTAAAATTCCTTGGCACTATGTGGCATGTGTTAGCATTCCCTCCATTCCTTGGCATGCTTTGGCACTCCCTAGCACACAATACCACTCCCTGACATGCCCTGGAAGTCTAGAATTACTTGGCACTACCTAGAATATAACCATGTCACTCCCTCCTTAGCACACCTAAAACTCACTAACACTCCCTGTCACACACTCTTATTCATTCATTTCCATGCATTTTGAACTAGTTCTCCCGTGTCTTTCCATGGCACACATTGACACACCTTGACACTTGGCACATATTGGCATACCATATTCACACTTTATCATTTCTTGGAAATACCTAGCATACCTTGCCACTCTCTCCTTAACACACCTACAATTCATTGACACTTCCTATCACACACTCTTATTCATTCATTTCCTTGCACTTGAGACTAGCACTTCCTTGTTTTTCCCTGGCACTCCCAAACCTTCCCTGGCATGCATTGGCACACCCTGGCACTTGGCACATCTTGGCATGTTGCCCTAGCCTCCAGAATGCCTTATCACTGCCTAGCATACCTTGTCACTCCCTCCTTATCATACTCGAAAATCATTGACACTTCCTGTCACAAACTCTTATTCGTTCATTTCCATGCATTAATTTGACCTAGTTCTCCCTTGTTTTTCCCTGGCACTCCCTAACACTTTCTAGCATGTGTTGGCACACCATGTCACCTCACACATCTTGGCCACATGCTTCCCTAACACTCCAGCATTCCTTACCCCTACCTAGCATACCATGTCACTCCCTCCTTAGCATACCTGGAAATCACTGACACTCCTTGTCACACACTATTATTCATTCATTTCCCTGCATTTTGACATAGTTCCCCCTTTAGTTTCAATAGCATTCACTAAAAATCCTTAATACACATTGGCACACCTTGGCACTTGTTACATATTGGCATGCTTCCCTAGCACTCTAGCATTCCTTGGCACTACCTAACATACCTTCTTACTCCCTCTTTAGCACACTTGGAACTCCCTAACTCTCCCTATCACACTCTTATTAATTTATTTCCATGAAATTGAAACTAGTGGTCCCTCGTGTTTCGTTGGCACTCCCTAACACTCCCTAGCATGTGTTGGCACCACACCATAGCACTTTGCACATCTTGGCATGCCTTAGCAATTGGCATGTTTTGGCATGCCTTACCAATCGACATGTCTTGGCATGCCTAACATGCCTTGGAACTGTCTAGCATGTGTTAGCACTTCATGAAATTCCCTTAAACACCTTGGCACTCCCTCATGGGAATGCCCTTATAGATAGCCTTACCTTTTTGTGACTTGGGAACCCAACCAATTCATTGAAAAATTAGTGTTGTGCCTAGCCCAAAGTCTTTGTTTGTCCAAAATTTATTTGTCTAGCCCCTTTTCACAATTGCAGGCTTAACTCCTGCAAATCCTATTCTAAAATTATCCTAACACACTTAATCCTTGGTACACCTAGAGTTCACTGATGCTCTGTTAGACACACTCTTACTCGTCCATTTCCATGGATTTTGACCTAGTTCTCCCTTGTGATTCCCTAACACTCCCCAACAATCCTCGTCGTGCATTGAAATTGTCTGTCATATTTTAGCATGCCTTTTCATTCCTTGGCATGCCTTGGCAATCCTTAGTTATCATACCCTCACAACTACCGTTACTTTTTTTGCAACTTGGGAACCCGACCAAATCATGCCTCGACTACAAAAACTTGACCAAGTTACAATTAGTACAACTAGAATATTCCTTGTTCACCTAAGAAATTCCAATAACTCATCTTAGGATACTCATTTAGAATCTCAAATCATACAACATAACAAGTTATGAAGACAAGGCTCACATCCAACCATGGTTGTAAAACAACTAGGCAACGCAGTTTACAAGTTGACATGGCATAAAACCTGGGACATATAACAATCCCTTGGCACTATGTGGCACGTGTTAGCATCCCATGCATTCCTTGGCATGCGTTGGAACTCCCTAGCACATCATAGAACTCCATGACACCTATCACACCTATAACTCACTAACACTTCCCATCACACTCTTATTCATTCATTTCCATGCATTTGAAACTAGTACTCCCATATGTTTCCCTAGCACTTGGATCTAGCACACCCTAGAATGCTTTGGCACCACACCCTGGCACCTGACACATATTTGCATGCCTTAGAACTTGGTATGAATTGGCATGCTTAACATTCCTTGGAACTATCTATCATGTGTTATTACTTCCTAGAATTCCCTAGAACACCTTGGCAGTCCCTTGTTGTCATGTCCTCATAGACAACATTACTTTTTTTGCAACTTGGAAACCCAACCAAGTCATCGGAAACAATATGTTTTTCCCAACCCAAAGTATCACTTTCTCGTAAACTTCTTTGTCCACACATTATCATAGCCATAGGCTTGCCTCCTGCAAGTCATATTCTGAACTTCTCATAAAACACTTCATCCTTGGGACACCTGGAATTCGTTGGCAGTCCTTGGCACACACTCTTATTTGTTCATTTCTAGGAATTTTGATCTAGTTCTCCCTTGTGTTCCATTGGAACTCCCTAACACTCCTCGACATGTATTCACACTATTTATCACGCCTTTTCATTTCTTGGCATGCCCTGACACTCCTTAGCTATCATGCCCTCACAACTACCCTTTCTTTTCTTGAGACTTGGGAACCTAACCACGTCCGACCTCAAATACAATATCTTGACCAAGCTACAATTACTACAACTAGACTATGCCTTTTTCACCTGAGAACTTCCTATAACTCATCTTAGGATACTCATTTCCAATATCAACTCATCCTAGTTAACAAGTTACCAAGTAAAGGCTCACGTCCAATTGTGGCGAAAATACAACTAAGCAACATAGTTTACATCTTAACATGTTAACACCTAGCACATCTAAAAATCCCTTGGCACTAAGTGGAATGTGTTGGCATCCATTGCATTCCTTGGCACACTTTGGTACACCCTAAGACACCTTAGCGCTGCTAGACATGCCCTGACACTCTAGCATGCATTGGAACTACATAGCGTATAACCTTGTCACTCCCTCCTTAGCACACTTCGAACTCACTTACACTCCCTATCACACATTCTTATCCATTCATTTCCATGCATTTCTAAGTAGTTCTCCCTTTTGTTTTTGTGACACTCCGCAACACTCCTTGGCACACATTTGCACACCCTAGTACTTGACACATCTTGCCATGTCACCTTGACACTCTAACATTCCTTAGCACTACCTAGCATATCTTGTCACTCCCTCCTTAGCACACTTAGAATTCACTGGCACACCATGTCACACACTCTTATTCATTCATTTCCATGCATTTGAAACTATTGCTCCCTTGTGTTTCCTTGGCACTCCATAATACCCCTTGGCATGCATTCGCACACCATAGCACCTGACACATCATTGCATGTTGCTTTGAACTCTAGCATGCCTTAGAACTACCTAGTATAACTTGTTACTCACTCCTTCAAAAACTTGGAACTCACTGACACTTCTTGTCACAAACTCTTATTCATTCATTTCCATGCATTAATTTGACCATGTGCTCCCTTGTGTTTCCTTGACATTGCTTAACACTTCCTAACACATGTTGCACACCTTGGCACCTAGCACATCTTGGCCACATGTCACTTTGGCACTCTAGCATGACTTAGTGTTTCCTAACATGCTTTTCACTCCCTCCTTAGCACACTTGGAACTTGCTAACACTCCCTATCACACGCTCTTATTCATTCATTTCCTTGTATTTTGACCTAGTGCTCCCTTGTGTTTCCTTGGAACTCCCTAACACTTCCTAGCACATGTTGGCACAATCTGGCACATCTTGGACGCATGTTGCCCTCACACTCTAGCATGAGTTAGCACTTTTTACCATACCATGTCACTTCCTCCTTAGCGCACCTCAAACTCGCTAGCACTCCTTACCACACAATCTTATTCATTCATTTCCATGCATTTGACCTAACTCTCCCTTGTGTTTCCCTGGAGCTCCCTAACACTCCTTAGCATGCATTGGAACACCTTTTCACTTGGCATAATCTTGGTATGTGTCCCTAGCAATCTTAGAATGTCTTAGCACTTTCTAACATACCTTTTCACTCCATCCTTAGCACACATGGAACTCGTTGACACTTCATTTCCATGCATTTGAAATTAGTGATCCCTTGTGTTTCCCTGGCACTTGGCCCTCACACTCCCTAGCATATGTTCATGCCACACCCTGACACCTAGAACATCTTGGCATGCCTTAGCACTTATCTTGTCTTGGCATGATTATCATGCCTTGTAACTATCTAGCATGTGTTAGTACTTCTTGTAATTCCCTGACATACCTTGATACTCCCTATTTGTCATGCTCTCATAGATAGCCTTACTTTTTTTCCGACTTGGAAACCCAACCAATTCATTGGAAAACAATGTTGTGCACAACCCAAAGTATCCCTTTTTCTAAAACTTCTTTGTCCAATCCCTTATTGTAACCATAATCCTGCCTCCTACAAGTCCTATTATGACCTTCTCTTAACACATTTTATCCTTGAGACACCTGGAATTCATTGACACTCCTTGGAGCAAACTCTTATTCATTCATGTCCATGCATTTTGACCTAGTTCTCCCTTGTGATGTTTTTGCACTCCCTAATAGTCATCAACATGTATTGACGTCGTTTGGCATGTATTAGCATGACTTTTCATTCCTTGGCATGCCCTGACACACCTCATATATCATTCCCTTACAACTACAACTATTTTTTTTCGGTCTCCGGAACCCAACCAAGTCTTGCCTCGACTACAACAACTTGACCAAGTTATGGTTACTACAACTAAATTGTGCCTTGTTCACCTAAGAATTGACTATAACCCATCTTAGGCTACTCATGTCTAATTTCAACATATCCCACTAATCCAGACTTATGCAAGAACACAACAAAATATAGATATAAAAATAAACATAGAGATGCAACATACATAAAACTTCATTTCAATAATATCAAATAGCTAAAATATGCTTACATACATAATGGAAATAAACTAGCTCGGGCAATGGTAGCATATCTCTGAGAAGAGATGTGGCGGCTACATGCCTCTGAACTATGTTACAATGAGGTATGAAGGCCTATTTATTTTTGAGAAACAATGGAAAACCCTAAACATCCAAAAACCTAACCCTAGGAGATGAAGCACCAAAACTATGCGCCTCGTTGGGGTAAATCTGTACATGAACTTCTCGGGATTGTAACTTTGGAATATGATCTCAGTTTGACACGCACGATACCGTGTTAGAAATATCGATCTAAGAGCTATAACATTTGACTATAAATTATTATTAAAGATTCATGTTTTCTCATTTTCCAAATAAACGTCATTTAGGGCCTCAAAACGGCTCGTAAGTTCAAAACCCGAAAAACTGCTAAAAATAGTAAATTGTGCTATAATTAAGGAAATAAAAACCTAAGAGAAAAAATATTGGGGGTCCAAGTGGAATAGGAGGGAAGCCACCAATATCCACCTCGATCAATCCTCCCCCCTTAGGAAGCAATGGTTCCCATTGTGTTGAGTGCCTCCATGAGATGGGAAACTTCTGCTAAACTTGGTCCCTGGTGAGCCACTTGCCTTGGTGCAAGATTTGGCCAAATTTGAAAACTCGATATATTTGGATCATCTAATGGAGAGTGTTCTTGACCTGTGTGTCCATGATTTGATCAGTTAGCACATATGTTAGCTAATTAGTTTTCACATACTAATCACCACTAGTTGAAGAAGTATACGTACCCTGAATCAAAGATGATATTTTAACACAAGTTATCGACAGTTGAAAATAGTTTCCATGGATCTCATGGACAAAAGATGGAGATAATATTTGAAACTTAGGAAACATTTTCTCCTAATCTACTTAATCTAGAAGTGGTAGGGCTTCAATTGTTTCCATTTACTGGGAATTCTCACCCAAAATGTCAACCATTGAAGAATCAATCTTATGCTAAATCACACCTACCTTCTCATTTTTAAGATCTTCATGATATTTCACCTATGAACCTTTAAGTTAGTTCCCTTTAGCACCTCCAATGGTGGAATATAAGGCATTGGAATAGGAGGTAAACTCCATTCCCCTTCACCTTTGTCAAGACCTCTAGAGACACCTACAATCTATACCCTCCTTTGACTCAACATGAATTTTTGTTTCCACTTCCTTTACAAGCCCTCCCTTCAAGGGCATCCTCATAGGAATCATTTGTGGTTGAAATATTATGACAAGAAAATGGGGCACATCATCTCTTTACAGGGTTTCAAGGGAAGGGTATTGGAAAAAAACCATCTTATCCTCTATAACCCTTAATACCTTCTCAATGCATAAGTGAAACAACATAGTGATAATTGGACCCAAAGATACATTTGAACATTCAAGGCCAAACTCAAATAGAAAGAATCGCAACATGGATTAAGCATCGGGATTTGGTTTTGGTAAAATCAAGGACCTCCTTTCAATATCATGACCTTTCTTTTAGTATTCTCAAAAGGAGGGTTTAAAACTGGCATTAAAAAGGGGAGATTTGCACCCTAGCATTTGCAACCTTTGCTCAAGAGAAATATATCTAATGGACTATTCTGGATATGTTTGGTCTTGGAATTTTAAAGTACCCAATCAATGGTTTTGAGAGGCAAACTCACTTAGAGATCCAACTAAAATTTAGTCCTATTGAAGAGACAACTTGAAAAATATTGCTAATAGGAGACAATTTTTCTTTCTTTTGATTGATTTGCAACAAGCATCAATGCCTATTATTTCTTATCTCCATGTTCCATTCCCCCCAAAAAAATCATTAATCTTATATCATAGACGCTGTATATAGATAATCATTGGAATCATTTTCCTCAACTCATGGGGTACCTTTACACCTCAACCCATGCAAGTGGACCTAAGTCCATGGTACAAACCATCACACTCTAAGATGGTTCTAATTGTCTCCTCAAAACTAGGACATAAGACAACTTACAATGCAAAATTGTCAAGCCATATCAAACTTGTGGGATTTTTTCCTTCATGGAATACATTCTAGATATTGCTCATCAAACATAATACACTAACACCAATGTTGGCTTATTGGGGCCCGACCCAGGTTCGGAAGTGTTTTGGCCAAACAAATCCCACACTATTGGCCCTTTCGGCAACAATCCATGGAGCACGGACTGAAGTCTCACCCGAGGTAGTATGGGAGGGTGCTGGAACCAGGTTTCCTAACCCTAGGGATGTCTTGATGAGGTTTGGATAGGTTGGGAACCGATCTGCACACTCGCGCTATGCGGCACAACTGTCTGGCCCTCGCATAGCTCTGCGATGAGGCACTTCCTAGATTCCTTATTATTATAGCAGTTATTATAGATATGATCTAATTCTTAAAGTCTTAATCAAGCATTCAATAGTTATAACCAACGTGCATAACCATAAATCTTAAAGATGTGCATAAAACCATAAGCTAAGAATAAACATATAGATCTATAACCAGATGCACAATAATTCAGAAACACTTATCTTTATTAATATTTTGTTTTAGTAAAATTCAATTCTGCCTTGCACACTCAGCTATAGGGGTCCATGCACAGCTGCAGACTCTATCAGGCCTCTACACGCACAGCTGCAGAGCCTTCTCTAACCTTTATCAACCCCAACTCGGACTTAGAAACTCAGATCGAATACTACATTCATAAACCAATAATACTCAGATCAGAACCAAAAATATACCTTCTACCCTTAGAGCCTCGCTCTATTTATACATTCCCATGGTCCGTTGACCACGGGCAGGCCGACTCGCTTTCTATTATCTTACATTATTTTCGGGCGAACAACCCTTTGACTTAACCCATTACAATTCGTGCCATGCGCACTTTACGGAACTTTTACCACATCAATACCCAAAATTGTGGGCTTTAAGCCCCAAAACCATTATGTGGGGGATTCGTTGCCCAACAACCACTAACACACACCAAAATTCCACGATACTTGTAAGAAGTGGCACATACCCAAGTGCTTAGAATACACCTTCATAAAATACACCTTCAATTTTGGATGCCCAAAATCAGTAATACCCTAACCCAATATGGCCTATTTTTTAGATTTGTGTAATTCACGCCTTATCAAATCCTTTCACCTCCTTAACACTCCATGAGAAATATAATTGAATGGTCACCTTCCAAGTTCCAAAATCTCCTTTTGCAACATGAAAAAACCACCTATATATGTTGTAACAAACTTGCTAACTTCTTTAGTGGGTTGCACATATATTTCACATTTATTATTCTCCTTGCAAAGAGGTAGTGCAAGGAGAGGGTATCAACTTCAATCAAGGAATGTTCACTTAGTAGTACTACAAAGTTTCCTTCCCACAACTTGTCAAA
Source organism: Pinus tabuliformis (assembly GCA_031772625.1). NCBI lineage: Eukaryota > Viridiplantae > Streptophyta > Pinopsida > Pinales > Pinaceae > Pinus > Pinus tabuliformis. The sequence continues at coordinate 253,366,146 of CM062818.1, read as the reverse complement.
TGTCTTAAGTTAGCTTCACAACTTCTCATGGTGCATAGCATTCCTACCTACACCTCTAAGTGAGACCAGAACACCCGAACCCATCTAACTATTCCACCTCTTCAACCCTTGTTAGAGTCTTTTTGGACATACAACAATGCTTAAAGTATAACATAGCACTAGCATCCCAAATGTGCATACTCATTCCATATTTTGATTCATTGCTGAAACCACATTATCACACTACATAAAATGAAATGTTTACATCTTAAAGGAAAGCATCTACTTTGCTAATGAAAACCTAAACTATGCGAGTGACTTGGAGACGACTCCATTTTCTCAAGATAAAAACATAGGGTCTTACAAACCCATTCACATAACAATTTGAATATATTTAACCTAAGGAAGGGTACATACCCTACTCCCAAATTTGTCACAGGAATTTTAAGAAACTAACACATGTTTTTAATTATTAAATACTTACTATAGACTCCCTTTTGTTTGCACCCACCTAATATGCAAGAACACTTAAATATTTTCAATACAAATAAGTTAAGAGCACATGTTTCCTTCTTACATTTCAATTTTTTCAATACAACGAACTTGTTTCCTTTAATAACATTCAAATTATAAAAATACAATATGTCTACCTCCACAAACTTTAACAACAAAATAACATTCAAATTCCAAAAATATGATATATCTACCTCCATAAACTTTAACAACAAAATCATTACATAAAAAATATAATCTTAAAATTATATTAAAATTAGATTATTATTATGATGATCTTGCAAACCCAACCAAAAACATGTATGAGGGCGCTAGTTTCTCGAATGAAACTAAAAACTTAGTATGAAAATCAAAATAAAATAATGTATTTAAGTGAAAATAAAAGAATATATTTATTATTTTTCAGGAAGGAAAATTTTGGCACATTTAAAAAAGTTAAGCGTTAATTTTGCTTTATGAAACCCCTCCCAACCCCAAGCTTCGTTTATGTTATAGAACAAATATTGTTTGTTCACTTTTCACAGGTGGGAGAGAAAACTAGATTGAAGAGCGTTGCGAAGGAGGGTCTTACCAGCACCACACCTAGTATCGAACCCTGTCTGATCTTCAGTCCATTGATAGTGCCAAGGTATGTTTCATTTTTAACTTCACTGCATTTCCCCCATTTTCAGTCTTCGACACAGAGAGGAGTACACACATCTCAGGTCTTTGGTTCAATATCCACTTGTTTTTGCATCCACATTTGTATGTTTAGGATTTAATCTTTGTGTTTCATTTTTTTATTGTTTGCAGGCATATCGTTGGAATTTAATGAGTTTGAGAGGAAATTTATCATAATAAATTAGCAAGATAATAAAACTCGAATGCGAGACTTAGATTGTCATAAGGCGAACATTGTGGCTACCAGGTCCATCACAAGAATCCTCTGCACCTCACTCGACCTGAAGGGAATAGGAAAGATGCTTAAGAGCCCCAATGGTGATGTCACCCTTAGTAAGATATTGTTCCATTTAATTGTTCTCTATTTTTGTATTGGTGAAACCCATAAAATTATGAAAATAAGTAGACTACTTAAAAAATGTATGAATTATAAATAGAAATTACTTAAAAAAAATCTCTAGATATATGGCAAGGAGTGAAATAACTACATACTCTATGATCTTCTCACTCTTTCTCACACATTGTGAGGTCCACCGAGTTCCTATAGAAAAAAATCAAATTTGATAGTTAAAGGTCATTGTAAGATATTTTCATAGCCCGTGATGTTATTTCCAAGTTCTTATGTTGGAAGATGTCTAATGGACAAGGAACAAATTGTTATCATTACAACAATTTTTATGTTAAGCACCTCCGAGCAACCTTCAAGAGGATCAATGCAATAACTTGATGGGGGATGGGGACTACTTCTCGTGCAGGGCCTGGATCTAGGAAAGCAAAGACAGAGACTATGCATGCTCTAGTTGCTTCGGTAGGAGGGCTCCTCATGTATTTAGGTTTAAGTGAGGTTAGGAGTATAAAGTGTTAGGGGAAGAGAAAACAGGAATGAGCACAATATTTTCTAAAAGGAGGGAGGGGAAGCTAAAACAAGAGGCTCACAAAATGTTGACATATATCTAAACACATCTTAGATTCTATAATTGGATCTAAAAAATGGAATCCAACACTAGTCAGAACATGTAGGAATCTACCTGAAGGGTGGCTCCTATCTGATGGCTCAAAACATTTTGTGGGAAAAAACCATACATATCCAGTGGTATTCGAAAAGTACAGTCTTAGCAACATAATGGAAATTCACTTTCATGTATAGCTTTCTCCATGAAATCCCAAAACTATCTCAAAACTTGTAGCTTTTCTTCTTTTCTTGTATCTCCTCAGTCACTTTTCCTTTCTTGAACTAAGACCAATTTTCTCAAAACATAAATAGAAATTCATGTCCTCCTCTATAAGGCAGCTTTGACAATCACCAAATCCATCCTCCCTAAATGTTGATGTGAGCATTTCTCACTTCCACTATTGGAGTGCTAAAATACAATCTTCCATAGTATATTAACTGAAAATCAGGAAATCATTAGAGGACGCAATAGTACAATTTGATGTGATGTATCAATAGTTTGGTCTTTAGTTTTTGGGTTCCACCAAATATCAAGCAGAAGAATATAACATGCAACAACCACAATGATACCAAGACTTGCAACTTTTAGGGACACTTCCATAACATTTACCTTAGCGAGTGTCATTAAGTCATTCACAACTTTATCCCGTGCTATTACAGACATGGTTCCATCCAACCTTTTGTTTTGTATTCATGGTTTTTTATTGGATCATCAAGAAAATATGGCATACTCATCCACTAGGAGAAAAATATAGCTTTCTCTAATGTCCCTATAATTTGTTGCTTTAGACTTGGCTTTTCATGTTAATTACTATTACCACTCTCAAACATTCCATCAGAATCTTTATCGATATTATTGACATAACTGTTGCTAGAGGCAGTCGTACATAACTCTGGGAGGGCTTGGAGAGTGTCTTGGCAACTTTTATCTTTAAAGAATGAAAGTCTAGATTTTCAAATTTCCAATCTAGTTCACTAACTCCTTATAAAATTTCATAAATCTCATCATTGATAGTATCACCAGAAGTCCAATTCTTTAAGGAAGTTAGAAAAAACATGAAATAATTCTTCATATTCCTTTTGGAGCCTTGAGTACATAAAATTCTATTTTCTAACTGAGTAACATGATCTAATATGAACTGATTGCAAAATAGATGACCATAGATGGTGATAATGGCTTTTTCAGGGGAATCATTATAGAGACCACAAAGAGCCAATGAACCTTCCAAATGATTTATAAATTCAATATATTTTTCGCTAGGTAGATTCCTTACTGCTTGTGCAGAAGATCTCCAAGTAGAAATGAATAAGTAACTTGAAACAAGAAGAGGATGATCACGTGCTTGACGAAGGTGTAATGATATCAATAATATATTCACACATTTCTTTCTCATAGTTCCTACAGTAACATAGACCTTGAATTGATCTTGTGAATGAGCTTCAAGAAAATTATAAAAGTCACATTCTTCCAAAGAGAATTCAACCCTCTGCAAGGTAAATGTTTTAGGAGGTAATGTAATAATAGGTGCCCCATCATTGGTAGTACCTTTTATACACTAGAGCATTATTGTCTTCAGGACAAAATGGAGCTTTTGGTATCCTGAAATTGGATTTCTGGAAATCAACAAATTTATTTTGGAAGTGAAAGAATTATAAAAAAGATATGGATCATATTTCAGAAACCTAAAGTATATGAAAATATCATCAATATAATTATGGATTTGTGTCCCAAAGAGACACCACCTTTGCTTAGCTTGTAAACCCCAACATGCTCTAACAACTTCGGTCCTACGATTCTTAATACTCTAAGCTTCATCCAGAACCACCCTAAACCAACCCATTCTTACAAGAGGGTGAGGAATAGGTTCACTTTGGGAGACTTTTCCCCCTTTCTACTATTTGTCTTCTTAATAGTCTCTAATGTCTTCTTTTTCGTTTTAAGAATAAAAGAGTCAATTAGATGAGAATCATCAGAATTTCTTTCAACTTCTTCATGTGTGACAACATTATTTCCCATGTTTGTTGGGGACATGTAGTCTGATGTCAAAACTAAGCCATCTCTTTGTTGTGGCCTTTCAGAGTTGATACAATACATGTTTCCCAACTAATCAAGGTTTGAGACACTATCTAACTCTTGAAAAATATCTAATGATGTACTTGGGGTAGTTCTGCTTAATTTTTTTGATTATAAGCTCTCACATGAATTTAGATCTAGGCTCTCCCATAGGAAGATATCTCGCATTTTAGATAGAATAATATGATTAGTGCCTTGGACACAATTCTCTCTTTGTAGATAAGGATCATAATTTATATGGAAGTTGGATGAGTATAAACGCATTAAAGGAGTGCCAACGTTTAGTTGTTGTTCCTCATTAATATCCTCTTGAGAAGCTTTTCCTTGGCCAGGCGAAGCTGGGGGCTCTACCAAGATTTGAAATAATTCATTGACTTCCATGTGTAATTCCATAAGAGGTCTCATATCACCCATAACCTTTCAAAATTATCTTGTTTGAATAATCTTTCATAAATTCTTCATAACAGTCATAAAACGTTTCAATGAAATAATACTACATCAGTCCTTGAAATGATAATTGAGAGAGTTACTCTCGTCTTGGTTCAAGTGATGCTTAGTCTCAAGGATGTAGGATTATTATGAGATTGAAAGCCTGCATTTATCTCACAATGATATGTCATAGAAGGACTAAGATGGGCCTCAGGAAGAAGTGCGAGAAACCTTAGAAAAATTTCATAGAGGTAAATAATTAGCCATGTAGGTAGAGGAAAATACCCTAGTGAAGAATGTAGATGAGTTAATACACATAAAAAATCAAATTGTATGCCTTAGGTGATCTAAATATCCTCCTATTCTAGGGATAAGATAATCTTAGACAAAGGATGGTCTTGTGTCTCAAATAAGCCAAAGAATAACTCTTAGGGCCAAGACCCAAATAGATGAAATGCTTAAGTGAATAGTTCGAAAGAATTTCCAAACAAATCCTTAGCCAACGATCCTCAAATGTGCATGTAGTAGACCTTGGAACAATGTGTAACTGACCTCAAATTAGCCTAAGAAGGGGACAAAATTCATCCTTTGAGGTGTCATCAGATGACATAGATGCAAGCCTCAGAAAACACAGAAATTTACCTTAGACTTAACATGAATTCATCCTCTTCTCTAACAAATCTCCATACACAAAAAACATAAAAATGAAACCCAAAATCACATGAATATTGGCCCCTTTGTTATATTCTATGCTCTACCTCGGAATTCAAAAAATATGGGAAAAAAATATTCTTTTCAGTTCTGTCTTTTGGAGGGTGGACACGTTTCCTTTTATAGTGGCCCTAGAGGCTTTTAGGAGGGGTTGACACAACCTAATCACCTTGGAGCCAACCTTTCAAAAATTTGCAATTTCAAATTTCAACCTTGGAGCCAAAAATTCTTAGGACCATATTTTAAATTTTATTTTTGGATCCAAATCAAAATATAATAATCCCCCGCCACCCACCCCCGCCCCCCCAACACACACATTTTTTTTTTAACTTTGACTAGGCCTCTTTAAATTTCTCAAAGAAATAAAATTTCTTTTTAGCACCTCCTTTAGGGTTCTTTGACAATTGAATGGGGTTTCAATCTATAATGTTCCTTTTCTTCATGGTCACCACATGGAAACATTATAATGTTTTTTTTCAATTGCAAAGTTTAAAATATGTTAAGCATACAACCCTTTTGGTCCCAGCCAGAATCTTCTTCTAATGCAAGTCATCAAGGAGGTGAAGCAACTTGTAATTTATACATTAATGGTATGAGGGCAAGGTTGGTTTTACTTTATTTTATAACTCCACAATATTTCTTGGTTGATTTCTTTTCCATACATAATAGCTTCTACACCTTTGCAATATCAATCATTTGAAGATTGATATGGGAATATTGCATCCTCAATAGCTCACTCACAACACCTAGGTGACTTATCTTGGTTGTAGACATATAATATCATCTCCCTGGACTCTTTTTCTTGGGTGATTAGATCTCATTCATTGGAAGAAAATCACTTCCAAACTATTATGGGAATTTGGCAAAAAATTTGTTGAAAGTCGAGGAAAATCATCTACCGCCACTAGTTGTGTTTATGATAACACTGAACTAAGGGAGTTATTCAGTATGATAACTCATTGAAATGCTACAAAATATAAAATTGTAAGAGTTTCTATGAACCACTATGGGATATGTTTGATAGATCGAAATTCATAACACGAGTGTTGAGGTTTTACTATAAATTTTCTATGCAAATCATGCCCTGCTCTAGATCAATCTACACACATCACGTAAGGCATATATATTGTAAATATGACTGACTTCTTGAAGCATAAAATTAAAGGTTTCTTCATCAATGTATGACCGTGTAAAATTAGATAGGAACCAAGTCAATGCTGGCAACTTCAAGGGTAGGTCCAACCATTCCTTGCCAAGCCCAATCTCCACTAATTAATATTTAGTGTTTGATGAAGTTTTCAACTACTAATACTCAAGCATGGTCTTACTTTCATTAGCTGTGTTCACCCATACACTTGAAAGCATTCTAAATGTAGTGATAAGAAAGTGTAATAAAAAATAATTAGTGGTTAGTTATCACATATGTTAGCTAATTAGTTTTTTGAGAGATAACTATCAACTGTCAACCCCTTACAATTCTATAATAAAACCATTTTGAATAATAATGGAGGTTTTTAGTTTCTGTCCCCATCTTCTTTTTCTATCAATAGTTTTTTATCATAATAGCTTGGGTCATTCCCAAATGTGAGTAGCATATGTATAGCCTCAAATCACTGAAGGGCATGGAAGAATGAAGAAGGAAAGGTATATTTTTGAACCCTTGGGATTTCATTGATGCAAAGAAATAAAATTCAACTATGATTGCTTTCCATTCCACTTTAAATGATATTTCCCATTACACTATTTTGGTTTTCCAAATAGTGGCAAATAATATATTACAAATACACTGACAAACACAAAATTGCTCTATTATAAAATAAATTTTTAGTGCCATTGTTTCCAACATAAAAATAAATCAGTGGAAATCTCGCTTCTCATGTATTTCTATTGAAAACATACCAAGAAATGAAGATTGGAATTGATAAGATGGCATATGCATGCAACACACTATCAAAAAAGCCATCAATTTGATGGTGCTTTCCATGGCCTTTCCTAGCAGATAAGATAATTTGTTCTTTTTCCCACCATTCTCTGAGAATTCTAAATTTAAGAGAAAGAATTTCTCCTTGAAGTTTAAAAAACACTTCCATTCGGCAATCTTTTCTTCCATTTTCTTTCTATTTCTTTCATGCACCACAACATTTTGTTTCCATAGTGACATCTATGAAATTTCAGAAGATAATAACCAAGTTCCACCAATAGAATTTGTAGGGAAAGGCATTAAGTTAAAAAGTACTGAAATGCCCACTTTAGGACTAGAGTTATTTTTAATAGAAGAATATGAAATTGAATAGTTAGTTATTACTAATTAAATTTCCACAACCTCATCCTCCAAATTAGCATCCATGTTGTTAACACCACAATCCTTTGTTTTAGTAATTTTTCTTCCAACAGTCCACATGACAGGTTTGTTGTCTTTTGTTCCTTTTCTATGGCATTGAAATGATAGCTCTATGAAGAATTGATTTCTAACCCCAACTTTAGCTGACTTTGATGCCAATGAAGGTACCATAATTCTATCCTTATTTATGTACCCTGAAGAAGATGCTTTAAAGTTTAATACTTCTAGTTAAATCCTTCAGAATTCTTTTTTCATCTATTTCTCTGAATGCTTCCTGTGAGCAATATACAGAAACATCAAAACAACCAGAATGAAAATTCTCTGTTTTAATTTTAGAATTCAAACATCCAAGTTCCTTCTCCACCCTATCAAAGTCACACTCATCTCTCTCCAATTTTTGTAATATTTCATTTTTTAATTCCAATTGCCACTCAGATGGATATTGTATCTGAAAAGTGGCACTAAAATTTGAATTTACTGGTGCAAAATAATTACTATCCATATACTAAGCATTCAATGGAGCTTCCGCATCAGGAATCTAAGAAACACAAATTAGAAAAGCACCCTATTCCGATAAACTAATTCCTCCATGTTTAGAAGTGCTTGGAATATTATTTAACAACTTTTCACAATCATCCAACTTAAAACATCAACCTCTAAAGGAATATTCATGTTCATCTACACATTGTACAACAATTCTAAAATAATATAGGTGAAGAAGATATTAACATTTCACTCTTTCGGTTTTCAAGCTAGGAGTCATGCCACATCCTTAATTATCATATTAATTGTAATGTAGTGATAAAGAAGAGGTAGGAAAATCCCATATATTAATTGGAATAATTGTAGCCAAGGAGAAACATGTTTCATGGACTTGAAGTGGAATCCAAAATATCAGTAGGGAAGGCCAACTCAAATTCAAAAGGAATGACAAGTATGAAAACTGCATTGCTAGGAAATAAGTGGTTATATTCACATAACCCCAAGGGTAGGTTCAAGTGGTCTTGCAACAAGACGTGGGTCCCTTCAGAGTTGGTAGCTTATGGGTTCAAATCTGAATTCTCAAAGGGTTAATCACCATAATCAATGCCAATGGCTTACCCCATTACTATCTAGGAATCACAACAATGTACTGATGGCTTTCTGCAAGGTTTTCCTTGGGAAGAAAAAAAAAAAAAAAAAGTGGTGATATTGGCCAGTATGATCTAGAAATGGGTTGAAATTGAAGAAACAATATAGATGGGATCAATCTAATAAGATTGAAGAATAGCTAGCCCAGTAGGCTATCTCAAGTGGTTGAGTAATTTGAGGCTTGAGCTTCATGTAAGAGGTCTTGAGGTCAATCCCTTGGGGTGGCTACCTCTAGTGTGTCCTTCACTCAATGCCATTACTAGATCAGACACCATAATCAAAGGCCAATAGGTTTCCACTAGGTACAACCCGAGTGCTTCCCCATGAGGTTTTTTTGGAAAAGATAAGTTTGAAGAATAGGATCTATAGCACTAATCAGAATATCTTAATGCAACATTAGAGAGAATGCGATGGAGAAAAAAGGAGCAACTAAAGAGGTATAGGATGGCATAAAATGTATCCATCCATGCCCTCTAATAACATAGGTCCTTGTCAAGAGTGGACTATATATCAAGCTTTTTCAATTCAGTTTTTCTCCATGTTAGATTATTAAAAAGACATTGGAAATATTTGTAAAATACTACACTCTCAATATCAACATCGATGCTTCTTGAAATATTATCCCTCCCCCAATCGATAAGGTGGTGTGCATAGGGCTCTAATCCCATATTAAAAATACTCAAGACTTTATAATTTTATATAGAGGACTTTTTCTATCTATCATCAGAAAAAACAACAGCCAAGGGAGTGAACATAGCAAAATTAACACAACAAAATCAAAACTGCAATTAGGATGTCCATGGAAATAATTTCACAACTAAGGATCCCCTGCAAAATAATTGCAAATAAATAGTTTGACAAGCATGGATCCACCCAACTTCGATGAGTGGGGATTCTTCCAAGTGACTTTAATAAATAGAAAACACTAGTACAAAATGAGTAATTAATTACTAAAAAAATGACTAAAATTTGCATATAAATGACCATTTTTCAGTCAGTGACCAGTAGTAGCTAATTTATAATATCTTATAACACGACGAACTTTTAATCGTTTTTAGCTTAGTCATTAATTGGTTGTCTCAATTTTATCGTCTAGTAGTATATTTAGTCATAAATGTGGTCATTGATTTAGTCATTAATTGTGTCATTAATTGTCACAATTAATGACCAAATATACAAAAAAATATATTACTATATGGTCACCCGAGAAAACTAATTAATGACCAAGGAAATATGACCAAAATGTTGGTCGTGTTATAAAATACTGTAAATTAGCTACTAATAGTCATATATATGAAAATTTTGTCATCGTTTGAAACTAATTAATGACCAGAGAAATATGAATACATTTTTGTCATGTTATGAGCTATTGTAAATTAGCTAGTAATAGTCATATATATGAAAAATTTAGTCGTCCTTTGAAATCAAAAAATTATCTTTTGCAGTAGTAATTTATTTCTTTTGTAGTTTCATATCTATTATATAAATGACTAATTTAGTCATATATTCATTTTATTTGTGTTCATAATTAATCAATATAAACTACTAATTTAGTAGTTTTAGAGTTATTTTATGTGTTCATTATTAATAAACATAAATTAGTTAGTATGATTTTGCAACTAAATTTAAAAAATGTCATACAATGTGCATGTTCATCTAATATGAAAATGCAGAGTTTCATATGTTAATTACAATACTAAACAATATCAAGTGCACCTACAAATAATTTCAACCACATAAATTATATTATATGAAATGTTAAAGTATTACAATATGAGTTTCCAACATAATATTGTTTGAACTACAATTTACACATGAAATGATGTTTTGTCACTTCAAAACATTATCATTGTGTTGCCAAGGCATTACAGGTGAATTCACCAATGCTGGAGACTTGACCATTTGTTTCTATGTGTGTGCCTTATGTGGGATATTGAATCTAAGAATATCACTAGATCAGTTCTCTTTTCTCTATTTTTTTATTATTTATCACTCCAGTGTTATTGCTCTCATCCTCTTTCTTCAATTCCTACTTCTCAGCATCAATACTAAGTTCATTTTATGAAAACGAAAGAAGATACAATGCAGAGTGTAAGACATGACATACAATGAATAGTAGAATATAAACTAAGGTAGACTAAAAAGAGTTTATATGGAATATACCTCAACATCAGTTATGTCAAATCCAATTTTCCCATATAAGAAAGAAACTCGAACAAGTTTCCTTTAGTTGTGTGATAGTGGCCACTGTAATGTGGCTATATGACCTATATAAATAAATCAAATAAAATGTCACCATATATAAAATAACACCTTAGTAACTTAGTATTCAACCTTCAAGGAAAGCTTAGGCACAATCATGCCAACTAACTTACTTTCTAAAATGTTCAAGCTATAGGTAACTTGTGAAAACAAATAATCTAAGATGTGATGTTTAATCCTTTTCATTTAATTCACAACAACATTTCATTTTCTATTGCATGAACTTACTCAAGTATATAAAGAACATGTGCTCAAATAACAACATGAAAGTAAACATTTTTGATAGTCATGAAAACCTTTTCACACAAAATAGTTATAAGGATTCCAATCAATATCGTCTAATACTAATTTCATCTTCATACTTTGGTTGTTGTTTAAATTGACATGATACAAAGTATTTTCAATTTAATAGTTTAAAGAAAAAACAAAATCATAAAAAACGTTCAAAATACAATCAAACAATAAAGAGAGGATATCATGGCGTGGACATTGCAACTATAAAAAAAATTGTTTACCTGTCCATTGATGTCTTGTCTGGCATTCTTAAAATATTTTCTTTCCCAAAATAACCACAAGGTGAAATAATAAAAAAATTAAAAACCATATGAATCCCTACTAGAAACATTTCCAAAGTTGATGGCTTGGGTGCCTGAAGGACCTCTAACAACAACTGAATCATATCCAATACATGCTCTACACTGTCTCCCCAAAATTGTTCCAATCACATTTCCTGTAACATGCCCACAGTAGAGTCAAGTAACAATCAAACAAAGTCATTGACATTTTTTTTATCTTTTATATCTATAAAATTTGAATTTGATTTGTTTCGAGAACATATTAATTCATATTTAAAGTCTTCCTAACATATGAGAAAGTATCAATCAAGCATGACATCAGAAAAATCAACCCCAATGGGGTCCTCAAATAATTTCTACAATATATTTTTCTTGCTATGATATCTTGGGTATAAAAAAGAACATATTTGCAAAATAAAAATCCATATATTACTTATGTTCAAAATTTGTATATGGTGTATTCTTAGGAAATTTTTTAAGATGTTCCTCTACCTTTACCAAAGCGAACTGTATCTTGGTTAAAATTAGTATCCTTTCATTTAACATCAATTTATTCAAGATAAATGTCACACATTATTCTTTCCAATTTCTAAACATGCTAAATATGATAAATGAAAAGTCACATAAACCCAAGAGAAAACCTTTTCTAACCAAAACAAATAGACAAACAGTGCCTCTAATAAAACTTCATTCTAATATTAGCAGGTGAAAAGAAAGTGGACAATTTTTTCCGCTTGACTTTGCATGTTTTTGTTATGAAAGTGCTCAAGCTTCAGGAACTAGCAAATGTGAGGGAATTTGTAAATGTGAAAAAAATTATGTTGACCTTTGTAGAATTCTTCAAAATGATGTGAATGATGCCATTTTCGGATGTGATTAATCTCATAATAAGAAACAGCCACATTAAATATAAATATTTGTGGACATGGCATGTATTCTAATCAATTTCATTGCAATGAATACCATGGGCCTCCATGGGTTACAACTCCTTAGTATGTTAGTCTTGATGATGAAAGAGAGATGGAAACGATACGTATGGGTGGTCCTAGTTTGTTTGGTGGATATCTTCAAGCCAAGGTCGCAATCTTAATGAACCTAGGTTCTAACATGGTAAACTTGGATCTGGTCCTCACCTAGGATCTGTCAAGGATATTTTCACAAGAGTCTCACAATTTATGTAGTAAATAAACAGTTAAATTGTATATTAAAAGAAATGGAAGTGAACTGCTCTAAATCCTCTTACGTGGGTTGTGGTCAAGTGGATAAATCAAAGCATGTTCAGTGCACAGAACTGGGTTCAAAACCACCCCAAGACATGTTACTGAATTAATATGGCAAACGAAGTTATCTACCTCATCCAAAAGTGGGTGGAAGTCTTAACAACCTTGATGGCCCATGGTTGTGATCTTTCTCAAAAAATGAGGAAAGATGCAAGCATTGGATGAATTTAATGTGGCCAACAAAGTTATCTACCCCATCCAAAAGTGGGTGGAAGTCTTAGCAACCTTGATGGCCCATGGTTATGGCATATCTCAATAGACAAGGAAAGATGCAATCTTGGATGAATTTAATGGAAGAGATACCCTTGGCCATGACCTCTAAGAAAACGTAGAGCACAATTCATGTTGGGATGGGGTCCCCTAGGTTAGTTTGGGGTTAAGATAAGTTTTGGGTAAGTTTTGAGTTAGTTTTTGAGATTCACCCATGGTTTGCGAACCATGGCATTGTATGAAATAAGCTTATAAATAGTGAGTCTTAGCGAAAGGAAGAAACAACAAGAAGTGTAACGGAACTAAGGAATTGGGTCGATTGAAGAGTCTAGGGTAGGAAGTCTCTACTTCCTACCCTTAGGTAGAGAAGGAAAGGCTATGCAGCTAAGTGCGCGGAGGCTTAGGTAGAGTGCACAACTGAGTGCGTAGACCCCTGCAGCTGTGTGGGCAAGGCAGTTTTGAGTCTATAATCGGTGAATTGAGATCAATAAAGACAAGTTTCTGAAGAATTATTAAGTATTTCCATTCATGTCTATTTATGTTAGATGATGCTAATGAATGACATGTCTTATGAATTATTGATAAATGCTACACGATTATCTTGAATCTATCTTAATAATGTATGCAATGCATGTTTAAATACGGTTGCAAAGACTTTGGGGATTCCTCTTATGTTTATTAACAACTTAAGTAGATCTACGAGAACACTAATTTAGGATTTCTTTTTGATGTGTGTAAATAGGTAAATCGACTGTTAGAGGTCTATAAGGACTGATCGTGGACCTTCGTGAGGGTTTGAAGGTTGTTCTAACAAAATTTCAGTAACATTCCCTAAGAGTTTATCGATCCGTGGGAAGGCAAATCCGAGGAGGTGGAAGAAATCACACTAGTCTCTGGATGCAGAAACTTGGTTCCTGCATCCCCCCATACTGCTTCATGTGAGACTAAAGCCTGCACTACAAGGGTTGTTGCTGAAAGGGCCAGTAGCGTAGGGCATTGTTGGTTGGCGCAACTAAATCTAAACCTAGGCCAGGACTCCCTAATCCAACAAATGATTCTGTTGAGACTGGGATCTTCTTGAAAGAGATGCGTGATGTCGCATCATTGGAATCCAACCAAGAAATAAATTGAAAAGTGGTTGGATCGAAAGATTCAGGAGATTGCGATGCAAGAAAACAGGAATCCACATCTGTCATAGGAAGAGTGGTTGACCAAATTGACAGACAATGAAGGAAGGTGGAAGCTTGATAGCCCTATAGTGTGGACTCCAGAATTAGTGTGATGACTAGAAACCTCTGAAAACAAGCTCACGTGGGTTGTCGATCATTGTCTCGATTGAATTCTAGGAGGATTTGTTAGAGAATTTGCAATTAATACCTCAATCAGCTATAGTGAAGCGGAGTGGAAATTTTTCAAAGGATAGCGAGGTAAGTACCTAAGATCATTGAATACTTGGATTAAAATGTTGTTATGTGAAAAATGGGTCATGCCATTACCTTGATGCTCGGAGCTATGTGAAGTGGACTATTCCTTAGAAATCGCAAGGGATCAAGACCAGAGTATAGTCCATTGATTGGACCTCCTTCAAGTGATGATGAAGGGGTGGGGAATACTATGCCATGAAGGGCTATTCAGCTAATCACTCACGGGATTCCTCAAGCAAATCATCCTTCCACTCCCCCTCCACCTCCACCTCCACCACATACACCTTCTCCCACAGCCCCACCTCCACCACCACCATTCAACATGGTGAACACCATGAAGATGGCAATCTTCAAGGGAATAGGAAGTGAAGATGTAGAGAAGTTCTAGTTTGTTGTGAATGTTGTATGGAAAGCGCAACAGATTACTGATGACAATATAAAGAAGGCACAATTGGTTACCTCTTTCCAGGATCACGCGCTAACTTGGTACATTAAGTATTGTTTTGATAATCCTCTTTCCACTCTAGCAAAGACTAAGGCAACCTTAAACAAAGAGTTTAGTAAGCCTAAGCCTAACTCAGTCAGTAATTGGATTTAAAGAGATCATGATGAGAGTTGATGAGACGACTTGGGAATTTGATCAAAGGTTGAACTGTTAGATCAAAGAAGCTAATATGAAGATCACAAAAGATAGAAACACAGGAAGAAACCTTGGAGATCACAATGAGGCTGTAGACATCACCTATTTAGGATACGGAGCTCGGAGTATAGCAAATCTACTCACAATTAGCCAACTTACGCCTAGAATTACAAAGTTTGAAGAAATACAAGGAGACTAAACCAAAAGTGTGTGCAAAACTCTAGTGTTTGAAGTGCAAGGGCCATAGACCCGACAAATTTCATTGTCCCATGTACGTGAATTATATTACAGGAGGGGTCCAATTCCATTGAATCCAGAAGCCCGAGCAGGGGCGAGCATGGGGGCTGCACTATGGTGTGCTATTTGTCAGGTTACTGGACAACATGTGACAGATAATTTCCATTTACTTCAAAAGTTCGTCCAAAGACCCCAACAGTTGTTCTGTAACTTTTGCAAATCTGTGGGTCTTGATGATTTCCATTGTCGAAGCTACGAGCTAATGATGGAAAGAACACCTACATACAACATGCAAGTAGAAAATCGATCTCCATATCAACGCCTCAAGTATGGGGCTAAGGAGGAGGTGGACTTGGTAGAGGTCGCAGTTAGATTATCTACTACAACTATGGACAAATGGGGTACTATGCGCGCGAGTGCCAGAATCCTACACACCCATCATGTCAATAATGTAGACAGTTTGGCCATACTATAGAATAATTCCTGGTGCTAATAGCTAAAATTCAAGAGAAGAAAACATAGCCTTAGTATCCTACGTAGAATCTACAGATGATGAGGTGTGAGCCTCGTGAAGAAGATCAAAGCATTAATATTGTGCTGAGAAGTGACATGATCACTGGCATTGATAACGGTAAATAGCCTGAAAAAGAAGGATGGGTCCACAAAGTGCCAGAGAAAGAAGCCGACTTTGACTTGGACTGCACTAAGGAAACTTTTATGGAAGCCAAGAAGAGCTTCACGGAGGCCTATACCTCAGGAAGCTAGGACAAGATGCAATAAAGCGGTGCGCCTGCAGAGGTTGATCCTTCTGTACTCACTACATTTTTGGAAACTTGCATAAAGCTTCTGCACGATAGAAAGGTTGTGGAAGGCCTGCAAGAATTATTAAATAAATGTGTCAACAAAGAGAAATTCCTTGATGGACACCACATGGTTAGAAATAATGGTAAGCATAAGGCACGAATAGGATGAGAAAGGCTAACATCGCAGATAGGTGATTATGAAATGGACCAGGTCATTTTGGATCTAGGGTTTGATGCGAATGTATCACCGAAATAGACATGGCAGAAGGATGGGGAGGCCTGCGCTACAATGGTCTCCAGTTCAGCTCAGCATGGTGAACCAGTAGAAAATCATCCCCATGGGGCACTTATATGGAGTAACAGTTAATATAGAAGGTACGAACGTGGTGGCAAACTTTGAAGTTATAGAAATCATTGACGATAATAATCCCTACACTGTGCTCCTGGGTATTTATTGGGCTATTGATATGAATGGAGTCATTAATTTGAAGAAAATAACAATGTCATTTGAAAGAAATTCACTTCGAGTTATTGTACCAGTGGATCCTGCAGAAGGGGCACGCTATACTGAACCAGTCCATGATTATGAAGAAAGTGATGATGAACTGGATCAGGTTTATAATATAACAGTGCGAGATCAGGATTGGATCAATGCAATGGTAGATGGATGGATTGCATGGGACTAGGAGAGTTCTTGCACCTATGATTCAGACGAGGAATTAGAGCATTGGTAGAATTGCTTGCATGAAGGGTCAACATTGCAGTGCAATATGATGACGAAGTTGCTGCACTGTGTTTCGTCGGAGATAAGAAAATTACGTTATTATGATGTTTTAACTAACGTAGATCTATTTTTGGATAAATTTGACCATGAATTCCCTGAGGACCACTGCTTCTGAGCATTGGAATTGGCACTACATGCTATGCTTGAACGATGGTGGTGTACACATAAGGATAATTTTTTTGGATGGCGAGATACCAGAAGATTGATGAAACTATGGTTTGGGTGTGCTAACACCAGAATGATTGAGAAATATAATGGAAGGGACAATCCGCATGATCACCTAGAAAAATGGACTAAAGCATTGGGAACAGAACCATAGCCTGAGTGGCTACACATATTTTTCCATACCTTGGATACCATCCCCATGAAGTGGTATCTTGAAACAGAGCTCCACCATGGCACCATAGAATGGGATGTATTGAAGGAAGGGTTCTTATTAACTTTCAGTTTTTAGGACGGGTTTGTGAGCATTGATGAAGCACTGTGGGAAATTAAAGCGGTTATCTTCAGAACACCGATGGAACTTATGGAATGAACGCAACCAGACTGGAGCACCCAGTTGTGCCATGCACTAGAATGCTATAATGTGACCGCTGAAGAGGAAGAAGAAGACCCCAAGAACATCAATATTCTGAAAGTGAAAGGACATTGCAAAGTGGAGGGGCCACAAATAGAAAACCCAGACATCTACGCACCTTTGAAAATGAAGCAAGTAAACATTAGCACTAAGGAAGAACTGAAGTTTGCAAAAATTGGAGATTACTAGGACGATGCTATAGTAGATAAAGTTGTTGAATTACTCCACAAATACCAGGATATCTTTCCAACTAAGTTTTTAGATTTAAAGGGCATAATCAGTGACTTGGGCATTATGAAGATCACACTAAAGTCGGACACAGATCCTGTTAAAATAATGCTTTACTGCTTTAATCCTAAGTATAAGGAAAAGGTTCACCAGGAGTTGGATAAGATACTGGAGGCAGGAATCATAGAACCTTTTGAAGAATATGACTAGGTGAGCTTGGTGGTTGTTCAATAAAAGAAACAAAAGGGTGAAATAAGGATCTACGTAGATATGCAGAAGCTTAATGATGCATGTGTCCAAGATCTATTTCTGACGTTGTTCATAGATGAAGTGCTAGACAATGCTGGAGGGAAGGAGGCCTATTCCTTTACTGATGGTTTTTTAGGGTATCATCAAATCAAGATCATGCCAGAGGATAGAAGAAAAACAACCTTCACAATGGAGTGGGGGTGTTTCCAACACACTGTGATGCCATTTGGACTAAATAATGCACCTGCGATATTTTCCGCGTAGTCATAGAAGCTTTCAAGCAGTTCATTCATCAGTTTCTAGAGGTATACTTAGATGGTTGGACGGTGTTTGGATTATTGAAGCACCATGTAGTAAGTCTGTGCCTGATATTGGATACATGTCACAGATACCGGATCATGCTGAATATGAAAAAATGCATATTCTATGTTCCTTTTGGGATCTTGCTGGGTCAGGATGTGTGCAAGCAAGGATTGATGGTGGACCATACAAATATTGCAGTAATTGTGAACTTGGAGGACCCTAGGAACATTAAGCAACTACGCACAACATTGGGACATACATGATACTATAGAAAATTTATTAAAGCCTATGCTCAAATTACTACATCCATGGAGAAACTACTAAATAAGGACGTGACATTCTGTTGGGATGAAGAATTTTAGTGTAGCTTAGATGTGTTGAAAGAAAAGATGGTCACTGCGTCGATCTTAGTATTTCCTGATTGGAAAAATGAGTTTCATGTACAAGTGGATTCCTTCTCCATTACATTGGGTGCATTGCTAGCACAGGTCAGTGAAGGAGAAATGGACCATCTTATAACCTTCACAAGTAGGAAGTTATCAAAGGTTGAGAAAAATGTTGGCTTATTGGCGCCTGACCTAGGTTCAAAAATGTTTTAGCCAAACAAATCCCGAAACTACCTGCCCTTTCGGCAACAGTCCGCATAGCACAGACTGAGGTCTCACCCGAGGTAGTATGGGAGGGTGCTGGAACTAGGTTTCCGCAACCATGGGATGTCTTGATGAGTCTGGAAAGTTCATGAGCTAGTCCTTCTTACTAGTATAGTTTCACGTAGCTATCTGACCTTCACATAGCCCTAGTATCGAGCGCGAAGAGGCACTATCTAGATCGCTTACCCTTGGTGTGTGTTCATTATAGATCTGACTTACTTCAATAGTATTTATTAATCATTCACTATTCATATTAAGTGTGCACAAACATAAGTTTTGAAGAGATGCATAAAACCATCACAGAAGAATAGAAACACTGATCTACAAGCAGATGCACGATATTTTAGAAACACTTATCTTTTATTAATCTTCTTGTTCCAGTACAATCCAATTGCTCCCTGCGCACTCCGTTGCAGGGGTCCACGCACATAGTTGCTGACTCTACCAGGCCTCTACACACACAACTGCAGAGCCTCTTCTACTACTACAACCCTTGACTCGGACTTACAGACTCAGAGAGAATATCGCAATCAACAATCCATAACACTTCAAATCCAATCTAAACTTAATCGCCTTCTACACCTAGAGCCTTGCTCTATTTATACATTCCCATGGTTCGTGGACCATGCGTAGGCTGACACATTCTATATTAGATTACAATATTTTAGGGCGGACTACCCTTTGACTTGACTTATTACAACTCCTACTCCACGCACTTCGTGGAGCCTTTACAATACCAATACCAAAAATTCTGTGCATTAAGCCCCAACATCATTACATGGGAGATCCACTGCCCAACAAGCTCCCAACACAAACATTGTGACTCGTCCCAAGTCACTTGGCTGGTGCGGTGATCTTTGCATGCAGTTCATCCATCAATCTCTGTGCTTCGTAGACGTCTACCACATATTCATCTACTATCTGCTGTATCAATTATGCATGACTCTCTGATGCATCATTGTTAAAGGCACCCTCTTTCCTTTTTGCATATGTGTCCTACATCTGGGCCAGCTTCTCCTCGATCGTGGCAGTGACTGTGAACACTTCTTCGAGCCAAGGCTAGATGCATGCTTTAAGCCCTACTACTTTCTGGCATGTGGCGTCCACCTGTTCTTTCAGAGCCTATGCCTCGATCATCTTGGCCAGTCACTGGGTAAGGACGACCATCTGCGTAGTCCCCCAAACATTTTCATAGGCCTGTTGTAATTCCCACGATTTTTTCTCTAACTGCTATAGCGTTGGGTCCTCCTATAATGGAGTGAGGGTGACGAGTGACTGGTCCAACAATCCTGTGCAGTCCTGGACAATATGCTCTATTTCTTTCAACCCTGATTGAATGGTGCGATGGTGCTACTCTCTGACTTCTAGGGGCGTAGAGGATGACACCTTCATTCGTAGCTCCACGATCTGCAGATTCAACTCCAGCTGAACCTTCGCGGCCTCCTCCTAGGTGTTGCGGACTCCAAGTGCTAGTTGATGAGTTTTTTTTGTGGTGGGGAGTGTTGCTGGCATGGCTAGCTCCAAAATACTGCTAGAGGCCTCTTCAATTTCCTGTCCTAACCCTTGGTTTTGGTCGATCATGTTATCACACTGTAGGTTGAGTTGTTCTAACTTGTCCTTCTGCTCACTCAAGATTTGGAGAGCGCAGCCCTCCCTGGCATGAAGTTCTGTAGTTACCCCATCATGAAACTGGTATAGGGTTTCTTTGGGAAGGGTGGCCAAATTCAATCCATAGCCCCTCATGTCCCCTTCAGCTTTTGCTAAGACAACGCCTTATGGTAACACCAAAGTGTTCATTTGGCAAGCGCGTACCATCTGCTCAGCTTTGGCTATACCTTTCGCAGGGTCCAGTGTCATCACTCCTGGGGGTCGCACCTGTAATTCTTGCAATTGCGCTATGAGTGCCCCCAACACAGTGGTCTACTCCATCATCAACGCTTCTAGAGCATCCTTAGGGACTTCACGAACTAGTTCACTACTATCAATAGGGTCTCCCTCCGCAGTCTTCGTTGTCTTTGTCTTTCTGCACGCAGGTGATTGTTCTTGGACGCGCGACCTCTTGAGTTGGGTCAATTTTGTTGTAAGGTCTGTGCATTCCTATGTCTCCTCCTCCCCCTGTATGTCCTACTCCATGGACATTTCTTGACCTTCCTCGGTTTCCTCAGTGGGAGTGGCTGTGGTTCATACCATATGCTCTATTGTTGCTACCTTAGCCATCTTCTGTTGTGTGGCCACGTCCTGTTCCTGATGCTTTCTCTTCGCCAGCTTCGCAATACATAGCTTGGTCTCCCTCTTCCTCTACTATGCTGCGATCTTTTCTAGTTCCACCAAGTCCGGGGCATGCCACTCCGAGGACCATGACACCATGACTTCGAAGATCACATCATCTGTGGCAATGAATGATAGTTTTACCCATTCTTGGGCTGGATCCTTGCGCGCCTGGATATACAAGTTATGCATATCCACCTTGAATTCTGTTGCGCTTTGTAAACTATTATATACTGTTGGTGACAAGCACAGCCTTCAGTTGATCCATGTTCATAAACTCACCTCTATGAATGCCCAAAACACTTTTATCTCCCGAATCCTCGTGGCATCCTTCGTTGCCCAAAGCGAGGTGTACCTCACGACCTCGAGTAGGTTCCTTTCAATGGTGGGAAACTGGCTAGCCACTGGTAGCTCCCTGATAACTAGCAGGATGGATAACAGTAACCACGTGTAGTGGAAGGTCTTACACTAGTCCTGGTCTTCCCTACAATTCGTCAAAAATTCCTTGCATAGAAACTATGCCTAGTTGAACTAGACCCCTTCTGCACACTGCTCCACCAACACAATTATAGATCCTAGCACTTCGTCTGCGTGACATTTCCTCATGAGCTTGCCAGCTAGCAGTTGGGTGGCGACGCACACCCCTTGGTCCTTGATGCTTGCTATTACATACCCTCGCTTCCTCTTCTCTAGCTTATATTTGGCCTTCATAGCTTCTGCAAGGCCTAAGTCACTGATCTTTCTTGTGATGTTTGCGGGATTGCTTCCTTTAATAGGCATTCATGATATTCGTTGAATTACGTCAGCCGTGATGGGCGTGCGATGGTAGCGGGGTATCCACTGAAGATGGAGTAACCCAGCCATCTCTACACCGCGCAACCATTTCTGATGCAGTAATTTCTCTCTGGTCAACTGTGGGAACTTCTCATTATCCAGGCGGTCCCAGTCTTCAAATTTTATATTCCGTACCCATCCCAGTGGTAGACCATCAAATCTTATCTCATTTGGAAGAAGCGGGGTTTGGAGCACACTCTTTGTGGCCTCTAGGTCCTTCGGTATTTTGGCTGTCCCTTTCCACAGAGGAATGTAGGGGGGAAACTCTATCACTAACGGTGCTTGGGAGACATCCTTTGCCTCATCATCCTGTGCCTCAATTTGGGCTATCAGGGCTTGAAAATCTTCCTCCTCCTCCTCTGTTTCAGTGGTGACAACTTTGCCCTTCTCTACCATTGACAATTTACTAACTCTTGGGTTCCATGGTGATACCCGGACCGGCCCCATTGGCTGTTTGTTTTTTTGTGGTCGCGGCATGCGTGGGGACTTCAGTACCTCTATGTGCCTGGTGCCTCTCCAAGCTCTCCCTGGGTCACCCGGGGTTCTGGGTTAACTTCCATGAATCGCACTCTGGTTCTGGACATTGTGTCTATAGTGGATTCATTTGGTCGCGTACTTACAGGCGGCGAGGTAGCTTGGTGCTCGCTACTCTGTACTGGATTAAATCTCGAAGAACCAAGTGTCATTCTGCAGCTACCCCATGGACTTTTATGGTAACTTTTGAATTTGAACTCAGTTGTTCCCTCCATATCTAAGTCAGCAGTACCTACTTGGTGGCAGATCATCCCGAATCTAGCTCTTAATTCCTGTCTTAATGGCCCACTGCCCACTCCTTTCTACCTTAAATTAGAACTCTGTCATGAACATTGACATCAACGGTCACTTCCTAGCCTACCCGCGCAGTAGCACAGCTCCTTAGGCACGATCATGATCCCTCTAATAGACTTGCCCTATGCAGAACCTCCTTTTTGCGTAGCTCTTCTACAAATTTGTTTATAGTCCCATGCCTTCTTTCAACTGCTTGGGGCGCTAACACTGTGATTCCTACAGATAGTCAGATGGTTGCAACCCTAGTGCGAGGCTTCGATTTTCCTGCTAGCCCAGGCTATGGGCACCCTTCAAATATCCTTACGTTCGGTGGTGTGCCACGGTCTTCCTTATGTGGTACACTCCCTTGTTGAGTAAGGTGCAGTTGCAGCCATGATAGCAGGGTCGCAACTCTTTTTAATGTAGTACTAGGGCTGGATAGACTTGATCCCAACATGCTTAGTTTGTCGCGGCCCGCTTGTGCGACTTCGGTGTTCAGTTCACCGATTTCTTCGTCCATTGTCACACTTCTCTTCCTTAGCCATGCCCACTCATCATCGAGTTCATGAAGTCTCATGATCCCTCTCCAAAGGTCTTCTTGCAACTACCTAATTCCTTTACCCAGGTCCTCACATCTTGTCCCTACTGTGGTCTAGGGCCTCTTCTCTATCTTCTTGGTTTCCTTTCTTCTTGATACTATTGCACTCTGGTTTTTGCTTATGGTCTTATAGGCCCATCGAATTGTTGGTATGCGCAAGTCCCAATCTGTTCATCTCGCCTGGTAAAATTTATTCATTATTCCGCGTAGCTTTGTGAATGCTTCATCGCGGGGTATTTGTGGTGTGCGTCGCTTTTCCTGCTGCTGCGTCAAGTTCTGATTTCTGATCCTTAGCCTATGATGTGCTTGCCCAGCACTCGTCTGTAGCCATCAACATAACTGGCCATGCAAACTGCTTTGCCCTGGCTGCCCGGCTTGCTTTCGATGCTAGGGACTTCCAAATCGTAAGTGCATTTGTCTTCTACATTCATGCCAGTTCCTAATATTTTTCTGGTGTGTCTGCCACCATCGTGCGGGTGTCGCACTCAACACCCATTCCATCACATCGTATCTCTGCTGTTTTGGTACTGACCATTCGAATTTGTCTAAGAATTCATCCACGCCTGTCTCCCCATTATATGTTGGCAGTTCCCTTGCTTTGAACCTCACGCACCACAATGATCTAACCATCATGTTGCAACTTAGCATTGTTACTTCGTGCAACCGGTTTTGCCAGCGTTCTATTTCTTCGTCCGAATCCAAAGTACATGAACTGTCATGCTCCCATGAGATTCTTCCATCTTCAGTTGGGTTCACCCGATCCTAGTCTTGCGTCATTATCTAATAGATGCAATCCATCTCATCGTCATTGTCATCCTTATGCACAGGTTCTGTGTAGCGTGCCCCTTCAGCCGGATTGAGTTGAACTACTACGTGTAGGGAATTTTTCTCGAAAATCATTTTCTGCTTCTTTAGGTTGATGAATCCATTCATATCCATGGCCTAGTCTATCCCTAACAACGCAGCGTAAGGGTTACTATCATCCACAATCTTTATTACTTCAGAGTCAGTCTGTGTGCTCACACCTTCGATATCCACTGTTACCCCTTGCAATCTTCCCATGGGCATGATCTTTTCTTGGTTCGCCATCCGTAATTGAATAGGAGACCACTGTAATGCAGGGCTGCCCATGCGTTCCCATGTCTGCTATGGTAACACATTCACGTTCGAGCCCAGGTCTAGGATGACCTGATCCATCTCATATTTGCCAATTTGTGCCTTCCATCTCATTTCCCCTTTGGTGCGCAAGGCATGCTTCCCTAGCTTTCGAACTATGCGCAGTTCCCCTAACCCTGCCCACCCAGTGATCAACTCTTGTAGTCCTTTAACTGCCTTATTGTCGTAGTAGCTTCATGCATGTCTCTAAAGAGGTAGTAATCATAAAAGGATCCATTCCAAGCTTTGGTTGATCCTTACTACCTGAATTAGAGGCCTCCATGACGCTCTTCTTAGCTTCCATAAATGTGTCCTTTGCGCACTCCATGTCAAACTCAGGTTCCTTTGTAGGAGCCTTGTGAACCCATATATCGCCCTTGCTTTGCTTTCCCTTACCGTCCCCCATGGTCGCGCCGCTTCTGAGTACCATGTTCACGTTAGGGTCTCCTTCGCGCAGTTCCAACCTCATCATTTGGATATTCTGTGTCAGAGGAGGCTGTAGTACCCCTTTCTCGCGCATCTGTGCAATCAACGTTGGGCAATCTACTGCTTCATGGTCAAATTGATAGCAATATGGACAACATGTTCTGGTCGGATTCATACAGTCACATGCGTAGTGCCCAAGGCCTCCACAATTGTAGCAGATTAACTGTCTGCGCCCTCGTCTGGGTCTCATTCCTCCTCGTCCCTGTCCTTGTCCTTGAAATCCACTACATGCTATGGCTGCGGCTAGATCCTGACCTCACGCCTCAATATGCATCCTATAGGCAGGTGTTCGATCCATCAACAATTCATAACTTTGACAGTTTCTCTCATCGTGGCCTACTGATCTACAAAAGTTACAAAATAGCTGCTGCAAAGTCTGTGTATACTTTTGCAACAGGTGACAGTTGTCTATCGTGTGCTTTCCTCCCACTTGACAGATCACACACCATAGCACAGGTGCCATGCTTGGTCTCACCTGTGCCTCTAGCCTCAACGACATCGGTCCTCCTCCTACCAAATAGTTTGCGAATACTAGACAGTGATCCTTATCGTGGCCCTGGCCTTCACATTTTATGCACCACACTTCTTCACGTGCTTCCCTATGAGGTGCCCTATCCTGCTTTAAACTCTGCATCTTTAAGCATAGGTTTTGTAGCTGCACGTGGATTTGTTGGACTCCCACCCTGGATCCTGTATCAGCATCTCATGAAACCACATCGCCATTTCCAATGCTTCTGCCTGGGTTGAGAGCTTCTGCTGTGACCACGCCGTCATCAGGTGTGGTGTCAAAGATGCCATAAACCACGCGTAGTGTTGCGCATCTATCAGTGTCATATTAGCCTCACAGATTGTACTCTTTAGCCTCTGATCTAGTCCCAGGGGGTTTCACCTAGAAGCATCATGATTTCCTTAAATCTAATGATCGACTACGTTTCAGATTTTGGTCGGCTAAATTCTTTGTTCAATTTGATATGGATTTCTGCTATTCCTGCATTTGGGTGATCATTCGAGTGCTTGATATACCAAGTCAGCGCGCGATCATGTAGCGCGCTTACCAATGTGGTCTTCTTAATGTTTTCATTCGTAACCCCGTGTGCGTCCCACACTGCTCTTACTATGAACCAAAACTGATCCGGATCTTTGTTGCCTACTCCTCTAAATACAGGCAGCTTGATCACACTCGCCATGGTAAACTGCTGGTTAGGTGGAGGTGGTGTGGCTGAGGATGGAGGTGAATGGGGTGACGTGGGTGGCAGTGTACGCAGGGATGGTAACTATAGAATGCATTGCCTTATCAAACTGATCGCACTCCTCAGAGAAACCCAAGCACGCTCTTCCTTGCTCACGTGCGGAGGTGAAATTAAAGAACTGTTTCCTAACCCTTTGATACCTTTGTAGACCTTTACGCTCCACGTCGTTCCACTCAGTAATGTATTCACATCACCTGGTTTTCACATAGCAGCATCTTAATCCAAGTATTCAAAGATTTGATGTACTTATCTCGCACTCCTTTGAGAAAACATCTTTCTACTTCACTGTAGCTTACAGTCGTGTATATCACAAATTTAGTGATAAACCCTCCTATAATCTAATCGAGCCAACTCTGTGATCTAGTGTTCTGAGGCCTCTAGCCTGCGCACCAACTCCGGAGTCCACATTATCAGTTTATCGAGCTTATACCTTCCCTAGCTATCGCTAACCTCGCGATCCAATCATATAACTCTGAAGAGAAGGACAGAAAGAAGATATGATGAATTTTCATATATATGTAGCGATCCGACCACCTCTTCTCAGATATCTGTGGGGTTTTTCTTTCCTGTATCACGAACTCGTGAAGCTTCTGGTCTAGCCAATCTTCAACTTCCTTCATTGTAGGGTTCCAGTGTTCCGACATTAGACATCCCTTAGGTAGATCCCGATCCCGGCAACGGAACCATTTGTTGGCTTATTGGGGCCTGACCCAGGTTCATAAATGTTTTAGCCAAACAAATCTCGAAACTACCGGCCCTTTCGGCAACAGTCCATGGAGCGCGGACTGAGGTCTTACTCGAGGTAGTATGGGAGGGTGTTGGAACCAGATTTCCGCACCCTAGGGATGTCTTGATGTGTCTGGAAAGGTCACAAGCCAGTCCTTCACACTAGTACAGTTTCACACAGCTATCCGACCTTCGCGTAGCCTAGTATCGAGCGCAAAGAGGTGCTGTCTAGATCCCTTACCCTTGGTGTGTGTTTATTATAGGTCTGACTTACTTAAGCAGTCTTTATTAATCATTCACTATTCATATTAAGTGTGCGCAAACATAAGTTTTAAAGAGATGCATAAAACCATCACAGAAGAATAGACACATTGATCTACAAGAAGATGCACGATATTTCAGAAACACTTATCTTTTATTAATCTTCTTGTTCCACTACAATCCAATTCCTCCCTACGCACTCAGCTGCAGGGGTCCACGCACACAGCTGCAGACTCTACCAGGTCTCTGCGCACATAGTTACAGAGCCTCTTCTACTACTACAACCGTCGACTTAGACTTATAGACTCAGAGCGAATATCACAGTCAACAATCCATAACACTTCAAATCCAATCTAAACTTAATTGCCTTCTACACCTAGAGCCTCGCTCTATTTATACATTCCCATGGTCCATGGACCATGGGTAGGTCGACACATTCTATATTAGATTACAATATTTTAGGGTGGACTACCCTTTGACTTTACTTATTACAACTCCCACTCCATGCACTTTGTGGAGCCTTTACAATACAAATACCCAAAATTGTGGGCGTTAAGCCCCAACAACATTACGTGAGGGATCCACTACCCAACAAAAAATTATTCAGCGACTGAGCATGAAGGGTTGGCCATGGTGTATGCACTAAAAAAATTAAGGCATTATCTATTGGGGGGTGATTTCAAGATGTGCACAGATCATTCTGTCTTGAAATACTTGGTCAACAAGCCTGTGTTGGGGGGGAGATCTGTAGATGGTTGCTATTATTTCAGGAGTATGAATTTGAAGTGATTGTAAAGCCAGGAAGTTAAACGTTGGACCCGATCATCTGTTGCAAATTGAAATAGGAGAAGAACCTAATAATTTGGAGAAAGGGTTGCCAGATGCACATCTCGTTGTGGTGCATGTAGTGGATGACCATTTTGCAGACATTATTCACTTCTTGACTACAGGAATGGCACTGGAAGGATATATAAGTCAGCAGAAGGAGGAATTAGTAGTGCGCACAGCTAATTTTTCATTTATTGCAGGACATTTGTATAAAATGGGTGCAGATGAAATATTGCAAAGATATGTGCTAGACTTTGAGCAAGACAACATTCTTGTCGAAGCTCATGGTGGAGCTGCAAGAGGCCATTATGTAGGAAAAGCAACTGAGAAGAAGATTTTGTGTGCAGGTCTATGATGACCAACACTACACAAGGATTCCAAGGCATACTATAAGGCATGCGATGCATGTTAAAGAACTGGAAAACCATCATGAAGAGATGAGTTACCACTACATCCTCAGGTATCTTTGCAACCCTTTGAGAAGTGGGCGATTGATTTTATTTGGCTAATTCAGCCCTCTGGAAAGAAAATGGGTGCGTGATATATTATCACTGCAACAATATCTAACCAGATGGGCAGAAGCATAGCCAGTTAAAGATTTTACGGTGGCTACAGCAACAAATTTTTTGTTTGAGTATGTTGATGAGCCTTGGTACTATAGCAAGAATGCTACAACTCCCAAGGCTACTGACTTTTAATTATCAACTCGGGGTTTGTACAAACTTAAGAGGTATCAAAACTATATGTGAAACATAAAATGTGTCCTTCTTTTGTTTTCAGGATGTAATGGAGTGAATGTACTAAAATCAAACCCTAAACTAATTGCAGAAAATGACTAAAATGGAAACCCTAACCTATTGTAATAAATAAAGTACAAGGAAAGAAACATATTCTAATTCCATAAAGATCATGAACTCAACGTAAAAGAAACCTAACTTAACTCTATTTATCAAATGTCATGATTTAAGCTAACTGAGCATGGAATATGATCTAGAGAGTGGTAAGTGTTGTGTGTATGAATAAATATAAAATAACGTTTTCCTTTTTATCTTTTTGCTTGAAAAATTTAAATGCTAATCTTGCTTGGTTCTTTGGCAGAGGAGACAGATGTGGAGGAAAAGGAGTACAATGGTTTAGATGGCTTGGAGGGAAATTAGGGGCCTAATCCTAGCTTCTAGTGATTATTTTCTCGATTCAGGCTCAAAACAGGCCACTACAGGTTTTCCTACAGGATGTCCTACTAGATGTCTACAGGATCCCTTGTTTTATTACAGAAAGAAGGCCAAAAGCTTAGGAATTGGTATAGAAGGTATAATGGAGCTTGGGAAAGGTGGATAATGGAAGAATAATGCATGGAGATGGTGGACACTACCCAGAACTCAAGCAAGGGCTTCAAGATGGGTAGATTTGCTAAATGGAAATGACAATTTTTTCTTATAAAACAAGAATTCAGATTGAGATTTTAGTGGATTTTGGTGACATGGGTGGATGAGGCTTGGATGAGGTGAAAAAGGTGAGGTCTCCTTACAATAACACACATTATTTTCTACATCTATCCACAAGTTTATCTATACATGGGAAAAATTCATCAAATAATGGAAAATTACTTAGTCTAGAAATAAAAAATTCGAGAACTAGTGAGCTAGTAAATCTATCAAATGCCTAACCTAATCAAGTGAAAATGTAATGGGGTAAATTTTTTTATTAAACATAATGCTTTTGTGATCTAATGCAAGTGGAACCAGCTGATTGAAGCGCATTAGTCTACTCTAAAAAATAGCAGAAATTTAATGTTCTTTGCTAAAAAGGAGTTCCATAAATCTAGATTTCATAATAAGAAGATTGATACAAGTAGCTCAATGATTACTATGACCTTAAAAATAATTTCCAAGGATGAAATTATGCTTGTGATCATGAAAAAGATCTTACATCAACCATTTAACCCAATCCTACAACAAGAATTCGTTAATACTAAATGCAAAAATGGAAAGAAATAAGAACAAGATATGCATGTGAATGAGAATGGAAAGAAGGAAATAAAATGATACGAAAGGGCTATGAGGCTCCTAATATTTCCAATCCCAAGGAAAGTTAGAGACCTATGGAGGAGAACAAGATTTAGAAGCTGAACATGACACTAATCTTCATTTTCTTCATCAATACAATTGCATCCCTAGAAGAAAATACAATGGAGCTGCAGAATTACAAGTTCTCTCCACAAGAACACTAATAAAAATCTCCTTGTAGAGGAATATTTGACTCGGTACTTATAAAAAATTATTAGGAATCATTCCTCATGAAAGGAGGAAGCTTTCCCCACTAAAATCCCTTGATTATTGGATCTAGCTCCCAATACTAGGAATCTGCATTAAATGACAGGGAACACATTCATAGATTTTCTCAATCATTGGAGTTCCACATTATGTGCCATAATTCCATAATAGCTTGTTGATTTATTATTTGATATTGATCCTCCTGTAGTAGGGAGAAAGTCCCTAAATTATCTCCTCCTCCAAATCTTCATAATCTGCCCAATATTCTCATAACATTCCACAAAAATAAATAATATTAGGCACAAATACGCAATTATTCATAAACCTTCCTAATGAATATATTAAAGCTAAAAATACATTATCTAATGCAAAAAGATAGGTTTAATGTGTTGAAGGATGGTCATAGGCCTTAATTTATGTAATTTAGAGGTATGGGCCTTAATTTATGTCTAATGTAGAGGCTAATCATACCCCCTTGCTGAAAATGTTGCTCATCCTCTTAGAAACTTAGTGACATCATTGTGCCTCAATCACGGCCCTAGTGGCCTCTCTCTTGTGCATTAAGAATCTTGGTTGTAAGTTCTGCAAACCTAAAAACATATTTTTTCAAAGAAAAATCATTATTTCTTGAGACCATTAGCTTGCCTTCTTCTTTTCTTTTGTGGCCTAGATGATTTCCTAATGGCCTTGTAGTTTTCTGTTTTGATTAGGTCTCTCTTAGACACTGCCTCTTTTTGGTTTTTAGCTCAATTTGTTCCTTTCTTCCTTCTTATAGCAACATCATGCCTTCCTGTAGTAGTCATTCCTTCTTCCTTCAGATTCTTCTAACTATATAGGAGTAATGATAAATGATGTAGGTTTGTGAAATTGGAGAGGATGCTCTGTTTGTTTTTTTCAAGAAATTTCAGGGTGAGATAGAGTGTAGGGTTTGTTCTTGAAATTATGAAATGGGATAGACGAATGATGGATAGATAGTGAATATGAAGTGGATGGATTGCTTGGATTTTTGTGGTGACTTGGCCTTTCCAAAAAATTATTCTTTTAACTATTGACCTCATTCCTTGAAATCATCACCCTTCATAATTTGACTTTTCAACATTGCATGAGTGAAGCAGTGAGATGTGATTCACTAGTTGAAGGTGACTGAGACTGCTGACCCATCCTTAGCTTATAAAACCTCATCTCTCATGCATTGACAACAAATTTCTAACTATAATATGCTCAAGAGAAGAGGTCAGGAATATTTCATACATGTACCTACCTGATGGTTGTTGGAGAGACATGCATGTTGCTGCTGAGTTGATGTTGATGTGTAGGTGTTGGGGGACATATATCAACCTTCCCTAACGAAAACTTGACCCATTTCTCCACCATATTAACTCTTGTATCTTCTTCTCGGCCTTCCTGTAGAGATCCTGTAGTAATTCAAAACTTCTTGTAGAGATCGTGTAGTAATTCAGGACAACCTCTTGTAGCAGAGTTGTTTTGTCCATATCTCCCAAACAGTAGAATGGATTGACCTGAAACTTTCTGAGAATGTTGCCATCATCATTATGAACCTCCCCAAAAACAAATCTTGGCCAATGGATGCCCGAATCTCGAGAAAAACTAAAAATGGCTAAAGGTTATGGAGGTCGATTTCTTGGAAACCGTGCCGTGGAATTTTCTGAAATTCATTGGGCATGTTACCATCATCCATAGGCATCTCCCCATGAAAGAACTTTTTAAATGGATGCATGGATATCAATTAAATTCAAAAATGACTTTACGTGATGGAGGCCAATTTTTTGGAAACCATGTATTGGAATTTGCTGAAATTGTTTGAGCATTTTACCATCGTCCATATGCATCTCCCCCTGAAACAGTTTGGCAAATGGATGCATGTTTTGCAAGCTATGGTAAAAATAGTTTTCTACTCTATGTATTTATGTTTCCTGTAGAGATCCTATAGTAATTCAGGACATCAAGCAAACTGAATGGAAAAAGCTTGAGTATGATGGGTGGATGGTGGAAATAGATGAGGGTGATGGATTGGCATGGCCTTGGCCTTATTTGAGCATTTGAGAAAAGGAGGAGAAATTGAAAATTTGACTTGTTTTTACTAGGCTTGACCAATTTTTTCCCTTTGGTACTAACTTGTTTTTATTGCTTGCAGATGTTGGAGGGTATGTGCATTCATCAGAGAGATACATGGAGCAAAGATTTTTTTTTAATTATTTTATTAGTTTATTTTTTCTAGGCCTACTAGCCACCTCAAGGATGTTTTCAACTAGTAGGTCTGCCTAGGTTCCTCAAAGGAGGTTTTCACCTAGGACCTTTTCTTGTTTCTCTTTTTTCTTTTTTCCAACCCGTTGACTGCCTCATGGAGGTTTTCAATCAATGAGCCAATCTGAGGTGCTTCAAAGGAGGTTTTCAATTGAGATTTTTATTTTTTCTCTTATTTTCATTTTTTTTCTCTACCCTACCCTATTTGAAAACTAAAATCACTTTCAGGTATAAGAATACATCCAATGGAGCCATGTGCACATCAAGATGACAGAAAAACTGATGTGTAGGCTTGAAATGTATGCTTTGACATGTACCTAGATTTGAGTGATAAAATGCTTTGACTTTGATTATATCAAGCACAATTGAAGAAGAGAGTGTTTCTACAACTTAGTGACTATTTGGAACCAAACCTCAATATAACTTTCATGCCCTTGGTTTGATTTCTTATCTGGATCATCCTTCATTTCTTCTTCTACCATGACCTTCAAATCTTCCTCTTTTTTCTGATTATTCTTTTGAATACATGGAGGATTAGATGGTACCCATGAGGGAGCTTTCTCAATATTTGATTTTGATGTCTTCTCTTCATCAAGTGCAACCCATGATTCTTTGATCTTTTCTTTCAAATCTTCTTGTTTTGCATGTTGTCCCTCAATGGCATCAAGAGAATCACTTTTTTGCAATGTCCTTTCTAAGCTATGGTGAATACCATTTAGCTTAAGAGGAGATGTTTGGAAGTGTTGTACCTCAGCATTGTAAGTGGGCTGAGCTACTTCAATGTGTGGTTTTGGAAATTGTGGTACAGGTAGTTGATTGGAGTGTATATTTGAGATGGATTTGGTTGGGGTTGTGGTTGTGGTGGAGGTGAATGGTAGGGATAACATGCATTTGGATCTAGAGGATGTTGAGGTAAATATTGAGGATATTGTGGATGGCTCCCATAAGTTCCTTGCCAACCTTGTTGCCAAGATTGGCTTTGCGGTTGAGATGGCCAATGTTGCCAAGGAAAGGGTGTGTTCCAATTACTTTGAAGTGGATATGCATAATCTTGATATTGTGAATTAGTCTCTTGCATCATACTAGGTTGACTAGGTTGCCATGGTCCTCTTGGAGCTACATAACATAGTTTCTTTGCTGATTCAATTGCTCCATTGTCCTCTTGGTAAACTTCCTTCAACCTTGGTAATGATGGATAATTTTTAACATCATGTGATTCTACAAGGACAAAACAAATATCAACAACTTCGTTTTCTTCATCTTGCATTCTTAACATTTCTACTTGTTTGGTTAGATTGCTAAGAATTTCTGTTTTAAAATCATCAAACAAATTTCCAAGTTTATCTTGACTTACCGATCTTGATGCTGATTTACCTACTCTTGCCCATCCTCTTGATATGTGTTTGCATGTTTCACAAATTTCTTCAAATGATAATTGGTATACATCACCTCTACTCATGAGATCAAGGTGAACAATCCACTCATATCTAATTGTTCTAAGAGGGTTTTTAGTGTGTCAGATCCTAAATGATGTAGCTTTTCCCTCTTAACATTATACATGAACCTTTGTATTAGATCCTCAAGGTACTCATCTTCTCTTTGATTCATTCTAAGGTTTATTGCTTAATATCATGATTTTTATATTTTTCTAGAAATATCTTTTGCATATCATTCTATGATCTTATTGAATTAGTCCCTAAACTCATGAGCCATTTAAGAGTTCTATCCTTCAATGTTGTCAGAAACAATCTTAATTTTTGAGTGTTTAGCAAGTAACCATAAGATCTACAATTAATTTCAAATTCGAAGAGAAAGGTTTATGGATCCTCTGACCTTAGACCATGAAATTTTGGAAGAAAATATGGAGGGTTGTTCTTCATCTGCACATTAACATCAATATCTTGAATGGTAAATCCGAGAGAATCTTCCTCATTGTTACCTTATCCATCCATTTCTTCTACATTCTTTGTCACTTCTTCTTCTTCTACCTGTAAAAGTGGATGGTGATATGGCTCTTACTACACCATGTGATCAAATGGGGGGGTTGGTTGGTGTTGGAGATTTTTGTTTCTTATTTTTTATGATTGAATAAAAACACTAATGCAATACAATTTTCTATTTTTGAAATGAAATATGCCTAATGCAATTATTTTTTCTTTTTGCAAAAAGTAAAAAGAAATGAATCAACCAGGGAAGAAAACAATGCATACTTTGACATCTCCCTAGAAATGGTGCCCAAAAGTGATGAGCCTTAGTATTGCAGCAAGAATGCTGCAACTCCCAAGGCTACCAACTTTTAATTATCAACTCGAGGTTCGTACAAACTTAAGAGGTATCGACACTATATGTGCAACATACAATGTGTCCTTCCTTTGCTGTCATGATGTAATGGAGTGCATGTACTGAAATCAAACCCTAAATTGATTGCAGAAAATTAATTGAAATGGAAACCCTAACCTATTGCAAGAAATAAAGTACAAGGAAAGACACATATTCTAATTGCATAAAGATCATGAAATCAATGTAAAATAAACCTAACTTAACCCTATTTATCACATGTGATGATTTAAAGTAACTTAACCTGGAATCTAATCTAGAGAGTGCTAACTGTTGTGTGCATGAATAAATATAAAATAACTTTTTCCTTTTTATCTTTTTTCTTGAAAAATGTAAATGCTAATCTTGCTTGGTTCTTTGGCAGGGGAGACAGGTGTGGAGGAAAAGGAGTACAATGGTTCATATGTCTTGGAGGAAAATTAGGGGCCTATTCCTGGATTCTAGTGATGATTTCTCTAAATTCGGGCTCAAAATGGGCCACTACAGGTTTTCCTATAGGATGTCTACATGAAGTACTAGTTCGTACAAGATGTCTACAGAATCCCCTGTTTTATTACAAAAAGAAGCCCGAAAGCTTAGGAAGTGGTATAGAAGGTGGAATGGAGCTTGGGAAAGGTGGATAATGGAAGAATAAGGCATGGAGGTGGTGGACACTACCCAAAACTCAAGCAAGGGCTTCAAGATGCGTGGATTTTCTAAGTGGGAATGGCAAATTTTTCATATAAAACAAGAATTCGGATTGATATTTTAGTCGATTTTGGCGACATGGGTGGATGAGGCTTGGATGAGGAAAATGGTGTGAGGTCTCCTTGAAACAACACACATTATTGTCTACATCTATCCACAAATTTATCTATATGTGAGAAAGATTTATTAAATAATGGAAAATTACTTAGTCTAAAAATTAGAAATTCAAGAACTAGTGAGCTAGTAAATCTATCAAATGCCTAACCTAATAAAGTAAAAATGCAATGGGGTAATTTTTTTATTAAACATAATGTTATTTTGATCTAATCCATGTGGAACCAACTCGATTGAGGCTTGTTAGCATGCTCTAAAAAATAGCATATTTATTGTTCTTTGCTAAAAAGGAGTTCCAAAAATCTAGATTTCGGAATAAGAAGACTAATCCAAGTAGCTCAATGATTACTATGACCTTCCAAATATTTTCAAAGGTTGAAATTATTCTTTTTATCCTACAAAATAACTTACATCAACCATTTAATCCAATCCTACAATAAGAAATCATTAATACTAAATGCAGAAATGGAAAGAAATAATAACAAGAGATGCATGTGAATTAGAAGTGAAAAGAAGGAAAGAAAATGATACAAAAGGGCTCTAAGGCTCCTGGGATGGCAAAGCCCAAGGATAATCAAAGACCTATGGAGGAGAACAATATTTAGAAGCTGAACATGACAACAATCTTCATTATTTTCATCAATACAGTTACATCCTTGCAAGAAAATATAATGGAGCTGCAGAAATACGAGTTCTCTCCACAAGAACACTAAAAGAATCTCCCCGTAGAGGAAAATTTTACTTGTTACTTATACAAAGTGATTAGGATTCATTCCCCATGAGAGGAGGAATTCTCCCACCAAAATCCCTTTCCTAGTGGGTCTAGTTCCCAATACTAGGAATCTACATTAAATGGCAAGGAACACATTCCTACATTTTCTCCATCATTGGAGTTCCACAATATGTGCCATAATTCCATAATATCTTGTTGATTTATTACTTAATATTGATCTTCCTATGGTAGGGAGCAAGTCCCTAAATTATCTCCTCCAAATCTTCATAATCTGCCTAATATTCTCATAATATTCCACAAAAATAAATAATATTAGGCACAAATATGAAATTATTCATAAACCTTCTTAATCAATATATTAAAGTTAAAAATACATTATCTAATGCAAAAAGAGAGGTTTAATGTGGAGAAGGATGGTCGTAGACCTTAATTTATGGTTAATTTAGAGGCATGGGCCTTAATTTATGTCTAATTTAGAGGCCCATCATATTTCTTAACCAGATTTGGATGCCTGAAAGTGTTGATGACTGACAGGGGTATGCACTTTCTGTACGAAACGATTAGCATGTTGAATGAGGAATTCCAATTCTACCATCAGAAGAGTACACCATATCACCTGCAGGAAAACGAAACTGTTGAAGACTTTAACAAGATTTTGGATCATGCACTAATGAAAATCTGCAACACACAATTGAATGACTAGGATGTGTGCATACCTGCAATGCTGTGGGCTTACAGGACTACTTGTAAGAAGATGATAGCGAAAACGTCGTTTAGATTAGTATATGGGGTTGAAGCTGTAAGGTTGATGGAATACATTGTGCCTACTCTGAGCATTGCAGCTTTAACGGATATGGTGATCTTAAGGCCTTGGAGGAACAACTCTCGCAGCTGTTGGAGGTCAAAGAAGATTGATTTTTGGAAAGATTCCATTAACAAGTATAGAAGGAATGCGAAAAATCATGGCATGATTTCCATATCAAGCTTCGAACGTTTAAGGTAAATGATCTTGTCCTCTTATATGATAGTAAATTCACTAAATTTCCGGGTAAATTCCAGATGCATTGGTTAGAGCCAAATATTGTCAAAAAAATCACAGATGGTGGTGCAGTTCATCTCGTGAAGATGAATGGGGAACCCTTTCTTGGAAGAGTGAATGGGAGCAGATTGAGGTTGTATACAGAGGGTCCTGCGCAATGAATATATGGAGGCAAGATAGTCTTAGTGCTCCAGGAAGTTGCAAGGGAGTGCAGTGTTAGAGTCCTATAGTGATAAGATTCATAATTTTGAATTGGCTAAGGTTAAGCCTTGTAATATTGTACATACCTTTGCTTTCTACAAATGTTTTCCATATTAAAACTTAAAAAATGTAAAGAGGGTATGTCCTAAAAGAAATATCAAGGGACAAAAAGAATAAGAAAATATCAAAAAATGAAAATATATGAACCCCAAAAACAAAAACAGATCATGAAAGTGTGCAAGTTTAAATGCCACTACTTTTACTGTCTTAAATAATGGTTGTGTGCAGCTTTTCATACATGCCACAACCCATGGTAGTCAAACTACTTAATCTTGACTATTTCATGCTTTGAATTTTATGTTTATAGTTAGAGAATAAAATTTGACCAAACAGTTTAATCTTGGCAGATCATTAGATAGGTAGAAAAAATAAAAGGAGTGTGTCAGTTTAATTTCAGCCCTTGGAAGATATAAGGTTAGAATTAGATAGTTAACTTTTCAAAATAAAAATGAATGATAAGGGTCTGCTAGCCTAAATGCACCAAATAAAATGAAGAAAAATGTTAGGGTAAGTGTTAGGCAGTGGATCCCCTGCGTAACGGTTTTGGGGCTTGAAGTCGACAATTTTGGGTAAAAGTATGGTAAGGGTTCCCCGAAGTGTGCGAAGCACGAATTGCAATGAGTCAAGTAGCTGTGTGAGCAGAGGGCTGGTAGAGTACTTAGATGTGTGTGCAGAGGCCTGGTAGAATACTCAGCTGTGTGCGCAGACCCCTGCAGCTGAGTGCGCAGGGCGGATTTGGTTGTATTGACAGAAGATAAATAAAGATAAGAGTTTTTGAATCAATTATGTGATTTATTGCGAATATATCTGTTTGCTTATGTTTTGAATTTATGCTTATTCATAATTGCATGCACTAGTTATTATTATGCTTGCTTAAAGACTGTAGGAAGGAGATCAGATCTGTAATAAACTCATTAATAATAAAACGCAATAGCGTAGATCTACGCGAAAGCCCGACCACAATGCAGAGTGGTGCGAGGCCACAGATTGGTTCGTGACCCATCCAGACCACATCGAGACATCCCAAGGGTGTGGAAACCTGGTTCCAACACCCCCCCCCGCCCACTACCTCAGGTGAGACTTCAATCCGAGCTCTGCGGACTGTTGTCGAAAGGGCCGGTAGTGCGGGATTTGTTTGGCTAATAACTCTTCTGAACCTAGGTCAGGCCCCAACAAGCCAACAAATGGTTCTGTTGCCGAGACCAGGATCTGCCTAAGGGATGTATGATGTCGGAACACTGGAACCCTACGATGAAAGAACTTGAAGATTGGTTGGATTAGAAGCTTCATGAGTTCGTGGTACAGGAAAATAGAAATCCACAGATATCTAAGGAAAGGTGGCTAGATCACTACATATACATGGAAATCCATGAGATCTTCTTCACGTCCTTCTCGACAGAACTGTATGAGTGGATCGTGAGGCTAGCTGACAGTCAGGGAAGGTGCAGACTTGAACAATCGATCGTGTGGACTCCAGAATTGGTATGCAGGCTAGAAGCATCTAAAGAAAAAATCACAAGGGCTATAGATCACTGGCTGGATTGGATAATCGGAGGGTTTATCACTGAGTTTGTGATAGACACAACTGTCAGTTACAGCGAAGCAGAAAGATGCTTTCTCCAAGGACAGCGGGGTAAGTACATCAAATTGTTGAATACTTGGATTAAAATGTTGTTATGTGAAAAATGGGTTATGCACATCCATTGATGTCTGGGGTAACGTGAAGCAGAATAGGCTATGGAGGGACTGAAGGATTAGAGAATAGTCTCCTGATTTCACTTTCGTGAGAAAGCAAGGAGGAGCTCACAGGGTTCTCTCCGAGAAGCGCAGTCTGTTTGATAAAGAAATGCATTCCACGGATACCACCACCATCCACGCCATCACCCACTTCACCTACATCAAACCCATCTTCACCTACCCCAGCTCTTCCTCCACTGAGGGTTGGAATGGCGAGTGCGATCAAGTTGCCGGTATTTAGAGGCATAGGAAATGAGGAACCATATCAATTCTGGTTCATGGTAAAGGCTATATGGGAAGCCCAAAGTGTTACGGATGATAACATAAAAAAGGCCACTTTTGGAAGCGCGATGCAGGATTGCACATTGACATGGTATATAAAGTACTCTAGCGATCATTCAAATGCAGGGATAACAGAGATCTAGGATGCATTGAAGAAAGAATTCTGCCAGCCAAAATCTAAGACGCAATCAATCATCGGGTTTAAGGAGATCGCGATGCTGCCAAGTGAAACCCCTTGGGATCTGGATCAGTGTTTGAAGAGCATGATTCATGAACCGAACATGACGCTGAGGGATGCGCAACACTGCGCCTGGTTTGTGGCCTCTCTAACACCGCACCTGAGGATGGCGCTGTCACAAGAGAAGATCTCAACCTAGGCTGAGCATTAGAGATAGTGATGAGGTTGCATGAAACTCCAATCCAAGATCTTGGGTTGGGAGTTCAACAAATCCATGTGCAACTACAAAAGCTATGCTTGGAGATGCAAAGCCTGAAGCAAGATAAGGTGCCTCGACCAGAGGCGCGTGAAGAAGTGTGGTGTATCAAGTGGAAGGGCCAAGGTCACGACAAGGATCACTGCCCTGTATTCGTGAACTATTTGGCGAGAGGAGGACCGATGCCATTGAGACTGGAGGTACAAGCAGGGCCAAGTGTGGCACCCGCACTTTGGTGCGCGATTTGTCAAGTAGGAGGAAAGCACGCAACAGACAAATATCACCTGTTGTAGAAGTATACCTAGACTCCGTAGTAACTGTATTGTAACTTCTGTAGGTCAGTGGGTCATGACGAGTGAATGTGTCGAAGCTATGAGCTAATGATGGAGAGGACCCCAGCCTATCGAATGTAGACTAAAACGTGAGGTTTTGATCCAGCCGCAGGGCCGCGTGATGGATTCCAAGGATGCGGACGTGGGAGAGGAGGTATGGGACCTATACGAGGGCACAGACAATTGATCTGTTATAATTGCAAAGGGTCAGGGCACTACGCTTGAGATTGTACTAACCCGATGACAATATCTTGTCCATACTGTGAGCAGTTTGACCCTGAAATGGTAGATTGTTTGACGCTAATTGCCCAAATGTGCGAAAAGGGGGTACTACGGCCTAGTCCAACTCAAAATATCCAAATGATGAGGTATAAACCATGCGAGGAGGACCCCAGCATAAACATGGTACTGAGGAGTGGTGCAACTAAAGGGGGAGATGTGAGGAAGCATCCTGGAGAAGACGTGAAGGGTCACGATGCTCTTACAAAGAAACCTGACTTTAAGATGGAACGTGTGAAGGGGATGTCTAAGGAAGCTAAGAAGAGCTTCACAGAAGCCTCTACTCGAAGTAGTAGGGATCCAATCAAGCTGAGAATGGATCCCTCTATGATTACTACCTTTTTAGAGACATGTATGAAGCTGCTACATGACAATAAGGCAGTTAAGGGACTACAAGAGCTAATCACTAGGTGCGCAGGTTTAGGGGAGCTGCGTGTAGTCCGGAAACTAGGAAAACATGCTCTGCGCATCAGGTAGAAAATGTGAATGATGATGCAAATTGGTGAGTATGAGATGGATCAGGTCATCCTAGATTTGGGGTCGGATGCGAATGTATTGTCTAAGCAAATGTGGGAATGCATGGGTAGGCCCGCATTACATTGGTCTGTTATTCAACTATGGATGGCCAACCAACAAAAGATCTTACCGATGGGAAGATTGCAAGGGGTGACAGTGGACATTGAAGGCGTAAGTACGTAGACAAAGTTTGAGGTAATAGACATTGTTGATGATAGTAATCCATACCCTGCGCTGCTAGGAATAGATTAGGCCACGGACATGAATGGGGTCATTAAATTAAAAAGATGAAAGATGACATTCGAGAAAAATTCACTCCATGTTATAGTTCCACTCGACCCAGCCGAAGGAGTGTGCTACACCGAACCGGTGTGTGACGAGGATAGTGATGATGAACTAGACTGCATCTGCCAGATAACAGTGCAGGACCCGGATCGGGTGAATCCCACAGTGGACGACAGAGTCTCATGGGAGCGAAATAGTTCCTACACATCGGTTTCAGACGAGGAGATCGAACGATGGTAGAACTGATTGCATGAAGTCACAACGCTCAACTGTAACATGATGATTAGATCACTGTGATGCGTGACAACTTTTAAAATTGGGAAATAGGGCCAAACTCCATGTGGGTCATATTATTTATGGTAGCTGATATTTTTATTGGATCCCTCTCATTGAGAGGTGTAGGATTGATATAAAGATCATCCAATTCCGATAAGTATTTATGAAGTTATGAATTTATTTATGTTATGGACAAATTGTTAAGTCGGCCAGCAACTTATGTAGGCTCAGAAGCCTAACAATCATGTCTATTCAACCTTTAAGTTTTAGTATAAATAGAAGAGGACTTCAAGTCATTTCTACACACACTTGGATTTCTTCTTCTCTCTACTTGTCTTTGGGTTTTAGTAGGAGGAGAGATCCTAAGGAAAAGCCGGAAAAGCTGGAACTGCCAGAAAAGCCAGAAAAGCTGGAACTGCCGGAAAAGCCGAAAAAGCCAGAATTTTCGGAAAAGCCAGAAAATTTGGAACTATTAGAAAAGCCAGAAAAGTCAGAACTGCCAGAAAAGCTGGAACTGTTGGAGAAGACGAAACTTCTGGAAAATCCAGAAAGCAGAAAAGCTGGAAATACCAGAAAAGACGGAAAAGCCAGAACTGCTAGAAAATCTAGAAACACCATAAAAGCCAGAAATATCGGAAAAGTTAGAAAAGCTGGAAAAGTCGGAAAAGCCAGAAAAGCCAAAAAATCTAGAAATACCAGAACTTTCGGAACTATCGGAAAAGCCGGAACTGCCAAAAAAGCCGAAATTGCCGAAAAATCCGGAACTGTCGGGAACTGCCGAAACAACTGGAGCATTTGTCTCCGAAGGAAGGTAGAATGATGTATGAGATCATGTGTAGCATAATAAGTAGCATGATGTTATGAGCATAGGTAGCATAATGATGCATGATGATATGAGCATGGGCAACATAATGATGAATGAGATCATGAGCATGGGCAGCTTGATGATGAATAAGACCATGGAAGATGCAGCATGATGAGCAGCATGAAGATGAGAGAAGCTCAGTCATCAAGGTTCAACACATGTGACAGTACAGCAAGGTGTCACATAGTAATGTGCAGCAAATAGACAAGATGCAGCACTATGATAGGTGAACGAGTCACCTTAGAGAATCAGTTGAAGCAATATGTCTTCAACTGATCTCATGCCGATATCAAAAGTCAAAGTGATTGACTTCTATTGTAAATGTACTATCTCTCTCACTTTCTCTACTGAAATTTGAGGAACATAAAAGAAGAATTGATCAAGGGTTCCCCACATTGGGGTTTGTCCTTGGCTAGCGCCACATCT
Source organism: Pinus tabuliformis (assembly GCA_031772625.1). NCBI lineage: Eukaryota > Viridiplantae > Streptophyta > Pinopsida > Pinales > Pinaceae > Pinus > Pinus tabuliformis. The sequence goes on along the minus strand of CM062818.1, from coordinate 253,322,780 downwards.
TGTGCCCTCTTGTCTTGGCTTGTCTTTTGCAATTTATATCTATGTTCTATCTACATTTTACTTTATGTTGATGTGATTGCTAATGTGGAAAAGAAATTGAAATAAATTGCTCTAGCATAGAACATACCTAAAATTAACATGGTATCGGAGCTGAGGTGAAGAAAATGCCCAAGCAAGAGTGAAAGAGCAATCACCAAAGATAATATGGACAAGGCAAAAGGATCAATGGGTTCCACATCTCTCTTCTAATTGCACAAAGGGTGAAGTCAAAGTAGAAAATATTATCAGAATGGCGTAGCGGAAGTTTCTGATGGCCCATCTATAGATCACTTCATTGGGAAGTTTGAATCTAAGGGTGGAAGGAAAGCCGGATGCCTTGGTTGCAATAAGTTCGACCATTATGTAAAGGAGTGTCCAAAGGTAATGCAGGTCATCAAGGAAATGGTTGACTCGTCAAAGAAAGAAAGGAACCGGGAATCCATTTTATGTACCTAATCGCAAGAAGAACCTAGTGTCCATCTCGGAAATGGAAGTCAAAGGCTTCACGGTGGAACTCATGGATGGAAAGGTACATGTTTTGAAATAGAATTTTCAAAGATGTTTTTGAGTTCAGGGTTGTATCAAATTGTAGGAAGTCCACTGGGGACCATGTCCACTTTCATGTAGCACCGAAGGTCTATGAGTCAGATGGTGACAGGGATGCCTGAATTCAAAAGGAGCATGAAAGTACATGTCTGAGATGTACCAAAGGAAAATCTTACAAGGGGACCATTCCCCTCATGTAGCAAGTCCACAGGTCTGGAACAATCCAAGGTTCTGAGATTGACAATCAGGAATATTGCATATGCAGGTGGAAGAAAGCCCTCTATGGCTTGAAGCAAAACACCCTAGGCATACTATGAGAGGATCGATAGCTGTCTGATAAAGATGAGATTCACTAGGAGTGAAATGGATCCAAACCATCTGATGGTTGTGGATGATAGACCTCTCATACCGGCACCTTATGAGGATGACCTACTTCTAATAGGTGCAGACCCTCTTATTTGTAGAAGTAAGAGGGAGTTGGATTCCATATGTGGAATGGTGAACTGCAAGCTTGTGACTACCTCGAGGATCTTAACATTTAGAAGTTATATGGTGGTGATGTTGGACTAGATTTGGGAAATGCCTCTGAATCTCATAAACTCATTGGCGTTGATGCTCTTGGTGAACTTCCGTCTAGACATATGTTTTGTAGCTAGCATGGTGAGCTCATATTTGGTTGAACCTCATTGAATTGGTGCCAAGAGTCTTCTGAGATGTCTTTGGGGCACAATCTCTCATGGATTGAGATACATTGTTAGAAATATGAAACTACGTGATTATTCAAATGCTGATTGGGCAGGCAGTGTGGAGGATCACTAGAGCACTTATTAGTGTTGTTTCTCTTTGGATTCTGCTTCGATATCATGGATGAGTAGGAAGTAGAAGTCGTTTTTTATAAGCAACGCTGAGACCGGACACATATCTACAAGTATGATCTCGTATGAAGCTGCCTAGTTGGGGAAGCTCTTCAAGTGAGTTGTTTGTACCACTGTCATTCTTTGTGACAACTAGAGGTGGGATTCGATTATTGAGGAATCTCATATTCGATGATTACTCCAACAGATAGACATCAGATACTACCTTATCTGGGATATCGTAAGTCTATGAGCAAGGAAGCTCCATCGCGATGAGATGATGTACAGGTCACTACAGTTTGTCTAAGCCCGAGGGGAAAGATCAAATCTATGATTTTCCCAAACGACTTGGAGTCGTCAAGGGACCCTTGTACAAGGGTCCTACATGTTGTATAAATTGAGCTCTAGGAGCTCTGGGGGCTTGTGGTTCCTACTAGAGAAACATACGATCATAGAGTGACTCACCCTCCCCTGGTGGTGCGCACTGGGATAGGATGATTCGCTCTCCTGTGCACAGGATGATTCGCTCTCCTGTGGACAAGATGATTCACTCTCTTAAGGGACAAGATGATTCACTCTCTTGTGGGACAGGATGATTCGCTCTCTTGTGGATAGGATGATTCGCTCTCCTGTGAACAAGATGATTTGCTCTCTTGTGGGAAAAGATGGTTCACTCTCTTGTGGGACAGGATGATTTTCTCTCCTGTGTAGTAGGATGATTAATTTTCTTATGAGGTCTGGATGATTTGTTCTCCATGAAAATTGTGTAGCAAGATGATTAATTATCCTGTGAGGTCTGGATGATGTGTTCTCCATGACGATTGTGTAGCAGGATGATTAATTCTCATGTGAGGTCTGGATGATGTGTTCTCCATGATGATTGTGTAGTAGGATGATTAATTCTCCTATAAGGTCTGGATGATGTGTTCTCCATGACGATTGTGTAGTAGGATGATAATTCTTCTGTGAGGTCTAGATGATGTGTTCTCCATGACGATTGTGTAGCGGGATGAATAATTCTCATGTGAGGTCTGGACGATGTGTTCTCCATGACGATTGTGTAGCAGGATGATTAGTTATCCTGTGAGGTCTGGATGATGTGTTCTCCATGACGATTGTGTAGTAGGATGATTAGTTCTCCTGTGATGCTTGGATGATGTATTCTGCATGGCGATTGTGTAGTAGGATGATTGGTTCTCCTGTGATGACAGGATTGATTAAGTTCTCTTGTGGAGGCATCCTACCCATGCAGTCTGGGACTCATGGGAAGTACCTCTCATATGATCAATGAGCAGGGAAATGAGGATAGGGACCATAGTAGTACCGATGGATGCATCGCTACATCTATCGTACTCCCTATGCTAAGATGACCTTCATTGATCTGGGATGAATGATACTGGTCTGGGACCAGTGGTAGGAGTTGTACCCACTATGACACTGACTTTGGGTCGGTTGAGGACTGGTCTGGGATCAGTGGTACATACTTTGAGACTGACTTCGAGTCAGCAGAGTATTGGTCTGGGACCAGTGGTAGGAGTTGTACCTATTGTGACACCGACTTCGGGTCGGTTGAGGACTGGTCTGGGACTAGTGGTACACACTCTGAGACTGACTTTGGGTCAGTTGAGAATGGTATGACACATTTTCAATCAATTCTTCTTCTTCATTGTTTAGTAGAGCTAAGTTGAGCAGAGCTGAGCAAAGCAGAGCAGAGCCAGTAGAGCTTAGCAGAGCTGAGTAGAGAAGAGCAGAGCCAACAGAGATGAGTAGAGTAGAGCTGAACTAGCAGAGCCAATAGAGCTGAGCAGAGCAGAGCAGATCCAGTAGAGGAGAGCAGAGCCAGTAGAGCTGAGCAGAGTAGAGTAGAGCCAACAGAGTTGAACAGAGCTAGCAGAGCTGAGCAGAGTAGTGCAGGGAACTAATAGCAGAGATAGTATAGTTGGACATATGGATCAGCGGATGGAGTTCCCCCTAGTTGAGAGGGAGTGTTAAAATTGGCAACTAGCGCCAAACTCCATGTGGGTCATATTATTTATGGCAGCTAATATTTTTATTGGATCCCTCTCATTGAGAGGCGCAGGATTGATCTAAAGATCATCTGATTCCAATAAGTATTTAATAAGTTATGAATTTATTTATGTTATGGACAAATTGTTAAGTTGGCTAGCAACTTATGTAGGCTCAAAAGCCCAACAGTCATGTCTATTCAACCTCTACGTTTTAGTATAAATAGAAGAGGACTTCAGGTCATTTCTACACACACTTGGATCTCTTCCTCTCTATACTTGTCTTTGGGTTTTAGTAGGAGGAGAGATCCTAAGGAAAAGCCAGAAAAGCTGGAACTGCCAGAAAAGCCGTAAAAAATGGAAAAGCTGGAATTGCCAGAAAAGCTGGAAAAGTTGGAAAAGACGGAACTGCCGAAAAATCCAGAAAAGTCGGAATTGCTGGAAAATCCAGAAAAACTGGAAGTGCTAGAAAAGCCAGAACTTCCGGAAAAGTCGGAAATGCAGGAAAAACCGAAAATACGAGAAAAGCCAGGAAAGCTGGAATTGCCGGAACTGTCGGAACATTTGGAACTACAGAAAAATCTGGAACTGCCGGAAATGCTGGAAACGCCAGAAAAGCTGGAAATACTGGAAATGCCAGAAAGGATGGAAAATCTAGAAAAGCCACAAAAACTAGAAAAGCCAGAAAAGCCAGAAAAACTAGAAAAGCCGGAAAAGCCAGAAATGTTGGAACTGTCGAAACTGTCGGAAAAGTCGAAACTGCCGAAAAAGCCAGAACTACAGGGAACTACTGAAATAGCCAGAGCATCTGTCTCTGAAGAAAGGCAGCATGATGTATGAGATCATGGGCAGCACAATAAGTAGCATGATGATATGAGCACGGGTAGCATAATGATGCATGATGATATGAGCATGGGCAACATAATGATGAATGAGATCATGAGCATGGGCAACTTGATGATGAATAAGACCATGAAAGATGCAGCATGATGAGTAGCATGAAGATGAGAGCAGCTCAGTCATCAATGTTCAACACATGTGACAGTACAACAAGGTGTCACACAGTAATGTGCAGCAAATAGATGAGATGCAGCACTATGATAGGTGAACGAGTCACCTTAGAGAATCAGTTGAAGCAATATGTCTTCAATTGATCTCATGCCGATATCAAAAGTCAAATTGATTGACTTCTATTGTAAATGTACTATCTCTCTCACTTTCTTTGCTAAACTTTGAAGAACATAAAAGAAGAATTGATCAACGGTTTCCCCACATTGGGGTTTGTCCCTGGCTAGCGCCACATCTTGTGTCCTCTTGTCTTTGCTTATCTTCTGCGATTTATATTTATGTTCTATCTGCAGTTTACTTTATGTTGATGTGATTGCTAATGTGGAAAAGAAATTGAAATAAATTGCTCTAGCATAGAACATACCTAAAATTAACAACAACTGAGGTAAGGAATCGACCAGGGGACAATGGCGCAACAAATGGGGAGGACTTTGTCAACCACTGAGGAACTTCAATCGTAGAGCGAAAGTGGCAGGGTGCGCCGGAAGGAGCACTGCGCGTGACAATCACACTAGTGTGGTGGGCACCTAGAAAGATGAGGTGGAATGGGCGCGAAGGTAGAAGGCGGATGCGTGTATGGGTTGGAGGACCTCCGCAGCGACTGTAGCCAAGGTAGCCATGACGAAGCAATTGGGGCACCCATCTACAACTGTATGTTGTACAACAATCACCCCAATAGAATCTATGCATGATAGGGTTTTGCGGGGCCAATAAGACCATACACAAAACAGGGCGTGCGAAGATAACTCTACCCACAGTCAGACGTGATGAAACCAGGAAAGTGAAGAGAATTTCCCTGACCACTGCCCCTGCCATTCGAACTGAATGAGAGGACCTAGACAAAGGGATCCGGCAGTTGCAGGAAGCCATTCACCACAGTAGCTTGAGACTTCGTGAATTTGAGGAAGAGGGAGCAAGGCTAAGGAGGAAAAGGGCGAGGCTGGACGAAGAAATTGGCAAAATAACAATCGGAGTCGCACGACCAGGCCGCACAAATGTGAGAATAAGGGGACCGGACCTAGCCAACCCTCTTACAATACGAGAATGAGTTGTAACCCTACTATCATGGTTGCGACCACACTCTACTGAACGAGGGAGCACAAAACACGACACACTACTAGACTCAAAGGTATGCGAAGGGTGCCCACAGCTTGGGCTAGCAGGGAAGAGGAAGTCTTGCACGAGGGGTGTGACGACCTGACTATCTGTAGGAGGCCTAGTCTTAGCGATCCATACAGTTGGAAGAGGGCATGGGATTATAAAGAAGTATGTAGGAAGGTTGCGTGGTTCGGACGTGGTGCGCAGGACTAGTAGGAGGCATCAAATGCGTCCACGTACTAGGGACTGTGCTGCCACATGGGAAGGATGGAAGATGACCATTGTAGGTATTGTTCATGACAGGATGTCCCATTTAAGACACCAAGGAGTGGGTGGTGGGCCATTAAGACACAGAGCTAAATGGATTTGCCGCCAAAATCACATTAATGAGCCACGAACGAGGAGCACGGCCGAATTTGAAGTCGAAAAGGTATATAAAGCACAGGTGGCTTGTTACCACACACCCTTTGGCCCCTTGCATGGTAAGCTATTCTGTGTTCAAATAGAGAGGTGTAGGATGAATGAGGTAGTCGTAAAAGGAAGCCCATGGTTTCAAGAATTTCCAAAGGAAATATAGGAGTCCCTACTCAGGTCGATATCCACAACCAAGGACATTACGCAAAGCCCTGTGTCACAGATGGGAGGGATAGTTAAAGTCCCTAAATCATCCTGGATGCCACGAACCAAGAAGAACCCACCGGTAGCAGGATCGGTCTGGATGTCTCCGCGAAATCCGCAATTCGGCAAATTGTCAAAGGAGGAAAAAGGCAAAACCGTTACTATTGAGAGTGATGAAGAGGAAGAGGATCCTCTGACCTTTTTTGAAGAAATAGAACCTGAAGAAGAAATGGAAGAAGATATCTTGCCCATACGGGCTCCAACAAAATGACCTAAGTATGTCCCTCCATAGAAAGGGAGGGTCAAGGTACCTACAGACTTGGATGCCATCAAAGACACACTTATAACCCCGTCCCTCCCCAAAGGGGTTCCGTTCGAACGAACGACGACTAGTCGCATCTCCACTATGAAATTTAAAGACTGGGACTTGGCAGATACTGAGAAGTTTCCCCATTTAGAAAGTAGTGAGCTGATGTAACAATGCATGAAGGGGGCCGTTACGACACTACAGCAGTAGAAATGGTTGCAAAAGGTGGAGGAGGCCAGGCTACTCCACCTCTTGTCAATTCCACATTTTCATCGAGCCCCCATTACAATATTGGTCATCAGGCAACTGCTCTGCCTGGTGCACGATGGGTACTTATGGCTAGACAAACCCATCCCCATCATGCTGGAGCTTATTCATAGGATCTCTCAGCTACCCTGTGAAGGAAAGGACCCCACAGAGATAGTTGGCATGAGTGGTGACTTGACGCTTGTTGAAGCCATGAAAAAGAAATACAAGTTGGAAAAAAAGTAGAGAGGGTATGCTATTGCTAGTATTCATGACAAAGGGGTCTGCATTGCTACCTAGTTGCTGGCAGGAAAGGTAATGAGAAAATGTTGAGGTAGTGAGGTCCCAGCAATGGTCATTGCATTAGCTAAGCAATGCGCGGAAGGGGAACGGTTCAATTGGGCGTAGTTCCTCCACGACAAATTTCTGACCAATTGTAGGGAGGCTCAAGAGCAGGGTAAGACCTTCTACTATGCATGGTTGCTCTTATCGATCCTATTGGTTATAGGTGAATTACCCGAGGATAGTCAGTTTCCATCCCTGGACAAGGATTGGCCAGAGGCCGTGAAATATGCATCACTGTGGGCGACGAGGGATGCCACAAGAATCTGAGAAGTCAAGATTTTTTGGATACTGATGGACGCGAACATACAACAATGGATCAAGTAGCTGCCCCATATATCTCTTGAGGTATATTATAGTGTGAAGAATGTGGTAGATTTTAAGGTGGATATGCACCATGTATACATCCAGGCGCACAAGGACCTAGAGCAAACATGGACCACACTTCCCTTCATTGCCATCGATGATGTTGTCTTCACAGTGCTCGATACCCGGCCACTGGAGTGGTGTGGTCCAGATGTAGTAGGGTGCGATGAGACTGCCATCCAAAAATAGAAGGTTCGGGCCAAGTCCTTAACACAGCAGAAGCGGAACGAAAATATCGCTGCAGAATTATGGCCAACCTGGGAGTCTGCGCAGGCTTCCACAGGAAAAGCACCAGTAGGAGGGGCTGCTACAATAGAGGATGAAAGTGGCCCGAATGTCACCACAAAGCCAGATACAATGACGGATGGTGCGGTGCCAACCACCACCTATTCGCCCTTAAAATGACCATGCCCGAAGGAATGATGAAGGTCATGGAAGAAGACGAAGGTGTCCAAGTTGGACAAGGAACTTAACACATTAATCAAGGGTGCCTTATGTGACATCGGGGATACAGTTCACGAAGCCATCAGGGAGGCGCTTCATGAAGCCATGATAGAGCAGCAAACTATGTTGGGGGCACTCAGTGCGCAACTGCAAAACCTCGGAGCACGAGCCCCACAACCGGGAATAGTCGCTACCCATGGAGCTATGGGTATGTCAACGACTGAGTAGCTACTACAGGTGAAAATGGATAATACTATAGCACTCCTGATAGGAGCATTGACAATAGACAACGCGGCGGACAGAGCTATGGTAGGCCGGATTACGGGGTTGGGATTAAATTTGGCTACCCTCCTGTGCGAGAGCCTATACCAGCTCTAGGACGGTGCAACGATGGATCTCCACGCTAGGTAAGGACGTGTGGTACAAGTACTCAGTGAGTAATGAATTAACATCCAACAGTTGAGCCTCCAACGTGATGAAGCAGTAGCACAAAATCGGCAGTTGGAGCAAATTGTGGAGGAAGCGTGTTGTCGTGCACCTAAGCTCGAGATTGTAGTAGATTTACCTGTCGGCATGCAGATCCATAAGTTAGCCAGTGGGTTGCGTGAAGAAAAAGAGGAAGCAGCAAGGATCCATTTTGCCCTCAACTTGCAGATCGTAGAACTGCCACTGAAATCACAACCCTCTACACCACCGAAGGTCACAAAGAAGCGGAAAGGCATCATTCAATCTGAGCGGGAAACAATAGTACATGCCATGCAGGAGTGCGATGGCTTGTTGGATCAGTCACTTGTTATGCTCACTTCACTATAGGAAGACCCAACTGTACAGCGGTTGGAGATAGAAGCAAGGGAGTTACAATAAGCCTATGATAATTTTAGGGGGACTGTGTAGATGGTTTCTACTACGCAGTGCTTGGCCAAGATGAGGGAAGTCCAGGCTCTCAAGACACAAGTTGATGTCGCTTGGTGGAAGGAAGCAGTGATTAAAGAACGAATCCAGCCTTGGCTTGATGAGGCATTTGTGGTGTCCACCAACATCGAGAGAAATTTAGCGCACATGCATGCAGTATATGAACCTGGACAAGCAACTGAAATTGATACTGATGCATTGGTGGCTCATGTGCAATGGGTATAATGGATGGCGGAAGCTTTTGTTGCAAGTGTAGGTGAAGCAAAGAAGTTGCTGAATGACCTCCGCGTGAATATTACCACACCAACCGAGTAACTCGGGACGAGTCACGATGATTGTGTTGGGGGCCTTTTGGGTAGTGGATCCCCCATGTAATGGTACATCGAGAGAAATTTAGCACACATGCAGGCAGTATATGAACCTGGACAAGCAACTGAAATTGATACTGATGCATCGGTGGCTCATGTGCAATGGGTACAATGGATGGCGGAAGCTTTTGTTGCAAGTGTAGGTGAAGCAAAGAAGTTGCTGAATGACCTCCGTGTGAATATTACCGCACCAACCGAGTAACTCGGGACAAGTCACGATGATTGTGTTGGGGGCCTGTTGGGTAGTGGATCCCCCGCGTAATGGTTTTGGGGCTTGAAGTCCACAATTTTTGGTAAAAGTATGGTAAAGGTTCTGCGAAGTGTGCGAAGTGCGAATTGTAATGAGTCAAGTCAAAGGGTTATCCGCCCGAAAATAATGTAAGAAAATAGAATGTGAGTCAGCCTGCCCATGGTCTGCGGACCATGGGAATGTATAAATAGAGCAAGGCTCTAAGGTTAGAAGTTAGTTTTGGTTTTCTTATCTTGAATGTTATGGGTTTATGAAGGTAATATTCTCTCTGCGTCTGTAAGTCCGAGTCGAGGGTGTTAGTAGATACATAGAGGCTCTGCAGTTGTGTGTGCAGAGGCCTAGTAGAGTCTACAACTGTGTGCACAGACCCCTACAGGTGAGTGCGTAGGGTGGATCTGGTTGTATTAACAGAAGATAAATAAAGATAAGATTTTTTGAATCAGTTGTGTGATTTATTGCGAATATATCTGTTTTCTTGTGTTCTGAATTTATGCTTATTCATAATTGCACACACTAGTTAGTATTATGCTTGCTTAAAGACTGTAGGAAGGAGATTAGTTCTGTAATAAACTCATTAATAATAAAATGCAACAACATGGATCTATGTGGAAGCCTGAAAACAGTGCAGAGTGGTGCGAGGCTGCAGATCAGTTCGCGACCCATCCAGACCACATCGAGACATCCCAAGGGTGCGGAAACCTGGTTCCAGCACCCTCCCCTACTACCTCGGGTGAGACTTTAGTCCACGCTCCAGGGACTGTTGCCGAAAGGGCCGGTAGTGCGGGATTTGTTTGGATAATAGCTCTTTCGAACCTGGGTCAGGCTCCAACAAGCCAACAGTAAGTAATGGGTAAGTAGAAGAAAGGTTGTTGAAGCATAAAGTTGATTGGATAAAAGCACATTTATCATGCTTAGTCATATCTTTCAAATGTGCATGAGCAATTAAGAAAGAAAAAGCAATGGTTACAAGTTGATTTAATTAACTCATCCTCATTCATTTCATCCCTTTACTTACTAATTTCCCCATCCACAAGTAAGTTCTAGTACTAAAAATCCTGCAAGTCATAAAGGCTTATAGAATTTCTCTAACTTCTGGTGGGAGAAGACCCTCGGCTTAATGACTTATGGACATCAAGTGTTAGAATTCCCATCATAAAATTCATTTCCCTTCATTACCCTAAGAAAACCCCTTTTCTTAAGGTTAAACTTCATTTTCCTATGAAAAGTAAACAACCCCAAGTTAAAATTCCATTTCATTCAAAATACCCACAAAAGGATTTTATCCTAAGTATAAAGTGTATGTGAATAAAATGCACAAATAATTACATTTATGCTTAGGGGTATTTTCACTCCCCTCATTTCATTTCATATTAATTCTTAACATAATACTATAGCTCTTGATATACCTTTTCCCATATATAATTAAACCCCGTATATAATACCCCTGCCCTTAGTTTAGCTATAAACTATACTTTTACCCCATATTCCCAACAAAACCCACTTAATTCACCACTTCTCGGTAAAGCTAAAGTAATCCCATCATTAAGCCCCGCTCGATCATTTAAACCCATGATTAACTTGTAATTAATCCCAAATAGCCAAGGATTAAAGCCCTTGGACCTCCCAAAACCTATGCTCAATTCATCTGTGCACATTTGTCACACGATTTCCATTCGATTGTCTGCACCCACATCCAATGGTCCACAGCCATATCGAGTTCACTCGATGTCTGACCTTTACCTGCTCGATAAAGTGGTTTTTCTTGGCCTCCCATCTACTACGTGTCAATTTCTAAGATAGATCGGGTGACCCCTCCAAAATATTTCCTCCTCCAAGAAAGTGGTGTGATGGCAGCCCAACCCAAAAAACCACCCACTGTTCATTTGTAAATTACAAGCCAAAATGTAACCGTTGTTCAATAAAAAGGCTGAGAATCCCTATTTCACCTTTTTTGCTCATTTTCTTTGTAAACCTCTGCAAACCATAGCGACACTTGCAAACACTGCAATCACCGATTAACCTCAATTTCACTCCTGAAGAAGCTGTAGAGACCCAAATCAAGCTCTCAAATCCCTACCAGAGCCATTCAAACTTTTGTAGTTGCCGAGAACACCAATTTGAAGTTAACTCGCCCAGATTCCAGGTATTTGAAAACACATTACTAGACACCATTTCAATTTGAAAACATTCAATATTTAAAGTATTTTAATTAAGTAAAAGTAATTGAAATTACTTTAAATTTAAAGCACATACCCAAACCCTTCTAAAAGCTTCCAAGTTTCCTTCAAAACCTCTGAATAAACCTGTAAGGTCCAAGAACTGAATTATGGTTGCCCATGTCGCCATGGATGTCAGACCTGTCACGACCCCCCATTTGGACCTTGACCATCTTCCCCTAGTGGACAAGGATTTTCAAATCAAAGACACAAGTGCCTATGAAGTCCCACTCAAAATCCATTGTTTGAGTAAGGACATATATCTAAACCATACTGATGACATTGGCCTTTGGGACTCCAATTTTCCCAAATACTAGTTTCCACAAGTACATATCTTTCCTGAGATTGTTCATATGTGCCATGCCTATTACATTCCCAGCCAGAGAGCTATAATGTCCCCAGACCAGAAATTCTTGCTTACTATTACAGCTGAATCAATTAATGAGATGTTGCAATTCCAACCAGGTCCAAACCTGACCCCACTCTCCATTGGGGATTTGTTAGATAAGTACACCAAATTGAGTCCATCTGGACTGGCCCAAATATTCCAAACTTTCATTGTAGAAGAGCAACACATTCCTAAAGATGCCCCTCCATAAGTTTATGCCATTTTCTCTGAAAGGGATGTTTGGTCAATTTAGTGTCCTAAATTGCTCTACATAAATTATCAATCCGGGTATCATAAACTGATGAAGTGTAGTGCACTGTTTGTACTAGATAACCCTTCTTACTTCATTGTTTTTGTGTTTTATGTTGTTTTGATGGTTTTTGGTCTTTTAATTCCTAATGATTTACAATGTAATTATCAAAAACTTTAATCTAACTCTCGTAAAGACTGCTCAAAATATAAAAATGAAAACAAAGCTTAAGAAAGAAATGAAAATAGAGCTAAGAAAGACTTGGAAGCAAAGCTTAAGGAAGAAATGAAAAGAAAGTTTCTATTCCTGTTTTTCCATTATTTCCAAACCATGAATTAAAACTGAAAGTGAAATTTGCAACTCATGTCTAACTAATTACAGAAATAAAACTTAATGAAATACTTAGTTACTCTGCCACTCAATTTTGGGAGAAAGTCTCCTTGGGATGACATTTGAGGAATTTTGTACTTCATTAATCTAAGAGAAAACAAATACAGAGATTCAACAAAGGCTCATTGCATAAATGAAATGTTCAACCACTTAGTTTAGGATGAATTATCAACTTGAAGGGTTTTTCAGAAACATTTATTAACACTATGAGTCAGTAAACTAAAAATAAAATGACAAGGATAGTAAATGGCACTGATCAGTTTAATTGAGAATTTAAAGACTAGTAAAACAGTGAATGAAGTAAACTAGATTACATTACTGAGTTTCATCTTCTAACTATTGATAAAAACTCGAAAGATATCAAGCAAATGGAAGCTACACTGAGTTATGAACACTATTAATAAGAAAATTATGAAAATTGCATTATAAACATTGTTAGTAAGAAAATGATTATAAATATTGTGAAAGAAAATGATGAATTTACAGTTAACAAGAAGAAGAAAAATAAAATGAAATGAAACCTTCTTCAATGCAGGGACCCTCTGCAACTGAGTAGGTTACGCTTTCTCAATCAACTCCAAGAAAACTCCTTTAGATTTTCATAAAACTGTGATCTTCATATTAAAAACAAGGACGCAAAATGCCCAGGAATTACAAAGTTTAAAACTTCAATTCTCCAATAAAACTATCACTATTACCACTAACTTCTTTGGTCCTTTACACAGGTATTTATAAGAAAAATCACATAACTGTTTGTGGAGAAAAACATGCTACAGCCAAACACGTAGAAGATAGATATGCAGAATTTCTTCCTCGACTGCTGGAGACATAAATCCAAGACATGGTGGCTGTTGGATTCGGTTTTACAGGTGGCTATTGGAGTCCATTGGTACAGGTAGTTGTTCCGGATAACACTTCCCATCACTATGAAACGTGCTAATTAACCACGAAACATAGTCATATTACTTTCGGTCACTGCGTTTGACTTATCCATTGACCGTAGTCTTATGCCATCTTCTTTATTGACCTGGGCTAAGTGAATAGGATAGGGTCCGTGTCACGATGATTTCCAAGCTTCCCATGTAGCTAGTGTCTCCTTCTGACACCTAGAACCTGTTAGAGCATGAAGGTAGTTGTAGAACAGCTGATTAGCTGCAGAATAGGCTGCGTTCTGTAGTTAATGTACAAAAAATTATTCAAACAACAAAACATAAAAGCATAACATGTAAATCACTAAATGTACTCCTCAAGACAGTCTATACCTATCATTGGTAATGAGAATGCATCTTTCTCATGGAGAAACAAAGAAAAGGAATGAGAAGAGTTGCTAGGGAAAGAGTAATTTTGAAGCTCAACATACTCCCACTACAAAATCATTGCATGTCCCCATGCAATTTTCAAAAATGTGAACTTCTTTCTCCTATTGCATCTGTTCTGACACTTCTGCTAGCACATCCAACTTTCTTCTCTTGCTCTTCTTTGAAGTGACAACCATCCTTGGTTTCTTCATGAAAAGTATGTATTTAAGGTTGATCACTGTCTTGTTCAAGTTTCTATTCTTCCTCTTCAACTTCCTATTTTTCATGTACCATAAGCCTAGGTGCAGTATGGTATTTTCATGAATGGCTTTATCCAATTTGCTTTGTTCCTTTAGGGCTTCATTTTATTTCTTAATATGCCGGCTCAATATATCCAACTCACAGATTTCTTGTTTGAGTGAGTCAGTCAGAGCTTCTTATGGATTGACAAGTTGTTCTGGATTGGATAAGGAACCTGGATCCCTTGAGACATTTTTCTTTTCTAGTGTTTCTATGTAATCATAAATTTGTTGTTGTATTGGATCTATGCCTATGGATCCTCTACTAGGGCTGCCTTGAAAATACTATCTAAGAGAGTTTTGAGGACTGTACGTAAATGGAATATTTTCAGGAGATGATACTGGGGTTTATCCTTTCAGATTGATGAACTCTATCTCCTTTGATGATACCTTCTTTACCACTCCTCTGAGCCTAGATCTTCTTCTAAGGGGTTTTATATTCTCCTCCTTTGCACCCTTTTTCTCTTTTCCTATCTATTCCTTCCCCTTGACTTGTCTCTTAATCTCCGTCAATTTTTTAGAGATTGGTTGTTCATCATCTGGTTATAATGGAGATTTAGGTGTGCTCTCAGTAATGCCACCAGCTTTCTGTTTTATCTTCTTCCTCTGCTTGATTTGATTTCTGATCTCTATTAATTTTTCAAAGGTTGGTTCTTCTTCATCATTTTTTTGTACTAAAGGCTCAGGGTTACTTTGAATGGTGAGATTAGTCTTCTTTCTCCTCCTCTTTCTGACACTATATTTTTCAGGAGATTCTGGTGTCTCTTGGAAATGGTTTTTTATTAGAAAGTTTTCCCAAGTGTCCCGTATTTTCCTTAGATGATACTCAACCATGATTTTGACCAATCCGTGGTGGTACATGGTTGTTTCCAGAAATTCTATTTTCTTCTGTACATTTGAAGCCATTCTCCTTAGATTGTTTAGAAGGAAGAAAGGGAGGTTGATGTTTTCATTATCTAGAATGTTCATCAATAAACGTATATGATAAACATACATACATCTGAATCTTCCCTCACAGGTAACAATTTTTTGTAAGATCAAAAGCATGCTTCTCCATTTATTTTTGAGTGCTGAAATAAAGATTCCTTTCATAAACACAGTGACATCCATGCCTGGGTTCCTGAGGAATACCTTCCATCATTCATTGTGAAATTCTTTGTTTTTGAACCACCTCTTACCAAGTCTTGTAAGCTCTGTAGCCTCTTCTATGTAAGATTCTGTTATTGCAAACTTGATGTCCCCAATGTCCACTTCCATACCATCAAATGATCTAGCGAAAGATTTGGTGATCTCCTTGTGATATCAATCAAATTTTTCAATGAACTTGAGCCATCCAGTCTTCTGCAGCATCGCCTTGACTTGGGGGTACCCTTCCATAAATTTTTCCCCTACGGGCTCTACCCTAACAATGAGTCCCATGGTCTCTGTTTTGTAGAATTTACTAACCTCAAAATTACTCTTACTTTCTATAAAATGAGTTCTATTTAGGAAATGGAATGATTGTATATATGGAAATGGAATGACTGTGTATATAGAAAATGGAAAGACTGTGTATATGAAATGGCTGCGTAAATATGAGAGAAAAACTTAAGAGTTGGCATGTAATAAATAGATAGTAAGGGTTTAGAGAGTCGTAGATAGGTAGGTCACATTGTTATCTTCACCATTAACAGGTGTAGTTGTGGAGGACTGTTTGAGTACAGGTCATGGAGTTTGAAGCGGATATTTGTTATGAAAGAATCATTAAGGCCATTTGTCATTAAAGTTGGAAGATATGGCGGAGAAATTGTGGCAGTCAAATCAAATGATGGTTGGTTAAGGAGACATGTGATTATAGATACTATATAAACTTATGTTTTCAAATTTCTTTTTGAAATAAATTTTTGCATTTACCTTTGGAACCTTTTCCTTATGCTTGCTAATTTTTTACTTATTTTTTATGTTGATCCACAGGTACCTTGAGCATGATTGGTCTTCAAAATTGATTTTTCTTCAATTCCCTACATACGTGATTTCATTATGAACTATACACCTGTGCCTGAACTGATAAAAAAATTGTAGCTGCAGAATCAGATTAACTGCAGAACAAAATCAGCTGCAGAACAGAATCAACTGTAGAACATGAAACATAAAGTGACATATGGCTTATGGATCATGAATGAAATGGAAATGGCTATGTAAGTGAAATGAAATGAGATGTAAGACAAGATGATAAATGAAATGGAGATGGAAGGGACACTGAAAAAGGAAAAACTTATTAATGAAATATGACAATGGGATGAAGTGAAAATGTAAAAATAAAACGGAGTGAGGTGGGATGAGATGATGAATTTTGTAGAATCTAAACTACAGAGTGATTGTGGCTTTTTGCCACTATTTATTACAGAAAGAAAATGGAAAATATAGGGTGTCAGAAATCTCTAATTTTCACCCTGTATTTTTGTATAAGTATGTCAGTCAATGATTGGTTTTCAACCTTATACAATTTATTATATCTATATATATATATATTAATTTATTTCTTTTTCATAGGAAAAATAAAGACTAAGTTAGTGGAGAAGAAGGATTCTTCTTCACTAACTTCATTTCAAAATTGTCTTGGAAAATCTTGATGAACTCCTCTTTTGAAATTGGTTTATGATATATCTTTAATCGATGACATTCACAAGAAGAGGATTTTTACTTTCATCTATTGTTCTGATCCTCACTGCTCCATTACTAAAGAATTTTTCAATCTCATATGGTCCAAGCCAATGAGTTTAAAACTTCCCTTGAAAATCTATAAACTTTGAATCAAATAACAACGCCGAATCTCCCACTTGAAACCTCTTGTCATTGATATATTTGTCATGCCATTTAGCCCTCTGTTGTTGGACTATACCAGTCCTTTGA
The DNA here is from genome assembly GCA_031772625.1 of Pinus tabuliformis. Taxonomy (NCBI): domain Eukaryota; kingdom Viridiplantae; phylum Streptophyta; class Pinopsida; order Pinales; family Pinaceae; genus Pinus; species Pinus tabuliformis. Next base: position 253,305,583 of record CM062818.1, on the reverse strand, counting down.
ACTGCCTCTTTCCTGATTTAATCAAGCTCATTTAATTGCTCCAACCTATGCTTTTGTGCCTCTGATAAATCTAGTCCTAGTTGGACTGCCATCTTCAAATTTCTGATTTGGAACTCTATAGGGAACAGGACTTGTTTCCCATAAACAAGTTCATAGGGTGTATGTCCCTTTGTGTTCCTCCATGTAGTTCTATAGGCCCATAAAGCTTCAGGAAGCCTTTCTACCCAATCTCTTCTATGTAGATTCACAGTCTTGGTGAGGATTCCTTCAATCACTTTATTTGTATATTCCACTTGACCATTTGGTTGTGGATGATAGGGAGTAGATTTCCTATGCTTGATCTTGTATTCTTCCACAAGCCCTTCCACCATGTTAGATGTGAATTGAGATCCTTGGTCTCTCACAATTTATCTTGGAACACCAAAACAAGTGAAGATGTCCTCAAAAAGAAAATTAACTATAGATTTTTCATTAGAAAAAGGTAATGCTTTGGATTCTACCCATTTAGTGACATAATCAGTGCATACCAATATATACGTTTTCTGCTTAGATGGATGATTAATTGGTTCCATAAAGTCTAAGGCCCACTTTTCAAAAGGTTCGATGAGTACCTAAGTTTGTAATGGCATTTCATTTGAGGGAGCAGGTTTCCCTACCCTTTGGCAACTATCACATCTCCTGACATATTCTTTAGCATCTTTGAAGATGGATGGCCAATAATATCCTAAAGAAAGGATTTTATAGGCTATCCTCTTTTCAGAAAAGTGTCCACCACACGGCTCATAATGACATGCTTTAAGAATCTCGAGAATTTCATCTTCCCTGACACACCTTCTGATCATAAGATCTGGCCCTGTTTTATACAATTCGTTAGTGATCCATGAATATCTTGCACTTTCCTGAATAATTTTTCTTTTCTCTATAGGAAACAAATGTGAAGGTAACTTTCCTGTGACCAAGTAGTTAGCAATATCTGCAAACCAATGATTTTGAGTAGTTACTGCAAAAAGATATTCATCAGGAAACTTATCTTCAACCAGAGAATGTTCTTTGATATTCTAAATCCTGGACAAGAAATCAGCGACTGTGTTTTGTTTTCCAGGTCTATCTAGCACAGCAATGTTGAATTCTTCCAAAAGTAAAATCCATCTTGTAACTTTGCCATTAGTAATAGGTTTATTCATCAAATATCTAATTGTAGAGTGATCTGTATGAACAAAGGTTTCGTATCCTGTTATGTAGTGTCTGAACTTGTTAATTGCATGAACAACAACTAAAAATTCATTTTTAGTCACACTATAATTCAACTCAGTGGGAGTTAAATTCTTACTTTTATAGTAAATGGCATAGGAATCAAATCTTTTTGTCCCAATACCACTCCTAGAGCTATATCGGAAGTATATATGGAAATATGGAAAGGGAGTTTCCAATTTGGACCTCTTAAAATGGGTGCTTCATAAATTTTTGCTTTCAAGGTTTCAAATGCCAACTGGCAATCAAAATTCCAATTGAATTCACAATCGTTGGTAAGAAATTTGAAGAGTGGGGATGCTATTTTAGTGAAGTTTTCTATAAATCTTGTATAGTACCCTGGAAATCCCAGAAAACTTCTAGCATCCTTTTGGCAATTTCGAATTGATAATTTAGAGATGACTTCAACTTTAGATTTGTCAACTTTAATCCCATCTCCTGAAATGTGATGTCCTAAAAAAATACCTTCTATAAACATCATAAAAAAAATTTCATGGCTTAGTGAAAGGTTTGTTTCCTTACATCTTTTAAGAACTTTTTCCAAATTTTCCAAAGCTTCTTCAAATGTATTTCCATAGACTGTAAAATCATCCATATATACCTCTACACAGTCATGTATCAAATCAGAAAAAATCCCTAGTACTGCTGTTTGGAATGTTGCAGGTGCATTACATAACCCAAAAGGAAGTACTCGGTAGGCATAAGTTCCCCATGGACAAATAAATGCGGTCTTATCCTGATCTTCAGGTGCTACCTGAATTTGATTATAACCACTAAAACCATCCAAGAATGAGAAATACTTCTTACCTGCTAATGTATCTAACACTTGATCTATAAAAGGCAAAGGAAAATGATCTTTAAGGGTTGCTTTATTCAATTCTCGGTAATCAATGCACACCATCCATTTACCATTATTTTTAGGCATTATTACCAAAGGAGAAACCCATTAGCTATCTAAAATTGGGTAAATGAAGTTTACATTCAATAATTTTTGGAGCTCTTCTTTCACAATCTCTCTAAGATTTGGATCCATCCTTCTCTGAGGTTGTCTGATAGGTTTACAATTTTCCTCAATGTAGATGTGATGGATACAAGTCTTAGGATCAATGCCTTTCATGTCAATGTATTCCCATGCCAATGGAGCAGAATGTTTTTGTAATGTTTTGATTAGCTCTTCTTGTTGTAGTTTCTCCAAGTTTTTGTTTATGTTCAATGTCTTACCTGGAAAAATTTCAATTGTAGAGCTACCAAACTCTTCTATAGAATAGAGAGATATCCACCTAGATGAAAAATATTCAACATTAGATTTTTCTTTAAATTGCTTGTGATCATATTCTGAAGATGATTCAAAATTTTCCAATTTATTCAAAATTTGACTATCTTCACTAATTTCTGAAATAGTAAAGAGAGGCTGAATATCATCTTCATCATCAATCCATTCTTTGTCATCTATCTCTGTGATTACTTTTGCTGGAGGATATAGAGTAAATTTCTTTGTTGAATTACCATCAGAAATATACATGTCACCAGATCTACAGCTAATAAAAGCATCAGCTGTGGCCAACCAAGGTCTTCCTAATATGAGTGGATTTCCTCCAAGATTGTTCTTGGGAGTTAGGATCATAAAATCAATAGGATATTCCCAAGAATCTAAGGATAATGAAATATGTTCTAGCACACCATCTAGTTTGATTACTGATCTATCTGTAGTTGAAGTGAGGTAGATGTGTAGAGAATATTAGGAAGCTTGAGCTGCTCCATAGTTTGTTTTCTCATGATGTTTATTGTTGCCCCTAAGTCAATCAATGTATTTGGAATATCAACTCCATTGATATGTGTTTTCACGATTGGACTTCCTGGATCCACATATTTTTGTATGGCAATTTTTCCCATCATTATGTCTACTATTTTTCCTACCAGGTGAATTATTTTTGTTTCTTTTGCTTTCCTTCTTGGTTTTTTTATGCTCAACTCCTTTATTGTTTTGGCTAGAATTGGAATTTCTCTAATGTCTTGTAGCAAAGGAATTTTGATACAGACATTCTTCAATTCATATAGAAAATCATAGTTGGGCAACAAGATTTGCTTTTCTACTCCTCTATCAATTTGTAGTCTTTCAGAAAAAGGAGGTGTAGAAGTAGATGCTGCTTGCTCAATGATAGGAGTTTTGTTCACTGATTCTTTTTGTTTTTATTTTTTCAATGTTTTGGTTTTAGAGAGATGTTCCCTCAAAACTTTTATTGACCTTTAGAAAATCTTCCCCAGAACTGTCCTGGTCCTAAATAACTACAGAAGGTCTTTCCTTTTCTAATATCCTTCTAGATCTTAGTTGAACATCATTAACATCTACAGGAGTAATCATGTAAGTTGGAAATTGTTGTCCTTCTACCATGTAAGCATTCTGAGGGCTTTTATTGTTGGGGTTTGGTAATGGTTTGGTAGGTAGATGATTTGGTTTCTGCTGAAATGGCAGTAAGAGTTGAGGACTTTGGTTTTGTTGTGGAAGTTGTTGTGGAAATGGAAATGAAAGTTGAGGGTTCTGATTTTGAAGTTGTGGCTGTTGATTTTGTTGTTGAATGTGTGGGGGAGGATAATTTTGATATGATGGAGGATATTGGTAATATTGAGAAAATATCCCATAAGGATTTTGTACTCCTTGTGCCCACGGTTGAGATTGAGATTGAGGTTGAGGCTAAGGTTGAGATTGAGATTGAGGTTGAGGCTAAGGTTGAGATTGAGATTGAGGTTGAGGCCAAGGTTGCTGCCAAGAATTCTAGTTTGGTGGGGGTTGAAGATACATTTGATTGTTAAATCCCTAATTTTGTGGCCCCTACCAGGGTCTTCTAGCAACAAAACAAAGAGGTTCTGCAAAATTTGGGACTGTTTCCTCTTGAAAGACAACCTTAAGACTTGGGATTGAAGGACAACCATTGGTCTCATGGCTTTCTGAGAAAATCATACAAGTTTCTACAATTTTTGCATCTAAAGGGCATTCCCTTAGAGCATTTTTTTCTGCATTTTGGATAGAAAATGGCTAAAGCATCAGCCTTGGTTTTTTGCTTGTTTTGAATTTTAACGGTGTATAATTGCTCACTAAGGCTCCCTAGAATGTCAGTTTTAAATTCATCAAGCATATTATCAATTTCTACCCTACTTTGATCCCATTGCAGATTTGTTTACTCTAACAAGAGAAGGATCTCTTGGCCCTTTCCGTGTTTTAGATTTCCCTCTTGAGAGATGAACACACAATTCTCCTATATCATTTAATGGAAGTTGAGAGATATCTCCCTTCCCCATCATGTTAAGGATATCTATCCACTCATCTCTAATGGATTTTAATAAAAGAGCTGTCAAGGTTTCTTCATTTAAATTATTCATCTTTGCTTTTTTCAAATTATAGTTGAATCTCTCAATCAAATCTTCTAAGTTTTCATCCTCCGTTTGCATCATTTTCAAAAATTCATCTTTGTGATTGGTAGGCATGCAATAATCCAAGTACCTATCCAAAAACGTTTTTTTCATGTCATTCCATGTTCTAATGGACTGAGTGACTAACCCCATGAACCATTTGAAAGTAGCTCCTTTCAGTGTTGAAGGAAACAATTTAAGTTTTTGAGATTCTTCTAGATAGAAATAAGTTCTACACAAGACTTCAAACTTAAACAAAAATGTTTCAGGATCCTCACTTTTCAACCCATAGAATTTTGGGAGGACAGAAGGTGAGATATTTTTCATTGTGGCATTTGTTTCCTCATCGACTATAGGGAATCCAAAAGAATTATCTATTTCCCTATTTCCTCTACCTCCTCCATTATTTCCTCTACCTTCTCCATTATTTCCTCTACTTCCTCCATTATTTCCTCTACCTCTCCCTCTAGCCCCTCCTCCAAACAGTGAGAATTCCCCATCTTGTTCTTCTTCTGCCATTATAGAGTCTTCAGAGTCAGTATAGGGTTCAACCTACAAGGTTACTTCTTCCTCCTCTGGTTCTTCTATTAATGGAATATGGGAGAGAGGTTCTACTTCTTATTCCTCACCAGGTATTCCTAATTCTTCAACTACAATGTGTTATCCTGTGGAGGTGAAAAAGGCTATTCGTGTTGTTAGAGATTCAAAGTTTTTCTCCCTTAGGACTGACTTGGTAGATGAAGTAGCAGATTCTTTTGATTGGATTTTCGCCCCTGGAATTCCAGGAGTCCTATGGCTGGGAGTATGAGTTTGGGATGGAGGTGTGCCTTTTCTTGTTCTTGGTGGAGTAGGTGGTGTTGTAGGAATTGAACTTCTGCCCCTAGCTATAAATCTACCCCTACAGTCTCTTTCTCTATGCATGTCATTTTGTTTTTTGAATGTAAGAGATAAGGCTACCTAGTTACACTTCCCTGGAAATGACACCAAAATGTTTGGCCAGTTTAGTGTCCTAAATTGCTCTACATAAATTATCAATCTAGGTATCGTAAAATGATTAAGTGTAGTGCATTGTTTGTGCTAGATAACCCTTCTTACTTCGTTGTTTTTTTGTTTTATGTTGTTTTGGGGGTTTTTGGTATTTTAATTCCTAATGATTTACAATGTAATTATCAAAAACTTAAATCTCACTTTCGTAAAGACTGCTCAAAATCTAAAAATGAAAACCGAGCTTAAGAAAGAAATGAAAATAGAGCTAAGAAAGACTTGGAAGCAAAGCTTAAGCAAGAAATGAAAACAAAGTTTCTTTCTCTGAAAGTGAAATTTGCAATTGATGTCTAACTAATTACAGAAATAAAACGTAATGCAATACTTAGTTACTCCGCCTCTCAATTTTGGGAGAAAGTCTCGTGGGGATGACATTTGAGGAATTTTGTACTTCATTAATCTAAGAGAAAACAAATACGGAGATGCAGCAAAGACTCATTGCATAAATGAAATGTTCAACCACTTAGTTTAGGATGAATTATCAACTTGAAGGGTTTTTCAGAAACATTTATTAAGAGTTATTAAACTAAAAATAAAATGGCAAGGACAGTAAATGGCATTGATCAGTCTAATTGAGAATTCAAAGACTAGTAAAAAAACGAATGAAGTAAAATATATTACATTACTGAGTTTCTTCTTATAACTACTGATAAAAACTAGAAAGAGATCAATCAAATGGAAGCTACTCTGAGTTATGAACACTATTAATAAGAAAATGATGAAAATTGCATTATAAACATTTTTAGTAAGAAAATGATTATAAACACTGTGAAATAAAATGATGAATTTACAGTTAACAAGAAGAAGAAAAATGAAATTAAATGAAACCTTCTTCAGTGCAGGGGCCTTCTGCAACTGAGTAGGCTATGCTTGCTCAATCAACTCCAAGAAAACTCCTTCAGATTTTCATAAAACTGCGATATTCATATTAAAAACAGGGACGCAAAATTCCCAGGAATTACAGAGTTTAGAACTTCGATTCTCCAATAAAACTATCACTATTACCACTAACTTCTTTGGTCCTTTACACAGGTATTTATAAGAAAAACCACATAACTGTTTGTGTAGAAAAACATGCTACAACCAAACACATAGAAGACAGATATGTGGAATTTCTTCCTCGGTTGCTGAAGACATAAATCCAAGGCATGGTGGCTGTTGGATTCGGTTGTACAAGTGGCTGTTGGAGTCCATAGGTATAGGTAGTTGTTCCAGATAACGCTTCCCATCACTATGAAATGTGTAAATTAACCACAAAATAGAGTCTTGTTAGCTTCAGTCTCTGCGTTTGACTTATCCATTAACCATAGTCTTATGCAATCCTCTTTGTCGACCTGGGCTAATTGAATAGGACAGGGTCCATGTCATGATGATTTCCAAGCTGCCCATGTATCTAGTTTCTCCTTCTGACACCTGGAACTTGTTAGAGCATGAAGGTAGTTGCAGAACAATCGATTAGCTACAGAATAAGCTGTGTTTTGTAGCTAATATACAAAAGTTTATTCAAACAGCAAAACATAAAAGCATAACATGTAAATCACTAAATGATCTCCTCAAGACAGTATATATCGGTCATTGGTAATGAGAATGCATCTTTCTCATGGAAAAACAAATAAAATAAATGACAAGGGTTGCTAGAGAAAGAGTAATTTTGACGCTCAGTAAGGGGCAAGCAAACTATAACCATGATATCTTGTATTCTGGGTTGTATCACTGATGAATTTGTTGATGAGCTCATCTTGGACTTAATGTCCATTTTCACCCCAGGAAAACCTCCTACTACTTTGTACAATTATGCCCAATTCATGACTGAGAGGATGCTAAAAATCCAATTACCTGATGCTGAAACGTGGGAGGAATTAACTGATTTACTGTAGAAATATGCAGTAAAAAGGTAAATGTACAGTGAAAGTAAAACAACATGGTAAAAGCATGAAGATAGATTAGTAGAGTCAAAGTGTATTAGATGAAAGCCTAAAGTAAATGAAGCTTCCAGCGTAAAAGATCAAATAAAAAAGAAGCATAAAGGGCTAAAAAATCAAACCATGAAAGCCAGCAGTACCAAAATAAAAGGGACAACATGAAGCAGTTCAACAGTTGTCTATATCTTCTTGCAAGAAGATATTTTTCTTTCCTAGCTTAAATCTCAAATCATTTTGAGATATTTTGTAATAAAATTTTGTATAAATACTTCACAATTTGAAGTATGTAGTGTGGATTCTATTAGACATTTCTATAGACTTTTTGATCAAGAAGAACCTGAAGGTTATTGTATCAATTGATGAGCTAGCAAGCTGGATTGATTAATAAAGATCAAACTATTCCAAGGATTCATGTGTTGAGTGAATTTCAGGCAAGTATTTTCATGTGTTATTGTCATTTTTTCTCAAAGTTATTCATAATGTTATATGTGTTTCAACCTAAATGCTATAACTGGAATAATATTTCAGAACTTGTTTAAATCACACTCTGTCTTAACAGTTAAGCATTTGAATGTTTTCTTCTGATATTTAAATTAAAGAATTCTTAATTTCTCTTTGGTTTAGTTTGATTTCATGAATAATCCAGGTTAAAGGATTCTTAACTGCCCTTTGATTTCAATTACCCCTTCCTTCCTCATTCATTATCTGGGTCTGAGAGCCCTTAACTACTCTGTCACCCTGAGTGAAACCTTTTCACCCCTCTGTCTCAAACATCTAAATTACACTCTGCTATCTTGCCATTGGAACATCCCCTTTAATTAGTTAAGACAACATTTCTTCCTTATTAGTTGACTCCATAGCCCAATGGTTTAAAAGACATCAATTTATCCATTTGTCTAAGCAGATCCCACTACCCAATCTCAAATACAAATAAAAACACCTTGAACAATCATAGATAGCCTATAAACATATTAACTAAAACAAAGTTAAATTTGAAAGAGAGAGCCCTCTCTGAGCATCAGGAAGGCTAGCTCCTGATCTCCAAAAGCAGATTCTGGTTACCTTTGGTTTTTCCTTCTTATTACTTCAAAGAAATTATCAGAGTGATAACATTTTTGGCGACCATACTGGGGACTTTGATCCTCACTGTTATAAAATGTTTAAGGAAACCTTCAATCAAATCTTCAGCCCCTTGAGGTCATTACCTGAAGTAACTTTTCAGAAAATTTCATAAAAATAGTTTAAAAACTTAAAATGCTGGCTCCTAAAAAGATTCACTACACTATGGCCAACCCAGATCCAAACCCTCCAACTATAGTGGATGACCCAGACAGAATCCTAATGAAGCCAAAAAACAAAGAAACTCAAGGAAGTAGTAGCTAGCTAGACAAAGCCAACTCACTCCCTGAGGAGTTTTCAACTTTAGAAGAAGTCCCTTTTGATCTGTCATTTGGCCTCTCACTATTTAGAACCAAATCTGAGAATGATATCCATGAAATAGTATTAGACCCCGAGTTTACTCAACTCATTGAATCAAAAAGGGTCATTCAACCAGATTTGGATAAATTTGTCTTAGATTCTTTTGACAAGTTAGAAGCCTTGACCTCTACGTTGATTAGTAATATAGATAGTGCTTATCTTCAGCAATCTGTAGAGCTAGCTTCCCTTACTGCTTCTGCATCTCAAATTTCTTCACAGTCTTCACTCACTATAAATCCACCTTCCTTTACCACAACTTCATCAATTGTATTTACCACAATTCAATTGCCTAAATCACCTATTAATCAGTCATCTTCATCAATATCTAGTTCACCTCCATCAATTTCAAGCCCTTCTTCAACCACCACAACTTTACCCCAAGTCAAACTGGAATCACAACAATGG